>OZ024799.1:37870681-38550681 GCA_964017045.1 Omphiscola glabra
TTGTTTCTATAAAGCGGCTGATTCTATAACCAACGATCACAATAAATAGCACCTAGTGTGTTTTGAAACACCATTTAAGGCCTTACTATCAAATTTAAATTCTCAAATAAACATAAAATAAATATTTTGAATTTGACAAATGAAAATGAAAGAAAGTCTATTTGAATGAGTTTAGAAAAATCATCTAAGTAACATAACATCATTTTCTTAAACTTAAATTACAAACTAAAAAGTATAAATTTGAATTTGAAAAATGCAAAATCTTTTTATATAATTGAATGATTTTAGTCAACTTAAACAAATATTTTATTGAAACACCATACTTAATTAAAATCTGTGTCCTAAAAAAACCACACATTTAAGACAACAATATCTGTTCATGACTGGATAATTTTAGTTACATGTGTTCAACTTTTAACAGAATTCTTAATTCTTGCAAACAAACTTCTCTGTGTTAGAGCATTTGACACAATCTTTTACTTCAATGAAATACATATCACAATTCATAAATATAAATATTCTGTGTTTATGATGCAACACCACAAATAAAAATATGTTTGATAATCAAATCAGGAAAGTACAGAGGTTCAGAAAAAATCTATAATTTTCTCAAAAACAATGTGAAACAAAAGAGAAATCATTTATCAATCTGCCTTAATTGAAAAAAAAACCATGGAAATAAAAGTCTGCATTGCTAGATAACAATGTTTTCAAATAAAGTAGTTTTAAGACATTTTCACATAGATTGGACCTTTGACATTATTATCTTGAAAGAAATGTTAGGCTAGGTAAAAGAATCATGATTATCAAAGTTCAGCGTAAACACACTAATATTCTCACAGTGGTTTTACCAATGAGCTTTCATAAATAGTCAAAGAATTATAAGAAAAGGAAAGATTGCTAATATTAAATATCTCCATGAATTTTTAAAAATAATTTTTCTTTAATAAATGCCTTCATGGTGTTGCATCAATGAAAGCAAATATACAAGTGTTCTTTAAATTACAGAAACAGTTTAAGCCTTGAGGTTAATTATCATAAAAAATATTAGTGAGCTCATTTTAAAAGCAGTAATCTTATTACTCAGAGGAATGATAACATTTCAATTAGGCATGGAGTGACCAATGAAGCCAGAACGGACAATCTAGCAACCCTAAACAAATATGTTTAACCTTCTATATTTGGTGTGCAATGAGAATTTAAACTAATTGAATCCCCTACCCACAGTGTTTTCTTAATAAGGAAAACAATATAGGATACTTAATTAATAAGACATAAAAAAGTGGAAATCCAAGTGGCGTTTATAAGTTCACTGTCTGAGTGAAAAATGCCAATTTTTTTAGATTTATATACAGATTTGATTAATTAGCTGCAGCTATTTAGTGGGAGAAGAGGGTTGTATTTGAAGAGTTGAAGTGTCAAACAAGATCACTGGCAAATCTCCATGAAGCCTTGGATAAGGAAGATCCACCTCACCCTGAAATATTAATATATAAATCTCTGTGGTTAACACTTATTTGTAATATTTATTTTTTACATTAAAACACATAAGACCAAGCAAAACCACAATATGTGATTAATGGCTAATAACTGCACAACTTATATTATATTATTTTTCAAATGAACGTATTTGCTACTTAAAATGCTCTATTTCATTTTTTGGAGACAAAGGATGAGAAAACAACATATTTTATATGACTGTATAGATTGACAAGCCAATGTAACAATTATATTGATCAGAAACATTGCAAATCCCATCTACATTTAGAGGAGCCATAATGATCAATAAATTGATCGTGGGCCCTTAATATATAGAAGAAGAGTAGAAGTTAAAACAACAATGAACAGTGAATTAAAATTTGAAATGAATTACTTATCTCAAATATATATATTACTACTTAATATTTACCTGCGGTACCAAGTTACGGTTATAACGCCTCATAACAGCTTTGTTAGTTTTGCGATCTACTACTTCACAGTAGAACTCATGTGCCAAGTCACCATCTTCATCAAAATACATAGAACTGAAATTTAAAAAAACACTCGTCACTAAGGGTAGCTCAATTTAAAACTTAAAAAATAAACCAAAATAAGGTTTCAAATAGAAAACAACACTTGTTTATATATACAAATATTTTTATTTAAGTGATATTTTAAGTACCTGTCCATCCTAAACTGAGCATACAATCTTTTTAAGATAAAGATTATGAAAAGAAAATTTAAAAAGTAATAGTTACAATTTTCATGAGAATTCAACAAGAATTAGGAAGGCCACAAAATAATACCTGTATTAAAACTACATTATGATGGCTTCTTACAAATAGATACTAGTAATAAAAATGATTATTCTTTTTCAAACTAAAGACGTTAAAACCTAAATAACTAAAAAACAAAATTAATTTAAGAAGACTGTTAAAATTGAAAATAGAGATATGTGGAATTCCAATTCCAATAAAAAAAAAAAAATAATCACAGAAATTCCCCCCTGCAGTGTGTGGTTTTATAAGGCCCTCTACACAAATAAGTACCAACTAAGTACTATGAAGTTCACAGTGGCGTAGCGAGCTTAACTCGCACCCGGGGCACAATACCTTTTTAGCGCCCCCCCCCTATTCGAAAACCATACAATATTATAGTAAAATATACCATTTGGCGCCCCGTTGTGAGTAGCGCCCAGGGCATGATGCCCCCCTTGCCCCCCCTCCTCACTACGCCACTGGAAGTTCAATAAAAAGAGTATTGGTTTAAGATTTATGTTACTTAAAATGCTCTTTTTTTAAATGGGTTTACCAAAAATACAAATGAATATAAACATCCCTATTCAAAACAAAACAAACTTGAATGATGAATCATGAAATCTTAAGACTTAAGGCTGTTACATACACTATCTAATATGCCTAATAAAACAGTTGGTAGATACTTTTATAAAAGAGTTATAAATACAAGAAATGTTACACTGTTAGATTTTACATTTGAATGCACACTAACTTTAAAGTATAGACCTATAATATTAATTCCATCACTGACAATAATGAAATTACGTTATCAAAATATTAACATTGAGTAACAAAGGTCAACCCCATTCCCAGTTTCTGATACTAGACACTTTGGTAAAGCAATGGAGACTATTAAAAAATTTTTAATGGGAAATGGGTGTAGGAAAATCCGAGTTTTTAATTTTTTGATGTTAGTGCAATTTCATTCATAAAAGGATTATTATATCCCACAATTGTGTCCCATTTCTGTCCTTTCACTTTGGAGGACATGAGTTTAGTACCACTAGTTAGTTTTTAAAATGTATAAAATATAACGCAGATGCATCTGTTTCAAACGCACATTTCTTATAAGAAAAGTATTTGATGATTAAAGCTTAAAATCAGGATTGCTGTGTCGGATAAGTGTAAAAACTAATTACTAATAGTAGTAATAGTAGCCTTGTTTCTATATTTACATAGGCATAGGCATGCTCGGAAGAGAATCTACTTTGTGTCATTGATGAAAAAAATCAGTCTATTATAAACTGTGAAGAGAAAAAGAGAAATTAACGGAGATCACAGAAAATCCCTTGCCAAACTAAAAACATCATTTTTCCACAAGAGCAGATCGTGTGTGTTGTGATTTATCAAAGTACCTTAAATTATTGAAGGAATATACAGTAAGCCTGAAGATACTTCATCTGTTGCTCAGCAACTAGATTGTCTACATACATGATACATAGGGGAGACTGCAATCAGCTTAATCTTAAGGCAGTGTCTACACGTACGGCGACGGGACAAATAGTGCGGGAGATATACGTATGGCGGGCCTGTCACATGACCGCCAGATGACTAGTGGAAGGTATTCTGGCGGCAGAGATGTCATGTAACCGCCGGACGACTAACAGGTGTTATTATTCCGTCATGTCATGTGACAAGAGGTCGCCGGCAAAATAGTTGCATTGCATATGACATTCCAATATTGTGTACAATAATTACATATATTAGTAATTATTATCCCTAGATAATAAATAAATACTGAACATGTTAATATATTCATATGCTCTGAGATACATAAATTGCACCATAAGCATTTGATTTTGAATATTAAAATAGTCGGCCTATAATATACTATATACTAACTAGCAGTACGATACAATTACTATTTGATTCCGACTCTTCAAAAAAAAAAAAAAAGCTCCTTATCTTGGTTAAACATCTTATAAAGCTCTACCTTGAAGCTTAATTTAAAATATGAACCAAATAAAATAAATCAGTAGATCTATGTCAATAAAGTTGTATTTTAGAATTAGTATTGTGTGAGAAGTAGGCTTTGTTACAGCGGTCATGTGATTTGGTCGACAGACGAATATCTCGATAAAGTATTCATCCAGCGGTCATGTGACTGTGTCGCCGGACGCATATCTCCTGCACTATTC
Organism: Omphiscola glabra; assembly: GCA_964017045.1. Lineage (NCBI taxonomy): Eukaryota > Metazoa > Mollusca > Gastropoda > Lymnaeidae > Omphiscola > Omphiscola glabra. Next base: position 37,875,096 of record OZ024799.1, read on the forward strand.
GTCCGGTCGCTGGACATGAAGCCACTTCAAATACTTAATCAGGTTAGGTAGAAGTTGAAGGTTTAGTTAGTAAGTTTAGACTTAGAATGTCGGTAGACATGAAAAAAAAAAAAAGTTAGCAGAACCTTACCCTCTTCTTTTAAAAACGAATAGAGTAGTGCCTTTAGAAAGCAAATTGCTATTTGACCCTAAATCATCTCCTTGTTTTTGTCTATCGGTGCCTCGCCACCATGACAGAGGCTGCGTTACTATTTTGGAGACGCTGGAAGCAGTCTGGCCCATTCTTTAAATTGCAATCATGTTCCCTTTGGCATGTTACAATAGGCTTTAAATAATATGACAGCAATATATATGTCAAGTTAAACAGTTTCTCGTGATCACAACTGACAAAAGTGCAAGCGTATCCTTATTTGTTTAGTTTACTATCTTCATACAATGAGGAATATTTGGATATGTGAACAGAAATAACGTCTGAAATAATTTCCGGAAGTAAGGCTTGATATTTAAGAGTGATTTCCCCTCTCTTAAAAAACAAAAAAGAAGGGCGATTCAATGTCAGTTTCGCCAACTTAAAACAATAGTAAATACATCATAATAATGAGAGTTGTAATCATAACAATCATAACAATAATAGGCCTAGTGGTAATAACTTTATTAATCAGGGCAACATTATGATTTATTGAGAAAAGCTTTCGAAGGAAACTTTAAGTTAATTTTTAAAATGCTAATTAATTTACATATTTTACAATTAACATCTTCATCTATCATAAAAATGTGATAATATGATCATAGTCAAAATGATAACAAATATTAAGCGTTATTCAACATTATTAATAGGATTATGTTTTGCCACGGCAACCCCCCCCCCCCGCCCCAGGGAGGCGGTAATAATAATCCGAAGTGGGAATCCCCCCTATTACTAAGGAAGGTCATATTTAATAATTGGAGCTCTTGGGTTGCTGGTATCAACTAAATCAGGCCAGCACAACATACGACCCGCCATAACTCACTTGATGGCCCGCGAAGTAACGAAATATTCTTTATTCTTATTATTTTCTTAATAGCTCTCCCCCCCCCCGGCCCTATTTTCTTTTGGCCCGCACAAGTTTTTTATAAAGTATTATGGCTCGCCTTACATTTTGAGCTGTGCAGGCCTGTACTAAATAGTACACTCTTATCTACTAAATAGTACACTCTTATCTACTAAATAGTGCACTCTTATCTACTAAATAGTACACTCTTATCTACTAAATAGTGCACTCTTATCTACTAAATAGTACACTCTTATCTACTAAATAGTACACTCTTATCTACTAAATATTGCGCTCGTATCTATTGACTAGTGCGCACCGAAAAAGCACTATATGGATGGACGGAAATGAATTAAAAATCAAGTAGCTACATAACCATTTTTTGCTATGCATGATGTCCAGTTTATCAGGATGGAACTAATTCTGTATGGTAAATAGTTGTGTTTCTGATAACCAACGATCATATGTTTATATGGCGATTTTTGTGTCATCTTGCTAAATAATGCTTTCCGGTTATTAGAAATAGGGAGGATGGAAGGCAAACTAGCTTAGGGAGTGCTAAGAGTTGGTTTCATATACGAATAGGAAAACGTTAAAACCGAATGGACTACGATGAGTCACTTCCTTGTTTTGTCACGTGATACGAGTAAGCCTTCGGTAGCCTATGCTACTCATAACAACTCATAACAACAGATAACAGCTGATCAGCCATTATCATTAATTTTAAAGCAAAATGTTTGTCTTCATCAGCGCTTCCCCAATGTTAATTAAAAATTTTACTTTTCAAAATATTCTTGAATACACCTGTTTTTTTAAATGACATTCATAAATGTGACCATAATTATAATTCAGTTATGATTAAAGGAAGAAAGTTGTTTGAAGAAAAATTTGTGAGCGACTAGTTTGTTGCAGACAGCCTACCGGAAGTCTTACTCGTATTTACGCTTATCACGTGACAAAACAATCGACTCATCGTAGTCCATTCAATGGGGACATAATGAGTTTGGGACTTAGAAACTCAGTTGTTCGTGGCTGCCAACATTTCGTTTCATAGAAACTCAATTGTTTGTGGCTGCCCCCCCCCCCCATTTCATTTAATAGAGACATGGGTTGCATTGATACCTCGTAAGGTCCATACATTCGTAGACAATCTACCATAGGTTGCACTGATACCCCGCCTGGCCCATGCATTCTTAGACAATTAGCCATAGGTGGCACTGGTTCCTATAATACCAAAGTTGACCTATTTATTAACGGTTGCGCTTGGGGACAGTATGCTGTTATAATAAGAGAAGCTATTTATTACTTTAAGCCTCTCGCCATATACTTAAACGGGGTCAACTTATGGCTGGTTGGCTCATTCCTTTCTGTGTGTTAATGGTGAGACCGAAGTTTGTGCAGACATTGGAGAAATTAGCAGCACTCCGATTCTGATCGAGCTTTAAGGACACCATCGTCGGAACATAAGAAGTCACTGATGATGATCAATTTTTTAAATAAGATCATCACGTTATTGTAATTGAAGGGTTCAAGGGAAAAACCAGTGATGTCAATTTTTTCGAAATTTGCAAGTGTGGCTACATTCCATTCAATAGAATAATATGACACACAGGTCCAACCGAAAAAGCAGCGTAGTCAATAAATAAATATTTAGAAATTTTAATATTTTGATACTTTAATGAGGAATTTTAAAACTTTATTATAATTTTTCTCAAAACTCTCAAAACCTGACATCACTGGTTTTTCCCTTGAGCCCTTCAATTGTACTTGCTATAATCTGATTAGATTATTATGTTATTGTTGTAATTGCTATAATCTAATAAGATTATCAGATTCTTGATGTAATTGCTATAATCTGATAAGATTATCAGATTCTTGATGTAATTGTTATAATCTAATAAGATTATCAGATTCTTGATGTAATTGCTATAATCTGATAAGATTATCAGATTCTTGTTGTAATTGCTATAATCTGATTAGATTATTATGTTATTGTTGTAATTGCTATAATCTAATAAGATTATCAGATTCTTGATGTAATTGCTATAATCTAATAAGATTATCAGATTCTTGATGTAATTGCTATAATCTGATAAGATTATCAGATTCTTGATGTAATTGCTATAATCTGATAAGATGATCAGATTCTTGATGTAATTGCTATAATCTGATAAGATTATCAGATTCTTGATGTAATTGCTATAATCTGATAAGATTATCAGATTCTTGATGTAATTGCTATAATCTGATAAGCCATTTAAACCATTCAATATTTTCAAAATTTGTTTGAATGCTTAAAAAAGTACGTCCAAATAGACATTGACATGAACAGAGATGATGATGTTATATTTCCTTGTTACGTCCAAATAGACATTGACATGAACAGAGATGATGATGTTATATTTCCTTGTTACGTCCAAATAGACATTGACATGAACAGAGACGATGATGTTATATTTCCTTGTTACGTCCAAATAGACATTGACATGAACAGAGATGATGATGTTATATTTCCTTGTAACGTCCAAATAGACATTGACATGAACAGAGACGATGATGTTATATTTCCTTGTAACGTCCAAATAGACATTGACATGAACAGAGATGATGATGTTATATTTCCTTGTTACGTCCAAATAGACATTGACATGAACAGAGATGATGCTGTTATATTTCCTTGTTACGTCCAAATAGACATTGACATGAACAGAGATGATGATGTTATATTTCCTTGTTACGTCCAAATAGACATTGACATGAACAGAGATGATGATGTTATATTTCCTTGTAACGTCCAAATAGACATTGACATGAACAGAGATGATGATGTTATATTTCCTTGTTACGTCCAAATAGACATTGACATGAACAGAGATGATGATGTTATATTTCCTTGTTACGTCCAAATAGACATTGACATGAACAGAGATGATGATGTTATATTTCCTTGTTACGTCCAAATAGACATTGACATGAACAGAGATGATGCTGTTATATTTCCTTGTTACGTCCAAATAGACATTGACATGAACAGAGATGATGATGTTATATTTCCTTGTTACGTCCAAATAGACATTGACATGAACAGAGATGATGATGTTATATTTCCTTGTAACGTCCAAATAGACATTGACATGAACAGAGATGATGTTATATTTCCTTGTTACGTCCAAATAGACATTGACATGAACAGAGATGATGATGTTATATTTCCTTGTTCGACTTCTCCTTTATCTTACGCATTTAGACAAAGTCAAAGTGACAGCTTTTTAATCCAGTAATGCAACTTTCGTTTCGTGTTGCTTTAACCATGACGCATTTTACACTAGGTTTATGACAGCCATTTTTCTTCTTCTACTTCTTCTTCAATATTTTTAGGGCCCTGGATTAATGTATTGATCAAACTAGCTCCTCTTAATCACTAAGAAATAGACAACAGATGATCGAACTTTATAAATATATTTAGATATATTAACCTAGTTCAACCTAATCGAGATATTTAAACTTTAAAAAAATAATAATTTTGCAACAATTCCCTTTAAAACAGACACACTTTGGAGCATCAACCATCAGTTCAGTAAGAAAGTCATTTGATGCTAGATCACACGAAGAGAGCTGAGAGTACTTATATGAGTACTTGTATATTATTTAAGCCAAATCTCTGCTTATGAAACTGCGACGCTTGCAATCAGCAGCAAAGAAAAGCAAATAGAAAAAAATGAATTGTTTATTAGTAAGTGGCCTCATGACGAAAGCACTTCTAGCAATATGTTTAGTTTTACACAAGTCCTCCGCCCACATCGTAGTTCCGCCGATGGATGACATTGTTTACTCCGTTGAAGGGGATTTCAACATCGGCGTGATTATTTCGATCTCCGCTCACGAAAGGACACGTGTCTGTGGAACCAGCCTGCCAATAAACGCACTGATGATGGTTGAAGTTGTGGAAGTCATTGTCTATGCCATAACGCAGATTAATTTGGTATGTTCACGCTTCCAAAATAATGAGTGAGTGAATTGTTGTATCAAAATTCCTTTAATGGGAATTGATGAATGGCTGGAGCAGGTTGAATAGAGCCAATAGAATATATTCCAATTTGGACGAAATTTCGAAACCTTGAACTAATTCGTATTCGTTACCCTTAAAATGTATTACGTAGGCCTATTATTATTATGCCTAAAATATTTCATATTCAAATTGATTACCTTATTTCACTATTTCTGTGGAACTTTAGGGCTCCTGGGATCTCTGGGCGAATTTAATGAAAAGTAATGGGTTATATGACCCAGTAGCCACGGCTTAAGCTTGTGTTGGTAGCATGAAGGTTGTCTGACACAGTAGTGACGGCTTAAGCTTGTGTTGGATGCATAAAGGTTGTCTGACCCAGTAGTGACGGCTTATGGCGTGGCATGCATGAAGGTTGTCTGACCCAGTAGTGGCATGCATGAGGGTTGGATGACCCAGCAGTCATGCAGGTTTAAGCTGGTGTTGGATGCATGAATAAGAAATTCTCTTTAAAAAAAAAAGAAAGGGTGGAGTTGCGTTTTTAATCTGATCTAGGGAGGTTAGTGCTCCATTTGGGTGCAAGGATATGTGTTTTTTTTAGGAAAGCACGGATATGAGGGTTCTTTATGGGTATACAGCTATACATTCGTGGTATAAGGATTGAATTCTGTTCTAGCAAATGTCCTTCTTCAATCTCAAAATTGATTGGGATATACATAATGTTATAATTCTTACAATAATATCAAACTTGAGCCCTTTCCCAGAAATATTCCGTACATTTTCAACAGTAAATTGGTCCATGTTGTATGTGAGTATAGTGTGCTAGACAGGAAGTCTTACTTTCATTGGAATCCGATAATGATCAGCTATATATATAACAATGACTCCGAAGTTTGATTTCCCGAAGACAACTTTAAAGATTAATTAATCGTAGAGCACATAACAAATTGATACATTTGTTTATGTGACTGTCCAATTTGTGATTTCTTCTCCCTAAAGGACAAAGCGCTGCTCCCCAAAATAAAGTTAGGGTTTGTTATTTTGGATGCTTGTAAAAAGACGCAGGCTGCAGTATTTCAAGCTATGCGGTTCTTGCCTCAGTCCAACCCCGACGACTACAAGGTTTCAAGTAAGTCGTCTTTTTGTTCTCTAAACTAAACAAACATTTAGAACAGTGGTTCTCAACCTTTCCAATGCCGCGACCCATTAATACAGTTCCTCTTGTTGTGGCAACCCCCCAGCCACAAAATTATTTTCGTTTCTTCTTCATAACTGTAGAGTATATGTGTTTCCCGATGGTCTTAGGCGACCCCTGGGAAAGGGTCGTTCGACCCCAAAAAGGGTCGCGACCCACAGGTTGAGAACCGCTGATTTAGAATAAGAGCTATTTTGAAATATCTTATAAATCGAGGAACCTAGCGCTACCGCGTAGATCTGTGAGTGATTTATGTTCGTTGCGACTTCATAAATATGTGTTTTCCGATGGTGTAAGGTTTTTCAAAGTCACTTTAGATTAAGCGTGATGTCTTTGTTAAAGTTTGGTTTCTCAAAGTCACTTTGGATTAAGTGGGATGCCGTTGGGGGATCCAAAATATAATAATATGCTTTGCAATTAAAAAAAAAACCAACTAATCTTGAGTGCTGAATCAATTTGAATTTCTTTGTTTTTTTGTTGTTGTTGAGCACACATGACATTTGGCTGTATTAAATCAACGTTTAACTGTGTGTACCTCCATTGTCCATCAGACACATCCGGGTTGCTGCATTCTTTCGATGTCATTGGTGTCATTGGCACAGACGAGAGCTACACAACAATCCCGGTCTCACATTTGCTTGGTGGCTTTGGAATACCAGTCGTCAGCTTCTGGGCGGATGATGACATGCTAAGTGATAAGGTAGGGTGAACATGTCAACAAAAACTCATTTTCTATTTAGTTTTCAAAGTTGAAGAAAGTGAAGTATAAGTTAAGTTGTGTTGTATTATATGCCTTTCTGAGTAAGTATTTATAAACTTGAGAAAAAAACACACAGAAGTGTTGGATGCAATTGTAATATTATCTGTGAATTTTTCAGATCATTAACACTAAAAAATAATTGAATTTAAAATAATATGAAAAAAAAAGAATATTCTTTAAAATAATGCTGATAATTATAATAAAACGAACTCAATTTTTTTGTAAAACGGAGTAGCTCACCCGTTGACATCTCTTAATTTTCCCTTCCGGGGAGTTCCTAATTCCTGTTTTATTTTTCTAAACTACTTCCTGTAAGTTGAGTAGAGCTAATTAAGACAGAACATTATTTGAAAACAAAATAGCATACCCAAATAGAATAATTTATTTCCTTTCAATCCAGTGGCTAATAAAAAGTGTTTCCCCCCCCCCCCCCCCCCAGTCGATCATGCCCCATATTGACCGTTGCAAAGTTATTAACAAATCAAAGCTCTTTGCAACTATCAACTATTTCTCGATTTCTTCCTCTGATTTTTCAGGTAGAGTTTACAACGTGTGTTTAGCTTACATGTAAAGACACAACACGTCTTTATCACACACGTACAAAGACAATCTAAAACATTTTAATTTGACCGTCTGATAATTTGATTACCTCTACTATTTGTTTGCTTTTTCTAAAAAAAAAGGATGCCCACCCTTCTTTTCTTCGCGTGATTCCCCCTGACACCTACAACATTAAGGCTCTCCTCAACTTCCTGAAAATGAACAAGTGGTTCCATTACTCCGTGCTGGTGGAGGATGACGAGCAAGGCCGGTCTTCCCTCAAAGTGCTCAGGGGTTATGCCAGCAAGTACGGCATGTGCATCTGCACCATCATCAAAGTCTCAGAACTGGCCGACTACGACAGCACGATCCGCACGCTTCTTGGGTGCAGCGCGAAGGTCGCCGTGGTCATGATATCAAAGGACTCCGCCAAAGTTCTCGTCGACACGATTGAGACCAACGAGGCCGCCGGCAAGCTCTTGTGGATAGGCAACGACAACTGGTTGGAGCACATGTATTTCACCAAGCCCATGGAAGGTCTGATCGTCGTATCCCCAAGCTCCATCGACCTCCCGGGCTTTGTTGAGTACTACAAGCAGTTGGGTATCACCAACAAAAATCCGTGGTTCAGGAGGGCTTTTGAAACTCTCCTGGAGTGTACGAACAACGCGTGCATACGGAAATACCTGTCAATAGTGGCCGGAAAGCTGACACTGTCCAACGCTGATATTTACGACTCGGTGATGCTTTACGCCAGAGCTTTACACACGATGATCCACGAGAAATGCCAGAGATTTGTTTCTCTCGGCGACGTTTCGGAGATTAAGAAATGTTTCAAAGCCCATTGGGTTAATTTCACGGGGTATCTCAAGAATGTTAGCTTTAAAGGCGCATCGGGGCAAATATCGATAGACAGCAACGGTAACAAGCTCTCGGAGATATACGTCTACCAGACAGTTAAAGACAATCTCATCGCCAAAGAACCAAAAGAAGAAAAATTTGCAATTTACCACAATATGCCTTCCAAAGTGGTCAAAGTTGCCAAGTATGACATCCCAAACGATAGGATGTATCCACTGCATCAGATAACATACACATCATTTAATTTTAATTTGCAAGAGCTTTTTATAGAATCCAAATGCAAGGCCCCGTGTGCAGCCAATGAGTACAAGCACTACATCCGGAAATGTTGCTGGATTTGCAAACGTTGCCAGGACAACGAGCGCGTCAGTGAGAACGACACCGCCTGCCAGAAATGTCCTTATTTGGAATGGCCGGCGATGAACAATCTAAAACTGAGTACATGCCAGGAGATAACGGCCGTGACCTTCGATTGGACATCGCCAGTGACATTCTCACTGCTTATCATGGCAGGGTTGGGCATCTTCATGGTGCTGTGCATACTCATAACCCTGTGGGTCATCTACAGGCCGAAAATGTTAGATTTCGGGAATTTCTCGGTGAATATTGTCCAGCTGTTGGCTATCATCTGGGGCTATGTTGCTATCCCCATGCTCCTGCTAAGACCCTCTGTCTTGAACTGCAACGCCGGACTTATCCTCTTCGAGATCAGCTTCAACGTGGTGTATTTGTCGTTGCTGATCCAGTCAGTGGACGTCTACAGAAACTGTAGGAGAATCATCGAGCCGTATGAACTGGAGTACACAAGCGTCCCGTATCAGATTGGCTTCATCATTGTGCTCCTCACTATCGAGGTAAGGGGTACTTATCTAATTTGTCTTATAGTTTAACGATTAGCCGTGGATTAAAAATTTAAGAACATTGCAAAGTAGGCGCACCCAACAGTAATACACACACACACATTTATTTTAACTGCAGTGTAAACAATTGCTAGAGTATAATTATTTTTGCCTGACGAGTTAATAATTTTAAAAAACAACCTAGAAATAAACCGCCAAACAATGGTTTCGGCCAATCGCGAACTCCCCGTATGCTAACGTTACTTGACAAAACAACCATTCAAGTAACGCATTTAAAAAGTGTCCCGATTTGTGCAAACTTCTGGGAATTTTATTTTGCGCGCCCATTGAACACAGAGTTACAACCATACATACACACCTAGAGAATTATTATTTGTGATTTCATTGAACCGTTTCTAAGTCAGAAAGTGTTCCTCTACTCCGCAGGGTCTCACCATGGCTTTCATCCACTACCACTTCCCAATCCTGCCACTGGAGTTTCAACCTGTGGCGAGCATCAAGTACGCGGAACTGATCTGTGAGATCCCCACGCCGCACATCATCGCCTTCCTCATCTTTAACGTCGGCGTTCTGTTACTCTGCTCAATATTTGCTCTCAAGTCTCAGAACGACCCGTATGGCTTGCAGCAGAGCCGGCTTGTCGCCATGTTTGTAGTGCTGGCCATGATCATGTGGATCGCCTTCATGCCGGCGTACTTTACTTCAGTGCACAAGCAGATGCAGACGTACTTCCGGATCATGGCCATTTTATTCAACCATTCCAGTGCCCTGGTCGTCAACTTTTCCCCTTTCGTCTTTGGGCTCATCTACAAGAAGTACCCCGACAGTAGACGAGCGAGTTGTCACAGCTCCTCACTCTCATCGGGTCAATGTGTAATGAGGAAAAAATCCATATACCCCAGCCACGCCAGGTCTAAATACGAACATAGGAAGTCCACTGTAAAGTTTGAGGACAACCAGACGAGTTCTCACAAAATCTCACCCCAACCCACGGATGGCTCAAAGGAAGCAGACGGCGAAGGGCCATCAACGGCGGTATGAAGATTTTAATAGGCAATGATTTTAATAGGCAAAGATTTTATCAGGAAAATAATTTAATAGCCAGTGATATAATAGACAGTTAATTAAATTTTAATAGGAAATTATTTTTATAGGCTAATATTTTAATAGGCAATGATTTTGATAGGCAAAGATATGAATAGGAAAAAAAATAATAGGCAATGATTATTATATATATGTAATCTATTGCTACTGATAGTTGAATGTGGGGATCGCTGGGTGTGGGAGGAAGAAAAGACAGGATGAAGTGAATGAAGGGAGAGGGAACGATGGAAAGGATGATGATCAGGGCTTAGATCACAGGGCTTAAATGACTGGGTTTAGATCACAGGGCTTAGATCACAGGGCTTAAATGACTGGACTTAGATCACAGGGCTTAGATTACAGGGTTTTCTCTATAATAATCCCTTTTATGGGCGTTCTTCGTGCAGCTCGAATCAAACAGTTAATATTTTAGAAATTCACCATGAAGAAAACATTACGCACGGTGCCAGGGCTCATCTCAGAATCTAGGGTTCAAGGATCGAGTGCACTTTTAGAATTCTCTTTCAAATAAGCGTTTCATTGTTTGAATAATTAAAAATAAGCTTTTCGTTACTGAACATTTTAAAATAAGTTTTTTCGTTAGTTGACGCTGTAATATTTGCATATCGATCTGTGGCACTTTACAATCTACGTTTCGATAAGTGTCGGTTATCTATTTCTTCTGCCCTAGTTAAGTTGGTTGTTAGTTACTGCATTAATTAGTTAACACATTTAGTTGCTATTACTATGTCTTCACCATTTAAAAAAACAAACAAACAATTTTCTTAGATTTGTTGACTATTATTATTCAGTGGAACTTTGCGACTTTCGGTTTGATATGCGCCGAAATATTTCCTTTCTGTGTGTTGGTGCGTGTAGATAGTGAGAAGGTCAGTTTAACTTTTATGGTGATTCTTGATTTTTTGGTCAGGCCAAATACCGAAATACAAATGCGGTTTAGAAACGTGGATTAAATACGAGCGATTAAAAAAAAATATTATAGGAAAGATTTGAAAATTTTGTTTAGGAAGATTTGAAATTTTGTTTAGGAAGATTTGAAATTTTGTTTAGGAAGATTTGAAACTTTTGTATACTAAATAAGTGACGTGGGTTAGATGCGTACGAGCCGTGCAATCTCTTACAGACTTGAACAGTTTTTCAAACCTCTGCTTGTTTCTTCATTTACAGGAGTGTACATGATCTAGACAGCCGGGATGGACAGTTAGAGTAGCTGAAACAGTTACGCGTTGTCGATTAATGAGATAGTCAAACCGTAGACATCGGGCAGCGTTGCTTGCCTTTGTACCATTGTAGCTCGCTAGTGCGCATGTTGACATCTGTGGTGAAATTAATGACCGGCTTATAGCGAAAATATTGAGCTAGATTGTCAGGTTTTGACATGTTCTGCCCACCGTAGAATAATAATTGTTTGTATAATTTGATTATTTGAGTTAAAAAGAATGATAACGTTAGATGGTTACTATCTCACAACAATAGTTCACAATGTTGGTTCATGACGCGTAGAGTTTGGGTTACAAATCTTTTTGTATATAACAGACACATTAAGTTAAACGGCATACGTCATGATATCACATCAAATTAACTGCACATGACATGGCATCAAATTAACGGCACATGACATGACCAAACGTAAAATTGACGGCACATGACATGACATCAAATTAACGGCACATGACCAAACGTAAAATTGACGGCACTTGGCATGACATCAAATTAACGGCACATGACATGACCAAACGTAAAATTGACGGCACATGACATGACATCAAATTAACGGCACATGACCAAACGTAAAATTGACGGCACTTGGCATGACATCAAATTAACGGCACATGACATGACCAAACGTAAAATTGACGGCACATGACATGACATCAAATTAAGTGTACAGGACATTACGTCAAAATAACGGTATAGGACGTGACGTTAAATTAACGAGATAGGATGTGACGTCAAATTAAGAGTACAGGACATGACGTCAAAATAACGCCACAGCACGTGACGTCAAATTAATGGTACATGACATGCCATCACATTACCTGGACAAGACGTGACGTCGAGTTAACGGTACATGACGTGACGTCAAATTAAGGGTACAGGACATGACCTCAATTTAATGGTACAGGACGTAACTTCAAAAAAACGATACAGGACATGACGTCAAATTAATGGCACATGACATGAAATCAAGTTAACATGATGTCAAATTAACGTTTATGCCACGATGGTAAATAGGGTTATATAGTTTTAGAAAACGTCCGAGTTCATTTCTTACACATTTTATTAGTCAGTAACTTAACTTTCCTTGTTAATTCTAGAAGTCGAAGTGCTCCCAGTACCCTTAATAATCCATTTTCTTCTCAGTATAAATGCAATTTAATTACAATTTCATTAGGTAAACGAGGCACATTCCTTGCAAAAGCTTCCCTCCTCGAAATCGCTAGCGTCCTTGCACTCACCCTCCGTCTCGCCCAAGTACAAAATGGAGTCGCAAAGCATTGCAATATCGTCTAGGGTTGTCGCAAAATATGAAATCTGACAATAAAGCAATTTAAGAATGGAAGAAGAATATCGAGTTTAGAAAGTGCATTCGAAGTGGCGTAATCTTCAAATGTATTCTTAACTAATTGATTGCTGCTAACAGACAATATAACAAGATTGATAATTTTAAGCATTTCACATGAGCAGAAGTTTATTTTGTTGTTTTTGAGCACTCAATATAATGAGTCTGATGTTGGTCCGTTTCATTTGTTTAGATTTTTCAGAAATGTTATTTTTTCTTCGAAAATAATTTACTAATAAATAAAAGTTTACGAGAAGCTATTTTACTCACTATAAACTGTTGCCCTTCTGTTATGTTCTGTGTGTTTGAGTTATCTAAATTTTTCTTTTTACTGCACCTCCAATATTGAGTACTACTTCTTACTACCAGTGATTATCACGTCGATAGAAAAACAATGGAAATTATCAAATATGTAAAGATGAAAAATGAAATAAAATCTTTTCCATAAAAAAATCCCGTTGAAATTGAAGTCTTCGAACTATGATTTTTGTGTAAATCTTTTTCGCCCATCTTTTCAGATAATGCAAGTAAAAAGATCATAGTAAAATTAATTCATACAAAAACTATGCTTCTACCCAAACGTTTCATTTAATTTAAAATGACATTGATTTAAAATTTGGGATTAGTTACCAATTCTAAAGTGACAATTATTTTTACAGGGAAAATATTAAAGGAACTAGGACTTAATCGGGTACAGTTGTTTATTTTACACCGAGTCCGGATGTTTTGAGAATACCCGGGGGGTCCAGGTGTTACAAAAAAGAGTTAACTTTTCTTTTTCTATAGACCTACAACCAACCTCCATCCACCCATCCGTGGCGCTACAGCCACAACCAACCTCCATCCACCCATCCGTGGCGCTACAGCCCGTGTAGGGCTTTGGTCTGCATCACTACTTCCTTCCACTCAGACCTAACCAATGCTTTTCTTTTCTATGATTGGAATCCCAGCTGTTGTAGATCTTTTTCCACATCATCCATCCATCTAAGCCTAGGTCTGCCTTTGAGCCGTTTTCCTCTGGGGTTTTTATGATGCACTCTCTTCACTCCTCTCTCATTTGGCATTCTCTCTAAGTGTCCTGCACAGCGTAGCCTACACTCTTTTTTAAATTTCTGTTACTATCGTGGTTGGTTCTTATTCTCCATCAATATTCAATCTTTGTTGGTCCCTATATTTTCCTGAGAACACCCTACCTACTGACCTTTAAACAATAATCCTACAGAAGCCCTACACCCAGCTTGTCGGCCTTTAAACAATAGTCATACAGACAGTCCCATACCATACCCTTGACTCATTATTGATTAATATAGTAGTTAACTTCCCCTAGAGGAGAAGGCTCAAACTTTTTACATAGTTAAACAGTCATTCATGACGCTCCCTGCCTGACAGATGTTTCCGACTCAGTACTGTTAATATAAAACATGTTGTGTAGGGGGAGGAATGGTTGTGGAAAGGAAGCAGGACACACCAGTGGCAATATATCTATGTATATATAATAGAAAAGAGATTTGGTTTTCAAAATAAATAAATTTAAAAAAAATGTTTTAATAAAAAAAGAAAAAAGTCTGCCTTTTAACACTAAACTTGTAGAAATAATAGAAATACGGGGAGGATTGCATTCAGTTAAAGGAATAAGAAATATACAAAGGGTAGAGGAAAACCTAAAAAAAAAAAAAGGGCAACACAAAAAACCAAAAAAGCCGTCTACAGCACAGAAAAACAACACTTTTATATCGCGTATTTGTAATTTTCACGCAATTATAATTCACTTTCAGGACATGCTCACCAACATGGTGCGCAGCGGCACACCACCAGTGCTCTATACTTCAAGCGAGTTGTGATCTAATGAACGGAAATGATGTCGGCTAACTATGTCCTCTCTGTGTTCCGTCGATGTTAAGTCAGTTTAAAAAAAAAATGAGTTGTCTTCTTTTGTGAATGGAAAATAAGTTTAAAAATATAAGGATTATTGTTAACGAGACAGATCTTTGGATGGGCAAGGAATTTAAAAACAGCTAAAATACCAAAAGAAAAAAAAAGTAAGTCGTATGTTATAAATTTGAAACAAACCAATGAAATAAAAGGTAAATAACACACTGTTCATGCTTCAGGCGCTATTTTGTTTGTATTTTGTTTAAATTTGCATTTTCACAGTTTAATTGATATTATGTTAAATGAGCATTCAATTTTTAAAATGTGTTTACTTAAAGTTTCAATGATAACAGAGACCACCATGCAACACCATTAATGTCATAGATGAACCTAGAATGTAGGGGGCTCATTTGGCTGTTTCCCTGGCCCTGAGTCTTTTAGTCTATCATTGAAACGCACTAGGTGAATTTATTCGGTTCATATGTATTGTGTACGAGCTGATTGTCAAATGTACAATAAGAAAATGACTAGAGATTACATTGCAAACAAAAACATTACAATCTGTCACAACTTCTCGTGCAGTAGTACAATATTCAACCAATCAAGAAAGAGGGAATTTTGGATACTTGGAAAAACACAAGATAAAATTAAATAATTAAAAAAAAAACAAGATAAGTCAAAATATGTGTATACAAATTGATGTCATGACCAAGTGGAACCAAACATACAAAATAATTAAGACGAAAGATTAAGGGCTATACATCCAGTCTAGTATTTGGCGACTGTAAACCATACTCCAAAGAGAGAGAGAGAGAGAGAGAGAGACCTGGGTTTGTTTGTATGTGCCCGTGTCAGCTTTTAAGTGTAATGTAAATTTGATTAATCTAGGCATAAAACTCTTTCCAACTTTTGACAGTTTCCAATTAGTTTGTTTTAAAGTTTCATCATATGTCTTGTTCTTGTTACTGTCTCCAAATGTTCATCTCATGAAAGTTGTAGCTAATAAATTGCTTCCTGTTTCGTCTTAGGAAATTGTAGCTAATTAATTGGTTCACATTTCTTCTCTTATGAAAGTTGTAACTAAAAAATTGGTTTACATTGTTCGTCTTAAGAAAATTGTAGCTAATAAATTGTTTCACATTGTTTATTTTATGAAAGTTGTAGCGAATAAATTGTTTCACATTGCTCGCGTTATGAAAGTTGTAGTCTATTAATTGTTTTACATTGTTCATCTTATGATAGATTTGATTAGTGTTATTTGAGTATGATTTGTATAATATAAATAACAATTCGACCGGAAGATATGACGTCACCAAGAGGATGGCATTATTGAACGTTGTCATTTTGATTGAAGAAATATTTCGATACCACTTTAATTACCTGACAAAAGCAACAACGAATTTAGCATCCCAGATACCTGCTCCAATACAGTAATGTCGAAATAATTCATAACGCCCTGTATCTTATCCCCCTCAGCAATCTACTGTGTGTCGGAGGCCATCTTCCTCACAACAATCTTACCTGTTCATGTGGCCCACTGCCCGGCTGCCCTAAAACGTGATGGCGTACTCCTCAGTACGTGTAGCCTTGATCAAATGTTTCATTCTCCTGCACTATTCCCTGGACGATACAGGGGCGTACATCGTGGTCCCCGAGCTCAACGACCGCGTCTATGTGGAGGAAGGAGACCTGAACATCGGTGGCATTTTTTCCATTACCGCCTATGACCCGACCAGGCCTTGCGGTGACAAAATTAACGATTTTCTCCGTATAGAGCTGGTCGAGTCTATGGTGTACGCCATTAAGAAGATCAACGCGGTAAGCATTGCCTTTAATGAATAGATTATATTGATGATCTGTGCTCTTGAGTCGAGCATTGCATAATTCTACTTGAATGTATTCATTTACACTTAACATTATCAACTTTACAGATACACTTGCATTTTAAGTGTCATAATATTTCAACACTCGTGAAGCTCTCAAACAGCAGCACGCTTGATCTTTTTTCTCCTCTTCCAATTGCCGCTAGTTCAATTAACCCTCCTACTAATGTGTTTCCATTTCCCTAGCCAGTCTTCTTCTCCGCGCTCCTTTCAATCGGATCATGAGAAAATGGCATCATCATGTAACTGGTGGTGTCTTCAATTTACTTTGAAACAAACTTTGCACACACAATTTATACAAATTGTTCTGAAAGCGGCATATTTAAAAGTCACCACTTAGATGGAATTGAGTTTTTTTATACTCCATTAACCTTTTAAAAAACATGCAATTATTTCTCTGAACTGTTGTCTTTGTAAATTTGGTAAATAATCTAAGCACCACAAATTGAGTTAGGCTCCAGCACATGACGTCACAAAGTTGCTACTTTTGACTGCCGTGGGTTTTTTTTTTTTTTAAATGCGCAACATAAAAAACTGTAAAAACTTGACAGGGAATTGCTCACAGTAATTGATGCCGTTTAGCACCGGCGGCATATCGTTTGAACGCTCATCGGCGTCTGGTTATTTCCGATTCTTCCTGACTCGCAGGATCAAAGCATACTCCCTGGCATCAAGCTTGGCTTCGTCATCGTGGACGCCTGCAACAAAGAAACAACGGCTGTCGTGCAGGCGCTGCGCTTTCTCCCCAAGTCAAACCCAGAGGACTACAACAAATCAAGTAAGTCATGTTGGATTCTTCTCCCTGTCACAATCACTTGATGCTTAGATCTGTCACTATCGGGTGCTGCTTGATGCTTAAAATTGATTTCTAAATGAATGTAACGATTCTGGCTATCAAATAAAAATAAAACACTTAATTCAAAGAAGCTATCAGAGAGAGAAAGAGAGAGAGAGAGAGAGAGAGAGAGTGAGAAAGTGAATGAGAGAGAGAGAGAGAGAGAGAGAGAGAGAGAGAGAGAGAGAGAGAGTGTTATAGATTTAAAACAAATTATATGACGTTTGTAAGTTAAAAACAGTCTTTGTCCATGCATTTTCCATAACTAAATTATATTGAAATAAAACTACGAGGTAAGAAAACTAAAAGTAATTTTTAATAAAAGTCAGAAGTTAAGAGTAGAGTAATCGTGGGGTGCAGCCCCCAAGCTTCACGCCATCGAGACGTGAATGGTAGCCACCAGCGGAAGACATGAATGGTAGCCACCAGTGGGAGACATGAATGGTAGCCACCAGTGGGAGACATGAATGGTAGCCACCAGTGGGAGACATGAATGGTAGCCACCAGTGGGAGACATGAATGGTAGCCACCAGTGGGAGTCATGAATGGTAGCCACCAGTGGGAGTCATGAATGGTAGCCACCAGTGGGAGACATGAATGGTAGCCACCAGTGGGAGACATGAATGGTAGCCACCAGTGGGAGACATGAATGGTAGCCACCAGTGGGAGACATGAATGGTAGCCACCAGTGGGAGACATGAATGGTAGCCACCAGTGGGAGTCATGAATGGTAGCCACCAGTGGGAGTCATGAATGGTAGCCACCAGTGGGAGTCATGAATGGTAGCCACCAGTGGGAGTCATGAATGGTAGCCACCAGTGGGAGACATGAATGGTAGACACCATTGCATCAGACAATAATGTAGCCACCAGAAGGATACGTGAATGGTTGCCAACTGTGTGTGAGACAGGAATGGTAGCCAACAGTATATGAGCCAGACATGGATACCACAAGTGGGAGACAGGAATGGTAACCACCAGTGTAGGAGACAGGAATGACAGCTGTCATTGGAAGACATGAAGGGTAGCCGCCAGTACGATACATGAATGCTATACACCAGTAGGAGTCAAGAATGGTTATATATAGAATTGAGAGGCATGACATGATTACTAAAATTGTATCAATGAGATGAAGACAATATATTTTGAGAGCTAGAAAGGATAGATATTTAAGGAGACGGGATTGGGCAAATTGATATAGAGGATAAAATGGGATTTGGAGAAGAGCTTGTAACACGCAAATGGTGGCAAGGACTATGAGAGAGACAACGTTGTACTAAGACAAATCATGAGACAGGATTTGTAGTGACGACTCAGAGACATGGTTTTATGTCTGAAATACTGGTCAGATCTTTCAGATAGAATTTGTAGACACGAGCCTGAGACAGGTATGTCCCTCATGTCACTTGGCAATAATAGTAAATGACTAGAAAATACAGTGGGTATCAGCAGTGGCGTAGCGAGCTTAACTCGCGCCCGGGGCACAATACCTTTTTAGCGCCCCCAATACCTTTTTAGCGCCCCCCTTTATTCGAAAACCATACAATATATAGTAAAATATACCATTTGGCGCCCCTTTGTGAGTAGCGCCCGGGGCATCATGCCCCCCTTGCTCCCCCCTCACTACGCCACTGGGTATCAGGGAATCTGAGGCACACTTGTTCGCCCGGTAGGTAGACCTACAGTATAGATGCGACAGGTGAACCAACATAATGGGTGCGACAGGTGAACCAAATGAAAGGGTACCACAGGTAAACCAACACAACAGGTAAGGCATATACTATGTGGTCTAAAAGACACTAGAAATTTAATAGGGATTGACGGGACAATGAGCAATGGATAAAAGGGAAAAGAAATCGGGAAATTCATTGAGAGTTACTAAGAAATTAATCAAGTACTTGTAACTAGATTATTGGTTGACAGATCGATGGCCGCAGGCAAATCGTTGATAATAATCGTTTAAAATGTAGGCGATTTACACGACTAGATCATAAACATTAATGGTTGACCAGAAATTGATGGCAAATTTTTGGTGTTTGACAAGACACTAGGCTTAACGTAGGTAGTTGACAAGACACCAGAGTAAAGGTAGGTGGTGGACAAGACACTAGAGTAAAGGTAGGTGGTGGACAAGACACTAGAGAAAAGGTAGGTGGTGGACAAGACACTAGAGTAAAGGTAGGTGGTGGAAAAAACACCAGGGAAAAAGATAGGTGGTCGACAAGACACTAGAGTAAAGGTAGGTGGTCGACAAGACACTAGAGTAAAGGTAGTTCGTCAACAAGACCCTGGGCTAAACTTAGGGGGTCGACAAGACACTAAGCAAAAGGAATGTGGTCGACAAGACACTAGGCAAAAAGTAGGTGGTGAGCAAGACATTAGACTAAACTTAGGTGGTCGACAAGACACTAGGCAAAAGGTAGGTGGTGGACAAGACACTAGACTAAACGTAGGTGGTCGACAAAAGAATAGGTAATGTGTATGTTGATCAACAAGCTACTAGGCCAAATGAAGGGGTAATCAAGACACTAGTAAAAAGACGTGGTAATCAAGACACTAGGCTTTATGAAGTGGTAACAGATACGCTAGGAAAATGAAATGGTACTCAAGACACTAGACTAATTGATGGTAATCAGGATACTACACTAAATGAAGTGGTAATCAAGACGCTAGGAAAATAGATGGTGCTTAACAAGATACTAGGCAAAAGGTAATAGATCAACAACAAGAAACAAGCACTAGACAAAAGGTAAGTGGTCAACACGGCATTAGGCGAAGGTGAGAGGTTAGCAAGATGCTAGAAAAATGGAATGTGATCAACAACACTAGGTCTAAGGTAGATCAATAAGATTGAAATTGAGAGAGAGAGAGTAAGAGAGAAAGAGAGAGAGAGAGAGAGAGAGAGAGAGAGAGAGAGAGAGAGAGAGGGAGAGAGTCGTCAAGTTGATAATTTGACCTGGAATCATAACTCAAGAAGACTTTAAAATAAACGTTACCATTTTATTTAGATGTAAGAAAACATTTTAGCCCACATGTAAAAGGGTTTTAACCATAAAGAAAAATTTTCTTTGGAAAAAAACTAGTCAAAATAACAAATTGAAAAAAAATAAAATTAATCAAGAATGTTCTTTTTTTCCTTAATTGAAATTAAATAAATTGGAAAAAAAAAATACAAATCATACTTCTAAGCATCAAACAGCACTGCGCATGCGTGTTTCTTTCATTTATGATCACGCGAGACAATATGTGTATACCACACGGTGTTCTGGTTAAAACTCGTGACCTTGACCCAATGAGCACAATCTCATTAAATTAAATCAATTTCTTTTACCCCATAAAACGATAAACATGCTTATTCGGAGTACACTTTAAATCGTTTTAGCAGATGGTCTGTTGATCGACTGTCTCTGAACGAGGCCTTTAATGCAGCATCCCACAAGAGCACTACGTTGTTTTCATTATGAAACGTTCACATTTCCTGACAGCGAAAAATTCCCTTGTTGTTAGGAATGAATCTCACCCCTTTCACTTCTTTATTCTAAAGTGCGTTGTTCTATGTTAACAGTAAAAAACAGTTTCATAGAACGTTGAATTCTATTCATATACACAGTCTCTGACTTATATGCACCCCACTGCTGATGGGAGCTGGGCCATTTTACTAAAGGGTAATTCAAATAGTATCTCTTGTAGTGTCATTAACCATGAATTTAAAAGATGATGACGATGATATTCTACAGATCAGTGCTAGCTCAACACAACTTTCTAAGTTGAACCATTCACTCTTAGTTCCTCCTTTACCTCTGTAGTGCAACGGGGAACAATTGATTTCACCATGTGGTGGAACAGGCCAGGGCCCTAAATGGGCTATAGCGCCACTGATGATGATGATTTCCGATTGTTTAAAGTTCCATTCAAAAATAATTTCTTCAAGTCCCCCAAGGTGTTCCTCATCAAAGTCTCAAGGCACTTGCTACGTACCGTTATATGGTTTTAAAAATTTAATCTGTTTTAAAATTTGGCTCGTTAAATGAGCAATACATGACATAGGACTGAAAACCAATACACACAGAAAACCTATACCAAAGCTAGTGATATTAACAATAATAAATTTAATTGTAATATGAAGCGGATATAAAATTAAAAATATACAGAAATAATAATATTAACTTAAAGCACAGCAAGTGAAAAAGTACAAGACTAGTAGGTGCAAATATTAATTCACACGCAGTGAAAAATTTGTTGCGGTTTCTTGTCTTGTATCTCTGGTAAGACTCGTTAAAGTCTCTGCCTGTAACAATCAACTATCATACCTATCGTGCAGAGGCGTAGCTTAGGGGGGGGGGCAGGGGGGGTACAGATGTACCCTGGCGCCAGCTAGTTGGGGCGCCAAAATGTGCTTTGGTATTATTTTATTGATGAAAATTATGGGTTTGAGAGTTGGAAAAAGGAAAAGAGGGCGCTTTAAAATGAATCTTGTCCCCGGGCGCCAAACACTCTAGCTACGCCTCTGCTATCGTGATAATGAATGAAGCACTGCATTCAAGCTGGGTAAATGAAATAGAACAATGTATGTTAAAGCTTGAATCAGTAGACAGTACAACAAGATGTGAACGTTTCGGCGTAGAGCCTTCTTCTGCGAACAGGACAAATAAAAATAAGACAAGAAACAGAGCACGGTAAAAAAAACTATAGAGAACTCCTTTGTTGTTGCCGGAAGTTAAATGAACAACAATGGTAAGAATTGATATTTTTATCATCATCTCTCGGATATTGTCATCGAAGTAAAGCTCATTCTCATCAATATATGTGTTTAACTGTGGAACTGGGGCACATTTCTTCTTATCGACTCTGCATCCCATAGTTCGATTTTCATTTTAAAAGTTGTCAATTTTTCCTGACATTTGTGCACTAAGATATATTTTCCTTGCAATCCCGGATTGAAGGAATGCAGGGATTCAAATGGCAACAAAAAATGACAGGGATAAAAAAAAAACAACAAATCAGAGAATGTTGAGTTCATGTCTTTTTTAGCGTCTTGCAAAAAATGTGCCTAATTTCTTGACGTAGTATGAAAACTCCCCTTAAATCTTTCCATGTGGACAGCCACTTCACGGGAGCATGCAAAAAGGGTTTCTCAAATTCAGAACCACTTTCTTTGCACATCTCAGAAAACAACGAGATATGAGTGCATTCCCTTTAATGAAGTTCACTGCTGTAATCAAGTTTTTCAACTCAAAAGGCTTTTATGGGCATATTTCCTTAACTTCACTGTGAAACCCCCAACGGCAATCAAGTAGAGCCGGAGCATCGTCAGTACACACGACAATAACATGTTCCCATTTGATGCCACGCGTCTCAAATAATCTCTCCACTTTGTCAATGACTACTTTTGTAGTTGTTCTGGTGCTGAGAGTTTCACAAAAAAGTAATAATCATCTTCCAGGTGCTTGTCATCTACATATAGTACACAGACGCAAAGTTGGGTTAAACTAGTGACGTCCGTTGTTTCATCAAGCTGGATAAAAAAGAAGTTGAAAATCGAATTCTGAATCTTCGAGGACAGCTGAGACAGTGTGTTATCAGACATCTCCATTATTCGCCTCCTAGCAGTATCAGGGACGGCAGTGTGTTATCGGACATCTCCATTATTCGCCTCCTAGCAGTATCAGGGACGGCAGTGTGTTATCGGACATCTCCATTATTCGCCTCCTAGCAGTATCAGGGACGGCAGTGTGTTATCGGACATCTCCATTATTCGCCTCCTAGCAGTATCAGGGACGGCAGTGTGTTATCGGTCATCTCCATTATTCGCCTCCTAGTAGTAGCAGGACAGCAGTGTGTTATCAGACATCTCCATTATTCGCATCCTAGCAGTATCAGGGACAGCAGTGTGTTATCAGACATCTCCACTATTCGCCTCCTAGCAGTATCATTGGACAGGGAAGTAGGCTTGTGTTATCAGACATCTCCACCATTCGCCTCCTAACAGTATCATTGGACAAGAAAGCATGCTTTAATTTCTCAAGTTCAGAACTCCCCAGCACATTCGATATGATATATTTGCAGCAAGTAATATCAACTGTTGTCCGATGCTGTTAGGTTACTTCGCGGCAGGTATTTTCTTGAAACTTCGTAGGAGTCGTTAAGGTCAGCTTTAATGTTCTGTGAAATCATTCTTGTGTCATGAAGCCTGGATCTGTGCAATCGTTCGGCTTGGCGTTTAAAGAAGTCGACATCTTTGTTTACTGAGCTGGGTTGCTTCGTTTCCATGTGTCTCTTTATCTCGCTGGGCTTTAGAGAAGTGGATGCCAACACCTCAGAGCACTAAACACACTAATTTGATTCTCCCCCCCCCCACCCCAAACACTTAAGTACACTAAGCCCACATTTCAAAGATGAAACGTCATATCTCATTAACTTTCTTGGAGGCGTTATAATCTGAAATAAACAATTACTTGCTGACATTTTATTTATATGTACTAAATAACTTTTAAGTCAACAACGAAGAACTATGTTAAAAAGTCCAATTAATTAAGATAAAAGAACATCGTAAGAATAACCAGCAGCATTTAGAAAAGAAAATCTTAGCAATGAAGAAAAAAAGATTGAACATTTTGACTGCTAGACACAATCTTTAACCTGCAGTGGACTGTACAAACTTGAGTTAGCACGAAGGCTGTTTGGAGACGTATGCTCCTTTCAACACACTGTTCCATTCTCTGGTTAGCTCTTAGTTTCTAAGAGTTGACAGTCCGGCTGTTGGAGATCTGAGAGAGAGAGAGAGAGAGAGAGAGAGTAAATAACAGGCCGGCTGTTGGATATCTGAGAGATTGAGAGTAAATTACAGGCCGGCTGTTGGAGATCTGAGAGATAGATTGTAACTGACAGGCCGGCTGTTGGAGATCTGAGAGATAGATAGTAACTGACAGGCCGGCTGTTGGAGATCTGAGAGATAGATAGTAACTGACAGGCCGGCTGTTGGAGATCTGAGAGATAGATAGTAACTGACAGGCCGGCTGTTGGAGATCTGAGAGATAGATAGTAACTGACAGGCCGGCTGTTGGAGATCTGAGAGATAGATAGTAACTGACAGGCCGGCTGTTGGAGATCTGAGAGATAGATAGTAACTGACAGGCCGGCTGTTGGAGATCTGAGAGATAGATAGTAACTGAAATAACTGCTCAGATGTGTTGACTAGGGGTCGCAATACCCAGGGCCGAATTTAGACTTGCTGAGGCCCTAAGCTATACAAAGTCAAGAGGCCCACTACCGTTTGAAATTACATGAGGTGGTCAAAGAAAAATTAAAAAATATATAGCTTGCAGATTGTCAGGCCCTAAGCTGTAGCTTATTTAGCGTATACCTAAATCCGGCCCGGGCAATATCGGTCCCTTTTACGAATTCCAGTATTTTCGTTACTGACATTTTAAGAATACAGGATTCCCGATATTTTCAATATTTTCAATAGTTAGAGAATTGTTCGTCCAGATTCGAGATTAGAGGGTGCAAATGCATAAATAAAATAAAAGCATTCAGAAATCAAAATTACATTTTGATTTTTAAACAGCTTTTAAAAATAACACACCTGTCTTATTAATTAGCTTTATTAATCACATATTAAAATAATTTGTGTTGTTTGAATCTTTGGTCAAATTTAAACAATTATATCGATATTATATATAGACCTTAGGTTATCATACGCAATTTATAGAGATCTTTCTCTTGAACCGCCATTCTCAAATAAAGCTATCTCTATTTTTTGTATACAAATGTATCTGTTACGGCCAAAGCCCGAAATCGGCCAAATCGGGAACTGGCCGGCCAAATCGCGAACTGGCCAATATCGCATCAAATTGACCGGCCAATGTCCGATCTTTTCTAGATTTTGGGATTGGGCCAGCCAGTTTGCGAAATGGCTGGGGGCGATCGGCCAAAGTCGGAAGAAAATGTTCATGAACGATTTTGGGTGTTTGTATACTGTAATGATAATCATATTATATTGATTATTAATTATACTAAATTGCCAAAAAGTCAAATTAGTTTATTAAAGTAAATGAACAATCTCTATCAACACTTGTTACAACAAGATGAACTTTTATGACATTTCGAATTACACAGCAGTTCGTTATTTTTACATTTGCAGCGATTCGTTGAGCACTTGGTAGTACAACTGCATCGAGTGTAGCATACACACCGGCCATTTCCAGTACATCGGACATTGGCCACACGCCTCGGCCAAAGTGCGAAATGGCCGGCCAATTCGCGAACTGGCCGAACTTCGGGCTTTGGCCGTAACATATCAATGTCTCCATCAGTTGGTCTGGAAGTACTATCCTAGGGTTTCTTTTTATTTTAATTTGTAATTGTCTCTTAAGCGGAAGTGCGTCTTCAGATTCGCCATGATCAGATCCAAGAAGTTCAATCTCATTGCCTGTAGACATTTCAAACTATGCATCTGCCGTTTGAGCATGACTTTCAATGTCATTGCCCGATACATTTCAAACGAGGAATCCGATATTTGACTAAGCTTTTGAATGTTCACGATATGTGTGCGCATCTGGTGGCAATACGTAGTCGGTTGGCGAATCAATGAACGTCATAGCGTTGTGCCAGTCAAAGCACGTCCTAGCGTTGTGCCCGTCAAAGCACGTCGTAGCATTGTGCCAGTCAAAGCACGTCCTAGCGTTGTGCCAGTCAAAGCACGTCCTAGCGTTGTGCTAGTCAAAACACGTTGTAGCGTTGTGCCAGTCAGAGCACGTCCTAGCGTTGTGCCAGTCAAAGAATGTCCTAGCGATGTGCCAGTCAAAGCACGTCCTAGCGTTGTGCCAGTCAAAGCACCTCCTAGCGTTGTGCCAGTCAAAGCACGTCCTAGCGTTGTGCCCGTCAAAGCACTTTGTAGCGTTGTGCCAGTCAAAGCACGTCCTAGCGTTGTGCCAGTCAAAGAACGTCCTAGCGATGTGCCAGTCAAAGCACGTCCTAGCGTTGTGCCAGTCAAAGCACGTCCTAGCGTTGTGCCAGTCAAAGCACGTCCTAGCGTTATGCCAGTCAAAGCACGTCGTAGCGTTGTGCCAGTCAAAGCACGTCCTAGCGTTGTGCCAGTCAAAGCACGTCCTAGCGTTGTGCCAGTCACAGCACGTCCTAGCGTTATGCCAGTCATAGCACGTCCTAGCGTTGTGCCAGTCAAAGCACGCCCTAGCGTTGTGCCAGTCAAAGCACGTCGTAGCGTTGTGCCAGTCAAAGCATGTCGTAGGCTGGTGCCAGTCAAAGCACGTCGTAGCGTTGTGCCAGTCAAAGCACGTCGTAGCGTTGTGCCAGTCAAAGCACGTCCTAGCGTTGTGCCAGTCAAAGCAAGTCCAAGCGTTGTGCCAGTCAAAGCACGTCCTAGCGATGTGCCAGTCAAAGCACGTCCTTCAATGTTTTGCCAGTATTTCAATGTTGAAGCTACCAACAGTCTGCGCTCTTTAATCCGACACGTCAGACAGGCAACAAGTTCACCTGCAACTGTCTCATGATGTAAGCTTTCTTATAACTGTCTCATGATGTAAGCTTTCGTATAACTGTCTCATGATGTAAGCTTTCTTATAACTGTCTCATGATGTAAGCTTTCTTATAACTTTCTCATGATGTAAGCTTTCTTATAACTGTCTCATGATGTATGCTTTCTTATAACTGTCTCATGGTGTAAGCTTTCTTATAACTGTCGCATTATGTAAGCTTTCTTATAACTGTCTCATGATGTAAGCTTTCTTATAACTGTCTCATGATGTAATCTTTCTTATAACTGTCTCATGATGTATGCTTTCTTATAACTGTCTCATGATGTATGCTTTCTTATAACTGTCTCATGATGTAAGCTTTCGTATAACTGTCTCATGATGTAAGCTTTCTTATAACTTTCTCATGATGTAAGCTTTCTTATAACTGTCTCATGATGTAAGCTTTCTTATAACTGTCTCATGATGTAAGCTTTCTTATAACTGTCTCATGATGTATGCTTTCTTATAACTGTCTCATGATGTAAGCTTTCTTATAACTGTCTCATGATGTAAGCTTTGTTATAACTGTCTCATGATGTATGCTTTCTTATAACTGTCTCATGATGTAAGCTTTCTTATAACTGTCTCATGATGTAAGCTTTCTTATAACTGTCTCATGATGTAAGCTTTCTTATAACTGTCTCATGATGTAAGCTTTCTTATAACTGTCTCATGATGTAAGCTTTCTTATAACTGTCTCATGATGTAAGCTTTCTTATAACTGTCTCATGATGTAAGCTTTCTTATAACTGTCTCATGATGTAAGCTTTCTTATAACTGTCTCATGATGTAAGCTTTCTTATAACTGTCTCATGATGTAAGCTTTCTTATAACTGTCTCATGATGTAAGCTTTCTTATTTATTAAACGTAACACCTAAGCCGTTCTTCTACCCGATGATTTTAGTATTTCAAATATTTTGCTGAGTTTAGACAGTTTTTCAACTTCGTCTTGAGATATGTCAAGATCGATTTTCAAATCAATAAGCGCTTTTTTAATTTGATTTTTTTGGGCGGTCTATCCTTCCTACCATGTCTGCCTACTTATTCGCATTTTGCAAATTTTCTGACTTTCCCGATTAAATCTTTGAAGACAAGTTCATTATTTTGATTGATCTCAACTGTAAGATGAAACCTGCAGTTGGTGTGAGGGGGCTCGCATTTCGCTCATCACATTAATTATTGATAGTCTCACTTTAACTACGACATAGAAACTAAGAAAAGCGATATATACTTTTTATACATGAAATACAGGAAATTTCGAAAATCCCGGTTTTCATAAATCCGATCCCGGTATTTTCAAGCATCCGTTATAGTTCGGTTTCCCGGTATTTCCGAGAGTCGGTATCCTTGTTTGCGATCCCTAGTGTTGACACTTCACAATTTTCGAAACATTTCGGGGAACGCGGTTGGTCTCAACCTTCGACGTACACGCTGCTGGATTCTAAGAAACCAGTGGGCCTATACATGTTATACTATACTAGCGGTTCTCAAACTTTAATGACTGTACAAAGAATAATGGGAATTAAATTGGAGTCCTCCACGGGACAAGGCAATTAAGGACAACAATCGAAAATAGACCGGAATTTCATTCTAAGCGAGCCCTTTACGGTCCCCCTGAAACCGTTTCACGGTCCGTTAAAGGACCGCAGACCCCGGTTTTTAGAAAAAACAAGACCCTTCTGGAAACTTAACTAACTTTTCCAATCAAGTGCTGTCGAAGTTGGGGGGGGGGGTGACAAGATTGGAAGCATGTGTCACTAATTTAACTGGTGACGTCAGTAACGAAAACACAGGTTGAAGTAAGGGTTACATGCGACGGCTCGCACTAGGTCAACACACAGGCCAACACATACTAACAAATAATGCAGTGCCTTGAGACTTACGCTATTTGCTTCAGTGGTAGGTGTAGGATTTGCATTGCAGAGTAAATTAATTGTTTATGTCTCCTCTTATTGTAACCATTGTTCCTTCCATGGCCACAGTAGCTGCCCCTCATCGTCTTTCTCCTGAGAAATAAGCTAAATGTCTTGGTGATGTTATTTTGTGTCATATGTCAGCATCAGCGAAATGAAGTTTGATGAGCAAGCCGGCCATTAGGTTTTAAACTTTCGCTATTTCCATAAAGAAATCCACTTAATGAAATTAAATAGCGTGATCTATAATAGAAGGGAACGTTGTTTTTTCTGGCAGTATGTAAATTGCCATCCATATCTAAAAAATGACACTAAACCGGAGGCAGCTTATAGCCGAATCTACAGCCTACGTTCTTTAAAAAAGAAAAAAATGACACTAAACCGGAGGCAGCTTATAGCCGAATCTACAGCCTACGTTCTTTAAAAAAACATGAAAAAAAAAGAAACATGCATGCTATCTCTTATGCTTGTATATTGCTTAACTTGTTAATGCATTTTTTGTACACAACTTCCTTAAATACTATCCCATATCTCCGATTCTTATGTAAACTATGATCGTTTATTTTAGTTTCACATTCATTGTTTCATTCTTGTTGTTGCTTGCTGATTTATTACGTAATATTTAGAGTGCTCATTATTGTTGTCCTAAATTCCACTCACCATTTTTTTTGGACGCCATTAAGAATTTAAAAAAAAAAAAATGTGCGTCCCAGTTCTGCCAGTGGCGGCGCGAGGTTACGTGTTTGATGTGAGGACAAACTGGACAATGGTCATTTATTAATGAGGTTTCCATTTTTTATGTAATTAATTAAGTTCCAATAGAATAGCACACACCGATAAGCTGTTAGTGTTTGGACAGTTTTTTTTCCCCCTCTTCACTTTATAAATAAAGCCGGTAGCAGCATTCACATTCGTGCCTAGACCAGTGGTTCTTAAACTTTTGTAAGTGAAAATAGCTTTTGAAAACTCCGATGTACTCACCTTCTTGACTAAAAGTTTGTCCAGCCATTAAATAATTTCGAAATACCAATTAATTATTTGACAAAACATTTCTATTATGACGCATGACCCACGAACCCATATTTTAAAAAAAGGGGAGGGGGAGGGGGTTATGGTGAGACTGAAACCTTACAGAGACACGCGAAGCTACCTTATAGGCATAACCACCTTAAAGACAAGTGGTCACCCAATTCAGAAGCTCCGTCCATTATTTAAGTATTCGAAGCTAGTTTGGCTTATACTATAGTGCCGAAGGTCGTATACCTAGGACAGATGGCCCATTCGTAGAATCGTTCTAAATGATTTCTAACCCACGAAACATAATTAAAAATAAAATGTTTGAGTAGTAACCAATGTCGAGCTTAACAATCTATCTACTTGGTAAGATGGGAAATTATTTCTAGAAATTTAAATATAAATAGTGTACGTTAAAAACCAATTTTGCTTTAAATCCGGAAGTAACAAAAAAAATTGATTTGTTTCTAAAGAAAAAAAAAAAACAACAACTGGAAGTTAAATATCATTACTTGAAAAAGGTACTTCTATAAAACTCAAAGTTTAATTGATAAAAATTAAGTAGAAAACAAAAACAAAATATTAAAAAATCCTTTGAGTTTAAACCATTCACCTAGTGCTGTTCGGGGTCCGTGTATCTGAAAATCGCATATTTGCTGTAACATCTCTTTTTGTTAAGATATAGTTTACTTTAAACATTTTAGCCCCCCCCCCCCTTTTTTTCCCTCTATAAATGATATGTTTTGCAGAATCAACATGTCATAAATGCATTTTTTAGTTTAAAGAGAAATATATGCTTTTAAACTAACAACTTTAGATGTGTATAAAAACGCCTTTCTACTTCCATTCTCTAACACACGCTCTCATAAAACATTTCTCTAACACACGCTCTCATAAAACATTTCTCTAAAACTGGCTCTCATAAAACATTTCTCTAAAACACGCTCTCATAAAACATTTCTCTAACACACGCTCTCATTAAACATTTCTCTAACACACGCTCTCATAAAACATTTCTCTAAAACTCCCTCTCATTAAACATTTCTCTAAAACACATTCTCATAAAACATTTCTCTAACACACACTCTCATAAAACATTTCTCTAAAACACGCTCTCATAAAACATTTCTCTAAAACACACTCTCATAAAACATTTCTCTAAAACACACTCTCACGAATCTCTTAAATAAAGGTCCAAAAATCAGCGAATACAGCCTCTCCTTATTTAGGGTTTGCCCATATGCAGAGGCGTAACTGGGTTTTGACGCCCTTGGCTAATTTATTTTTGGCGCCGTTGATATTTAAATAAAAATTTAAAAATTAGAGATTTAGCGGCACCCTTTTCAACTGGCGCAGGCCGGCGCCCTTGGCTAATGCCCCAATGCCAAGCCGTTGTTACGCCACTGCCCATATGCGCTGTTTTACTATCAGTTATGTACATACTACTGATGTGGTAAATCATGCATTTTTTAGATAACATTATTTTTTTTAATATTCCAGAACTTCACAACTTACATATATTAAAACGGTCAGTTCTGCATATATTTGTGTCGTAGAAAAAGCTATTACTGATTTTGAAAAAAAAAAGATACATCTCAGTTTATTGGTTATTTGATGTCAAGCCTTGAGATTAAGATTAGTCAAGGGCTCCTAATAGTATAATAAGCAGAATTGTGCTCAGCAGGAAATTTTGTTATAAATGACGAATGAAAAAAACATGTCAGAAGTTTGACTCACAATGGTTTGGAGGGAACCAAAACCTGCTTCGTATACTATTATTTAAGTCTTGTTAATATTATAAGTTTAAGATAAAGTGATTATGACAAACGGTGATACCGTGATCAACTTTCAGTCAAAAGACATGTTCCTCAATTACATATTGCACCTGTTCCCCCATTCCGTTAGCTACACAGGTGTCAGAGATTGAGTCTTGCGTGTCTTACATCACATGTGATCAGGTCGGCTACTACAGGTGTCAGAGATTGAGTCTCGCGCCTCTTATATCACATGTGGTCAGGTCAACAAATACAGGTGTCAGAGATTGAGTCTTGCGTCTCTTCTATCACATGTGGTCAGGTCAGCGAATACAGGTGTCCGAGATTGAGTCTCGCGTATCTTATATCACATGTGATCAGGTCAGCTATTACAGGTGTCAGAGATTGAGTCTCGCGTCTCTTATATCACATGTGGTCAGGTCAGCTACTACAGGTGTCAGAGATTGAGTCTCGCGTATTTTAAATCACATGTGGTCAGGTCAGCGACTACAGGTATCAGAGATTGAGTCTCGAGTCTCTTGTATTACATGTGATCAGCTCGGCTACTACAGGTGTCAGAGATTGAGTCTCGCGTCTCTTATATCACATTTGGTCAGGTCAGCGAATACAGGTGTCAGAGATTGAGTCTCGCGTATCTTATATCACATGTGATCAGGTCAGCTATTACAGTTGTCAGAGATTGAGTCTCGCGTCTCTTATATCACATGTGGTCAGGTCGGCTACTGCAGGTGTCAGAGTTTGAGTGTGGCGTGTCTAACATCACATTTGATCAGGTCAGCGACTACAGGTGTCAGAGATTGAGTCTCGAGTCTCTTGTATTACATGTGATCAGCTCGGCTACTACAGGTGTCAGAGATTGAGCCTCGCGTCTTTTATATCACATGTGTTCAGATCAGCTACTACAGGTGTCAGACATTGAGTCTCGCGTCTCTTATATCACATGTGTTCAGATCAGCTACTACAGGTGTCAGAGATTGAGTCTCGCGTATTTTATATCACATGTTGTCAGGTCAGCGACTACAGGTGTCAGGGATTGAGTCTCTTGTATTACATGTGATCAGCTCGGCTACTACATGTGTCAGAGTGAGTCTCGCGTCTCTTATATCACATGTGGTCAGGTCAGCTACTACAGGTGTCAAAGATTGAGTCTCGCGTCTCTTATATCACATGTTGTCAGGTCAGCTACTACAGGTGTCAGAGATTGAATCTCGCGTATTTTATATCACATGTGGTCAGGTCAGCGACTACAGGTGTCAGAGATTGAGTCTCGAGTCTCTTGTATTACATGTGATCAGCTTAGCTACTACAGGTGTCAGAGTGAGTCTCGCGTCTCTTATATCACATGTGATCATGTCAGCTACTGCAGGTGTCAGAGATTGAGTCTCGCGTCTCTTATATCACATGTGGTCAGGTCAGCTACTACAGGTGTCAGAGAATGAGTCTCGCGTCTCTTATATCACATGTGGTCAGGTCGGCTACTGCAGGTGTGAGAGATTGAGTGTGTCGTGTCTAACATCACATGTTATCAGGTCAGCTACTACAGGTGTCAGAGATTAAGTCTCTCGTCTCTTATGTCACATGTGATCAGGTAGGCTACTACAGGTGTCAGAGATAGAGGCTCGCGTATTTTATATCACATGTGGTCAGGTCAGCCACTACAGGTGTCAGAGATTGATTCTCGAGTATCTTGTATTACATGTGATCAGCTCGGCTATTACAGGTGTCAGAGTGAGTATCGCGTCTCTTATATCACATGTGATTAGGTCGGCTACTACAGTTGTAAAAGATTGAGTCTCGCGTCTCTTATATCACATTTGATCAGGTCAGCTACTACATGTGTCAAAGAATGAGTCTCGCGTCTCTTATACCACATGTGGCCATGTCAGCTACTGCAGGTGTCAGAGATTGAGTCTCGAGTCTTTTGTATTACATGTGATCAGCTCGGCTACTACAGGTGTCAGAGTGAGTCTTGCATCTCTTATATCACATGTGTTCAGGTCAGCTACTACAGGTGTAAGAGAATGAGTCTCACGTTTCTCATACCACATGTGGTCAGGTCAGCTACTACAGGTGTCAGAGAATGAGTCTCGCGTCTCTTATACCACATGTGGTCAGGTCGGCTACTGCAGGTGTGAGAGATTGAGTGTGGCGTGTCTAACATCACATGTGATCAGGTCAGCTACTACAGGTGTCAGAGATTGAGTCTCGCGTCTCTTCTATCACATTTGGTCAGGTCAGCGAATACAGGTGTCAGAGATTGAGTCTCAAGTCTCTTATATCACATTTAGTCAGGTCAGCTACTACAGGTGTCAGAGATTAAGTCTCATGTCTCTTATATCACATGTGGTCAGGTCAGCTATTACAGGTGTCAGAGATTGAGTCTCGCATCTCTTATATCACATGTGGTCAGGTCAGCTACTACAGGTGTCAGAGATTGAATCTCGCGTATTTTATATCACATGTGGTCAGGTCAGCGACTTCAGGTGTCAGAGATTGTGTCTCGAGTCTCTTGTATTACATGTGATCAGCTTAGCTACTACAGGTGTCAGAGATTGAGTCTCGCGTCTCTTATATCACATGTGGTCAGGTTAGCTACTACAGGTGTCAAAGAATGAGTCTCGCGTCTCTTTTACCACATGTGGCCAGGTCAGCTACTGCAGGTGTCAGAGTTTGAGTGTGGCGTGTCTAACATCACATGTGATCAGGTCAGCTACTACAGGTGTCAGAGATTGAGTCTCTCGTCTCTTATATCACATGTGATCAGTTCGGCTACTACAGGTGTCAGAGATTGAGTCTCTCGTCTTTAATGTCACATGTGATCAGGTCGGCTACTACAGGTGTCAGAGATTGAGTCTCGCGTCTCTTCTATCACATTTGGTCAGGTCAGCTATTGCAGGTGTCAAAGATTGAGTCTCGCGTCTCTTCTATCACATTTGGTCAGGTCAGCTACTGCAGGTGTCAGAGATTGAGTCTCGAGTCTCTTGTATTGCATGTGATCGGCTCGGCTACTACAGGTGTCAGAGTGAGACTCGCGTCTCTTATATCACATGTGATCAGGTCGTCTACTACAGGTGTCAGAGATTGAGTCTTGCGTCTCTTATATCACATGTGGTCAGGTCAGCTACTACAGGTGTCAGAGAATGAGTCTAGCGTCTCTTATACCACATGTGGTCAGGTCGGCTACTGCAGGTGTGAGAGATTGAGTGTGGCGTGTCTAACATCACATGTGATCAGGTCAGCTACTACAGGTGTCAGAGATTGAGTCTCGCGTCTCTTCTATCACATTTGGTCAGGTCAGCGAATACAGGTGTCAGAGATTGAGTCTCGAGTCTGTTATATCACATGTGGTCAGGTCAGCTATTACAGGTGTCAGAGATTGAGTCTCTCGTCTCTTATATCACATGTGATCATTTCGGCTACTACAGGTGTCAGAGATTGAGTCTCTCGTCTTTAATGTCACATGTGATCAGGTCGGCTACTACAGGTGTCAGAGATTGAGTCTCGCGTCTCTTCTATCACATTTGGTCAGGTCAGCTACTGCAGGTGTCAAAGATTGAGTCTCGCGTCTCTTCTATCACATTTGGTCAGGTCAGCTACTGCAGGTGTCAGAGATTGAGTCTCGAGTCTCTTGTATTGCATGTGATCGGCTCGGCTACTACAGGTGTCAGAGTGAGACTCGCGTCTCTTATATCACATGTGATCAGGTCGTCTACCACAGGTGTCAGAGATTGAGTCTTGCGTCTCTTATATCACATGTGGTCAGGTCAGCTACTGCAGGTGTTAGAGATTGAGTGTGGCGTGTGTAACATCACATGGGATCAGGTCAGCTACTACAGGTGTCAGAGATTGAGTCTCTCGCCTCTTATATCACATGTGATCAGGTCGGCTACTACAGGTGTCAGAGATTGAGTCTCGCGTCTCATCTATCACATTTGGTCAGGTCAGCGAATACAGGGGTCAGAGATTGAGTCTCGCGTCTCTTATATCACATGTGGTCAGGTCAGCTACTGCAGGTGTCAGAGATTGAGTCTCTCGCCTCTTATATCACATGTGATCAGGTCGGCTACTACAGGTGTCAGAGATTGAGTCTCGCGTCTCATCTATCACATTTGGTCAGGTCAGCGAATACAGGTGTCAGAGATTGAGTCTCGCGTCTCTTATATCACATGTGGTCAGGTCAGCTACTGCAGGTGTCAGAGATTGAGTCTCGCGTTTCTTATTTCACATGTGGTGAGGTCAGCTAATACAGGTGTCAGAGATTGAGTCTTGCGCGTCTTACATCACATGTGGTCAGGTCAGCTACTACAGGTGTTAGAGATTGATTTTCGTGTCTCTTATATCACATGGTTTCAGGTCGGCTACTACAGGTGTCAGAGATTGAGTCTCGCGTCTCTTATATCACATGTGATCAGGTCGGCTACTACAGGTGTCAGAGATTGAGTCTCGCTTCTCTTATATCACATGTGATCTGAGGATACGTTTTGTGTGCCTTAAATAATATGGGGTAAAGGAATTGGTGATATTTTTTTTTTAAAAGAGAACGACAAAAAACTTGACAGACTAATTGTTTTGACCAGAAAGGATTGAACGATCTTCAGGAATTAAATCTTTTTAAGGGTTTTTGTTAATTGCTGGTTATCTGACTGAATGAAAAGAAATTTCCTTGTTCAAAGAACTAATTAACAATTTATCGAAAGAGTGGAACACATTTGGCGCCCTTCTTTACTGAGGACACTGGCGTTGTATTAAAAATGACATCAGAAACCAGAAGTATATTGCTATTTCAGAATATAGCCTGAGTATCATCTTTTCATCGATTATTTAATGTACTTGAAAATTACTGGTATCCGTCCGTCACAATGTGACGATGGTGTAGACATCCCAATGTGACGATGGTGTAGACATCCCAATGTGACGATGGTGTAGACATCCCAATGTGACGATGGTGTAGACTTGTCACAATGTGACGATGGTGTAGAATTGTCACAATGTGACGATGGTGTAGACTTGTCACAATGTGACGATGGTGTAGACTTGTCACAATGTGACGATGGTGTAGACTTGTCACAATGTGACGATGGTGTAGACTTCGCTGGACGAAATCACAAGGCCTGGGATTTTTTCTTTAGGATTGTAAGCTGGTTCCCTACAGGCTTATCGTTTCTCTCCCCCTGGATAACCCAAAGAAACATCATGTGGATGATACAGCTTGGCACCAGTAGCATCGCAGGAGTTGTCGGAGTTTTTCCATTGTGTCAATGTTATCCGCTTACGAGACTCCACCTCCGGGTTTAAGTTAAGAATTCATTCTCTTAGATGAGTTGCCATCCAAGGTTAAGGAGTCCCATCGACCCGGTTTGCTGTTGAAGTTTTTACTTGACTGGGCTTTGATCGGGATTGAACCACAGACCACGAAAGAAAAAAATGTATTCTTTTTAACAATGGCATCACTTATGAATAGACACCAAGCAGTCAACAACTTCAGGATAAGGAAATGAGTCAAAGTATGGAAAAACCTGAAAAAAGTAACACAACAAAACAACGAATGTGTCGGCAGGAAGCCTTTGTCAGCGAAAAAACAACAGAAAAAAACAGAATAAAATAAAAAAGCACACAGCTAAAAAGTAGTTCCCGAGAGGACACCAAAGGAATACGTGATATAAATTTGAGAGACCTCCTTGTGCGAAGTCGCATCAACGCCCCCTCCCCCTTTGGGAACAAGTCATGTGGACGCAGCTCTTGCAACACTTGCCTTTTTTTCGTCCAGATTCCTCACATTCACTTGCCTAATGGCTGTTTTCAGATAAGGGACGGTTCCCTTTGTAATAGCTGCAATTTTGTATACGTCATTGTTTTCACCCGCTGCCAGATGTCATACATAGGTGAGGCAGGACGCCGACGCTCTGACAGATATATTGAACACCTCCGTAATTTCATGCAGAATAAAAGTTTCCCGTCTCTAAACACTTTACAATTAGGACGATTGTGACCAGCACAAGAACACACAGCCGGGTGTGTCTGGAAAACAAGCTGATCCAGACTTATGGGACCTTGACACCGCATGGCATGAAAGTCATGGTTTACATTCACATGTTAAACATTTGCTCCGCCCCTAGCAGTAGACTCAATCCTCCTATTTTCTGTCCCTTTTTGCCTGTATTTCATCTCTCACCTACTTACGTCACAATTCCTTTGCTGCCATCTCGGATAATACTTTTTAGCTAAGTGCTACTTTTATTTTATTCTCTTCTTTTCTGTTGTTTGTTTGCTGACGAAGGCTTCCTGCCGACACGTTCGTTGTTTTGCTATGCTCATTTCTTCAGGTATTTTCATAGTTTGTTTAACCATTTCCTTTTTTGGTGGTGTTTGGAAGCTAAAAAATAATAAACGAAACTTTGGCAACACGAGATAGAATTATACTTCCGCCAATATATATGTATAAGCCAGGCCCACCTGAAACATGAGATAGAATTATACTTCCGCCAATATATATGTATAAGCCAGGCCCACCTGAAACACGAGATAGAATAATACTTCCGCCAATATATATATGTATAAGCCAGGCCCACCTGAAACACGAGATAGAATAATACTTCCGCCATTATATATGTATAAGCCAGGCCCACCTGAAACTTGAGATAGAATTGTACTTCCGCCAATATATATGTTTAAGCCAGGCCCGCCTGAAAAACGAGATAGAATTATACTTCCGCCAGTATATATGTATAAGCCAGGTCCACCTGAAACATGAGATAGAATTATACTTCCGCCAATATATATGTATAAGCCAGGCCCACGTGAAACATGAGATAGAATTATACTTCCGCCAAATATATATGTGTAAGCCAGGCCCACCTGAAACACGAGATAGAATTATACTTCCGCCAATATATATGTATAAGCCAGGTCCACCTGAAACATGAGATAGAATTATACTTCCGCCAATATATATGTATAAGCCAGGCCCGCCTCAAACACGAGATAGAATTATACTTCCGCCAATATATATGTATAAGCCAGGCCCGCCTGAAACACGAGATAGAATTATACTACCGCCAATATATATGTATAAGCCAGGCCCACTTGAAACACGAGATAGAATTATACTTCTGCCAATATATATGTATAAGCGAGGCTCAACTGAAACATGAGATAGAATAATACTTCCGCCATTATATATGTATAAGCCAGGCCCACCTGAAACATGATATAGAATTATACTTCCGCCAATATATATGTATAAGCCAGGCCCACCTGAAACACGAGATAGAATAATACTTCCGCCAATATATATATGTATAAGCCAGGCCCACCTGAAACACGAGATAGAATAATACTTCCGCCATTATATATGTATAAGCCAGGCCCACCTGAAACTTGAGATAGAATTGTACTTCCGCCAATATATATGTTTAAGCCAGGCCCGCCTGAAAAACGAGATAGAATTATACTTCCGCCAGTATATATGTATAAGCCAGGTCCACCTGAAACATGAGATAGAATTATACTTCCGCCAATATATATGTATAAGCCAGGCCCACGTGAAACATGAGATAGAATTATACTTCCGCCAAATATATATGTGTAAGCCATGCCCACCTGAAACACGAGATAGAATTATACTTCCGCCAATATATATGTATAAGCCAGGTCCACCTGAAACATGAGATAGAATTATACTTCCGCCAATATATATGTATAAGCCAGGCCCGCCTCAAACACGAGATAGAATTATACTTCCGCCAATATATATGTATAAGCCAGGCCCGCCTGAAACACGAGATAGAATTATACTACCGCCAATATATATGTATAAGCCAGGCCCACCTGAAACACGAGATAGAATTATACTTCTGCCAATATATATGTATAAGCGAGGCTCAACTGAAACATGAGATAGAATTATACTTCCGCCAAATATATATGTATAAGCCAGGCCCACCTGAAACATGAGATAAAATTATACTTCCGCCAAATATATATGTGTAAGCCAGGCCCACCTGAAACACGAGTTAGAATTATACTTCCGCCATTATATATGTATAAGCCAGGCTCAACTGAAAAATGAGATAAAATTGTACTTCCGCCAATATGTATGTTTAAGCCAGGCCCGCCTGAAAAACGAGATAGAATTATACTTCCGCTAATATATATGTATAAGCCAGGCCCGCCTGAAATACGATAGTATAGAATTATACTTCCGCCAATATATATGTACAGGCCCACCTGAAACATGAGATAGAATTATACTTCCGCAAATATATATGTATAAGCTAGGCCCACCTGAAACACGAGATAGAATTATACTTCCGCCGATATATATGTATAAGCCAGGCTCAACTGAAACACGAGATAGAATTATACTTCCGCCAATATATATGTATAAGCCAGGCCCACCTGAAACACGAGATAGAATTATACTTCCGCCAAATATATATGTGTAAGCCAGGCCCACCTGAAACACGAGATAGAATTATACTTCCGCCAATATATATGTATAAGCCAGGCCCACCTGAAACACGAGATAGAATTATACTTCCGCCAATATATATGTATAAGCCAGGCCCACCTGAAACACGAGATAGAATTATACTTCCGCCAATATATATGTATAAGCCAGGCCCGCCTGAAATACGATAGTATAGAATTATACTTCCGCCAATATATATGTACAGGCCCACCTGAAACATGAGATAGAATTATACTTCCGCCAATATATATGTACAGGCCCACCTGATCCAGCAATGCAAATGCTTTGAATAAAGAGGATTCACGCATGTAATGGCGTACGACATGCTGGGAATAATTATTTTTATTTTCAGGGAGGAAGAAGCCAGTAGATTGGTTCCGCGCTCAATTCATTGATCGTTTCCATGGTTTGTCTATATAAACATGGTTTAGATGACGATACCATGAAAAGAAAGGAAAGAAACTATTCAGATTGAAAGTATACTTGATGCTCCATGTATTGGAACCGAGCTTAAAACAACAAACATGAATTTGGAACCAACCAGACTTGTAAAAACTGGGCACCATTCACGGGAAACTAATTTTATTTTTCTCCATACACAACCCATATTTATCTGGACATACCCGTGAAAAATTGAAGGCTTTGAATCTTAAGGCTCACAGATAAGAACATTTATAAATGACTCACATTTTATATCATCGATATATGAAAATGAATGATGTGCCGGGTTTGAATCATGTGCCTGGTTTGAATCATGTGCCCGGTTTGAATCATGTGCCCGGTTTTCATTTGTTCTTGTTGTGGGAAACTTTATTGAGGTCACTTTCCTGACCTTGGTCCCTTAAGCGAAGAGCGAGGTGAAAGATACATGCAAATGAATCTAGATACCGTAACAGATAGTATTCACATAATATAGCAGACTGTTATTGTTATCATATTATCCTACCAGATCTCAACCAATGAAGTCTATCAAAATGAACTTATACGTTTTGGAAAGCTGGAATGTTTCTATAATAAATCTACGCTTTTAGGAAAAAAAATAATTTTGCTTACAAAGATGCAATTTATAAGTTACAATTCCCCTTTTGCCATGTCTCATTCTAATCCCGTCCACACCCAGTTGTGCCCCCTCTGGGCCTCGTCATTATGGAGCATGCTATCTGATTGACTGCAGGCTCTTAGAGTTCTACTTTTTAACTTTAAACTGTGCCATTACGTCGGTTAACTTTCTTTTGAAAAACAGTTCTTTTGAAGGGAAAGCCACGGTTATTATAAAAAACAATAAGAGATAATCTCACATAAATGCTTTGTGCACCACAATTAATTGGTGTGTTGTAAAAAAAATCATCTATTTTGGATTATGTAATATATTCTCTATAGATTTCGACCCCTCTAACTGACGGTCTCTAACAATTATTTCTCGAGAGTAAGCCCAATTCATCTATACCCACCAACACCCTCCTCCGATTTGATAAATTTGTACACACCATCAATTTCATTTGATTTAAACGACCGTACCTTCTACAAAATCAGTTGTGTTGCTATTTCTCCAGGGGCTCTAGTCGGCATGTCCGTCCCAAAAATGCCATGTCGATAAAGAGGCGTTTGCCACGAACCCCCTGAAACGTTACCCGGGGTACAAGATCACCGTGTAGGGGACGTGCGCTGAAAAGGCAAAGGTAACGCACGGAAACTGCGTTAGAAAGAGCACGGCTGCATGGTTTCCTACCAAATGCATTTGAAAATAACGTAGAAACAGGTCGGGACATGATTACAGCTGTTGTATGGATATGCCGTAAGTTGTTCACACCACAGACAACCCCGTAAACCCTATTAGAGGGTGTCTGTAAAACACCTGCATGTCTCCCCGGGGTGGGAGGGGGGACCTTAGAGACTTAAAATATATCCACCCAGCCCAAGAAACTCCAGCCCGGTTGCTCTGTGAAATTAGCACCCCGGCCGGCCAGGCGTTCCTTCTCTGGTGCCGCCTCACTCGCAAAGTCAATCGAGTGGAAGGGTGGGCGAGGCTGTCTCAGGGGCGGAAAGCCCCCGGCGAGCCGCTTCGCGGCCTGACTGGCATAGAGACCACTGGGGAGTGGTTGAATGCCGGTTGGGGTGGCGGAGGTGCGCTGGGGAAGACTTCACTAGCTTCGGCTTGATAGTTTCTTGATTTTCTTAAGTAGATTAGATTAGATTAGATTATTGCTATGGAGGCTAAAATGAGACCCAGCTACGAATGTTTGTTTATGTGACATTTAGAACACATGACGGAGAGGAACAACTCTGAAAGCATCCATTAATATTAAAAACGGTGAATTGGTATGGATGCCACGATTGATGATATTTGGGCCACCATTGATGATATTGAGGCTACCATTAATGATATTGAGGCCCCCATTGATGATATTGAGGCCACCATTGAGGATATTGAGGCCACCATTGATGATATTGAGGCCACCATTGATGATATTGAGGCCACCGTTGATGATATTGAGGCCACCATTGATGATATTGAGGCCACCATTGATGATATTGAGGCCACCATTGATGATATTGAGGCCATCATTGATGATATTGAGGCCACCATTGATGATATTTAGGCCACCATTGATAATGCTAATGGAGCCACCATTAATGATCATGTTGGGGCCACCATTCATAATGGCACTGGGGCTACCGTTTATGATGAGATTGGGATCACCGTTGATGATATTTGGGCCACGATGAATGAAAATATTGGGGTCAGCATTGATGATGAAATTGGAGCCACCAATGATGATGATATTGGGGTCACAGCTATTGTCAACTCCTCTATGTCCTTCTGGATTGAATAATTCGTCAAGTTCCCAAAACACGTTGTAATACGTCGTACTATTCTTAATATCACTGAATAAACTCAAGTCCTTTTCATAAATACTATAACTTTTATAACTAATTATAAATACAGGCTGTAACTTCAATAGACACATGAATATATATGATATAGCGCAGCTTGCTATCAGACATAAAATAAACACATATTACTTCCACAAAGTTCAATTCAAAACTGCCGCACGACTAAAACGTACGTCACAACACAGTGAAGCCTTGGAAGAGCGTTCATTAACTAATAAATACTCTCTAACACACACCGCGCGTAATAAACCAGACATTCAATCACAACACTTACTAATGAACTCCCGCACTGGACAGCTATGGAGAGGAGCTACTTTGTACGCTTTTTTCACTCCTCCATCACAGGTCTCTGAAATCTCGATTAACATTTTGGACATTAAGGTCAACCTTAAAAAAGACTCCCTACTCAACCCCCCCCCCTATTTTAACCTACAGACATCTGTTACGGCCTACTTTCATAGCGGCCTCCTCTCGTTGTCTAGGATTCTCATCAGGTCCACACAATGACACACAATTACTCAAGTCCACAATAATTCCTCATAGTTTCACAAGTCAATTCTTTATTATACAAAACGTCGTCCCATCCAGGGTCACTGCACAAACATCAAGTTCTCAACAACTCGTATGGAATAAAACTCACGATCTCTACAATCTCTCGATCTCTCTATACAAAACTCTTGTCGTCCCTAGCAATCTCTCGATCTCTCTCCCGACTAATCAACACACTGTCCTTTATTACCCACTCACTCGTTTATTAATATTTCCCTCTCAACCAATGACCATTCAGCCACAATAACACAATTCATAACACAACTCATGCACCCAAAAAGTGTTCACACTAATAACAATGATTCTCACATTCAAACTCTCACCATGTATGGCCAACCTTTCATACCAAGATATCACACTAACAAATCATGTCCACAACAACATCCATATCTATTTACTCTACTTTTCTTACCACCCTAAATCTTGTAACGACCCTTTTCCTTCTTCGCAAATACTTCGTCATGGTCTATTTTGCCATGCTGAGATTGACTAGAGGGAAAAGGCACAAGAGATGATCGACTATTACTGATGTAGGTCCTACCGGAGACAATACTTTCATCAACCCTTCAAATGGTTAAATATCACTTACGCTGATGCTTCCAGGTCTCTT
This sequence comes from Omphiscola glabra, assembly GCA_964017045.1. Lineage (NCBI taxonomy): Eukaryota > Metazoa > Mollusca > Gastropoda > Lymnaeidae > Omphiscola > Omphiscola glabra. The sequence continues at coordinate 37,919,368 of OZ024799.1, forward strand.
GCGCGTGACAATACCGACAAGACCAAACGTATTCTCGCAAAAAATCCAACACTATCTTAGCCCTACATGTTTTCTTTAAAACCGTACCATTCTCCTTGCCGGCCCTGACACCCATAACATTTTCTCAAACCCGCTGCCTTATGGCTTATCTGGGCGAGACTGGGCGGTGTGTCTTGGAAAGATGTACTGAACACCTTCGAAATATTGAGCAAGATAAGCAGTGTCCTATCTCAAAACAGGTCAATAAAAGCAACCACAAAGCTCCAGTGATTTCACCATAACCACCATTGTTTCCTGTACCAAAACGCCCTGTACTGTGACATTAGAGAGCAAACTGAACACACTTATGGGACCTTGGCACATCATAGCATGCATATCATGCTGTTCTACAATTTTTAAATCATTTCTACACCCGATCCGCTTTATCATCCATCGCCTTGGACTAATTTTTCCCCTCTTCCTCCCTTATTGCCTATATTTATAATATTACCTACAATTGGTCTATTATATTACCTGCTATTGGTCTAGTATATTCTTTTTTGTGTACTCTCGGACACTACATATCAGCTAAGTGTTTGTTTTATTGTTTATATTTGTATCACTAGTTGTTTGTTTGCTGAAGAAGGCGTCTTGCCGACACATTCGTTGTTTTGTTATGTCCTTTGTCAGGGGTGAATAGAAAGAGGGCAGGGCGAGTAGAGAGGGTAGAAGTGAGTAGAGGGGGTAGAAGTGAGATGGGTGAGTCCAAAATAATTTCATGGAATAATCTATAAAATGTTCTGCCAATGTTTATGGAGTAAGCTATCTTACATCCACGATTAATTCAATTTCAGCACAATGACTTGGGCGCATAAAAATCAGAATTGATAGGAACAAACTTAGTTTTGTTTGATAGATATAATTTGAATATTCAAAATCTTTTACTTAACAAACGCTCGCTCCATTGCACCTAACAAACAAAGCTAGACGAAAATTCAGACCTAAAGATATTAAGAGCGTTCAGATCATCCAGCGTTTTTATAAATGAATTGTTGCACATTGTCTATGACCAAGGCCCCATTAACATGACTGGATGGTTGAACTAACTGATAATTATAACATTCTGAAAAGCTCATCGGAGCAAAATGGGACCATCGTGTAGCGACTACATAAAGGTACACGAAGAGTGTATTGCACACAATCTGACAATGAAAGATAAAAAAGGAATTAGTGTTCATATCAAAGCCAAAATAACAGAATAATAATGGACATTAGCCAAACCTTGATCATAACAATTAGAAAGGCAAAATATAAACGTTTTGAAGACATTTTAGACCCTTTCCTTATTTAAAATATGGCTAAGCAGGGATATAGTCTTGCTTCCTTTCCACACAGATTGATGAAAGTAGGAACTTATGGAAAGATGGGATTTATCTTATGTCTGAGATTGATCAGAGTATGCAAAGCTCCCAAGACATTTATCGACAACCAAGTCTAAGAACGCGAAACTTCGGTGATGACTGTGATCTCCTAGCTCATACTATTAATGGGAGGGCGAATCAAAGGATAGCGAGAAGCAGAGATGTGGATAAGTCAGAGATGTGGAGAAGTCACGGATGTGGAGAATTCAGGGATGTGGAGTCAGGGATGTGGAGTCAGAGATGTGGAGAAGTCACAGATGTGGAGAAGTCACGGATGTGGAGAAATCACGGATGTGGAGAAGTCACGGATGTGGAGAAGTCAGGGATGTGGAGAAGTCCCGGATGTGGAGAAGTCAGGGATGTGGAGAAGTCACGGATGTGAAGTCAGAGATGCGGAGAAGTAAGGGATATGAAGAAGTCAGGGATATGAAGAAGTCAGGGATGTGTAGAAGTCAGAGATGTGGAGAAGTCAGGGGTATGAAGAAATCAGAGATGTGGAGAAGTCAGCGATATGAAGAAGTCAGAGATGTGGAGAAGTCAGAGATGTGGAAAAGTCAGGGATGTGAAGAAGTCAGGGATATGAAGAAGTCAGGGATATGAAGAAGTCAGAGAAGTGGAGAAGTCAGGGATGTGGAGAAGTCAGAGATGTGGAGAAGTCAGAAATGTGGAGAAGTCAGGGATATGAAGAAGTCAGGGATATGATGAAGTCAGGGATATGAAGAAGTCAAAGATGTGGAGTAGTCAGGGATATGAAGAAGTCAGAGATGTGGAAAATTCAGAGATGTGGAGAAGTCAAGGATGTGGAGAAGTCAGGGTGTGAAGAAGTCTGGTGTGTGAAGAAGTCAGGGATGTGAAGAAGTCACGTATGTGGAGAATTCAGGGATGTGGAGAAGTCACAGATGTGGAGAAATCAGAGATGTGGAGAAGTCAGGTGTGTAGTGAAGTCACGGATGTTAAGTCAGAGATGTGGAGAAGTCAGGGATGTGGAGACGTCAGAGATGTGGTGAAGTCAGGGATGTGGAGAAGTCACAGATGTGGAGAAGTCAGGGATGTGGAGAAGTCAGAGATGTGGAGAAGTCAGGGATGTGGAGTCAGGGATGTGGAGTCAGAGATGTAGAGAAGTCACGGATGAGGAGAAGTCACAGATGTGGAGAAGTCACGGATGTGGAGAAGTCACGGATTTGGAGAAGTCAGGGATGTGGAGAAGTAAGGGATAATGAAGAAGTCAGGGTTATGAAGAAGTCAGGAATGTGGGGAAGTCAGAGATGTGGAGAAGTCAGGGATATGAAGAAATCAGAGATGTGGAGAATTCAGCGATATGAAGAAGTCAGATATGTGGAGAAGTCAGAGATGTGGAAAAGTCAGGGATGTGAAGAAGTCAGGGATATGAAGAAGTCAGGGATATGAAGAAGTCAGAGAAGTGGAGAAGTCAGGGATGTGGAGAAGTCAGAGATGTGGAGAAGTCAGAGATGTGGAGAAGTCAGGGACATGAAGAAGTCAGGGATATGAAGAAGTCAGGGATATGAAGAAGTCAGAGATGCGGAGAAGTCAGGGATATGAAGAAGTCAAAGATGTGGAGAAGTCAGAGATGTGGAAAAGTCAGGGATGTAAAGAAGTCAGGGATATGAAAAAGTCAGGGATATGAAGAAGTCAGAGAAATGGAAAAGTCAGGGATGTGGAGAAGTCTGAGATGATGAGAAATCAGAGAAGTGGAGAAGTCAGAGATGTGGAGAAGTCAGGATATGAAGAAGTCAGGGATATGAAGAAGTCAGAGATGTGGAAAAGTCAGGTGTGTGGAGAAGTCAGGTGTGTGGAGAAGTCAGAGATGTGGAGAAGTCAGAGATGTGGAGAAGTCAGGGATGTTGAGAAGTCAGGGGTGTGAAGAAGTCAGGGATGTGAAGAAGTCACGGATGTGGAGAAGTCAGTGATGTGGAGAAGTCATGGATGTGGAGAAGTCGGGTATGTAGAGACGTCAGAGATGTGAAGTCAGAGATGTGGAGAAGTCAGGGATGTGGAGAAGTCAGAGATGTGGAGAAGTCAGGGATGTAGAGAAGTCAGGGATGTGGAGAAGTCAGTGATGTGGAGAAGTCAGAGATGTGAAGAAGTGAGGGATGTGGAAAAGTCAGAGATGTGGAAAAGTTAGGGATGTGTAGAAGTCAGGGATGTAGAGAAGTCAGGGATGTAGAGAAGTCATGGATGTAGAGAAGTCAGGGAAGTAGAGAAGTCAGGGATGTGGAGAAGTCAGAGATGTGGAGAAGTCAGAGATGTGAAGAGGTGAGGGATGTGGAAAAGTCAGAGATGTGGAAAAGTTAGGGATGTGGAGAAGTCAGGGATGTAGAGAAGTCAGGGATGTAGAGAAGTCATGGATGTAGAGAAGTCAGGGATGTAGAGAAGTCAGGGATGTGGAGAAGTCAGTGATGTGGAGAAGTCAGAGATGTGAAGAAGTGAGGGATGTGGAAAAGTCAGAGATGTGGAAAAGTTAGGGATGTGGAGAAGTCAGGGATGTAGAGAAGTCAGGGATGTAGAGAAGTCATGGATGTAGAGAAGTCAGAGAAGTGGAGAAGTCAGGGATGTGGAGAAGTCAGAGATGTGGAGAAGTCAGAGATGTGGAGAAGTCAGGGACATGAAGAAGTCAGGGATATGAAGAAGTCAGGGATATGAAGAAGTCAGAGATGCGGAGAAGTCAGGGATATGAAGAAGTCAAAGATGTGGAGAAGTCAGAGATGTGGAAAAGTCAGGGATGTAAAGAAGTCAGGGATATGAAGAAGTCAGAGAAATGGAAAAGTCAGGGATGTGGAGAAGTCTGAGATGTGGAGAAGTCAGAGATGTGGAGAAGTCAGAGATGTGGAGAAGTCAGGATATGAAGAAGTCAGGGATATGAAGAAGTCAGAGATGTGGAGAAGTCAGGTGTGTGGAGAAGTCAGGTGTGTGGAGAAGTCAGAGATGTGGAGAAGTCAGAGATGTGGAGAAGTCAGGGATGTTGAGAAGTCAGGGGTGTGAAGAAGTCAGGGATGTGAAGAAGTCACGGATGTGGAGTAGTCAGGGATGTGGAGAAGTCATGGATGTGGAGAAGTCGGGTATGTAGAGACGTCAGAGATGTGAAGTCAGAGATGTGGAGAAGTCAGGGATGTGGAGAAGTCAGAGATGTGGAAAAGTTAGGGATGTGGAGAAGTCAGAGATGTGAAAAAGTCAGGTGTGTGGAGAAGTCAGAGATGTGAAGAAGTCAGGGATGTTGAAAAGACAGAGATGTGGAGAAGTCAGGGATGTGACAAAGTCAGGGATGTAGAGAAGTCAGTGATGTAGAGAAGTCAGGTGTGTGAAGAAGTCAGGTGTGTGGAGAAGTCAGGTGTGTGGAGAAGTCAGGTGTGTGGAGTAGTCAGGTGTTTGAAGAGGTCAGGTGTGTGGAGAAGTCAGGTGTGTGGTGAAGTCAGGCGTGTGGAGAATTCAGGTATGTGGAGAATTCAGGGATGTGGAGAAGTCAGAGATGTGAAGACGTCAGGTGTGTGGAGAAGTCAGGGATGTGAATAAGTCTGGTGTGTTAAGAAGTCAGGTGTGTGAAGAAGTCAGGTGTGTGGAGAAGTCAGAGATGTGGATAAGTCAGGGATATGGAGAAGTCAGGGATGTGGAGAATTTGGGGATGTGGAGAAGTCAGAGATGTGAAAAAGTCAGGGATGTGAAGAGTCAGGGATGTGGATAAGTCACGGATGTGGAGAAGTCAGAGATGTGGAGATGTCAGGTGTGTAGAGAATTTACGGATGTGAAGTCAGAGATGTGGAGAAGTCAGGGATGTGGAGAAGTCAGAGATGTGAAAAAGTCAGGTGTGTGGAGAAGTCAGAGATGTGGAGAAGTCAGGGATGTGGAGAAGTCAGGGATGTGGACAATTCAGGGATGTGGAGAAGTCAGAGATGTGAAGAAGTCAGGTGTGTGGAGAAGTCCGAGATGTGAAGAAGTCAGGTGTGTGAAGAAGTCAGTGATGTGAAGAAGTCAGGTGTGGGGAGAAGTCAGTTGTGTGGAGATGTCAGGTGTGTTGAGAAGCCTGAGATGTGTAGAAGTCAGGGATGTGAAGAAGTCAGGGATGACGAGAATTCAGGGATGTGGAGAAGTCAGAGATGTGAAGAAGTCAGGTGTGTGGAGAAGTCGGGGATGTGAAGAAGTCAGGTGTGTGTAGAAATCAGGGATGTGAAGAAGTCCGGTGTGTGGAGAAGTCAGGGATGTGAAGAAGTCAGGTGTGTGGAGAAGTCAGAGATGTGGAGAAGTCAGGGATGTTGAGAATTCATGGACGTGGAGAAGTCAGAGATGTGGAGATGTGGAGAAGTCAGGGATATAGAGAAATCAGAGATGTGAAGAAGTCAGGGATGTGGAGAAGTCAGAGATGTGGAGATGTGGAGAAGTCAGGGATGTAGAGAAATCAGAGATGTGAAGAAGTCAGGGATGTGGAGAAGTCAGGGATGTGGAGAAGTCAGAAATGTGAAGAAGTCAGAGATGTGAAGAAGTCAGAGATGTGAAGAAGTCAGTGATGTGAAGAAGTCAGGTGTGTGGAGAAGTCAGAGATGTGAAGAAGTCAGGGATGTGGAGAAGTCAGTGATGTGGAGAATTCAGAGATGTGAAGAAGTCAGGGATGTGGAAAATTCAGAGATGTGGAGAATTCAGGGATGTGGAGAAGTCATGGATGTAGAGAAGTCAGGGATGTAGAGAAGTCAGGGATGTGGAGAAGTCAGTTATGTAGAGAAGTTAGGTGTGTGAAGAAGTCAGGTGTGTGCAAAAGTCAGGTGTGTGGAGAAGTAAGGTGTGTGGAGAAGTTAGGTGAGTGAAGAAGTCAGATGTGTGGAGAAGTCTGGTGTGTGAAGAAGTCAGGTGTGTGGAGAAGTCAGATGTGTTGAGAAGTCAGAGATGTTGAGAAATCAGAGATGTGAAGAAGTCAGGTGTGTGGAGAAGTCAGAGATGTGAAGAAGTCAAGTGTGTGAAGAAGTCAGGTGTGTGAAGAAGACAGGTGTGGGGAGAAGTCAGGTGTGTGGAGAAGTCAGGTGTGTTGAGAAACCTGAGATGTGTAGAAGTCAGGGATGTGAGGAAGTCAGGGATGTGGAGAGTTCAGGGATGTGGAGAAGTCAGATATGTGAAGAAGTCAGGTGTGTGGAGAAGTCAGAGATGTGAAGAAGTCAGGTGTGTGGAGAAGTCAGGGATGTGAAAAATTCAGGTGTGTGGAGAAGTCAGATAAGAAGAAGTCAGGCGTGTGGAGAAGTCAGAGATGTGGTAAAGTCAAGTATGTGGAGAAGTCAGGGATGTGGAGAAGTTAGGGATGTGGAGAAGTCAGAGATGTGAAGAAGTCAGGGATGTGGAGAAGTCAGGGATGTGGAGAAGTCACGGATGTGGAGAAGTCAGAGATGTGGAGAAGTCAGGTGTGTAGAGAAGTCACGGATGTGCATACAGAGATGTGGAAAAGTCGGAGATGTCGAAAAGTCAGGGATGTGAAGAAGTCAGGTGTGTGTAGAAGTCAGGGATGTGAAGAAGTCAGGTGTGTGGAGAAGTCAGAGATGTGGAGAAGTCAGTGATGTGGAGAAGTCAGGGATGTGGAGAAGTCAGGGATGTGGAGAATTCAGAGATGTGAAGAAGTCAGGGGTGTGGAGATGTCAGGTGTGTGGAGAAGTCAGGTGTGTGGAGAAGTCAGGTATGTGGAGAATTTAGGGATGTGGTGAATTCAGGTGTGTGGAGATGTCAGGTGTGTGGAGAAGTCAGAGATGTGTAGAAGTCAGGTATGTGGAGAAGTCAGGTGTGTGGAGAAGTCAGGGATGTGAAGAAGTGAGGGATGTGGAGAAGTCATGTGTGTGGAGAAGTCAGGTGTTTGGAAAAATCAGGTTTGTTGAGAAGTCAGTTGTGTAGAAAAGTCACGGATTTGGAGAAGTCATGGTGGTGGAGAAGTCAGATATGTGGAAAAGTCAGGTGTGTGGAGAAGTCATGGGAAGGTGCTGGTGTAAAATGTTAAGGGAGAGAATTTGGAGAAAAATGAGATCCACACATTTTTGTTATTTACGTAGAGATAGATCGAAATATATATACACTAGATTATAGCGCTGATGTTTCCAAAATAAAATAGTTTCAAAAATTGAAAGAGTTCTTGCCATTTAGTGTTGAAATCGTTCTTGCCATGCAGTGTTGAAAGCGTTCTTGCCATGCAGTGCTGAAAGCATTCTTGCCATGTAGTGTTGAAAGCGTTCTTGCCATGCAGTGTTGAAAGCGTTCTTGCCATGCAGTGTTGAAAGCGTTCTTGCCATGCAGTGTTGAAAGCGTTCTTGCCATGCAGTGTTGAAAGCGTTCTTGCCATGTAGTGTTGAAAGCGTTCTTGCCATGCAGTGTTGAAAGCGTTCTTGCCATGCAGTGTTGAAAGCGTTCTTGCCATGCAGTGTTGAAAGCGTTCTTGCCATGCAGTGTTGAAAGCGTTCTTGCCATGCAGTGTTAAAAGCGTTCTTGCCATGCAGTGTTGAAAGCGTTCTTGCCATGCAGTGTTGAAAGCGTTCTTGCCATGCAGTGTTAGTTGCTATCTTTCATAGGAAAAATGTTAAAACTATTTAAGACAAATGAAAAGAGCTGAACAAAATGACTTAATGTGTCAAAAAGATAAATTCCCTCTTGCTCCTTTATCCCTTGTATGCAATAACAGCGACCTCCTTTGGCCTGATTTACTTGCACAGTTTGGTATTTGACCTGCTCACTTGCACAGACACGAACTTGACCTGATTAACTTGAACAAACATGTACTTGCCCTGCTTTAGACTACTTGCACTCATACCTTGATATTTACATTTCTTTAAATCCTTCCGGGTCAAAATGTGACCTTAGCATCTTTACTACAGCATGATTATGTTAAAGGATGACCAATTAACAACAACCCTACAACAAAGGTGAAGAGGTGCTTTAAGAAAAAAAAAACACAACAGAAAGTGCAAAAGAAACTTTGTAAAATGCATTAATAATGGCTCAAAAGGAAGGCTGATGAAATTCAGGGCTATGAAATGATACCAAACGTTTCAACGGTGCCGTAAAAGAAATCTATTTGCCGCAGTTCCTAGGCTGTTTGCCCATCCTTAACAAAGCTTCTGGAAAACAAGAGCAGGTTTTGGAAAGATGGGCCGAGCACTTCTGTCAAGTACCACAGTTAACCAAAAGCTAGACACTAGTCCAAATGAAGATGAAGTCGGAAGGGCACTCAGGCAACTCTCCTCAAATAAAGCTCCAGCGATCTTTGCTGAAATTTCAAAACAAGAGGCCCCGTCCAGACTAAAAGACTGAAAGCGCTTTTTGAGTCGATATGGATAGATATAGTCCCTCAGCAATTCAATGATGCCAATATAATTAGCATATATAGGAGAAAGGACAGTCGCCAAACTTCTGACTACTATTAATGCATTTCTCTCCGTTCCATAGCTGAGAAGATATTGACCATAGTCTTAAAAAGTATGCTTAATTTTTTTAGAGAAATCGGTGCTGATTAATAAATAAAATATACTTCAATAATCATAAAAAATTATTTAAAAATCTCACTTTAAAACTTCCCATTTATTAAATTTAAAGCAACATAATTTCGCTGAAATTATAAAAATCGTTTAACAAAAATTATTTGTAAACCATTTTCCGATTGAGCTCTGGAACCGAAGGCAATGTTTCTATTATGTCCTTATCGGCGATGAAAGTTTAATAATTGTATGTAGATCGTCTTCGAAGAAGGTAGTCAATTTTGGAGAGGGAACTTACTTTAAATTTACTTTAAACGGATATGTTATTATTTCAAAGGTTTTAAGTTCCTTATTTAAGTTCATCATCGTCATTCAGATGTAGAAGCCATTTTTGGCTTTTGTAATCGTCCCAATATAATTTCATAAACAGGCGATCTGTGCATTCAACCATTTCTCTCATGTCTTTTTCTTTGCAAAGTGAGTCGGCCTTCTTTTGACTGTTACCTGGCCTTGTCTTGACTGTTACCCGCCTTGTCTTGACTGTTACCGGCCTTCTCTTGACTGTTTCCCGCCTTCTCATGACTGGTACCCGTCTTGTCTTGACTGTTACCCGCCTTCTCTTGACTGTTACCCGTCTTGTCTTGACTGTTACCTGGTCTTGTCTTGACTGTTACCTGGCCTTGTCTTGACTGTTACCCGTCTTGTCTTGACTGTTACCCGTCTTGTCTTGACTGTTACCCGTCTTGTCTTGACTGTTACCTGGTCTTGTCTTGACTGTTACCTGGTCTTGTCTTGACTGTTACCTGGTCTTGTCTTGACTGTTAACCGTCTTGTCTTGACTGTTACCTGGTCTTGTCTTGACTGTTACCCACCTTGTCTTGACTGTTACCTGGCCTTGTCTTGACTGTTACCCGTCTTGTCTTGACTGTTACCTGGCCTTGTCTTGACTGTTACCTGGCCTTGCCTTGACTGCTACCTGGCCTTGTATTGTCTGTTACCCGCCTTGTCTTTACTGTTACCCGCTTTGTCTTGACTGTTACCTGGTCTTGTCTTGACTGTTACCTGGCCTTGTCTTGACTGTTACCTGGCCTTGTCTTGACTGTTACCTGGCCTTGTCTTGACTGTTACCCGCCTTCTCTTGACTGTTACCTGGTCTTTTCTTGACTGTTACCCGCCTTGTCTTGACTGTTACCCGCCTTGTCTTGACTGTTACCCGTCTTGTCTTAACTGTTACCCGCCTTGTCTTGACTGTTACCCGCCTTGTCTTGACTGTTACCCGTCTTGTCTTGACTGTTACCCGCTTTGTCTTGACTGTTACCCGCCTTGTCTTGACTGTTACCCGTCTTGTCTTGACTGTTACCTGGCCTTGTCTTGACTGTTACCCGCCTTGTCTTGACTGTTACCTGGTATTGTCTTGACTGTTACCTGGTATTGTCTTGACTGTTACCTGGCCTTATCTTGACTGTTACCTGGCCTTATCTTGACTGTTACCTGGCCTGGTCTTGACTGTTACCTGGCCTTGTCTAGACTGTTACCCGCCTTGTCTTGACTGTTACCAGCCTTCTCTTGACTGTTACCCGTCTTGTCTTGACTGTTACCCACCTTGTCTTGACTGTTACCCGCCTTGTCTTGACTGTTACCTGGCCTTATCTTGACTGTTACCTGGCCTTATCTTGACTGTTACCTGGCCTGGTCTTGACTGTTACCTGGCCTTGTCTAGACTGTTACCCGCCTTGTCTTGACTGTTACCAGCCTTCTCTTGACTGTTACCCGCCTTGTCTTGACTCTTACCCGCCTTGTCTTGACTGTTACCTGGCGTTGTCTTGACTGTTACCTGGCATTGTCTTGACTATTACCTGGCGTTGTCTTGACTGTTACCTGGTCTTGTCTTGACTGTTACCCGCCTTGTCTTGACTGTTACCTGGCCTTGTCTTTACTGTTACCTGGCCTTGTCTTGACTGTTACCCGCCTTGTCTTGACTGTTACCTGGCCTTGTCTTGACTGTTACCCGCCTTGTCTTGACTGTTACCTGGCCTTGTCTTGACTATTACCTGGCGTTGTCTTGACTGTTACCCGCCTTGTCTTGACTGTTACCTGGCCTTGTCTTGACTGTTACCCACCTTGTCTTGACTGTTACCCGCCTTGTCTTGACTGTTACCTGGCCTTATCTTGACTGTTACCTGGCCTTATCTTGACTGTTACCTGGCCTGGTCTTGACTGTTACCTGGCCTTGTCTAGACTGTTACCCGCCTTGTCTTGACTGTTACCAGCCTTCTCTTGACTGTTACCCGCCTTGTCTTGACTCTTACCCGCCTTGTCTTGACTGTTACCTGGCGTTGTCTTGACTGTTACCTGGCATTGTCTTGACTATTACCTGGCGTTGTCTTGACTGTTACCTGGTCTTGTCTTGACTGTTACCCGCCTTGTCTTGACTGTTACCTGGCCTTGTCTTGACTGTTACCTGGCCTTGTCTTGACTGTTACCCGCCTTGTCTTGACTGTTACCTGGCCTTGTCTTGACTGTTACCCGCCTTGTCTTGACTGTTACCTGGCCTTGTCTTGACTATTACCTGGCGTTGTCTTGACTGTTACCCGCCTTGTCTTGACTGTTACCTGGCCTTGTCTTGACTGTTACCTGGCCTTGTCTTGACTGTTACCCGCCTTGTCTTGACTGTTACCTGGCCTTGTCTTGACTGTTACCTGGCCTTGTCTTGACTGTTACCCGCCTTGTCTTGACTGTTACCCGCCTTGTCTTGACTGTTACCTGGCCTTGTCTTGACTGTTACCCACCTTGTCTTGACTGTTACCCCCCTTGTCTTGACTGTTACCTGGCCTTGTCTTGACTGTTACCCGCCTTGTCTTGACTGTTACCTGGCCTTGTCTTGACTGTTACCTGGCCTTGTCTTGACTGTTACCGGCCTTGTCTTGACTGTTACCTGGCCTTGTCTTGACTGTTACCCGCCTTGTCTTGACTGTTACCCGCCTTGTCTTGACTGTTACCGGCCTTGTCTTGACTGTTACCTGGCCTTGTCTTGACTGTTACCGGCCTTGTCTTGACTGTTACCCGCCTTGTCTTGACTGTTACCTGGCCTTGTCTTGACTGTTATCGGCCTTGTCTTGACTGTTACCCGCCTTGTCTTGACTGTTACCGGCCTTGTCTTGACTGTTACTGGCCTTGTCTTGACTTTTACCCGCCTTGTCTTGACTGTTACCTGGTCTTGTCTTGACTGTTACCTGTCTTGTCTTGACTGTTACCTTGCTTTCTCTTTATTGGTACCTGTTTTGTATTGACTGTTACCCGCCTTGTCTTGACTGTTACCTGGTCTTGTCTTGACTCTTACCCGTCTTCTCTTGACAGTTACCTGCCCCTTTCTTGACTGTTACCCGTCTTCTCTTGACAGTTACCTGCCCCTTTCTTACTGTTACCCGTCTTCTCTTGACAGTTACCTGCCCCTTTCTTGACTGTTATCCTGCCTTGTTTTCCTGAATCAGCCCCCCCGACAAGCATCTCTTGTCAGTTACGCCAACTACATTACCCTATCGCCCAGCTGTCTTGTTTTGAGTTACATTAACATCTTGTCTTATATCCATACTTTCTTTTAGTAGAATCTCATTCCACTACACATTTTCATATGTTCCGATATACATGTATCACATATTAAACAAAAATATGTTTTATATGTTCCACTACAAATGTTTCATATATTCCACAATAAATGTTTCATATGTTCAACTTATACAATTTTCATATGTTCTGCTATAAATATCTCATATGTTCCGCTATATATGTTCCGTATGTCCTACTATTAATGTTTCATATGTTCCGCTATACATTTTTCATATGTTCCACTAGAAATGTTTCATAGGTTCCGATATAAATGTTTTTTGTTTAGAAAAAGTGTTTCTATTTTATGATCACCTTTTATCGTTTAAAATTTGCGATCCTCTTACCTGTCAATATGTAAGCTTGTGTTCATCTAGTGCAGCGGTTCTCAACCTTTTTAATGCCGCGACCCTTTAATACAGTTCCTCATGTTGTGGCGACCTCCAACCTCAATTTTTTTTCGTTGCTACTTCATAACTGTAGCGTATATGTGTTTTTGGATGGTCTTCGGCGACCCCCTGCGAAAGGGTCGTTCGACCCACAAAGGGGTCGCGACCCACAGGTTGAGAACCACTGATCTAGTGCATAGTAAAATACCTCGAGGTCGTACTATAAACAAAAGACGTTGTCATGCGTCTCTGTAGCATACATATCCATGTAGTTTACAATCAGATTCTATGCCTTCCGTTTATTTGTTCAATTGGTTTAATTGCAACATAATGAGCACTCCATTGATTTGTTTATCGTGATTTTACTGATAAATCGTAGATATTTATGAACATCGATACGTGAGACACAACAGCAGACCTCCATTTAGTTCAGCCAGCGGTTCTCAACCTTATTAATGCCGCGACCCTTTAATACAGTCCCTCATGTTTTGGCGACCCCCAGCCATAAAATTATTCTTTGTTTCTACTTCATAACTGTAGAGTACATGTGTTTTCAGATGGCAAAAAGGGTCGCGACCCACAGGTTGAGAACCGCTGATTTAGATGATGACATAGCTCTTATTTAATATTTTTAACAAATTAAATTTTTTTTTTTTTTTTAAATTGAAAATTCTCGACTGCCAAAACTGCTCCATATTGACAACTACTGATCGTTTTCATTTTATAAATGTAAAATTAAAATGGTATAAACATTTTTATTTAAAATACGATAGAACTAAAACTGATAGCACCCATCTCATGCTAACACTTGTGTGGACTACTCCTCACGAACCTTTTGAAAATCCTATAATTTTGTACAAGTCACCGATTAAGAATGTATCCTCTGTTGTGTAATGGTAAAGGTTCCAGTTCCAATCTTCAAAAACAGCCAAAATTCTTCGAAAAATAGATTTGACTGTTTAGTTAAATTTGACCAAAAAAGTCGTTTGTTTTAAAAATGTGTTTAAAATATTTAGATTTATATTTAGAAGAAATCAAACAAACTAGGCCTGATGACAATATGAAAATAATTACGTTAAGCCTGATGACAATATGAAAATAATTACGTTAAGCCTGATGACAATATGAAAATAATTACGTTAAGCCTGATGACAATATGAAAATAATTACGTTAAGCCTGATGACAATATGAAAATAATTACGTTAAGCCTGATGACAATATGAAAATAATTACGTTAAGCCTGATGACAATATGAAAATAATGACGTATTTTACATGATAAACACTCGAATTTTATTTTAAATGCATCTGCACATTACAACGCTTTTACCATGTGTATCAACTAAACTTTTCACAAATTCTCAGTCATAACATGAGTACGTGCTCATAAACATGGATATATCTTGTACTAAATTTTATATTTTATATGGTATAGATCGCAATTTTGATTGAGAAATAATAGTAAAAAAATAAATTGTATATTGTTAACATCACTAGCATTGGTATTTTAAAAAAAAAACAATTTGCTCCTGGTTTCCATTCCCTGTTTATATAAAAAGACATTCCATAGAAAATATATTGTTAAGTTCGATAACGATATACAACAAATTGTGGGGCTCGTACAGGATTTTAAAATAGAGTGACAGATGAGGTGGTGTTTAAAGTAGAGTGACAGATGAGGTGGTGTTTAAAAGAGTGTAAAAAAAAAAGGTTGTTTATCGCATTCAGAATCAGTGATTCATTATTTTGTGTGCCTGACTCAAAAGTGGAAAGTTAAAGATTAGAGATTGCTGGTATTTTTTCAAATGATAATCTCTTATGTATTTCACTTGTTGTGTGACTGCTTCCATTTCCAGAAAGCACGCAATATATAATTCCCGATAACTACGCTAAATAATTTTTTTTTTGGTTAAATAACACAACTGCGTTTGGGACGTATCGTTTTCTAAATGAAATCGTCTCAATTTAAATACGGTGTAACAAATATTCGGTTAAAAAGTGGCTCGGACATAAGAATGTTAATATAGTTCATGGGCGTGAAATAAAAAGTGTGCAGCGACATAGCCTGAGGGCAAGGAGAGTAGAAAAAAAAATGGGATTCTTAAATGTGCGTTACCTGAATTCATGGTTTGTCAAGTAACTCCAGTAGATGAGAAGTTCACGCATTGCTGTCGCCAATGTTTGGCGGGCTGTAACTAGTAGATGAGAAGTTCACACATTGTTGTCGCCAATGTTTGGCGGGCTGTAACTAGTAGATGAGAAGTTCACGCATTGTTGTCGCCAATGTTTGGCGGGCTGTAACTAGTTGATGTGAAGTTCACACTTTGTTGTCGCCAATGTTTGGCGGGCTGTAACTAGTAGATGAGAAGTTCACGCATTGCTGTCGCCAATGTTTGGCGGGCTGTAACTAGTAGATGAGAAGTTCACACATTGTTGTCGCCAATGTTTGGCGGGCCATAACTAGTAGATGAGAAATTCACACATTGCTGTCGCCAATGTTTGGCGGGCCATAACTAGTAGATGAGAAGTTCACGCATTGCTGCCACCAATGTTTGGCGGGCTATAACTAGTTGATGGGCAGTTCACGCATTGCTGCCGCCAATGTTTGGCGGGCTATATTTAGTCCATATTATTAAATCTGGTGTTAGAATTACGTGCATTTTGACATCTCTTGCTTCAGTCATCCTTCATTTTAGACTTCATGAAATCAATCAGCATAAGTATTACATATTGTTTTGTTGACCAATTTATGTTTTTCATTTGCCGTTATAACAAGTTGCAATGTCTACGCTGTCTCAAGCTTTTATCTTCATGGTATATTGCATGTTCAGTGCAGTAAGCTAACTACTCTTTTTGCCTTGCTATTTCCGTGCCTTAAGCTAACAGCTCTGCTTGCCTTGCTATTTCCGTGCTGTAAGCTAACAGATCTGTTTACCTTGCGATTTTGATGGACTGTAGCATGTAAAAAGGGACACACTTACTTTGTCGAATGTTTTCATAAAATATTATTTTCGAGAACATGATTTTAAGCTCTTAAATAAGTGTCTCATCACTTCCTTTAATCACATCCCAAAATATGAAAAAAGAAAAAAAAAGAAAAAAAATTCTTGCACCCGAAACGCTTCCGATACCTACGCCCCGATCCTCCTTTCCTTCTTTCCAGAATCTGTGGTGATGGCTTCTTTGGGAATGTTGTGGATGTGTTGAGCTTACACGAACTATAGTTACTCTTACTGATTCCGAAATCTATGAATGATAAGCCTACATGTAATTGGAAGTGATAAATGAGTAGAGAATTTGACATTCATCTCTAGCACTCCATGAAATGAAAAAAAAAACAACCTATCACAGTATAAGTCTGAACGTATTGCGGGAGGAACACATCAATGACAAAATGAGGTTTTGTAAAGGATCTTGGACCCCCTTAAGATTGGATCATATTTTTAAAAAAAAGTGATATTGACTTAAAATAGAAGCCACCTCAATATACTATGCATCAATTTTCACAGTAAGTTCACAGTAATTAAGCGTCAAACTCACATTTTTTTATAATTGTTAAAAATAAGAAGCTTACCTACGGTAAATATTTCATTAAAACAATAATTTTGTTGAAATTGGCGTTATAACAAAGTTGACGAAACAGTTGGGCGAATAAACACCAGAGCCCTGTTTTGGTGGCTAAGTTTCCACCTCTGACACGACCAGGCGCCGCCACGAGCTCACCCGCAATGATTCATTTTGAGCTTCTCATTTATTCCTCAACTTTCTTTCTATTCGTATAAGCCCGATGTTTCGTATTACCCTGACATGTTGTATTACCCTTATGTCTCGTATTACCCTGACATGTTGTATTACCCAGACGTCTCGTATTACCCATGACATTTTGTATTACCCTGACAGGATGTATTACCCCGACATGATGTATTACCTTAACATGTTGTACTACCTGACATGCTGTATTACCCCGACATGCTGTATTACCCTGACATTTTATATTACCCTGACAGGATGTATTACCCCGACATGATGTATTACCTTAACATGTTGTAATACCTGACATGCTGTATTACCCTGACACGTTGTATTACACTAAAATATTGTATTACCTGACATGTTGCATTGCCCTGACATGTTAATTTTTTCATTATCCTTGCTGTCTATAAAGCCTACATTTGCTGCCATATTTGTTTCATTTTAATTTGTAATGAGGTAAAACAATCCACAATATACTTTTTTCCTAGTTTTACTAATCCCCACCTACTAAAATAAATACCCTATCCACTTATCCCCCCTTCTAAAATAGTTACCATCTCTACTTAACCCCCCCCCGCCCCCTTTTTTTAAAAAATATACCATATCTATTGATGAATTGCCCCCAAAACCAATTCTCATATTCAATATATAGACCACATTTATATCAACGACTTGCATGGTATCACTTTTTTAAAAGCATTTAATGTTCATGGAATTATTTTGATATTCCAGCCCTTCGTTTCTAAGACCAAGCTCTCAAAAACTAAATAGTCTTTATTATATTACATAATCCAGAGGCGTGTAACTACATGCCATATGTCTGTATTTATTTCCTCGAGACTTGTTTAAGGCTGTCCAATTCAGAAACATCAAATGAATTCCTTTAGTAAAATGACCAAGTCTTTATTCAGGTCATTTAAGCTGTTCTGTTCTGTTTGTTGGTGCTTGTTATTTATGACTTGTTCACAGGTAATTCATGTATTTATGTGTCTTATTTATATTGATACAGGTTTAAAAGAAATCACTTGATATTGTCTCTGCCCTAGACACATGTAAATAGAATTTAAAAACACATGCTGAGTTTTCACTGGTTAATTTGAAATTAACGCATATATTTCGAAGGAGAAATGTCAATACAGACAAGAGTTCCTCTGTTGTTCAGACAGCCACTTGATCAAACTCTCATGACGATATTTAGATCATATTTATTATACGCCAGTCCTTCCTGCTAATTATTTTATCTTACATGTTGACCAAGGGAAAATTTCTCTATGAATTTTTCAATAGTTTAAAAAAGTTGTAATGTTTCTAGGCAAAAATCGTATTTGAAATTCTGGGAGATTTTAAGGACTTTAAAATTGTTGGTCATCCGTCTCAATAAAAGTTTTTAAAAAAAACAATAAAACTTAATTTCGTACATATTTATCTGAATAAACAAACATAACACATTTTAATACATCATACTTTTTAAAAATACGACAATGCAATTGTATATAGGAGTTTATTTACTATGAACGCGCACTGATCTCTGTACGTATACTTAGTGATCAGGCTGGCCCTATATGCTGCCAGTTTATCCTATATGTCAGTATGCTGCCAGTTTATCATATATGTCAGTATGCTGCCAGTTTTTCCTATATGTCAGTATGCTGAAAATTAAGCATATATGTCAGTATGCTGCCAGTTACGCCTATATGTCAGTATGCTATCAGTTAAGTCTATGTGTCAGTATGCTGCCAGTTAGGCCTATATGTCATTATCCTGCCAGTTAAGCCTATATGTCAGTATGCTGCCAGTTAAGGCTATATGTCAGTATGCTGTCAGTTAAGCCTATATGCCATTATGCTGCCATTTAAGCCTATGTGTCAGTATGATGTCAGTTAAGCTTATGTGTCATTATCCTGCCAGTTAAGTCTATATGTCAGTATGCTGCCAGTTAAGCCTATATGTCAGTATACTGCTAGTTAAGCCTAGATGTCAGTATACTGCAAGTTAAGCCTATGTGTCAGTATGATGTCAGTTAAGCCTATGTGTCAGCATGCTGTCAGTTAAGACTATATGTCAGTATACTGCTAGTTAAGCCTATGTGTCAGTATGCTGTCAGTTAAACCTATGTGTCAGTATGATGTCAGTTAAGCCTATGTGTCAGTATGATGTCAGTTAAGCTATGTACTGGAGAGATGTCTGAAACGATTCTTACTCTATTAGCTTGTCTGTTTACCTTTAATCAAATCGAACTAATCAATTTCATGTCATAACATTTCTATTGCGTTAGTGTGCCTAATGTTGTAAGTCACATTGCCGTGTAGGCTCACGTTTACACGAATCTAATCGCTTTGTACCATAATGTAACGTTATCTATTTCATAAACATATACGAACCACTCCAATGAATTTCCAGTTGCTTCATTTAAGAACAGCTTCGTGTGTACTTCGTAACTTATTATATGCATAAATAATTCATGACCTATATTTTTTTTTTCACTATAGGTCATGACCTATAGTGAAAAAAAAAAAATAAGGACTCTATCTCTGATGATATATTGGCTTTTGTATTTAGGTTTTTCGCTTAAGGGAGGGGGGACGTCGCACTGGTTATTTGGTCTATATATGGTGGTTCTAAGCATTGCATAAAATCTAAGATGTCATTGTTGTGTACTCTAAAACACATATTTACTGTACTTACCGTGAAAGATACGCACCAGTGATAATTTTAGGTTACGGAAACAATGTGAGGGTCGGGATTTGAAACTGATAATGGTAATTTTATGGTGGTTTATTGAGCCTCATGCGCCCGGCTGTACGCCATTCTTGTAAAGTCTATCGATAGTTTCACAGACAACCTCTCTATATTATGTTCAGGAAAGTAATTGTTTGACCCAGTCTCACATTCCCTATGAGAATTAAGGAACATGAAATCCCACCTCGAATCCCCTGAAATCCCACCTAGCATCCCCCCCCTGAAATGCTACATAGCACTCCATGAAATCCAACCTCGCACCCCACTGAAATGCAACCTAGCACCTCATAAAAATCCCACCATGCACACCACTGAAATGCCTACTACACCCAATGAAATCCCACCTAGCACTCCCTGAAATACCACCTACCACCCCATGAAATACCACCTCGCACCCCAAGAAATCCCACATAGCCCCTCCCGAAATGCCACCTAGCACCCCCATGAAATCCCACCTCGCAACGCACTGAAATGCCACCTACTACCCCATGAAATCCCACCTCACACCGCCACTGAAATGCCACCTAGCACCCCATGAAATCCCACCTCGAAACCCACTGAAATGCCACTTAGCACCCCATGAATTCCCACTTCGCACCCACTGAAATCCCACCTCTCATCCCACTGAAATGTCACCTCTCATCCCACTGAAATCCCACCTCTCATCCCACAGAAATCCCACCTCTCATCCCACTGAAATGTCACCTCTCATCCCACTGAAATGTCACCTCTCATCCCACTGAAATGTCACCTCTCATCCCACTGAAATGTCACCTCTCATCCCACTGAAATGTCACCTCTCATCCCACTGAAATGTCACCTCTCATCCCACTGAAATGTCACCTCTCATCCCACTGAAATGTCACCTCGTAAGGCAGGTAAACTCTGTTTAAGGCTTGGCTTATTGAGATTTGAAACCACAAAATTAGCTGTGACCACGACCGTTCACCACAAAATTAGCTGTGACCACGACCGTTCACCACAAAATTAGCTGTGACCACGACCGTTCACCACAAAATTAGCTGTGACCACGACCGTTCACCACAAAATTAGCTGTGACCACGACCGTTCACCACAAAATTAGCTGTGACCACGACCGTTCACCACAAAATTAGCTGTGACCACGACCGTTCACCACAAAATTAGCCGTGACCACGACCGTTCACCACAAAATTAGCTGTGACCACGACCGTTCACCACAAAATTAGCCGTGACCACGACCGTTCACCACAAAAATAGCTGTGACCACGACCGTTCACCACAAAATTAGCTGTGACCACGACCGTTCACCACAAAATTAGCTGTGACCACGACCGTTCACCACAAAATTAGCTGTGACCACGACCGTTCACCACAAAATTAGCTGTGACCACGACCGTTCACCACAAAATTAGCTGTGACCACGACCGTTCACCACAAAATTAGCTGTGACCACGACCGTTCACCACAAAATTAGCTGTGACCACGACCGTTCACCACAAAATTAGCTGTGACCACGACCGTTCACCACAAAATTAGCTGTGACCACGACCGTTCACCACAAAATTAGCCGTGACCACGACCGTTCACCACAAAATTAGCCGTGACCACGACCGTTCACCACAAAATTAGCCGTGACCACGACCGTTCACCACAAAATTAGCTGTGACCACGACCGTTCACCACAAAATTAGCTGTGACCACGACCGTTCACCACAAAATTAGCTGTGACCACGACCGTTCACCACAAAATTAGCTGTGACCACGACCGTTCACCACAAAATTAGCTGTGACCACGACCGTTCACCACAAAATTAGCTGTGACCACGACCGTTCACCACAAAATTAGCTGTGACCACGACCGTTCACCACAAAATTAGCCGTGACCACGACCGTTCACCACAAAATTAGCCGTGACCACGACCGTTCACCACAAAATTAGCTGTGACCACGACCGTTCACCATAAAATTAGCCGTGACCACGACAGTTCACCACAAAATTAGCCGTGACCACGACCGTTCACCACAAAATTAGCTGTGACCACGACCGTTCACCACAAAATTAGCTGTGACCACGACCGTTCACCACAAAATTAGCTGTGACCACGACCGTTCGATCACGCTTCCTCGTTTGGTATTCATGCTTGTACGAGTCTTCGATCACCTAACAATGAGTGTTTCTTTAAATGGGTTCGCTATATTCTGTACCTTTCTTCGTAAACTTACATATTTTTGGACGCTAATGGATTATAATTTGAAACACCTGGGATTATAACTTCGATTAATTCTTTTAGCTTAATGCTATCATTTCTAAATCCTCTTGAGAGTTACTTTATGTTCATCTTAGCGAAACATCGGTAGCTAATTAACTTTTTGTCCAAGTCACAAGGCGCAAGCCAATGACACCATAGTCAAAGTCATTATGTCCAATCCAATGAAACCCTGGTCAAGGTCACTGAGTCCAAGCCAATGACACCATGGTCAAGATCACTGTGCTACAGCCAATGACAGCATAGTCAAAGTCACTGTGTCCAAGCCAATGACAGTATAGTCAAAGTCACTGTGTCCAAGCCAGTGACACCATAGTCAAGGTCATTATCTGCAAGTCAATGACACCTTTGTCAAATCCCTGTGTCCACGCCAATGACACCATGGTCAAAGTCACTATGCCCAAGCTAATGACACCATAGTCAAAGTCATTATGTCCAAGGCAATGACACCATTGTCAGATATGGAAAGATTTAAACTAAACATCTAAAAAAATCCTTATTTATCTCAGCATACTGTCTTAATCTTGTAATTTGAAATTTTCTATGGACGTATTTTGAGACTTTTTAATGGGCCGTTAATTTAAAACATAATCTTTCGTTTCATTCGGAAATTTTCTCTATATCTTATTAAATACTAAATACTAACCGACCCATGTCTATCTAGTTAAAAATTAAAAATCGACCTGTGTCTATCTTCATTTAAATTTTAAGATATGACAATATTCACTTAATGATCCCAATAAAAAGAATTTAAACAAAAATACATTGTACATTGTCACCACATAAATAAGAACATATTGTAACCAAAATAACTTTTTTACATTTATAACATTTAAACTCAAGACTTCTAAAGTATTCGTCTAACGTAAAAGTCAGCCGTCATAAATACCAAGCGAAAAAAAAAAATGAACTCCTTTCGTGACGATAATGACTTAATGTGTGATCGTTTAAATTTGGTAACCGCTGGGGGGAGCACGCTGGTAAATACTGGCGTACTCGGTCTTTCGGTGCTCGCCGGGGGGAGCACGCTGGTAAATTCTGGCGTACTCGGTCTTTCGGTGCTCGCCAGGGAAGCACGCTGGTAAATTCTGGCGTTTTCGGTCTTTCGGTGCTCGCCGGGGAAACACGCCGGTAAATTCTGGCCTACTCGGTCTTTCGGTGCTCGCCGGGGAAGCACGCTGGTAAATTCTGGCGTACTCGGTCTTTCGATGCTCGCCGGGGGAAGCACGCTGTTAAATTCTGCCGTACTCGGTCTTTCGGTGCTAACATTGCGGGCAGAGTTTCTTCCAGACCTTTTTCTTTGGGGGAGCATGTCAGATTGTCAGGGGGGGTGGCAGTGTCAGGTGCCAGTGGGCAGTTCTCAGAGGCGTTACATAGTGGTGGTAGATGGCAAATACGTCCCGGGGCGCAAGACTAGCGGGGGCACCAACTGGGCTTTGGTGACATTAAATGGTTGAAAATATTTAGTTTCAGAGTTTAGCGGGAATCTAAGGCTGTTGACCCAGGTTTCACTTTTTCTTTATATAGAGGTGCAGCATTTTCGGACAACTGCAGAGTTTGTATTGTGAAAGAGAAAGCGGCAAAAATATTTGGCCCCCATGGTGGCACTGATACTAGCTATGTCCCTATCTATCGTAACCAAAATTATCGATCATTTTCATCGGGATGTAGGGCAGAAATCGAGGGTCGCATTTAATATAAATAAAAGAAAGATAAAGATCATGAAGTAAACTCAACCAACCAATAGCATATCTCTCTGGCAGGATATGCGCTGGAAGAAGTGGGAGCCTTCACATACTTAGGCTGCACCATCGACATAAATGATGTATATGGAGAGGCTAGGTCAGCATGTGTGCTATTAAAGATAATATGAGAAGCAATGGAGCTGACTCTTTAAAGCAAAGTCAGAATGTCAAAACATTATTACTCTATGGAGCCGCAACTTGGAGAACAACAGCGAGCTTTACAGAGAAAGTAAAGACCTTCATAAACACTTGCTTTAGAAAGATACTGAATATCAAATGGCCAAACCTCATCACCAACAAAGACTTTCTAGAAAGAAAATACCAGGAGCCTTTTGCTGAAAACACGATTAGAAAAGATGGAGGTGAGATATGGCACACTCTACGCAAACAAACCCCCAGATAAAATCACCAGACAATCCCTAACATGAAGTTTAACGAAAAAATAAAGAGAGGAGGACCTAAAAATACATGAAAACGCGAGCTAGAGGCAGATACACTACGTATGGGATACAACTGAAAGCAACTGGAAAGGAAAGCACAGAGCCGCGATGAATGGGAAATTGTTGTAGACGGCCTATGCCCCAGACAGGATAAAAGGCAGAAGTAAGTCAGATGAATCTTGAGCTGGAGATGGGTCTGGAGATTCTCCCCAGAATTTTTTAAATCATTATTTCAAAATAATAAGGTGCCTTTTGGAGTACAGTTGAAATCCATGTTTATTTTAAACTTTTTGATCAGGGGAAGATTTTTGTTAAGGGTCTGGGGAGGCAGTTTGGTGCCAGTGCCATACATAGACTGAATTGTGACGTGCCCCAGGGTAATCATTTGGCACACGCTTATAATAAAATTCATACTTTAGCATTGGAAATGGGGTGCAGAAATTGATGTTGCTGAAGACAGTCGCGCATATTCAAAATGCAAGGGTGTATTTTGGCGTATACTTGAAGTCGATGATTCTTTCAGACAATTTTGAGGGGACACTTCAACCTTTCGTGTAGGGAAGCGTAAAAATTATCCATAATAATGATCAAAGACATCTTTAACGCCGTACCAGCGCGACATGAAAACTAAATTCATTCCAGTTGTGGCGCCCTTGATGTTATGATTTTTCCCATATCTCATTATCACCTCTGAAATTGTATTGTCCCATGCAATTTTTTGATAAATTAAATTTACGAGAATGCATTTTAGCAAAAACTTGAATTTACTTTTGTAACATTCTACACTTAATTAAAGAGCAACGGAAAAGATTCTAGGTAAAAATATAGGAACCTTAGAAACACCGTGTGAGCCAGGTAACCCCCACGACTGCAGCGGGCCTCGGATATTTAAGGGATGTGATGTGGACGTTTCCTTACTTATCAACTTTTAATGCAAGGTAGGGGAGGACTAAACCAAAAAGTATCAAACGATGGCCTGGAAAAGTCAAGCGACTCTGCTGGAGTTATGCAAATATTGCTTTTATTTTACTAAATAGTAGTGTGGCTTTGGTTTTTTTTAATTTAAACTTTTTTGGAGCTAACTACATTGTTAATAAATGAGTTAAAACTAAAATTTCCATCACAAAAAAATGCTAACATCAATTTACATGTTGAACGCAAATGAGATCAAACAAAATTACTTATAATAATGGACTACGATTTATTGATTGTTTTGTCACGTGATACGTGTAAAAACGAGTAAGACTTCCGTAGGCTGTCTGCAACACACTAGTCGCTCACAAATTTTTCTTCAAACAACTTTCTTCCTTTAATCATAACTGAATCATAATTATTGTCACATTTATGAATGTCATTAAAAAACACGTGTATTCAAGAATATTTTGAAAAGTAAAATTTTTTAATTAACACTGGGGAAGCGCTGATGGAGACAAACATTTTGCTTTAAAAATTAATGATAATGGCTGATCAGCTGTTATCTGTTGTTATGTGTTGTTATGTGTAGCAGAAAGCCTACCAATGGCTTGTTCATATCACGTGACAAAACAAGGAAGTGACTAATCGTAGTACATTACCTTTTCTAAATATGTCCCAATGTTACCAGTTAAAAATAAATAAATAAAAAATTCTATTAATTAGGAAGGTTTACACGTTTGTATGGGTTTCAAATCTGGTCCTTTCTGTAAATGGTAAATGAACGACATTACAATGTGAAGAAGACATGAGTTGTTTACAAAATATTATTTGAAGGAAATCATAATTAAATAAGGTATAATTTCTAAATATTCAGTTGATTGAACTTTTTATTTGGAATTTCAAGATACTATAACTTTTTGTGATCATTTATAAATTTCAACCTAGATATACTTTAAAAAAAATTTAAAACCAAATCCACGTAATTTGTTTTAAACTGACAAATTAGGACGACGATTTTTCGAAATCTAGTAACCACCCCCCAACCCCCCCACAAAAAGGAAACAAGGAATAATAATCGAAATGCTAGTTAACTAAAATATTTTTGTCTTAGCTTTCTTATAGAGTCTTATCTAGAACAAATATTTATTATTTAAAAATCCGTGCAAATAGGTGGGGAAATTTGTTTATTATTCTGAAATTAAAAAGACAAAAGCAGTTGGGAGTTTAATAAACATAGGCTAAGTTTTTTTCAAAACCTCTGCTTTTTCAGGAAAAGTTGTTACAAAAGTAGCACATATAAAGAAAACACAAACGCTTTTGATATAATTATTGATGAAACGTGCACTTTTTGTAAATTATTTGTTAAAAAATATATCTCATTAATTTTTTTTTCCATATTATATAACTTAACTGCATGGAATCCACTAAATTTAAAATAATAAAAATACCGATATGTGTGAACAAGAGGAAGTAAGCATTGGGCTTGATAATCAGGAGAGGCCAATACGATATGTATATTCGAATACAGTGTGCCTGTAAGAAAATAGGCTTAAAATATACGGATCATCAAATATATCGAGCGTTGCGATATTTCATATTCTCGACTAATTGTAATCGGTTTAAAAGCACAAGATAATATTTAAAAAAAAAAAAAAAATTTAGTCATTTTTAATTTTTAAAAATATATAATCTCTATATTGTTTTACACATTTTGTTCTGTTAGGGGGGCACTTTTCCTTTTTTTTTTTTTTTTTTTTTTTTCAAACTTCTCTCATCGACTTCCGCTGCCGCACTTTTGCGTTAACGTAGCGTTTAATTTTATTTTTTATTTTATATTACATTTACATTTAAAATGTAAAGATAAAATGTAAATGTAAACGTTAAGGGAAAAAATGGGGGGGGGGGGGGCACTTGGCTTTCCCATGCCTTAATGAAACAATGATTACGGGAGAGAATTCGGTAATCCTAGAGTTGAGCGTCTCAAATTATAGTATACGCACAATAGATAAAACAAATCAATGCCAACCGAAGAAATAAATATGAGAACATCGTTAAGATTAATTCAAGTGAATAGTTTTTGGGAAATCCTCACACAGGATAGCTCTGTGCAACCGCAGTCAGAAATGTAGCGTCTCCATTACGTGGGGAACGAATCAAAAGAATGAGGGCTTTTTTTTTTTTTTTTTTTTTGATGGATTATTAGAGAATGAGTGTCAATACCGTTTTTAGCATAAAAGTTAAGGAAGAAATAATCGACTGATCATGCCATGTCAGCTTATTGTTATGGTGACCCCAGAGTATTTATATGTTTGTATTTGTTCTATACTGGGATTTTTTGTCGCGAGATCTGAATTTGGGTGATCCCCCCTTCCTAAATCGACAACAATTTCTATCGTTTCTTAGAAATTCAACGGAAGAAAATGTTCATCGCGCCAACTTGTAAAGGTTGTAACTAAGTTGGGGTATACGATCTCCTCGTCAGATATTATGTCAACTATGGTGGTATCATCATCTAATTTAATGATTAGAAAGGCGTTGCTTGGGCTTTGGATATATTGTATACATGACAGGGGAGAGAACGCAACCCTTTTTCGCCCGTATAATTATTTCTACAATTAATTATATTCGGTAATTACCTTGAAATATTGTGGGCGATTTGTTAAAAAGTTCAGTATCCACGCTTGAATATTTGAATTTTATTTATAATGTGTTGTTGGATAGTATTTAATATTGATAAAAAAGTCTAAGAAGCGCACCCTAGAGTATTTTTTGAGCTGTCTAGGTGATGATAAATTATTTCCAATAATACAAAGATGACATTCTCGGTACTCATGGTAGATTTAAAAGCTAATTGTTTGGGGTCAGGTTTTTCCTTAACTTCATTTAAAATGGGCCTGCGTATAAGTCTCTAAAAACGTTTCATTATAATAGAGTTAATTGCGACATGACGTTAGTCGTTATTGTAGGTGACTATTTTTCTTTGCAATTAGAATAATTTCTGAAGTTTTCTATACCTTTATTATGGTTTGAGTCTCATACAATTTATTGAATATGTAACACACAATGTAGTGGGGCTGTTCTGAGCAGATTTTAACAAGCCATTCCCTTAATTTGTCTAGCCCCGATCTAAATGTCATGTTAGGAAATGGCATCAGTGGGCCGTCGAGCTATTGCTCCATATGCCCCCCCCCAAGAGCCAGAATATCGGGCCACGAAGCGGCACGTTGGAGATTTCCCTTTGCCAGGACAGCCTCCACCTGAGGCCGCCCGATTGGGATTTCTGCTGGAGGCCGCCCCAGCCCAAGGACACCCGGTCGGTCCGACACTGTGCATACACACAGTGCACAGAATTGACTTTCCTAGGAGTTGGGATGGTAAATTTACGTCCAAATATCTTCCCCCACCCATCCCGGGAAAGCGTCGGACGCCCTCTAAGAGGGGCTCTACAGTGGGTTTCCACCTCGCAACTAGTTTGCGAAGTAGCTGGGACGAAACGGTTGCCTAGGAGCAGCTTTCTCAGGGCTGCATATCTAGAATCATCAGCCAGAGACTTCCACCTGAGCCTCTCGCCTCATATCCTTTAACGGCAACTTGTAATCATGATCCCCCAACTGTGAAAGCATCCCAGCTGGCAGTCCTGTGGGAACTGTTTAATTCCGGCAGGTACCATGCATGCCTTTGTCTACCCACGCGGGACACGCAATGGTGGTCGTGTTCCCCGGGTTAACGTTGAGGGGGGTCCGGTGGCCAACGCTTCCAAATCGGCAAGACACATCAGTCTTGTCGACTGGAATCACGGGGGGGGGGGGGGGGGGTATCTAAATATAAATTACTATCATAAGTTGATCTAAATATTAATTGCTAAAAAAACCTATGTCGATATAGATATTATCTAATGACAGACCAATGTCTATTTAAACAATACTTACAAACTGACATTCTTCAATCTAAATAGTATTTACTAACTGACATTCTTCTATCTAAATATTATTTACTAGCTGACATTATTCCATCTAAATATTATTTACTAACTGACAATTGTCTATCTAAATATTATTTAATAACTGACATTCTTCTATCTAAATATTATTTACTAGCTGACATTATTCCATCTAAATATTATTTACTAACTGACAATTGTCTATCTAAATATTATTTACTAACTGACATTTGTCAATCTAAATATTATTTACTAACTGACAATTGTCTATCTAAATATTATTTACTAGCTGACATTATTCCATCTAAATATTATTTACTAACTGACAATTGTCTATCTAAATATTATTTACTAACTGACAATTGTCTATCTAAATATTATTTACTAACTGACATTCTTCTATCTAAATATTATTTACTAACTGACAATTGTCTATCTAAATATTATTTACTAACTGACATTTGTCTATCTAAATATTATTTACTAACTGACAATTGTCTATCTAAATATTATTTACTAACTGACATTTGTCTATCTAAATATTATTTACTAATTGACATTCTTCTATCTAAATATTATTTACTAACTGACATTCTTCCATCTAAATATTATTTACTAAGTGACATTTTTCTATCTAACCATTGGGTACTCATTATTACTTTGACGACAGAGTAGAAAATTTTCGTACTTTTCTCTTATTGCGTATTGTTACTTTCAAACCCTATTAAATACAAATACGCAGACCACTTTGATACCCTAAAATCTGGACACGCCATCTCGCACTTCCTTTTTACCATAAACCTTTCTAACCCTTCCATGCCATTATTCAACTTGCTTTTAATATTTTAAAAAAAACTTTGGGAAATTAATAGGCAAAATGAAAACGTCTTTTTAAAACTTGTCTACACGTGACCTATATATATGATCTGGGAATACACCAGTTGTTGGATCATTTCAAAGGCTATTTACATTGACTTAACACAAAGTTTAGGAACCGCTGGCATAGGATTTGGTCTTAGGTACATGGTTAGCTCCAATTAGACTATTGGCCGCGTTGCTCCATTTAAATGATAGTATCTGTTATGTCACTTAGTCATGTGCATCGACAATGCGAGTAGGAAAAGTTCTAGCCAGACTTCCTTTTTACAGACATCCCCAGACTCTTACAGTCTTTTAGAGTCATCGGAATAATTGGCCCCGACCATGGCACTTCAACTGAATATATATCAAGAATTCTGGGGCCATTTTCAATACCATTGATGAATTTACGGTGTGCTGGAGGGACACTGCTCAACCAGGTATGGAACCCTTGTCCCATGCTTGAGTGAACATTCCACTACGATGGAGTTGTCTTTTTTATGGATACTTGTAATTGATTTTTAAAAAAACGGTGCTCATTATTAACTAACCCATGACTGTTGCATTAGTTAAGTTTATCTATAAATCTGACTGCTTGGTGGTCATTTATACACACGTTGCAGCTGAATGGTAATCAATGAAAAAAAATCAATATTTTTGATCTCGTAAGGTGTGTTTTTGATTGAAAATAAAATATCTGTTACAAAATGGTTTATTGCTTAAACGATTCGAAAAAATCATACTTGAACAGTTATTAGCTTAATATCTTATTTTGATGATAGACAGTCAAGCAGGAAACTGAATTTAATGAATCATCCTATTTAGACGTCAATGCAAATTTTGTTTCGGTCTCTTACTCTGCCCTGATCTTATTATTCATAAAATTAAACTCGTATTGAGAAACATCTTTATGGCGTAATTGATGACGCAAATGAAATGCAAAAACATTTAAAAATTCAATTTGTCCTGCGTTCATTTGCAAAGAACAATGGACAAATGAAAATGGTGTGATTGTCAGATGTTGTAAGGGCTTCTTCCCCATGTGTATTATATATCTCATTGTGTTCATTAAGATCGATGAAATCTTTTTTTTTCCCGTCAAGGAAATATATCCCACGTACTTTGGCGTTGCCTCCTCAGCCAGATATCAAGTTGAGGCTCTTATGAAATATATGTATTTACAGAAATGGCTCCACTTTTCCGTGGTCTATGAAGATAGCGTGTTGGGCCAGAGTTACTTTGAACAATTGAAAGCAAATGTAGTAGATTTTGAAATGTGCATTGAGTCTTCAAGGTTGGTCTATGACAAAACGAACTTCACTGGTCTACTGGAGAGTTTTATGACCAATGAAAAAGTGTACATCGTTGTTGTCTTAGGAACTTCTCCCACCTTACTTCTGAAGATAACAGATGCTACAGAGCAATTAAGAGCCCATGGAAAGATGCTTTGGATAAATGCGGGACACTGGTACAGTTTGTCGTCTCCAGAAACAACCATTCCTGGCTCACTGGTGGTTAGTTTTATACACCAGCAAGATGATGGGTTTTCTTATCATTTAAAAAGTATAGATCCAAAGACTACTAGAAATCCTTGGTTTTTGAAGGCTTTTGAGGATATATATGAGTGTCCTGACGATTCATGTATCTACGCGAAGCTGCGGGATTCCAACCTGTATCGAATGTCAGAAGGAGCCTACGTGCAAGACTCGATCTACGCTTACGCCCTAGCTCTGAATAATATGAAAAAAGAAGACTGTATCAATCAGGAGCACGAAGAAGCTATTCGATGCTTCCAGAAAAATGCCGAACTCTATCTAAAATACCTGAGAAGCGTAACCTTTACTGGAAGGACTGGAGCTATCAGCTTCAAACCGAAATTCATCAAATCCGAGTTAGTTGTTATTTTCCAAAATTTGGTTCCAGTCAAGGACCACGCAAAGCCTCTAAAGCCCTTAGCAATTTACGACAGTGAACTGAAACTTACAACAGTACTGAACAACGTGTCGTGGGATTACTTCACGTTTCAGATGGAAAATCTCGATACGAAGATCCAGTGCAGACCGACTTGTGGACCGCATCATTTTAAACTATTCGATCAAGGCTGTTGCTGGACGTGCCACAAATGCCAGGACAACGAGATCATATCCAAGACTGGGACTATTTGTAACGCCTGCCCACTCCTGTTTTGGCCCCTCGAAAACGACACGAAGATCACAAAATGCGCGCCCATCATACCGGAAACATTTGATTGGTTATCGGCGACCCCTGTCACATTCAATGCCTGTGCCACTTCGGGAATCATAATAGTTTTTGCAGTGATGGCCTTCTACAGGGCCTACCGGGAAAACATTTTGATTGCGTCGAGCAGCTTATACTTGAGTGTGATCCAGCTCCTGTCCATCGCGTGGGGATACTTCGCCGTCCCGTTACTCATCAACCACAACTCGTCGATCTGCTGCAATGTTGGCCTTTTCCTTTTTTACCTCAGTGTTTACACCCTGTACGCGACCATGCTGATCAAAGCGCTCAAACTTTATCAAATCTTCAACTATTCCAAGGCAGAAGAAAAACCTAAAATATTACCCAGAAATATTGAGCTGGTTGCGTTTTGGTTGTACTTTTTAACTCTGGTGAGTTTTCTATGCCCCAGGCATTTAATTACCCCCCCCCCCCCAACCTGAATATGAACCTAAAAGTTTATTTTTAATGAATCATACACTAATGGTCTCTCTCACTCTCTCTCTGTGGTAAATCACACTGTAATAGTACTTCTCTCTCAGTCACTCTCTGTTTATCTCTCTCGCTCTCTACCTCTCTCTCGCTCTCTGTTTCTCTCTCTCTCTACCTCTCTCTCTACCTCTCTCTCTCTCTCTACCTCATTTCTCTTTCTCTCCGAGGTGGTAAATTACACTGTAATGGTTCTTTTGGTGCAACTGAAATAAAAATTTAAAAGTATTAGAATACGTTAATTTTAACATTAAATTGTGAAAAGAAGTGTTATTTGAAAGAAGTGTTATTTGAAAGAAGTGTTATTTAAAAGAAGTGTTATTTATAGAAGCGTTATTATTTCCGTTGACAAAAAAGGGATCGACACTTTTAATGTAAAGTAGAGATGAGAGAACAGGATTATCAAATTTGTCCTTGGTCTTATAGAAACTTTTCATAATCACTTCTATTACATTAATTTTGATTTAAAGAGAGAAAGTCGCTGATCATGAACATATTTTTTCTTAAAAAAACAAAGCCGCCAATAAATTTACAAAGGAACTATATATTTAGGTTTAAAGTTTACAACACTCAAAGATCTATACTGTTTGTGAACATTAATACATTCATTTTTACATTTCTTAGGTTGTCACTCTCTTGTTCTTGCATGTGAGTTTCCCGTTAGGCACCAGCGTTTCCCAACCGGATCCTTCTATTGAGTATGCCGAGATCGCGTGCAGCGTACCACAGCTGTACGTCACCTCTTTACTGGTCATGCCGATCTGCCTTTTGCTCATTTCCTTCATAGTGTCATTCGTGACTGTTAGCATCCCCAATACTTTCAGGGAGACCAGGTTCGTTAACATGTGCGCTCTCATCCTCCTAGTCATGTGGATCGCAATCATGCCATCTTACTTCACGGCGGTTCGCACACAGATGAAGATGTATTTCATCGCCCTGATGGCCCTCCTCAATCACGGCATCGCCACAATTTTCCTTTTCTTGCCCAGGATAGCCACGATCCTTTATCTAGGCGGGACAGTTCGGAACGTGTCCAATAAATCGGAAAATCTGGAATCCTATTTTATCCAAATAACCCATGAATCGAAGAGGACGTCCGTCGTGGAAGTGATATCGAATTCAGACAGGAAATTACATTTCACAAGTATGACTATTGTGAAAGAAGCGTCGGTTCTTCAAGAGCCTGTATCCGATTTAGTTTCGCATACCCAATCACACAAAAGAAGCATAGATATTGATTCCAATTTAACGAAGTGCGGTGTTCCAAGTGACGACTAAAAAGTAACGACCGCATTGTGAATGCCGATTGATTGGGTGCACGTGTCTACATTTTATTTGTTGAAGTTTTGAGGAGTGGCGCCACTGTTCTGGATCATTTCGATGAGGTTTAAATGTCGGCCATCAAATTTCGAGGTACTAACATATTTTACTTTTAAAACTTGTTTTGAAGTGGCTATCAAATTTGCCTTAATTAAAAATAATTGCTTAGATAAGGAAATAAAAATGTACCGTATTTGTTAAAATGTAGATATAATGTACAAATGAGATAAGGATCCATTTAACGCTAAAAACGAATCGTTTTAAATACATTGGGATTCTTTGAAAGAGTGATTGGAATTTTCTAAGATTTTACGGAAATCGAATAAATTAAAATATATTTTTTTATTAGCTTACATTTACGCATCTGGCAAACGATATCAAATTAAGATGTTCGATTGAACTCTAAGAAAGAAAAATTCGAATAATCTTAAAAGAACTTAATTGAAACTCGCAAATCACCAGTTGGAAATCCCATTGAATTAACAACAACTTGATAAAAAACTGATAATGTATTTTTTTAACTCTTTAAAAAAGAAACTTTTTTTTTTTTGCTTTTTATGTTGTTGATAATTAATTAAATGCACCAAATTTTATCTTGGTATTTTAACATTTAATAAGTTTTACTTATTTTTCATTCCAAAAATTTGTTTATCAATTTCTAAAATAATAAACATTTAATTTTTCATATATTTTAATATGCCGTTTAAGCCATTAAGTGCAATGAAAACTCATAACAAAATACCATTAACTAATTCAGAATGAAATAGTAAAAAAGGTATGTTGAAGCTTGAATCAAAAGACAGAACAATAAGATGTGAACGTTTCGGTTTAGAGCCTTCTTCAGCGAACAGGACAAAAAGAAGTACGACAAAAATAGAGCACAGATAAAAAAAACAAACTTTAGAGATCTCCGTTGTTGTAGCCCTAAGTAGGATTACAGGAAGTTGTTACGGCCTACTCTCGTTGTCTAGGGTCTTTGATACATGTGACTTATTTATTACGTCTATGATTACAGCTCTACTGGGCTGACAGCTGTGGATCGCCACAATTAAGTCCACAAAAGTATCTGGAGTTTCATAACTCAATCCTTTATTCATAAACAAAATGTAGACCCATCAAGAGTCACTAACACATAATCAAATTCCTCTTTACACAGGTATGAAAATAAACTCCGAATAACACAGGTGTTCAACACATTCTCTCTGATCTCTTCCCAACTCAACTTGTCTCACGCCTTATATCCACTCACTTGTTTGTTAATATTTCCCTGTCATCCAATGTCCATTCACCCACAATAATACAATTCATAACAACTCATGGACCAAAAAGATTTTCACACTAACAACAGTGGTTCTCTCATTCAAACTCTCACAATGCATGAACAACCTGTCATACCAAAACATCACGCTACTGAATCTTGTTCACAACAGAAGTGAAAGAATATAAATATTGGTAATAAGAAAAATAAGGTCCAGAATCTTAACGGACCAAAATATTTAGGGATACATAAAATCTAAGGAATAAAAAGAAAAGAAGAAATACAGGGTAATCGAGACACATGTATAGAAGAGTATTTGTTTGATACGATTTGGAGATATGGTGCCGAAAAGCTGAATAAATTTGACATCTGAATAGCATTAAGTCTAATGGTACCCGGGTGCGAATGGCGGCGCTGCGTGTCTGGGTCCATTTTTACTAATGATATTCGGATGTCATTTGTAGTAGTTTATTTTAGTTAAAACAAAGAATTAAGTTTACAAACGTATAGTACATTCAATTATCTTTCACTTGATACATCATTTGGTCTTCTAAACCCAACAATAATATTTTAAATAGTTTTTTAATCCCAACCTCTCAATTCCGGTACCCGGGTACCATTAGCCACTTCGTTATTAAAATATCGATTCAGTTACATAATTAAAATTTGGATATTTAGATGTTGAGAGTACGCAATAGCAGATGGAAAGGTCGCCCAATATTCGTTTCATTATCAACCCCAGAAAAAAAGGTTATAAATAAATTTATATATTTTTTTAGAAAAGGAAGAAAAGAACCAAAAAGGAGCTACTTTCAACAATAGCAACCACAAAAAACAAAAATAATCAACAACCTGTATCATCCCTTAAAACTAAGTACAATCAGAGAAGTCAGTTTTTTTTTAAAATTTGATAATTTAAAATTGAACCGGTGCTAATTTTCTTAAGTATAATAAATGTGCTTTGATGTCAAATAGTTTTTATTTGTTTGCGAGAGCTTTGACGAAATAAAATATAATTATCTATTTTTCCCAACTCAGATTGCTCTTGAGAGTTTGTAATTATGTTTTGATTTTGAAATTAGTTATTTATTTGTGATCGTCGCTTCTTCGTGTTTCAAAATGGCAAAATCATAAACCTGGTGTTCTGGATTTTTTTTCCTTTCAAAAGATAGTGAGTAAATTCAATACTATCTCTTTCTCCCTCTCCCCTACCTACCTACCTAGCTACCTAGCTACCTACTACCTACCTACCTACCTACCTACCTACCTACCTACCTAACTACCTACCTACCTAACTACCTACCTACCTACCTACTATCTCGATCTCTCTCTCACGTCACTCTATCTCTTTCCCTCCACCCTCTCTCTCTCTTCCGCTTTCTTTCTCACTCTCTCTCACGTATTTCCATCATATATATATGCGTTTTTCAAAAAAAGAAATAAATTTACCTTACATCTGAATATCTCGTTAAATCGACATTATTTCTTGTTTCTTGCCATGGTAAAAATGTGTTGGTGTGCATTGTAGTTAGTCAAAGTATTATTTCATGTGCTTGGGTGTCCTTGGGTATATGGGTTGAATGTGAAGGGGTTATGCAAAGTTGAGAACACTGAACAATAACAACTGACTTCATGATAACAATAACAATGCGATTCTTATATTCGTAAATATTTGGTTGCCAGGGTTACATCTTCTAGCATTAACAGACAAACATTTTCCTTTTTACGGCTACCACATACACCTATTTTTTCCCTTTTCTTACCATTAATCAAAGACAATCAATTTTCCTTTTACGGCATTCAGACACCTATTTTCCACTTTTCTTACCATTAATCAAAGACAAACAATTTTCCTTTTTACGGCATTCAGACACCTATTTTCTCCCTTTTCTTACCATTAATCAAAGACACACTGACACTGTTTTTCTAGCATTTTTAGACGTATACTTTTCATTTTTCGAACACTTTTCCCCTTAAATACTAATAGTATCTAAATTGTAAAAGGAATTAAATCGGCGGGCGATATGGACCCACCGAAAATTAAAATTCGAACCTTCCCCCATTTTCCAACCGCACACACACAAAAGGAAGTAAAACCCGCAAGACGGAATACCCGACCTGACCACCCTATTGCAGGTGGACACCCGGTTATCCCGCCGGGACGCTGGTGGACGCCACTACGAAATTGCCCCTAATTCGGTCTACTACGACCGCCCAACCCCTATTGCTATCCTGAGTACAAGTAGCAACCATAATGTGGCTGGTAGTAGCCACCATGTAGTGGCTGGTAGTAGCAACCATGTAGTGGCTGTAGTAGCAACCATGTAGTGGCTGGTAGTAGCAACCATGTAGTGGCTGGTAGTAGCAACGATGTAGGGGCTGGTAGTAGCAACCATGTAGTGGCTGGTAGTATCAACCATGTAGTGGCTGGTAGTAGCAACGATGTAAGGGCTGGTAGTAGCAACCATGTAGTGGCTGGTAGTAGCAATCATGTAGTGGCTGGTATGTCGACGCGGATAGAAGATTCAGTGAGTTAATGGAATACATTTATTAACATTGGAATCCACTGACTTTTATTTTCAGTTTTTGCTATTTACAGAAACAAAAACATTGCATGCGTGACAATGTAAGACATGTTATTTGAGCGAATACATTCGCTTCATGGTCTTGTTAGACATGAAACATTTTTATTTCAAACATAGAACATAGACATTAATTTTTCCGACTATATAAAGTATGTAATTAATGATATAATGTGTACTAATAACCCCTTTTCTTAGTGTTCATGGTAAAATTTAAAACAGTTTCCAGCCGTTTGGGTTGGTTGGTTACTAGACAATGTCTGATCTAACAAGACATATTTAGTAACGTACCAGTGGTATTAAAATTCTTACATATATGTTTTGTCTTTTTAAAAAAATGTGAGATGGTCACACTCTTAACACTTTAAGAACCACTGGTCTCAGTTTTGCAAGGGAATGAGCGGCTGTTTTAAGTGTCAACGGAATGATTTCACGGCCCCATAACTCCCCCAGTATCAGAGGACTTAGCTGTTCTACTTACGAGATTGAACACGTGCAGCGCCTTGGCCTATGTTTTTCACATGTCATGTCTGTCAAAATCTTTTTCACTGAGTAGCAGTAGGATCTTTGAACATCACACCCATCTAATCCAGGGGCCACCAAATTTTTCCACGGGGGCCGGATAACGGA
The DNA here is from genome assembly GCA_964017045.1 of Omphiscola glabra. Taxonomy (NCBI): domain Eukaryota; kingdom Metazoa; phylum Mollusca; class Gastropoda; family Lymnaeidae; genus Omphiscola; species Omphiscola glabra. The sequence goes on from OZ024799.1 coordinate 37,957,364, forward strand.
CAAAATGACGAACAGCGGCCTCTCAATCATTCTGTACAATAGTTGCAAGTTAGAACGAAAGCTCTCGGTGGGGGGGGGGGGGGGGGGACGAAAAACTAAGTTTAGTATTTCGATGTAAATCATGGGTGAGTGGTCGTGCAATGCACACACACACAAAAGACAACCAATATATTTATTTACTTTAAAAAGTTATGGAAGAAGGCGACGTTAGCAAAAAGATAGTTACATCCGGACTAGTGCGCACATATACCAATCACAACCAATATATTTATTTACTTTAAAAAGTTATGGAAGAAGGCGACGTTAGCAAAAAGATAGTTACATCCGGACTAGTGCGCACATATACCAATCACAACCAATATATTTATTTACTTTAAAAAGTTATGGAAGAAGGCGACGTTAGCAAAAAGATAGTTACATCCGGGCTAGTGCGCACATACACCAATCACATACACTAAGCAGAAACAAAAAGGTTAGTGAGATTTGTGAAACTGACGTTTGGCTTACAAGATACAATCAATGTTTGGCTTGGAGTCATTGCATCTGATCAAGTGAATTGCTATAAAAATGCTCATCAATCAATCTCGTTCGATGTTTTGACAAATATTACAATCAATCAACAAGATTATCTAGATGCACTAATGTAAAATTGAAAATGATAAATTTAACACTCAAGGCGACCGGGAGATCTCCGCACGTAACAAGACATCCTTGTGTTCTAAACGAACATGTACATTTTTATTTAAATTAAAATTGTATCACAACGTCTCGTGTTCCATTCGTTTTATCAAGCAAATTCAAGTATCATCGGCGGCCCCGATGAACTGACATCGCGGACCGGCTCCGGCCCGCGGGCCGTATTTTGGTGACCCCTGATCTAAACCAAAGTGACGAACACCGTGTTAACTTAATCAGTCTGACGTAGTATGATTAAATTACAAACACTTAATGAATGGGCCATTGATGCCTTTTTTTTTTGAGCTCCTAATTGGTGTCATCAACTTAAGCTCCTGTTACTAGCTCAGATAGATTAAGCAAGCGTAAACCGGTTATAGATTAACATGATTGTAAACTGTTGCCTTTGGCTTACTGACTTAACGTTCTCTTACCGGAAGTGTTGGCGTGTTCTCATAACAGCTGCCAAAAATTATGTACAGTCGTTTAAAGTGGTTGGACTGATCGGTACTTCACTCAGTAAGTTAGCCATTCCTGTCACTTCCGTCTTGAGTGCCATGTTAATACCTCTGGTAAGCTATTGGGCTACTGACGATCGGCTCAACGATAAGGTATGTACCCACTGGTCTTAAAGTTACCCGAAATGTTATTGGGCAAACATGTGTTGTTTTTTTTAACCAGCTTTAACTTGGGGGGACAAAGTCAAAGGCTTACGCAAATTTTAAAGCTAATAAATATTTGTAGCAACAACTTTTAAATGAAGGGTAAAAAAATTAAGAAAAGAGAAATGAAGAGTGAAATCTGAACAACATCTCTCCCAGAATTAGACTTAGATGATTATGTATTAGTCTGCATTGATCTGAAATATCATCAACGTCTCTCTGTGATACTTTCTTCAGCTCCTATCATTTTAATTTATCTTGTATAATAGTCATTTCTTTTAGCGTCTTTGGGTTAAGTTTTAATTTAACCGTAAAATAGATGACTATTCCACAAGTCTAAAAAATACATTTGATCTTGTGTGTGTATAAATATATATATATATATATATATATATATATATATAAATATAGATAGATAGATAGATAGATAGATGATAACAGATAGATGATAGATAGATAGATAGATGGATGGATAGATAGATAGATAGATAGATAGATAGATAGATAGATGGGATAGATAGATAGATAGATAGATAGATAGATAGATAGATAATAGATACTTGGCCTTTTTGATAAAGCGCTTGAAATTTGATCACCCGTAAAGCTATTATTTACTCTGAGCTGATTGGTCTGCTTAAGTGGTCTGAAGCAAACACCAAAATCTTCAAAAAGGACGCTGAAAGTCTATTATCCGAGTGAATAGTCCTGGACTTGTTGCTACAGATACCGTTACTTGGTGTATGTCTCTTTTTAAAAACTGAAACTCTCAAGACTCAGCCTTAATATATTACAATCTGTTAAAATGTGTTGTAATCACGTCAGAAACGTTGTGCCGAGTGAAAAAATCACACATAGGGCTCTAACAGTATGCGTTATGTTGACCCCTTTCATCATATGCTTTATATTGACCCCTTTCATCATATGCTTTGAAGTAAGGTTAACATTTGGGAATCTTAGCTTGATCTCTTTAGCTTGGTAGGTATGTGACCAGATATATATGTGATGGATCTATGTACACTGTGACTAGATATGTATGTGATGGATCTATGTACACTGTGACTAGATATGTATGTGATGGATCTATGTACACTGTGACTAGATATGTATGTGATGGATCTATGTACACTGTGACTAGATATGTATGTGATGGATCTATGTACACTGTGACTAGATATGTATGTGATGGATCTATGTACACTGTGACTAGATATGTATGTGATGGATCTATGTACACTGTGACTAGATATGTATGTGATGGATCTATGTACACTGTGACTAGATATGTATGTGATGGATCTATGTACCCTGTGACTAGATATGTATGTGATGGATCTATGTACACTGTGACTAGATATGTATGTGATGGATCTATGTACCCTGTGACTAGATATGTATGTGATGGATCTATGTACACTGTGACTAGATATGTATGTGATGGATCTATGTACACTGTGACTAGATATGTATGTGATGGATCTATGTACCCTGTGACTAGATATGTATGTGATGGATCTATGTACACTGTGACTAGATATGTATGTGATGGATCTATGTACACTGTGACTAGATATGTATGTGATGGATCTATGTACACTGTGACTAGATATGTATGTGATGGATCTATGTACACAGTGACTAGATATGTATGTGATGGATCTATGTACACTGTGACTAGATATGTATGTGATGGATATATGTACACTGCATGCTTGTGTTGGATCTATGTACCCTGCATGCTTGTTTGTTTTATCTATATGCCGTGCATGCTTGTGTTGGATCAATGTGCCCTGCATGCTTGTTTTTTTTATCTATATGCCCTGCATGCTTGTGTTGGATCTATGTGAACTGCATGCTTATGTTGGATCTATGTGACCTGCAGGCTTGTTTTGTATCCATGTGCCCTGCACTCTTGTGTTGGATCTATATGCCCTGCATGCTTGTGTTGGATATATATGCCCTGCATGCTTGTGTTGGATCTAGTTGCCCGGCATGCTTATGTTGGATCTATTTGCCCTGCATGCTTATGTTGGATCTAGTTGCCCGGCATGCTTATGTTGGATCTATTTGCCCTGCATGCTTATTTTGGATCTATATTCCCTGCATGCTTGTGTTGGATCTATGTGCCCCTGAGAGATCATACTCAACATGCATCATACCTTGACTACTCAAAGCCCCACTTAATGTTCATAATGTAACCGACCTGGTAGAAATATTACTTTTGCGCTTTTACAAACACGGCAAAAAAAGAATGACGGATCTTTTTAAAGAGAAATGCACTAGGCGTTTGCTGTGTTTAAATGTAGAAGTTTGGTGTGTTTACATTTAGAAATTGGTTGTGTTTAAATTGCTTCTAAAAGACATTTTACAGAAATCAAATAATATTAGTCTACTCTTTGAAAACTTTGCACTCATATACATGTCAGTTTCCTTAAATAATTTTATAAAATGCCCACGTTTCCACTATTTCAGTCTCTGTACCCCAATTTCGCTCGTGTGATCGCACCAGACAAGTATCTGGTCTATGCTGCCCTGAGCTATTTAGAACTAAACAACTGGAGATATTTCTCAGTCATTTTTCAAAGAAGCCGAAAGAATCTCGGCATCTACTTATTCCTCAGAGAAGCTGTATCTCAAAAAGATATGTGCATCTCAAGAAAACTCGAACTTACTGCTGAAGACAATATCACTGACTTTTTGGTCAACATGATGCATGACCGTTTAGCATCCAGGATTGTGTTTGTCATTGGCGATGATGCTATGACAATGGCCATAAATCGCGCCATAGGTGAAGCCAATGCTGAAGGGCAGTTTGTCTGGGTGGGTACTGACTTTTGGGCTGATTTAATTTTTAAAGAACTGGCGCCCCAGGGAACCCTTGGAATTCATTATCATGGAAAGGAAATGGAAGGTTTTAAAAAACATCTAATATCTATTGATGAAAGAAACGGAAACCCGTGGTTCGTCGACGCCATGAAAGAAATTCATGGCTGCAACATCACGGCATGCATTCGGTCAATGATGGCTGAAAAAGTGAACACTTTAGCCATGCTGCTCTCGCTGGCTGTTGACGCTGTTGGGGTTTTGGCGCACGCCCTTTCACCATTTCTAACACGCTTTTGTCCGGGCGCCATTGGATCTACTGCGGCAAAGTGTTTTGAAAAAAATCGATTACATTTCTATTCCTATGTAATGAGTACTTCATTTGTTGGCTACTCGGGACACATCCACCTCGATAGTTTCGGTAACGCACTAGAATCGTATTCGGTCATCCAATCGGCATATAATCTTGAAAGCAAGCATATCACCTTAGCTCATTATGAAATTAAAAAAGATACAACCACCAAATTGCGTGACATAGCCTGGATGAGGATGAAAATTCCGAAGTCACGTCTGCACCCAGAAATTTTCTGCGAGAAACGCTGCGCTCCTTGGGCGTACCGATATTATACGACTCGATGCTGCTGGAGCTGCAAAGACTGCCAGGAGAATGAGAGGGTCAGTGACAGCTTGAAAGCCTGCCAAATGTGTCCCCAGTTCTACTGGCCACGAATAGATTCAGAAAATAAGACCAGGCGATGTACACAATTGCGACCCAATTATTACACCTGGTCGTCCACTGTTCCTGACCTTCTAATCACCTTCGCGACTCTGGGTATCGTGGCCACCTTCTGCATGATGATTATGTTCTGTGTGGCACGGAACAAGGTCATCATCAAAGCAGCCAGCATAGAAATCAGCATGATTCAGCTGGTGTTCATTCAGCTTGGGTTTCTGACTGTCCCCATACTTTTTGTGTTCAAACCATCTGTCGTCAGCTGCACCATCTTCGTAATTCTGTTCACCATGAGCTTTAATGTCTTATACTTGACCATGCTCATTAAGGCGGTTCGGGTGTACCGAATTTTCGTGAGTTCAAGAAAACGGACCAAAGTGACCTTCACCAGTCCCAAAGTGCAGATTCTCTTTTGTTTGGCTTTTCTATCTTGTGAGGTGAGGTGGCATACTGTAAGGCATTTGTTTTACGGGAATTTTTTTTATCTGCCTGTTTGTAAAGTTAATGTTAAATATTTAAAAGAATTACCAAATTAATTATTTGTTCAGAAAGACGGTAACGTTTTGATTAGGTTAAAAAAAAATGAGCGCTTGATATATATCTGATTCGTGATTTTATTATTATTATTCAATTTTATAGGTATAATTTTATTTAAGAATTTTTTTTTTTAATTCTGGAAACTCATTTGTTACCATTTCGGCTTAAGTGGTGTTTAACATATAGGTCAGTAGGGAAAAACCAAAGTAATCTCTATGTGCAAAGATTTAACATATTGGTCAGTAGGAAAAAAAACAAAGTAATCTCTATGTGCAAAGATTTAACATATTGGTCAGTAGGAAGAAAACCAAAGTAATCTCCATTTTCAAAGATTTAACATGCAGCTGGGTTGAATACATGCACTCAAACCAACCAAACACTCTGAAGAAGAAAGTCAATAAATAAATTAAATAGCCTGAATAAAAACGTTGTAAGGAAATAGAACATTAACTTATTGATTTCATTTGTAGATCGTCAGGTTCTTTTTGATCAACTACTTCCACCCTGTCGGGGCCGACGTCTTTCAGCCAGACTTAAGCGTCGATTACGTCGAGCTGTCCTGTACGCTGCCGATGGCACATTTGATCCCTTTCTTCATGTTCGATCTCATCCTCCTGTTTTGGTGCTCGGTCTTCGCTTTCAAAACCCAGACTCTGCCTCAGGAGTTCAAGGAGAGCCGATTCGTGTCCATGTGCGTCCTTACGACGTTGCTGATGTGGGCCGTGTTCGTGCCCAGCTATTTTACCGTCGGACGTTGTCAGATGCAGGTCTTCATAATAGTGGTCGCCATCCTCATCAATCACACGACTGCCATCGCTTTCCTATTTGTTCCCCGCATATTCGCTCTCCGGTACATCTCAAGGCAATATGAACACAGCGGATCGTTTTTGTCCACCATTACTGATTAATTCATCTAAAAATGAAGAGGGTTGTAGCTAAAAAAAAGACATAGTAATATAAGTCTTCGAAGTGACAGTACCTCTTAAATCTATAACATTTTTTTTACAATTAATAAAATAATTACCAAAGCCCAGACAAAGGTTAAAAAACAATGGTTTAAACTTTCTCAGATGAAATGGAAAATATTCGATTTTTAAATATTTTTTATTGTATAGATATCGAGGATAAAATGAGGAAAATAAGATGGATTTTTATTATAAAATACGAAGCGTTTAAAATTTAAGTTATTTTTAACATGAGTAACGCCTATTTATATATTTTTTAAAAATGTTTCACAATCAATTTTTAATACTTAAAATTTAAAACAAATCAAAACACAACTGAACAGTTTGTAATCTTAACTATAATTGCTCGCAGAGTTTGAGAATCCAAAGTTTCGTGTGCTTTATTTTAAATGTGTACACACATTGGCGCGAGAGCTGTTCGAGTGAGAAGCATTGAATTACACTAATACGATTTAAAGCTTAATGGGACGCAAATTGTTATGCGCATTAAGCATATAAGCCAGTGCATAATTTATTTCGTACCTAAATGATTAAATGTTATTTTTGGTATTGTATTTGTTCATATGCATAAGTTAAGTTGCCTATACAAAGACATTAAATATTTTTCTTGAATACATTGCCGTCTCGCGACTGTCTTTCTTATTCAGCTGTTGAAACAGTGCATTTGTTTCTTATGTCATATGCTTTTCGTGTTTTGCTTTGTGGTTGTAATTTGAATGTCTGGCTGTTTTGGCACATTCTGATTAACATCATCATTCTAAAAAGATAAATTGAAGACCCTGGTGCTTAATGTACTTAAGCCACATTTTGGCCTAACTCAGTCTAAACCGTGAGCATTTCTTATCAGGTTCAGCCTGCAGAAATTTGAAGACATTGACTTTGCTTACGTCCCAAATTTTTAACAAGACATATAATAACAAGAATATTAGAGCTTAATTATCTCAAAATAGGTCTTTTGTGACTCAAGTACTTTTAGCACTAATGTCTTCAAAGTAAACATTGAATGGTATGCATGACCCAACTAAGACAACTTTAGACAGTGCATGTAAACAAGACCCAAGTAAGACAATTTCAGACAGTGCAGGTATACACGACCCAACTAAGACAACTTTAGGCAGTGCATGTAAACAAGACCCAAGTAAGACAATTTCAGACAGTGCAGGTATACACGACCCAACTAAGACAACTTTAGGCAGTGCATGTAAACAAGACCCAAGTAAGACAATTTCAGACAGTGGAGGTAAACACAACCCAACTAAGTCAATTGGAAACATTTAATAACCCAACACCGTTATTTTTTTTATTTGTGTATACATTATGCCCTCTCCAAAGCACCCCCAAACGTTTATTTGTGTATACATTATGCCCTCCCCAAAGCACCCCCAAACGTTTATTTGATTGGATTAATTATTTAAAATCGTTATAATTTTCTTTAAAAATAATATTAAATAATAAGAATAAAATTTATTTGAAAATCACACTTCATCCCCAAAGGCTCGAAGCACGGTACAAGTCAACCACATTAAAAGAAAAATGAAAACAATCTAGATTTTACCACATTGAAATACAAAATGCAACAATACAAAATTACATACGAGCGTACCCATTCAAAGTATTACATCTAGAATAAGAAAACATGAGATCTGACATCTAGAATAACAAAAGATGAGAAAATTTTACATTAGTTTATTAATTAAATCTTTTTTTTTTAAAATTGGTTAAATTTAAAAATGAAATCCTCTGTTTCAAACTTGCTCACATTTAAAAGTCTGAATCCTAACCATTAACAAAACCTTCTTACCTTATCCTTACTTGATCACAACCGTTAAACTAAACAGATAACCGGGGCACTTGATCTAAGAGTTACCAAACCTTAACCCCAACCCACGTAAAAACTAACCCGATTTTTAAAAAAATCTTATAATAATTTATATGGGTTAATCTTAAGTATTTCTTGCTTTATTTCAATTACGGGCGTCTAAAATGTGCACTTAATACCAAAGGAATGCGGTATACTGCAAGATAGTTTGTATCTGTTGACAGTTCCCTTTAATGGCCCACTTACCCTTTTATGTGCAAAGTGCATCGAAGAAACCCTTGTCCTAACTGTGGCACGGTTACTATGTATATCTGCATCGCTTATTTCGTTTATGTTAAATTGTAATTAAAAATTTAAGTGAATAACTTACTTGAATTTCATTTAGCTTCAGTTCAGACGATCAAATTAGCTTCAAATTTCGCTTCAAATTGTTGTATGAATGCACTTATTTTGTGCGCTGTTTCTTTTTTTGGGAAATTTGATCAAATAGTAATTTGAAAATTGTGACAAGGCTTCATACAAAAATCGCGTCAAATGCAAGATCGAAAATTTGATCGTCTGAACTGACGCTAAGAGTCGGCAAACATTTATGTCAAAACAAAACTTATATTCATTAATTCTGCTGAATGAGATAGACCGAGATCTTGTTCCACTGTGAATCGGATAGACCGAGATCTTTTTCCACTGTGAATCGGATAGACCGAGATCTTTTTCCACTGTGAATCGGATAGACCGAGATCTTGTTCCACTGTGAATCGGATAGACCGAGATCTTGTTTCACTGTGAATCGGATAGACCGAGATCTTGTTCCACTGTGAATCGGATAGACCGAGATCTTGTTTCACTATGAAATAAACCTAACGAACTAATTGGCTTTGTCCAAACCTTTCTTGGCACCTAATACAGTTAGCACCAATAATGCTTTTATAATGAAATATAATTTGAAAATAGATTACGTATGTTCAATACTTGGCAAGAACTATTATTAGAATTGTAGACCTTGATACTGATGTAAAGGTAGTTTAATTCAGTGTTATTAAGGTCTTTAAATTTGTGAAGCTGCAAAGATAAATGAATGAAAAAATACCGATGAGTGCGAAGTAAGTCTTCGGCTTATAATCAGGAGCAGCCAGTACGATATTTGTGATGGAATACTGTAAGTCTTTAACGAGCCTTATATACATGGATCATCAATTATAGCGAATGTAGCGATATTTCATAGATTTCACTAGACACTATTCTTTTCAAACCTGTTTAAAAATGACAAAATTGTCTTTAAACTTTTTTATAATACATATATATATAATGGTTATATTTTTTACACATTTTGCTCCGGGGGGCGCTTGACTTTCCCCGGGGGGGGCAGTGCTCCTCCCCCCCCCCCCCGGAGAGTTGGCTGAAATAAGCTCTGGCACCAAAAGTTAACAGTGATGACACTCTCTACCCTTGAGTTGAAAGAGTACCTTTCCAAAGACGGTGAGATTTCCAAACATACAGCATATTAAAACTGTTAAGAATTGAAATACGTGTTCTGTGGTGTTTTCTAGGCTACGACTCTTACACCAGTTCACACGAATAACACTTGACACAGTGTGCGTTCAATTATTAATCATTACACTCTTATTGTAATAACAGAATTAAACCAAGGGCATTTGTACAATAACTAATACAACTCCTCCAATTAGTACCGTATGTTTCGCTAACAAGTTTAGCACAAGAAAACAACAACTACGCACTAAAGGGATAACTGGACCACACGGTTTATTTACTCTTACATTCCCTGACTCGCTCTCCCCCGTTCCGCCAATCTACCAAATGTGCGTCCCCTTAGTTCACACAAGTTCCTACGACAGCCAATCTTTCACACTTGCACCTGGACTAGTTCCATAACACAACTAACTAACCTATCATCAGGGATTCTCACCTCGTCAATAACTGTTACTTTATGCCGTCTTTATAAAATCCATTCATGAATTCTTAGGAGAGAAAATAATGCTCAACTACTAGTTCCTTCGTTCTTAGATAGATCTCATTAATTAAGCAATCTTATACAATCAAGTCAAGATCAAAGAAGTACCTACTAACAACCAAGTTCATTGTTCTTTGAAATTTTTACAAGACTAGAGTATATTTTGGATTTATCAAGATTGCCCTCCAAAACCGAATAAATTCATTGGGCAGACAAAAATCTCAAATTTGATATTCTACCAAAACCTTTTAGTTTATTAAAATTTTTTTTTAAAAACCAAAAAAAAATAAAAAAATAACCCAACCAAACAAACAAACAAAAAGTGTCCCTGTTATTTTGATAGCTCAGTCATGTCATCAGTCAACCAGGATATTTCTTAAAATTAGAATCTCTTCGTATCTGTCATCTCAGGATAGTCACTTTAATATTGTTAATATTTTCTGGACGAAATTCGATTATAGTTTTAATTTGACCAATATAATATAAAAAAAGAAATAAACTGCAACTGATTGGTTATCTATATATTTGGTAACTTGCTATAGTGAGATGTTCATTGTATTTGGTATCTTGCTATAGTGAGATGTTCATTGTATTTGCTATCTTGCTATATAGTGAGTTGTTCATTGTATTTGGTATCTTGCTATATAGTGAGTTGTTCATTGTATTTGGTATCTTGCTCTAGTGAGATGTTCATTGTATTTGGTATTTATTTCTATTCCATTATTTGTCCATAGAGAATAGTAATTTGCTGTTGTTGTTGCTCTTTGTTTAAAGTTAAAACGCGGGTGGTACATTAGTATAACAACTGCAAGATGATGAAATCAAGAATATCTAGTATCACAGTTAATGCATGGAAAGAATTAGATCGCTAGTGTGTATTAAATTTTTGTGACATAAATTAAAATGCAACATAACTTTAATTTAATGGGCGTCATTTTCGAAACCTATCAATATACATAATTAACTGCCGAATGTTCAGAACCGCGTTCCACATAGTCTGCTTTCCAGCTTGCGTCTGTCATTGAGACTTTCTATGAGACTTGTTCCACCTGTAGCAAATTTATTAATAAGTTAATTGAGTAGAAAAGTTATCGAAATGCTCCACTGAGACTCCCAATGCATACGTTTTTCATGAGAAGCAGACCGACTTTTGAAATGTACAATGCGTTCTTCAAATGGTATAAGACAAAGATAATCTTAATCATTCTTCAATATTTTGGGATAACTGCGGGGCTTACAACTTTCATTTGTCAACAGTTTTTGAAGTCAATATGACTTCAGATCTGGTGCTCGAACATGACTGAATTCAAATCGATTTGCTTATTGAAATAACTAGATATTTCAGTGAACGGATGCTTATGTGAAGGGTTGGCTCAACCACTGTCCCGAAGTAATTAAATGAAAATGTATTATGTCTATTTCCATTTCTCCTGGAGATTTCTTTTCATTTTAATGAATTTGTAATTTTCTAGACATCATATTGCAGGTCTTTAAAGTGGCTGACACTTTAACTTTTCAAATAGCGTAGCTCAACAATGGCGTTACCACGTCTCATAAGTTGCGAATTTTAAATCCCCATGTCCAGCCCCTCCAGCCCACCTCTCCTTGTCCATCTCCTCTAGACCAACACATCTAGTCCAGTAGCTATAGTCCAGCCCCTCCAGCCCACCTCTCCTTGTCCATCTCCTCTAGACCAACACATCTAGTCCAGTAGCTATAGTCCAGCCCCTCCAGCCTACCTCCCCTTGTCCATCTCCTCTAGACCAACACATCTAGTCCAGTAGCTATAGTCCAGCCCCTCCAGCTCACCTCTCCTTGTCCATCTCCTCTAGACCAACACATCTAGTCCAGTAGCTATAGTCCAGCCCCTCCAGCCCACCTCTCCTTGTCCATCTCCTCTAGACCAACACATCTAGTCCAGTAGCTATAGTCCAGCCCCTCCAGCCCACCTCTCCTTGTCCATCTCCTCTAGACCAACACATCTAGTCCAGTAGCTATAGTCCAGCCCCTCCAGCCTACCTCCCCTTGTCCATCTCCTCTAGACCAACACATCTAGTCCAGTAGCTATAGTCCAGCCCCTCCAGCCCACCTCTCCTTGTCCATCTCCTCTAGACCAACACATTTAGTCCAGTAGCTATAGTCCAGCCCCTCCAGCCCACCTCCCCTTGTCCATCTCCTCTAGACCAACACATCTAGTCCAGTAGCTATAGTCCAGCCCCTCCAGCCCACCTCCCCTTGTCCATCTCCTCTAGACCAACACATCTAGTCCAGTAGCTATAGTCCAGCCCCTCCAGCCCACCTCTCCTTGTCCATCTCCTCTAGACCAACACATCTAGTCCAGTAGCTATAGTCCAGCCCCTCCAGCCCACCTCTCCTTGTCCATCTCCTCTAGACCAACACATCTAGTCCAGTAGCTATAGTCCAGCCCCTCCAGCCCACCTCCCCTTGTCCATCTCCTCTAGACCAACACATCTAGTCCAGTAGCTATAGTCCAGCCCCTCCAGCCCACCTCCCCTTGTCCATCTCCTCTAGACCAACACATCTAGTCCAGTAGCTATAGTCCAGCCCCTCCAGCCCACCTCCCCTTGTCCATCTCCTCTAGACCAACACATCTAGTCCAGTAGCTATAGTCCAGCCCCTCCAGCCCACCTCCCCTTGTCCATCTCCTCTAGACCAACACATCTAGTCCAGTAGCTATAGTCCAGCCCCTCCAGCCCACCTCTCCTTGTCCATCTCCTCTAGACCAACACATCTAGTCCAGTAGCTATAGTCCAGCCCCTCCAGCCCACCTCTCCTTGTCCATCTCCTCTAGACCAACACATCTAGTCCAGTAGCTATAGTCCAGCCCCTCCAGCCCACCTCCCCTTGTCCATCTCCTCTAGACCAACACATCTAGTCCAGTAGCTATAGTCCAGCCCCTCCAGCCCACCTCTCCTTGTCCATCTCCTCTAGACCAACACATCTAGTCCAGTAGCTATAGTCCAGCCCCTCCAGCCCACCTCTCCTTGTCCATCTCCTCTAGACCAACACATCTAGTCCAGTAGCTATAGTCCAGCCCCTCCAGCCCACCTCTCCTTGTCCATCTCCTCTAGACCAACACATCTAGTCCAGTAGCTATAGTCCAGCCCCTCCAGCCCACCTCTCCTTGTCCATCTCCTCTAGACCAACACATCTAGTCCAGTAGCTATAGTCCAGCCCCTCCAGCCCACCTCTCCTTGTCCATCTCCTCTAGACCAACAAATCTAGTCCAGTAGCTATAGTCCAGCCCCTCCAGCCCACCTCTCCTTGTCCATCTCCTCTAGACCAACACATCTTGTCCAGTAGCTATAGTCCAGCCCCTCCAGCCCACCTCCTCTTGTCCATCTCCTCTAGACCAACACATCTAGTCCAGTAGCTATAGTCCAGCCCCTCCAGCCCACCTCTCCTTGTCCATCTCCTCTAGACCAACACATCTAGTCCAGTAGCTATAGTCCAGCCCCTCCAGCCCACCTCTCCTTGTCCATCTCCTCTAGACCAACACATCTAGTCCAGTAGCTATAGTCCAGCCCCTCCAGCCCACCTCCCCTTGTCCATCTCCTCTAGACCAACACATCTAGTCCAGTAGCTATAGTCCAGCCCCTCCAGCCCACCTCTCCTTGTCCATCTCCTCTAGACCAACACATCTAGTCCAGTAGCTATAGTCCAGCCCCTCCAGCCCACCTCTCCTTGTCCATCTCCTCTAGACCAACACATCTAGTCCAGTAGCTATAGTCCAGCCCCTCCAGCCCACCTCTCCTTGTCCATCTCCTCTAGACCAACACATCTAGTCCAGTAGCTATAGTCCAGCCCCTCCAGCCCACCTCTCCTTGTCCATCTCCTCTAGACCAACACATCTAGTCCAGTAGCTATAGTCCAGCCCCTCCAGCCCACCTCTCCTTGTCCATCTCCTCTAGACCAACACATCTAGTCCAGTAGCTATAGTCCAGCCCCTCCAGCCCACCTCTCCTTGTCCATCTCCTCTAGACCAACACATCTAGTCCAGTAGCTATAGTCCAGCCCCTCCAGCCCACCTCTCCTTGTCCATCTCCTCTAGACCAACACATCTAGTCCAGTAGCTATAGTCCAGCCCCTCCAGCCTACCTCTCCTTGTCCATCTCCTCTAGACCAACACATCTAGTCCAGTAGCTATAGTCCAGCCCCTCCAGCCCACCTCTCCTTGTCCATCTCCTCTAGACCAACACATCTAGTCCAGTAGCTATAGTCCAGCCCCTCCAGCCCACCTCTCCTTGTCCAGCTATTCATATCCTGCTCCCCGTGTTCGGCAAACTCTGTCAAACTCTTTTAGGCCAGTGTTTCATGTCGAGCCGTTCCTGTCCTTCCTCGTTTGTCCAGCTGTCCGGAAATTTGATCGAAAGAAATGTCGTCGACGGAAAATTGATCGACGGAAATTTGATCGAACGGAATTTTGGTCGAATCGTTTTTTTAGTTTATACGTTAAAATTTTGCGTCAAATTTCTTTTTGAACGCATTATTTTGTTTTACTATATAGTATAGTGCGTTCAAAAAGAAATTTTACGAACATTTTAACGTCTAAACTGAAAAAAAGATTCGACCAAATTTCCGTTCGATCAAATTACCGTCGATGAATTTTCCGTCGATGAAATTTCTTTCGATCAAATTTCCGGTAACCAATATTTACAGCTTCGCATGTCTATTTTCTCTGGTCCAGCCTCTTCCCCTTCAATTTCCTCCTAGCATTACTATTTATATCTATATCAAATTGGCCATATTTTAGCAACGTTTGCGTTTTTGGCAGAAGCGCAACGCAAGAAGACCTGCTTCCAGAGTTATTTAATACACCGGGGTATTATAATGTAAGATTTGCGTAACTAAAGTTTAAATAATCTGTGAATGGTGGGAAAGATCATCAATATGATTAACAGTGTCTCGATGGGTGACTCAAGTTATGATTTTAACAATTTTAGCAGATACTGAAAATGTTTGTGCTTCACCTAACAACATTACAAGAAAAACTAAGAAAACTTTTTGTAAAACTGTAATCGGACCAGTTGTAACATTTGCAAGCAAAACTTGGCCCCCGAACAAAAATAACAACAGCGAACGGTTTTAAACATGGGAGAGAAAAGTTCTCCGAAAAATATATTGACCAATAAAGGATAAATATGGGAGGAGAATACGAACCAACCTGGAATTGCCTAGTCTATATCAGGATCCCACGCTAGCAGAAATAAAAAGGTAGACTACGTTGGGTAGAAAAAGAAGAGAGAATGCCAAACGACAGAGGAGTGAAGTGGGTGCACCACCAAAACACTAGAGTGAAACGGCTCAAAGGCAGACCTAGGGTTAGATGGATTGATGATTTGAAAAAAGATCTACAGCAGCTGGGATTCCAAGCATGTAAAGGAAAAAACATTATTTTGGTCTTAGTGGAAAGACGTGGTGAGGCAGGACAAAGCCTTACAGGGATGGATGGTACTTAACAGGATGGATGGTACTTAACAGCGATGGATGGTACTTAACAGAGATGGATGGTACTTAGCAGGGATGGATGGTACTTAGCAGAGATGGATGGTACTTAGCAGGGATGGATGGTACTTAGCAGGGATGGATGGTACTTAGCAGGGATGGATGGTACTTAGCAGGGATGGATGGTACTTAGCAGGGATGGATGGTACTTAGCAGGGATGGATGGTACTTAGCAGGGATGGATGGTACTTAGCAGGGATGGATGGTACTTAGCAGGGATGGATGGTACTTAGCAGGGATGGATGGTACTTAGCAGGGATGGATGGTACTTAACAGAGATGGATGGTACTTAGCAGGGATGGATGGTACTTAGCAGGGATGGATGGTACTTAGCAGGGATGGATGGTACTTAGCAGGGATGGATGGTACTTAGCAGGGATGGATGGTACTTAGCAGGGATGGATGGTACTTAGCAGGGATGGATGGTACTTAGCAGGGATGGATGGTACTTAGCAGGGATGGATGGTACTTAGCAGGGATGGATGGTACTTAGCAGGGATGGATGGTACTTAGCAGGGATGGATGGTACTTAGCAGGGATGGATGGTACTTAGCAGGGATGGATGGTACTTAGCAGGGATGGATGGTACTTAACAGGGATGGATGGTACTTAACAGGGATGGATGGTACTTAACATGAAAAGTAATCATAGAATTAAAGAGAAAGGAAAAAAAAAAGATACTTACTTTAAACTCTGCTTTTGCTTTCAAGGGTTTCCACCTGAGCAATATGGCATGAATTAATTAAACAACTCTAAAAACAAAGTTTTTGTTTAAATCCATTATAAAATGTAATATCGAGCGGGGGGGGGGCTGAAAATTTGATAAAACAAGCACAACTCACTGTAAAAGAATCCAAATCAAGGGTCCCCTCTCACCCCGGGGTCCCCTCTCACCCCGGGGTCCCCCTCCACTCCCAAGTTTCGCAATCGCAAATTTTTTCACGTTCCTCAAATATATTAATATTCTTAAGACTCACCCACTTTTACACCGCAGATTTGTTTCACCAACTATATCAGAAAAACAAAAGAACAGAATTACGTACCAAACGCACTTGATATATTATTGTTTTAAAATCTCGTTTAGCCCAGTTATCGAGAATTTTACTTTTACTTCGCGAAATCATATTTCTTTCATCTTCCCTTTGAAGAAAAACTGATTTTTAGTGTGTTAGGGCTGAAAATTTAAGAGAATTCGTTGTCATCGGCCACGAGTCTAAGTGTTAAGTTTCAACTCGATATGTTGACGGGAAGTGGGTCAAAACATTTTTCCAGCCAGCCACGAACAAAAGCAAAGTTAATATAAAGGATTTAAAATAACTTCTAAATTTATCTATTTCTCTTATTTCTCTTATTTCTCTTATATGAATGAGATGAATATAAAAACTAATGATTTTTTTAAAAAAATTCTTTTAAAACAGTGTAAAGAAAAACACAGCTAAAACTCATTTTAAATTTACATTATTTTGGGAACAACTGCTATTTCCTTTACTTATAGTCGACACTCATTTAACATATTTGTTATCTATTTTTTCTAAAGTGAAAAAGTTCAATATAAAAACTAGTGATGTTATTTTCCTTCAAATTTGCCTTTTAAACAGTTTGTATAAAAATACTCCTAAGACGCCATTTTAAGCTTACATTATTTTGGGAACCACTGGTATTTCGTTTACTTATTTAAAATGTGAATGTTGCATTAAATGTATTTTAATTTTTTTATTCCTAATTTTATCCAAGTAAAATATTCAAGGGACCCTCTAAATTGTTAAATGGAATACATGTTTTTTTTTTAACCTACTAATGTTGTAAATTATGATAATCGTACATGGTATTTTTGTTCATTCTCATCTTTTGATTTCAATGAAATGTATTTGAGTTACAAGTGATCTTTCATTTTTTAAAACTTTTATGTGGCTACAACTGAATTTTATCGTATTCTTGTTCAACTAAAGTACTTTTAAAACAGATGGCTTTGTGTTTAGTAACGTCTTTTTAAAAGTAATTGCAGCCATTTTCCACTTAATGACACACACACAAAGTCCACAATTTTAACCACAATTACATCACTAATCTATGTCCTGGACCAGTCCATACACAATTTTTTTTCTTTGTGTCAATGTTATGAGTCTACGTGACGCCATCTCCGGGTTTGAATTCATAGTGTCCCCCTCTTAGATGAGTTGCCGTCCAAGGTTAACGAGTCCCATCCACCCGGGTAGCTGATCCTTGGTGGGGATTGAACAGCAGACTACAAGCTTGGGATTAACGGTTTAGACAGCTTGATAGAGATAATGTGGTTATATAAGTTACAGGAAATTTGTTTGATAGAAATTTGGACGATGGAAATTGGATTGACGGAAGTTAAGGCCAAATTTTTCTTCTTTTTATTCTAAGAGCTGCCATTGAGAAATATGAAAATGAAATCTTGGAGTGGTAATTTTTTCGAACAAAATTTTTTTCGATTCCTACTTTTTTTTTTTTAATGAGTACTTTAATTTTAATTCACCGCAAAAATTATTATACATTATTCATTATTTCACATTTCCATTAAAACACTTCACACGTCCAATAAAAAAATGTTCTTTTGAATAAAAAAATATTTAATTATTTAAAAGTCCTCCGCTACTC
This sequence comes from Omphiscola glabra, assembly GCA_964017045.1. Taxonomy (NCBI): domain Eukaryota; kingdom Metazoa; phylum Mollusca; class Gastropoda; family Lymnaeidae; genus Omphiscola; species Omphiscola glabra. The sequence continues at coordinate 37,975,695 of OZ024799.1, forward strand.
TGGACCAAATCGCCCGGATTTCCCCTTCATATTATTATTATTATTATTTGTTGTCTTATATAGCGCGGTACCCCAGCCTAGGGCTAGGCTCACCGCGTTGTACATAAAAATATTAGCAAAAGAGACATAGTCGTGACAATAAAATAAAATAAAGTTATGTACTAAAGAGCAGCTATATAGAAACAAAACACAAACAAATGCATATTCAACCCATCCACCCCATAACTTTTACATGGTTGGTATATTAAGGGTGTGAAAGAATTCAATTGTTTGGGGGCGCAGAAAGAGAAAGATCGTTCACCATAAGGTTTAGTACGTGTCTTAGCAACGGAAAGAATACGCGTGTCTGTGGAGTAGCTAAGTTGTCGAAAGGGTGAATAGACAGAAAGAAGTTGGTTAGAAAGGAAGGGCAAGCATCTGAGAAAAAAGTTGTGACAGAGAACAGACAGCTTGTAATCAATGCGTGCCTGTATAGGGAGCCAATGAAGTGAGTGGAGTAGTGGAGTGACATGCTCACGTTTTTTTGCCTTTACAACTAGCCTAGCAGCTGAATTTTGAATCTTTTGTAGTTTTTCTATGAAGTGTTTTGGTGAGCCTGACAGAAGAGAGTTGCAATAGTCAAGACGAGAGAGAACAAGAGCACAGACTAGGGTTTTTGTAGCGCTAACTGTGAGGTAATGGCGGATGGACCTGATCTGACGGATAGCGGTGTATGATGAACGACAAATGTGAGAAATATGTTTATCAAGAGACATGTTGTTAGAAAGAAAATAACCAAGATTCCTAGCAGAGGATGTAAACTGTATGTCGGATTTACCTACTTGAAGTGAGTTGGGGAGAGTTGAGGTAGAGGATGATTTGTGATTGTGAATGAGGAGTGCTTCCGGTTTGTCATCATTAAGCTTCAACTTGCTGAGTGTCATCCTAGAATTGGACAGCGGAATCCACAAGAGAGGGATTGGTCTGCTTGTATAGCTGCGTGTCATCTGCGAATGACAGGCTCTCAACAGCATGCCTCCTAAGCAAGAGGAGCAGTGGCCTGTTATACAATGTGAATAGAACCGGGCCCAAAACTGACCCCTGTGGCACTCCGTACACCACATCAGCACTGCCGGAGAGACAGTCATCGATAGAGACCGCCTGCGTTCTATCGGAGAGGAACGACCTAAACCAAGCCAAAACTGAAATGCCAAAACAATTTTCAAGGGTTTTATAAAGGGTTCCATGGTCAACAGTTTCAAAGGCCGCACTGAGATCTAAGAGGATCAGGATGGAGACATTAACGCTGTCCATTGCGAGCAAGAGGTCATTGGTGGCTCTCAAGAGAGCTGTCTCTGTGCTGTGGAAAGGTCTATAGGCTGACTGATTAGGGCGGAGAAGAGAGTGGTCGTTTAAATAAGCAAAAAGTTGTTTCAGATCTAGTTTTTCAATGACTTTAGATAAAAATGATAACTTAGATACAGGTGTGTAGTTTTTCAAGTTTTGTTCGTCCAAGCCAGGCTTCTTAAGCAATGGTTTGATGATAGCTGTCTTACAAATAGATGGAACAGTACCAGAAAACAAGCTTTCATTGATTATGTGGGTTATCGTTGGGAGCAAATGATCCAATGACACAACCAACAGGGGGTGGGGATGGGGGTCCAAAGAACATGACGTAGGTTTAGATTTTAGAACAATATTTTTAACCTCTAGTTCTGAAACATGTTTAAAAACATCGAATTGTGAACTAACACAAGAAGAAGAAGGAAAATCTAGGGGCGGTGCGTCAAGACGATCAAGGTCAGCACGAATGTCAGCAACTTTGCTTGTAGAGAAATCACAGAAAATAGCTGGTTGCTCGGGCAACGGAAACACTGAAGGAAGAGCAGTTCCTTTGTTACTCCCACTTAGGTGGCTACACACATCAAACAACTGCTTGTTTGTTTTACCCATAATTATCTTTTGGCTAAAATACAAAGTCTTAGCACGACAAATAATCTGGAGAATTGCTTTGATGCGAGGCAGAAAGTTTGGCCAAAAAAACAACAACAATACTCTTGAATTTTGGCCTAGGCGGTTTCAGAACCCTAACATTTGGAAATTAATAAGAGCTATCAAACGTGAGCAAAATTTAAACTAACTTATTATTGAACAATACATTAGTGTTAAAGAGCCTCATTCAGGAAGGAAACAATATAAAGATTCAGCAGAAAGACTTGTCCACATTGTTAATGCTTTTGAACCCAATATTCAAGCTAAGGACTAATTACGTTTGATAGCACATACTATTGCCAACTAATTTTTGACATTTACATGAAAAAATAATCACCATTTTACTCTTTTCTTTACTTTGTCTATGATCACTGTTATTATTGCTAAGGAAGGGATAATTTTTCTTTGTAAATTTGATTAAATGATAATTAACTAGGTAGGTCTATTATACATATCTGTAAATAATGTAATTATAAATTTAAGCCTCTTTGAAAATACAGATGGGAATTAATAGCTTGACCAAGGATGTCAACAGCCTTTATGATAATAAAATGAAGTTGTTGTTTTTTTGGGCGCGAATTAATTTAAAGTAATTTATCTGAAATTATTTATTTTGTTTATAAGAACTCGTTTTCTGTCATAGAAACGGTAGTGCCCTTATTGTGTATTCTTTTCTAAAATCAATCTATAAACTATAAAACAATATGTAACATGACATTAAATTATTTTAACTTTTTTTTTTTTTACAGTATAAAAAAAATTCATCTTGCTTATGTGTTTTAGATAAACATTTTATGCATTGTTAATTGTTAAATAATTTATGACTAGTCTAAAGAAAAGCCATGTTCAACTGGTCTAAAGAAAATCCATGTTCTACCAGTCTAAAAAAATAGTGTCTTTATTCTATATGTTTTGTCACCGTTTTAAAGGGGATTCACATAGTGTCTTCAGTCTGGCTTTAAGTTGGTGTATATTAGTACTGAGATCTAATAACAAGAGTCATCTGTCAACTGCTTAGAAGGAGTTTTAGCTCAGCGTAATGTTCTTACATTTGGATCTCAACAGAGGATTTTGGCAGCTAGGGATGCAAGAAGAGTCCCTACAATGCTTTTGCAAAAGACGAAGGCATGTTTGAATGGACAGTTATGCCATTTGGACTTGTTAATTCCATAGCTAAATTTTCCAGATTCATGAGAATCATGTTCACTGGAATGCTAAATGTTGTAATGTTTTTTATTATAACTGCATTCATACAAAAGATCATCTGGAAACTTTAAAGAAAGTGCTTGAAAAACTAAGAGCGCCTGGTGTGACTTTCGCGCCCAATAAACTGCAGTTTGTAGAAGAACAGGTATATTTTGTAAGATTCAAAATAGGAGAAGGACAATTCAACCAACAGAACTAACAAAAAAACCCAGAAAATACTAAACATAAAAATAAAACCCCAAGACCAAAAAGACGTAAAAGCTATTTTATGTCTTTGCAACATTTATAGTGGTTTTGTACCAAGTTTTTAAACATCACTATGCCATTAAGAAAACTGCTTAACAATAGTAAAAAAAGCTGATAATTTGGACAGATGAATGAAAAACAGCTTTGAAAGAAATGTTTCAGAGTGAAAACATTCTAATACTACCTGATTTGTAGTAAACTCTTCATATTATTAACAGATGCATCCAATAATCGATTAGGAGCTTACCTTATGCAAGAAGTTAATAATAAAGTGAGACCAGTAATATACCTACGCAGAAAAAAATAACTCAGCTATTAAAAAATAAAGTTTGGCTCTAATTTGTTCAGTCACAAAACTCCAAAAATATCTGTTAGGTAGAAAATTTAATCTGTTAACTGATCATAACCACTGATTGCACTCAATAAAAAGAAGATAGGAAATGATAATAACAACAGATGGTCTTTAATATTACTAGATTATTAATATGAAATAAAAATCAATAAAAGGCAAAGATATTTTTGAAATAATACCATGATGAATTTGATATTTTCATTACATATGATATGGAGTTAACCATTGAATTTTAACATCAAGATACAATATAACATATGACATTTTAATAGGATATAAAATAAATTTGATAATCCCACTTCAGATGATGTACATGGTTTTTCTTAATAAATGGTATGAAAATGACAAACAAATTGCTTTAGAAAACTGTACATTTTTAGTTTACTCTTTTTGCACTTCAAAGGATCATGATATTTTAAGAGCTAACATAGCTGTAATGTTATGCTTATTTTATTTAGGAACATGTAAAGAGTTGTTGATTTAATCACATTGATATGGAAATAGACATAAGTGGTGGTAACTATAAAAAATGGATTAAAAAAGATAATATTATATTAATTTATCTATTCAATTAGAAAATAAAATTAAACATTTTGAAAGTGAATATTACATCTGAAAAAAGCACTATTATGATAACTCAGAGATGTGGTTGTCTATTACACTTTTAAAAATAGAATTGTGCAAATAGAATCATTTCAAAATAAAATTGGAATTGTTTTAGATGTAAGAATTGAATTGAATTTATTAGTTATAAATAATACGAATAAGATTGACATGCAATGATAATGTACTTATCATGCCAATTAATTGACCAATTGTTAATTGATGTATGAATTGAAATATTAAATAACTTATATATATATTAAATAGTAACACCAATAAATTTTTAAACAGGATTAATGTGGATTCATATTTCAATTCATATGATGTATATACTTAGATTTTTAAAAAAAAAATGTTGGTTCCCAAAATTTTTGTATCGGGATGGGGTGTTTAACAGTATGACTTTGTAGATGCTGATTTAATATTGGTTATAAATCAATTGAGGCACACAAATGTATGTGATACTTCTACCTGAAAATTTGTGAAATTAGTGTGAGGATGAGAGCAGATATATTGTACAAGTTGAGCGGATAGTTTATATTTAACTAATCAATATAAGAAGTGAAAGTATATATATATATATATAGATATTTATATATATATATAAATATTTATATCTATATATATCCTATGCTGCTACTGATATTATTATTGTTCCAATGATTATTTATTATGTGAATACAGTTTGAATAAAGTGCTAAGTTGTGTGAAGTGGACTTTAGAATTCATTTTATGTAGAAGCGGCAGGTGCAGTTGAATAGTGCATAAATTTAGCTATCATCACTGTGTTCCCCACAAGAACAGAGTGAACAGTTACAATAACAAATAACAATGGTGAATCAGGCCTTTGGGTTATTTTTAACCTAGCAAGTTTTTATTTATGAGCTTATCACATTCATTATAAGAATAGCTAGTTTTTATTTATGAGCTTATCACATTCATTATAAGAATAGCTAGTTTTTATTTATGAGCTAATCACATTCATTGTAAGAATAGCTAGTTTTTATTTATGAGCTTATCACATTCATTATAAGAATAGTTAGTTTTTATATATGGGCTTATCACATTCATTTTTACTTAAGTTTGTGAAATAAACTTCAAGAAAAGCAATCTATTTAAATAAAGATTATTGATTATTGAAGAAGTTTAGTCAATATATAATAAGAATCATAAAGAATAGTTTTATCACAAGTCTAAATTTTTGTACATCTTCATATACCTTTGTCTCATGTAATGATGAATTATATATATGTTGAAACACACAATAAAACTCAATATCTAACAGTTGATAAAGATCCTTTTCACATTGTTCCAAAATGTTAACCATGCAATTAACATATGCATACATTTAAAATTCAAAGTATTTTATTGTATAACTATTGTACAACTATTGTGCAAAATTTACAATAGACCACCGTGGACGAGTTATTTTCAAATAAAAAATTGCAATACAGCAAATCTATGTACCCTAATTTAAACTTTAAAAAAAAAATAAAGCAACACTCTGTAATTTAAAATTCAACATGTAAAGAAAGTCATTATTTTATCAAAGTGGCATAAAATTGTTGATTCAGCTTTGATTACTTTGAATATAATTATTTGTTATTATCCAAATCTTACTTAATTTTCGCAGTATGTACAAACATTTGAATAACCAAGACTAGAATCAGATGAATGTAAAAATATATTGTTATTTTCACCTAGGCCTATTATTTGTACATAACAGAATGTAAATTTCCTTTTTTTCTATCTTTTGCTATTTTATGTGATTTTTTTGAAAAATTTAATATAATGGATTTTTTTTGGCTCAGTTTATGTTTTACAAAATTGTACTCAGTTTTTTTTTATTACAATTATTTTTTTAAAATCTTTGTGACAACTCTGAAATAATGTGTTTGTTCAAGTTCAATGAATGACTGACTGTATGTGAAGTGATCTGAAATTTCGAACTTAAATATTATTGGAATACCGGTATATAATACATTAAAAATTCATATTCAACCTAACACTACAGTCAATTACAACGTTTGTCAATAGGTACAGTTATTAATAACTACAAAACAATTTAAAACTTCCATCTAATATTTTAAGTTAACTGTTAAATGTTCGACATTTTACATGACCCTAATTCTCAGAATTAAATCCTGCTATTACTTTGTAGCACAGGTTCTTAACCAGCGATCCCTGCAACCCCAGGGGTTGTGGTAGGCAGTGCCAGTGGTTGCTGGAAGATACAAACTTATTTTTAACTAAAACACAAAAATTGCCAGATAATTTCTAAAAAATTGATGCCTGAAGTTTTATTTGATAAGGACAAAAAATAATTTACTAACAAAACAAAAACAAAAACATAGAAAATAGAAGTAGATTTTAGAAATCACTTTCATTGATCAGCTACACTATCTTGTCTGAGCATTTACATAGTTTTGAGGATCCACTTTTTGGGGAATGTCTAAACATGTATAAAATAGCATGTATCCTAGTTATTATCAAAGTTAATGATGAAGAGAAAAAATTATGTATGTATGCCTTCCATAAATATCAATTTAGAAATATTATTCGGTATAATATAACCCTGAAGCATTTTTTTTCCTCTCTTAGACAGGTAAGGTTAGATCTTACATGAAAGTTTGATTTAATATTATTAATCACACTGTATGACTTCAGTTCTACTAGAAATAATACTATAAGACTGTGTTCCCCAAGTGGTGGTCCACACTCCTTAAATTTATGTTGCCGGTCCACACTGACCATGTCCATGCAAGAGGCATATTAATGGTCAAAATAAAAGAAAATATAATCAATCAATATGATTTTGAATCGATGACATTATGGATTGATCAACGATGCATCTTGAAACTATTCTAATATTTTCTTTGAAAAAATTTATTAAATGTGTGGGGTTTTGTAAATATAGTCAATATATACTGTAGCCTGGTGTAGAATGTGTACTGACACTTGTTTCGCTGTTGCCCATCTTGTTTCCGAAGCATACTAAAATTTAGTATCAACATTTATTAAACAACAAATTCACTTTTGACAGGGAAAAGTTAAAATAATCATGTTTTATCAAATTTTTAACTGATTATTATTTGTAAAAAAATATATTCTATTAATTAAGGTTTAATAAAAAAACTGTACAAAAAAACAAGAAAATAAAATTTATGAAAAGTTTAAATATTTACAGTTTTTCACTTGTACCTCTTTTAGGACTTCACGTTCGTACATTTACAACAACGACAACAACAAAAATTAGACCAAACTTCCGTTCGACCAAACTTCCGTTCGACCAAACTTATGTTCAAGCAAATTGCCGTTCGACCAAGTTTCTTTCAAACAAATTCCTGCATATGAGTTACATAAGAATGAAACCCTTCTAATGCAACTACATATTTCGTTGACATAAAATATTTATAATAAAAATATTTTTTTTCTGTGACGTCTTTGAGTCAGGCACCAAAAGAAAATTGAAGAATTAAGTCTTGAATAGAAATGACTGGATAGGATGAGTTCTTCGCCAATTGTAAGAGACTTTTCAGATATAATAATCAACATTGCGATATGCTACTACTAGGGCTTAACCGAGTGCAGTTTTTTTAAAACCATGAGTCCACGTGTTAAAACAGTGTAAACTTGTCATTTTCTATCAATGCTACATGACGGCCTTTAAACAATAGGCTTATAGATAAACCTACACCCTACCTATAAGCTTTTAAACAATAGGGCTACAGACAGTCCTATACCCCACCTTCCAGATTTTAAGTAATAGTCCTACAAACAGTCCTACACCCCACCTTCCAGCTTTTAAGTAATAGTCCTACAAACAGTCCTACATCATAAATGTGGCCTATATTGCCTCCAAAAATATTCAACATTCTCACTTGAGTTCAACCGTCACGCATGACGCTCGCTGCTTGACAGCTTTTTGTTTCTCACTTAGTAATATTAATATGAAACATGTTGAGTAAGGGGATGGAGCCGGTGGTGATAAGGAAGCAGCCACACCAGAAGAAAATACATTATAAGAGATTTTATGGAATCAAAAAGCATTACAAAACATTTATGGAAGTCATTTGGGTGGGCAGGGTGCGTCATTTCCCCCCCCCCCCCCTTTTTGAATTTGCAGGTTTTATTGAAATTGTCGTGTACTGTGGCACCTGCAGTAATAGACAACTTTACGAGACGATGACTTTTTGGTTTTTGCCTCCCCCCAGAAAAACATGAAATGACACCCCTGAATACATACTTGATAGGCGAAAGTTCTCATATTAACAACTTGGTCACAGTTATATTTTAATGTCATAGATTTTGTAATAGGTACATTGGAGATCTACCAAACTTTCCAGCTCCCATCAACTAAAACTTGGCCTGTGGCAAAAATACCTTTACAAACATGTCAAGTGTAATAAATATGTTTTAATTTGATAATTGCTTTAAAAAATCCGGTATCTACGATTTATCAGATAAATCGCTCATTTTTAGGTGTTTTTAGTCAAACAATTTTCTTTGATGATCATCTCAAACATTCTTAGCAAAATATTTTCTTCTGATTTTCAAGTAATTAGGATTTTAGCACAAACAAAATCACAAATGCACAAATAATGTAATAGGAATTTTTACTGAGTGATTTTAATTTTTTAAGGAGAACTTTGGTTGTTATATTTATTTATATTTTGATTTTTAAAGTTTCTTCTCATACGTTTGTGTGGGGTTTTCTTTTGGTATCACCGAAAAAGACATGCATCAGCCTTAAAGCAATAGTTATATTGAACATGTTTTATTCGGTTCATTTAACTGCATTCAAGAATTTTGAGGATATAAAACTGTCAATGTTTTGATACTTAAATACACTTCACAGCAACGGACAATTCGTTAACATCGTATAAAGTTGTTGGGGTCATTGGTACTGACGATAGCGTAACAACTGGCCCTGTAGCACAAATCTTGAGTGTTTCTAGTATGCCTTTGATAAGCTTTTGGGCTTCCAATGACGCACTTAGCGATAAGGTATGATTCTAGTCTGTTTTTATTATATATTTTGTTGAAAAATAGCCTTACGCGAATTATACTTTTTATATGAAAATATATTTTAACTTAAAGCATTTTTAATGCTTGAGCTAGAAGGGGTTTTAAATAATTGAACGGTAATTTTTTCTTTAAATGAAAGAAGAAAAAAACATGCAGCGAGAATATTTTCCGAATGGTGAGTGTGGAAAATTGCTGACAGCTTTTGGAAGCTGGTGAGAAATAAAAATTAACATCTCGATTCCAAATAGTAAATTAAAAAATTATTAATAGGAGTCATTTTTACTTACTGAATTTTCGTGCTCTGTTTTTCTTCCATAAGGCTCAGAATGGTAAAATGTAAGATCACACAAACTTAACAAAGTCAAATACGTTTGTGTGCATTAAACGGTTTGTTCGATTTTGTTGCGGCAAAAGGGAGCGTTCTATGAATCAAGGTGATCGGATCAGCTTAACAGTCTTATTTTAAAGAATTTATCTAGTTTTAATAATTGTTAATATAACAAAATAAATAAATTTTAATAATCTACAATGATAATCTTTACACCATTTAGCGCTTCTACCCAAACTTTTGGAGAGTTTTGGCACCAGACACATACTTGCTGTTAGCCCTGACAGACTTCTTGACACTGTACAACTTCAACTATGTTTCCATCATGTTCTCCGACACACGTCGCTCTATATCCTTGTACTGGACATTGAAGAGACATCTATCTCTTGTGAGAATATGCGTGTCAAGAAAGTTGATGATTAATGAACTGACGAATATTACCGATTTGTTGTCTGAGATGCTAAAAGATGAATTGGCCTCAAGGATTATCGTTGTCGTCGGAGACCATATGCTAACAAACGCAATCATGTCGAGCGTTAGTGGCTCAGTGTTTGAAGGCCAGTTCCTGTGGATAGGAAATGACTTCTGGGAAGTATATATTCACAAAAATCGAGCACCGCGAGGCTCAATTTCCTTACATTACAACAGCGTTCCACTCCCAGACTTTAACAGTTATCTTCGGGGACTAGACACCTACAATAAAAACCCGTGGTTCCTCAAAGCTTTAACAGATATCGATGGCTGCAGTGGGATTAGCTGCATCAAAAGACGAATAGAAAAAACAATTGAAAACCCAAGTAAAGTTTTAGCATTAATGTACGACTGTCCGTTTGTGCTTGCTCATGCACTGCACAGATTTTTAAGATCAACATGCCCTGGATTACGGGGAAAACTCGTTTCGAAATGTTTTTACGCCAACTTCAACAGCTTTTCACATTTTATCTCAGAAGTTAAATTTGAAAGAAATTTACAGATGTTTGAGTTTAGCAAAGAACAACACGGCTCTGGGATATTCTCCATGATCCAGTCAGCTTTCGACATGAGTGTTGTACCTTTAGAAATATCCCATTACAGTATTAGAAGGAGTGCAACAGTGATCATCAACAGGATCTCCACCTCACAGTTATTCATTCCGTACTCAAAGCTGGAACCCCAAAATTATTGCATGATTCCATGTTCAGCAGGCAAGTATCGATACTATATTTCTCGGTGTTGTTGGAAGTGTAGCGAATGTCAAGATAACCAGAGGGTCAGTGAAGATTTTAAAACCTGCGAACGATGTCCTTCATTGTACTGGCCGACAATTTCCAAAGGTAAAAGGAATATGTGCGAGAAGATAACACCAAACCATTTCGATGTGTTTTCCATAAAGTCCATCATATTGATTGCAGTCGCCTGTTTGGGGATCATAAGTGTTGTTTTGATCCTCAATGAATACGTGAAAAACAAAACGCACCCAGTGATCAAAGCCTCAAGTCTAGAACTGAGCGTCATTCAACTTATATTCATTCTGTTGGGCTACCTTGCCGTGCCTGTTATTGTGGACCGACCAACGTCTCTGAGATGTACGATTGGTACCCTGCTCTTCACGACCAGCTTCAATATCTCTTATTTCACGATGCTGCTAAAAGCAATCAGAGTTTATCGTATTTTCTCAGTATCCAAAAAGGGAAAGACGGTTTCCTTCACGAGCCCAGGCTTTCAGGTGTCAATTTGTGCAACTTTTCTCTGTTCTGAGGTGAGGTCTTTTAATTGATGTTAAGCAAATCTCGTATCTTCAATTCAGTTAATAAAATATAAAAAAGATCAATAAAAAACACACAAATTAAAGAAAAATAGAAATTGAAAGAAAAATGAAGGAAACAAAGAAGAACAATATTCAAATCTTACAAATCTTTCCACCGACATTTTATTTCAAATATATACATATTTATGCTAACAACTTATCGACAAGTCTTCAAATGACGCGAGCCTTGATCTATTTTTAAAAAAATCAGACTAGGCCATCTGGATTATCGACGTCCTTATTAGTGACGTCTTACTGTATAAACATTCTGTATTTATGCGCTAACTGAACAACAATTTAAATATCTTTATATTTAAAATCTGTTATAAAATAGTCTTATGTAGTTTATCGGGTATTATCGTATTAAAATTTAACTTATCTTCTATATCAGAAACTAAAAGATATGACCCAGTGTTGCTACTGAAAATGGAAGGCATATTGTGCTACTTGCTACCTTCTATTGAGAAGTTTCAAAATCTACGAATTTTTCTTACATTTTTGTATCGATTTTTGAGATATAGTACCATATATTTATGTATATATATTTATATTTATATATCATCACCCTTTAAAATATATTTTTACTAAATTAAACTGTCTTTTTTAAAAAAGGAAGTTTATATATGTATAGAGATTTACATTTCTAATATAATAACATTGGATTTTTAGAAATGTTTCTCCTCTACTCACTCCCTTTAAGAATGTATAGTATAGGTTGTTTTTTTTAAGAAAAAAAAATATAAAACAAACAAATTCTTTGTAATTTATATTTTTACTTAATATAAAATGAATGAAATCATATCTCCACGATATAAAGAGCTTATTAAGAGAATAACTTTTTAATTAAAATTTCAAATCTGAAGTTGGCTGACGTCTATATGGGCAATATGGCTGCGTGTTCAAAAATTAACCGACAGCCACCATGGTCACCGTTGCCCGTTATTATTATTATCACCCGGTGCTCAAGGCTTTGGCTCCACTGAGGGAAATTAGTATAACACAGTAAGGTCAAACCTGAAAAATGAACGCAATAAAACAACGAACGTGTTGGCGGGAAGCCGTCACCAGCGAACAAGCAGAAAAAAAATAAAAATATAATTTTTTTAAAATTTTTTTTTTATAGCCCTTAGCTGAGAAGTAGTGTTCAAGAGGGCAGCAAACCGTATTTCACCGGCATCAAAATAATGACGTGCGAGACCGATATTTCGGTAGAAAAATTCGTTTGTTGAATCTTTGATTTTCTTTTGAATTTGTTTGGTGAACATTGTACAGAATGAAAACACAACCACACACAGAAATATATATATATATATATATATATATATGTCTAATTACTAATGATATATTACCTTATAGTTTCAGTAATTTTATACTATCAATTATGATATTTTTTACATTTAAAATTATTGCCCTTTAAAATTTTAAGACATGAATGAAACACAGAATTCATTCATTTCTTGTTTGCTAACCTCATTGCAGTCTCTCCCCCTTATTACCTTTTAAAATACTAGACAAATTATCATTTATAATGAATACGGTTGCAAGATAACTTTTCTTTTAAAAGATTCATCTAATTTTTTATATCTTCATTAAAAAAATTTTAATTCCTGCGATTTTCCTTACTGAAGAATCTTCCATACCAGCATCTCATTCAAATTAACAACACCAAAATAAAATTTAAAAAAAAAATTATTAAAAAAAAATTAAAATTAAAAAAAACCCACACACACACAAAATTAATATTGTAAATATCAATGAAAGTTTTAGTGTAATACATGCTTATTTAAATATTCAAATACTTTTGGTCTATTCAAGTAAAAAACTTATAAACTAATCAAATTTTAGAAAATCCAAAAAAAACACCAAGTATTTCAAGTTACGAATATCATAGTTGTTATGTATGGGCTTTGCCAGTGTCATACAACTTCTGGGAGTTCAACTTTCTTGGTTTTTTTAGTAAGAAGATTTTAACATCTTGCTCTCTCACTGTACGTAGTTCATACAAACCAATGACTTACAGTCACCTAAGACAAGATATCTTGAAGACAAGCCACAAAGCTTGTGACATTTCTTGATGATATCAATCGCACCTGATGGGGATCTACTGTACCCACAGACCTGGTGTTATCTTTATAAAGTTTGAAGATTCAGAGACAGTATGCTGTGATGACACACATATTTTTGATTTACCATTTAAGTACTTCATGTCACAAAGCATTTCGGAATATTATATAGGAACTTTGTGCTGAGACCAGCAATTGAGATTTTGTTTGGAGGAGAAACATCTTCTATAAATCTACCCAACAACAGTATTTACTGGAGACTTTAGCTTGATGTTTGAGTTTTTACATCTTAGCCTGATGTTTGAATGTTTACATCTTAGCCTGATGTTTGAGTGTTTACATCTTAGCCTGATGTTTGAGTGTTCACATCTTAGCCTGATGTTTGAGTGTTCACATCTTAGCCTGATGTTTGAGTGTTCACATCTTAGCCTGATGTTTCAGTGTTCACATCTTAGCCTGATGTTTGAGTGTTCACATCTTAGCCTGATGTTTGAGTGTTTACATCTTAGCCTGATGTTTCAGTGTTCACATCTTAGCCTGATGTTTGAGTGTTCACATCTTAGCCTGATGTTTCAGTGTTCACATCTTAGCCTGATGTTTGAGTGTTCACATCTTAGCCTGATGTTTCAGTGTTCACATCTTAGCCTGATGTTTGAGTGTTCACATCTTAGCCTGATGTTTGAGTGTTTACATCTTAGCCTGATGTTTCAGTGTTCACATCTTAGCCTGATGTTTGAGTGTTCACATCTTAGCCTGATGTTTCAGTGTTCACATCTTAGCCTGATGTTTGAGTGTTCACATCTTAGCCTGATGTTTGAGTGTTCACATCTTAGCCTGATGTTTGAGTCTTCACATCTTAGCCTGATGTTTGAGTCTTCACATCTTAGCCTGATGTTTGAGTGTTCACATCTTAGCCTGATGTTTGAGTGTTCACATCTTAGCCTGATGTTTGAGTGTTCACATCTTAGCCTGATGTTTGAGTGTTCACATCTTAGCCTGATGTTTGAGTGTTCACATCTTAGCCTGATGTTTGAGTGTTCACATCTTAGCCTGATGTTTGAGTGTTCACATCTTAGCCTGATGTTTGAGTGTTCACATCTTAGCCTGATGTTTGAGTGTTCACATCTTAGCCTGATGTTTGAGTGTTCACATCTTAGCCTGATGTTTGAGTGTTCACATCTTAGCCTGATGTTTGAGTGTTCACATCTTAGCCTGATGTTTGAGTGTTTACATCTTAGCCTGATGTTTGAGTGTTCACATCTTAGCCTGATGTTTGAGTGTTCACATCTTAGCCTGATGTTTGAGTCTTCACATCTTAGGCTGATTTTTTTTGTTTGCTGCGTATTTTGTACATCAAAATCAATGAATTTTTATATGTGAAGTTCATAATATTACATTCATTTTTGGGACCAAGCTATTGCTCTTTTATGGCACCGGCAAGCACTGTAAAGGCATGGCGCATCTGCTGGGCACCAACTTCAATCAGACTTTCTAAGTGAATACCCTGGGGTGGGGGAGGATTCCCAGCCCCTCCACTTTTTAGTATTGGTCGCTCAACTAGTAAGTGCTCCACTGTCTCCGGCGCCATGTTATTTTTTAATTTCCTCCTTTAAAAGAATTGGAACGTGTACAAGATTCATTTGAAGAGAGGAAGAAAAACGTCTATACCATTATATAACTAAATAAAACAGGCCAATGAGCTTAAAGACAAAAATTCACTTAAATGAAATTGAAATTAGATTCAGCCTTTTTTCTTTTTTAGATTATAAGCATGATGTATTGAATCTCTATAAACAAGATGAATTGAATGCCTATAAACATGATGTATTGATGGCTATGAACATGATGTTTTGATGGTTATGAACATGATGTATTGATGGCTATGAACATGATGTATTGAATGTCTATTTCATTTAAATTTTAAAGCCCATACATCATTTACAAAATTACAATTAAAATAAATGGTTATTGGAAATTTGATTGAAAGAAATTTCATCGACGGAAATTTGATCGACGGAAGTTTGTTCGAATTTTTTTACTACCAAAATTTGCGTCTTAAGGAATAGGCAAACCTGATGCATGTTCGCAAACAAATGAACTTTTAATGACTATAGTATTGCAAATTATTTCTGCAACAAATTAAAATAATAAATGGTAGCTACACGCGAAACAAGCCGCCATTTTTTTTCTGGATTCGAAGCTTCAATCGGACCATTCTCCCAGAAAACACAAAATATTTTGATTTCGACCGGCGCTCCAAGAAGAATCGACTGTCATCGATGTCGCCTGAGCACTTTGTTAGTGCCAGTCTTGTATTCCGCTGAAATATGGTTGCAGTGGAGCCAAAGCCTAAGAGTATTGATTTTTATAGTGTGTTTCCGATATATCCTTAACTATACTATAACATTATCACTATTATTTAATACATTAATTTTAATAAAATCTACATGGATCTGTCCGATTGTTTTATCATATAAATCTAGCATGTTTATGCTTAGAAGCTTGTTGTCAGGGAGCTGGTCAAGTCATGCTATACTTTGACCTCTCATAACTTTTTTAACAAAGAAAAACAAAATTTAAAAAATAAAACTGATTTCTCTTATGATAAAAGAGCTTCACCCGAGAGTGCAGTAGCAAATTTTAGCAGAAAGGTGTATTGTAGTTTAGTTGCTGGGCGACCCTTTCGGGCATCATTTGTGACCATTGGTCTTACTTGCCACCGCTCGCCATATAAGGCAGGATGATATTGGGGAGGCGGATGAAAACATTATAGGCAGTAGAGGGTTAGGAATCCTAGCCAGACGCAACAACATACGCTCCGTCTAAATTTAATATATTTAGTTGTATTATTGAATATCTTTTTTGCACATATTTCTAAGGCAGTTATAATAAAAATTACATGGATTTCGAACGCTATTAAATTGCCCAAAGAAGGTAGATGCAGAATATATCAACTTGATTGCACAAAAATTGTCAAGGATGGCTGCTTCAGTTGTTTTTCCTTTCTTTGAAAAACAGTTGATTCAAATATTCAGAGGCGTAGCTATAGTGTTAGGCGCCCGGGGACAAGATTCATTTTAAAGAGGCTCCATATCTTTTTTCAACTCAAACCCCTTATTTTCATCAAAAAAATAATATCAAAGTACATTTTGGCGCCCATAAAATAAGTCTGGCGCCACTGCGCCCCTTAGCTACGCCTCAGCAATAAATAGATTTATGTTTAAAATAGATCTTTCGTCATGCGAACAAAATTAGAATAAAAACCAATAATACAAATATTTTTTTCATAGGTACTTCGCTTCTTTTTGATGAACCACTTTTATCCTATTGGCATCGGACACTTCCAACCGGACTTCAACGTCGATTATGTGGAAATGGCGTGTAGAATTCCTTCAGCCCAACTCATTCCGTTCTGCGTGTTTGCCCTGGTCCTGTTGTTTTCGTGCTCTGTCTACGCATTCAAAACGCAGACCTTGCCCAGCAACTTCAGAGAGAGTCGATTTGTCTTCATGTGCATAATGACAACATTGCTCATCTGGGCTGTTTTCATGCCAAATTATTTCACAACGCAGCATTTTCAGCTGAAAGTACTCTACATCATTTTAGCGCTACTTATCAACCATTCCACAGCTCTTTCGTTTTTATTTTTGACACGCATTTTAGCCTTGAGACTCTCTTCAAGGCGAATAAGTTTTCTCCACCCTAAAGCTTTTTTTGCGATGAAGCCAGTGCATCACAGAAAATCTACAGGCTTTCGGTTTTCAGCGTAACGGAGACAAATTAAACACGTCTTTTTGAAGACATTTAAACACCTAATAAGACGCTGCGGAATGTGTCTTAAGAGCAATTTAATTAAAGCGCCCGGATCTAAGCGTTGCAGACTAAGTTGCTTAGCACAACAATAAAAAAAAAAGGTGTAAACTATTGGCCGTATGAAAATATCCCGACCAGTGTTTCTTTCAACACCTCTCTGGGAGGGGGGTCACTCCCCACCCCCCTCTTTTCGACCAAGTCAATTCCCACGTCCCGGATAAAAATGAGTACAACAATAAAACTAAAATATATATATTTTTTTTTTAAAAAACGACTAATTAGTATTTTTTAACATTAAAAAAATAGTAACGGGTACCTTTAACCGATTACAATTAGTGAAACTTATGAAATATCGCTGTGCTCGATATATTTGATTATCCGTATGTTGAGGCTTACACTATTTGATTATAAATATCGTACTTTGCCGAGAAATTTCCGCCCCCGATGAAGGCTTAAATCCCGTTGCTCGCATGTCTCGGTAGTTTTATCTATTTATTTTTTGAAACTTCGACATATTTAAGACTTTAATAACACTGTATCTAACTACCTTTGCATCAATTTAAAGATCTACAACTTTACTATAGTTCTTGCTAATTATTAAACATTTTCAATCTGTTTTCAAAGTGTATTTCATCATAAAAACATGCCTTTTAAAGCAGGGTAAGTGCTAATTATAATTTTATGATGGCATCATGCTGTAAAAGACATAGTTTTTAAAATAATTTTAAAACGACTTGATCCATTTATGTTGAGTTAGATCAAAGGAAAACGTCAAAAAAAATTGTTTTATAATTTTTTAAAATAAGAATTTAACGAACTGATACAAATAGTGCACATACAAATAGTGCACATAAAAATTGTGCACATACAAATAGTACACGTTTTATCAATTAGTATTAAATCAAATACGATTGTGTTTTCATTAAATGTGCCACTTTTGTAACAATGTTACCTGAAAAACAGAGTTTTTAAAAAAATAAATAAATACTTAGCACACACTTATTGAATCCCAAAGGCTTTTCTCTTTTTAAGATCAGACTTACAAAAAAATGTGGTCGATCTATTAACACATTCCCAAATCGTCTGGAAGAAACATCGATTTAAATATGCGTCAATATGCACCTCTGCATTTTGAATTTGCCTGAATGTTTTCAGCACTCAATTTCTGCACCCTCAATTTCTGCACCCCGTTCCTTGACGCTGATCAATGTTACTGTATGAGGTTGAAAATTAGCTTGTGCCAGATGATGAACCTGGTGCACGCCTTAACCGGACTGAAATGAATTTATGTATGACACTGGGCGCCATAATGCCTCCCCCGAAGTCTTAAAAATTCCTTCCCATGATCAAAATGTCTAATAGAAACCCTTAATTCAGGTATACTCAAAAATGCACTTATTGATTTTGAAATCATCTCCAAAGCCCTTGATTACTGCCCTACCTCTCGATGAAATGATCTCCAATTTTGCTGCCGATAGATACACTGCCTAATGGCGTATTAGTAACGTCATGGGTGGCCCTACATTTTTGCCTCACTTCCTTTCGTTCAAGTTACAAAATTTTCAGGTGTCCGAAAATTCCGCTCCTCCATATAAAGAAAAACTGACATTTAGCTGGCCGCCCCATCCACCCCCTTTCTACGCCATTTGCAGAGGCATAGCTAGCGAGCCTGTCGCCAGGTGACCACGATTCATATTTACGCCCCCTCAACTCTGAAACCCGTTATTTTCATCCAAAATGTACCACCAAAGCCCGTTTTGGCACCCACGCTAGCCTGGCACCCGTGGACTTTCTCCCCCTCTCCCCCCAGCTGCGTCTCTGACCACTGTCACTGCCCACCCAAATATCTGAATACCCCCCACCCCGATGAATGTGTCCGAAAGAAACACTGCTCCCGACCGTGCGGTATCCCTTTAGAAGTCGTTATTATCGTTCTTGTACGTGACTTGTTTTGATTAAATGTTTGAGACCATGAGAATTTGGAAAGCCGTTAGTTTTATTAAAGAAAGTTTTCACAGAAATGTACAAAGTTGTCAAAACCGAATGAAATTCTTTTGCAATGGGTGTTAAAAATGGATGACTTTATGACAACTTATAGGTTACAGACATTCATGCTAATTTTCTCTATTCCGAATCAACATATTGAAGATAGTCTCCTCCTTATTTAATATACGATTAAGGGTTTTTAAGACTGAACAGTGTTTTTTTCTTTGCATTCAGTTTCCTTCATTTACAGATATTTAAGAATGTTTATTAACAAATAACTAAATTCGCTCATTATTCATGGTACACAATTGAATTTTTATTAGTTGGCCTTTTGTCAATAAAACTGTGGCTATTACATTTATTAGAATGTAAGCATATCACTTTTTTTCATTTATTGCCTGCACCTTTCGCAGTGCTTGCATGATAATGAGGAATGGCACCAAATGATTTTGTTTTATATAAATGAATACTTTAGCTGTGAGATATTCAACAAAATTGTTAGAAATGGTTCTCACGCCATTTAAAAAAAAATCGTGTCTAGATTGGCAATTAAAAATGCTTGCTATAAAATGTGTCAAGTTTATTAGACTAGTTTGTTACGTCTCATTAAAGAAGACTTGTCGGCAACGATCTCATGGGCTGGAATTCGTCAGTAAACATTATCATTATTTAATTGTTGTCTCTTTAAACCTGTTTTGCATTTTTCTCCTTAAGTATGGGTTTTACTCCCCGTATTTTAGATACAAAATATTTCCCCGAAGGCTATCAACGTTACATTCAGTTATGGGTGTCTAACCTAAGCTAAACAAGAACATACAATTTTGCAATATACTCTTCTCAACTGATCTTTCAGCAAAGTGGTCATTGCTGAGTTTCTACGGATACCTTATCATGTTGAGATTATTTTTTTTTTGCTTTACACGGTTTGACTTACGTGACGTGTCTCTACGTTTAATACTAAGGGTGGTGAGCGTTTCAGATATGAATTAAATATTTTGAGTTTATATTAATTACTTCGGAAAATATGCGTGAGGGAAGCTGTTTCTTAATCCTTTCTTTAATGATAAATATGGACGTTTTCCTTTCATGAAAGTGAAATAAGTCGGGCTGGCATTATAGCAATATGGCAAAGAATGCTGAGTCCATGTTTGATAAATCCATGCTTTGTGTCCATGCTTTATGACATGCATTATGAGACCATGCTTAATGAGTCCATGCTTTATTACATGCTTTATTACACCATGCTTAATGGGGGCATGCTATATGAGTCCATGCTCAATGAGTCCATGTCTTTGTCCATGCTTTATTATATGCTTAATGAGATCATGCTTAATGAGTCCATGCTTTACGATTCCATGCTTTATGATTCCATGCTGTTAGAGTCCATGAGTCCCTGCTTTATGATTCAATGCTTTATGGTTCAATGCTTTATGAGTCCATGCTTTCTGAGTCCATTCTTTATAATTCCGTGCTTTATGATTCCATGCTGTATGAGTCCATGCCCCATGAGTCCCTGCTTTATGATTCATTGCTTTATGATTCCATGCTTTATGAGTCCATGCTTTATGAGTCCATGCTTTATGATTCAATGCTTTATGAGTGCGCGCTTTATGAATCTGTCAAGATTGCCCTATTTCAATAGGTGTTGTGTAGTGTTGTCTAGGGTATGACACATACACCCTCCACAAAGGTAATACGTGCCTTCAATTATTCATTATGTCACTGTCATTATAACACCACAATTAACCTACAGTCATTATAACACCACAATTAACCCACAGTCATTATAGCACCACAATCAACCCACAGTCATAACACCACAATTAACCCACAGTCATTATAACACCACAATTAACCCACAGTCATTATAGCACCACAATTAACCCACAGTCATTATAACACCACAATTCACCTACAGTCATTATAACACCACAATTAACCCACAGTCATTATAACACCACAATTAACCTACAGTCATTATAACACCACAATTAACCTACAGTCATTATAACACCACAATTAACCTACAGTCATTATAACACCACAATTAACCCACAGTCATTATAGCACCACAATTAACCTACAGTCATTATAACACCACAATTAACCTACAGTCATTATAACACCACAATTATCCTACAGCCATTATAACACCACAATTAACCCACAGTCATTATAACATTACAATTAACACACAGTCATTATAGCACCACAATTAACCTAGAGTCATTATAACACCACAATTAACCCACAGTCATTATAGCACAACAATTAACCTACAGTCATTATAACACCACAATTAACCTACAGTCATTATAACACCACAATTAACCTACAGTCATTATAACACCACAATTAACCCACAGTCATTATAACACCACAATTAACCCACAGTCATTATAGCACCACAATTAACCTACAGTCATTATAACACCACAATTAACCTACAGTCATTATAACACCACAATTAACCCACAGTCATTATAACACCACAATTAATCCACAGTCATTATAACACCACAATTAACCTACAGTCATTATAACACCACAATTAACCCACAGTCATTATAACACCACAATTAACCCACAGTCATTATAACACCACAATTAACCTACAGTCATTATAACACCACAATTAACCTACAGTCATTATAACACCACAATTAACCTACAGTCATTATAACACCACAATTAACCCACAGTCATTATAACACCACAATTAACCTACAGTCATTATAACACCACAATTAACCTACAGTCATTATAACACCACAATTAACCCACAGTAATTATAACACCACAATTAACCTACAGTCATTATAACACCACAATTAACCCACAGTCATTATAACACCACAATTAACCTACAGTCATTATAACACCACAATTAACCTACAGTCATTATAACACCACAATTAACCCACAGTCATTATAACACCATAATTAACCCAAGGTCATTATAACATCACAATTAACCCATAATCATTATAACATCACAATTAACCCAGTCATTATAACACCACAATTAACTCACAGTCATTATAACACCACAATTAACCCACAGTCATTATAACACCACAATTAACCTACAGTCATTATAACACCACAATTAACCTACAGTCATTATAACACCACAATTAACCCACAGTAATTATAACACCACAATTAACCTACAGTCATTATAACACCACAATTAACCCACAGTCATTATAACACCACAATTAACCTACAGTCATTATAACACCACAATTAACCTACAGTCATTATAACACCACAATTAACCCACAGTCATTATAACACCATAATTAACCCAAGGTCATTATAACATCACAATTAACCCATAATCATTATAACATCACAATTAACCCAGTCATTATAACACCACAATTAACTCACAGTCATTATAACACCACAATTAACCCAAAATCATTATAACACCACAATTAACCCAAAGGCATTATAACATCATAATAAACCCACAGTCATTATAACATCACAATTAAACCAGTCATTATAACACCACAATTAATCTACAGTCATTATAACACCACAATTAACCCACAGTCATTATAACATGACATTTAATCCAAAGTCATTATAACATCTTAATTAACCCATAGTCATAATAAAATCAAAATTAACTCACAGTCATTATAACACCATAATTAACCTACAGTCATTATAACACCACAATTAACCCACAGTCATTATAACATCAAAATTAACTCACAGTCATTATAACACCACAATTAACTCACAGTCATTATAACATCACAATTAACCCACAGTCATTACAACACCATATTTAACCCTACATTCATTATAACACCACAATTTACCTATAGTCATTATAACACCACAATTAACCCACAGTCATATAACATCACAATTGACCCACAATAATGAGTCACGAACACAACTCATCCAAGAAGTACCGTAAGAATCACAGTAAGTATAGTAATCACGAAAACAACTCATCCATTGGGTTTTTGTTGTTCGTCCGTCAACATCGACTAGGACCATCCAGTCATCCATTTAGGTGGGAGGGTGGTTACGGTGAGTTCGTAGGTGGCTTGCTAATCCGATACGTGCTAGAAATAATCTCTGACACCGTGGGCATGGGATAGTTGCTGCAGTCGGTGATCTAATATTGCTCTTTCAGGCTAGCCTGCCTGTCTCAGTAGTGGCTATCCTACTGGTTTCATAAGATTTAGCCCCCTTCTGGACAGCTGATCTCCACCTTACTATGTCCTGGTCTGTCTGCACCCATTTAGTAGGGTCTTTGCTGAAGGCGTTTAGTGCCACTTTCAGTGAGGCTATGTAAGGTTTCTTTTTACCTCCTTGGGAGCGCTTGCCTGTCGTGAGTTCTCCATAGAATATCTGTTTAGGGAGCCGGTGGTCTTCCATACGGGCTACGTGTCCCATCCAACGGAGTTGAGACTGCATGAGGATGGTGAAGATACTAGTTAGGTTCGCTCTAGCGAGGACCTCTGTGTCAGGAACTTTTTCTTGCCATGCAATTGGAGCAGCCTTGCAGCAAACACCATATCGATAGTTCCTCGTTCTTTTCGGAAACCACATTGACTTTCGTGTAGGAGATCTAGCTCCAGATGTGCATTCAGGCGGTTCAGAAGGGCCCGGGCCAAGATCTTGCCCGCGATGGAAATCAGTGAAATTCCTCGGTGATTGTCACAGGCCTGGTGGTTTCCATTATGTTTGTACAAGTGGATAATTGAGGCATCGTTGAGGTCATGTGGTACAGTTTTCGTCTTGCCAGATGATCTGAAATAGACGCAATAGCTTATCCGTCAAAGCTGGTCCACCCTCTTTGTAGATTTCGACAGAAATCATGTCGGAGTCAGGTACATTGACTTGGACATTTGACGGATTGCTGTCTGTATCTCGACCAAAGTTTCGACAGCGCCCAGTGACTTGTTCGTTGGGACCTGTGGCAGTCTTTCAATGGCCTTATCATTAATGATGGGAGACGTATTTAGCACACTATCAAAGTGTTCCGCCCATCTTTCCAAGATTTTCTCCTTGTCTGTGATGAGCGTAGAGCCGTCTGCACTAAGGAGAGGGGAAGAGCCTGAGGTGGTAACTCCATTGATTTCTCTCAGGCCACTGTAGAAGTTTTTCATGTCTTTTTGTCTGCAAAGCCCTAAATCGCATCAGGTTTCACACTCAGTCAAGAGTCTTGCATCTGGCGTAGTTGCAATTGGACCTTGCTGCGGATGTTCCACGGTGCAGCTGTCTTTGTTGTTGACGTTGGGTCATCATGGAGGGCTTTGTACGCCCGACGTTTTTGGTGAAGTAGCATTTGAATCACTGTGTTGTTTTCATCAAAAGAATCCCGGTGTCTCCTGGTAGAGGGTCTGAGGCGCTCAGCGGCTGTGCTATACACTTTCTCACGAATTGGGGTCCACGATGTTTCCCCCTCAGGTTTTACAGTGTTATGGTAACAAGGCGTTCATCCAGGGTGTCAACAAAGGTTTGTCTCACATCAGGGATCTTCAGCTTGATGTTTAGGCGTTTCGGAGCTGTGGTGACCTGATGTCGTCTGTTAGGTTAAATGTGAATTTTCATCTTTGAGACGATGAGGCGGTGATCCGTCTCGAATTCTGCGCCGCACATGGCCTTAGTCACTCTCACGTCCTGCTTATCCCTATTTCTGACGATTACATAATCTATTAGGTGCCAGTGTTTTGAACGGGGGTGCATCCAGGAGGTCATGTTGCGCGTAGGCAGGCTGGAGGGGGTGTTTGTTATTAGAAGGCCGTGTTCAACACAGGTCTTAAGTAGCAGTAGGCCGTTGCACTTTCCAACACCATACTTTCCCATCACTCCCCCTCCCAGGAGGTGAAGTCACTGCCGACACGTGCTTTGAAATCTCCAAGAATGATGAGTTTGTCAGCAGTCGGTGTGGAGGAGATGACAGTGTTCAGATCTTCATAAAACTTATCTATAGTCTCTTCTGTGTTTTGTCATGGTGGGTGCATAGGCACTGACTAAAGTTGCAGCCTTCTTTCCATGGCAAAGTTTCAACGTCATGAGACGGTCTTTGATTCCTTTTGGAGAGTTGGAGAACTTGCTCGCAAAGGAGGTTTTGCTAGCAAAGCCAACTCCAGCTTCCCGCCTTGCGTCAGGGGCTCGTCCACTCCAGAAGAAAGAATAGCCAGCAAGCCTTTCCGTGAGTTCACCTTTGCCAGAGAGTCTGGTTTCACTGAGGGCGGCGATGTCTATGTTGTATCTGGCTTGTTCATGGGCAATGAGAGCCGTGCGTCGTTGAGGTATGAAGAGTCCCTGTCAAGCAGTGTGCGGATGTTCCAGGTGGCAATTTTAAGTGAAATAGAGCTTATATTTTATTTTCGACCACAAAAATTGGACCCTCGCAGACCGGCCATGGTGTGATGGAGATGGTAATTTTTGTGCACCTATTCTAGTTCCTTCCTTATGCATTTAGGAGAGAATGCCCGTCGCCACAGGATTTTGGATGATGGTTGATGGATGACGGATGATTTGCGCGGGTGACTTTGCTTAAAGTGACGAAGAGTTGCTCAGCGTCAACCTCACTCTCTCGTCCGGACCGACCGTGTCCAGTGGCAAGACTAAGTCAAGACGACCGGAGATGTGTACGGATGCAGTGGATGACCAAGATGTTCTACTTGCCTCATCTTGCTCTACACAATCCACGGCGCGTTGCTGTAATCGCCTTCTCCTCCGTTGAACCCTCATGGTCTCCTCCGCAGGATCTGACGGCGTCCAGGCTTCACATGCAGTAGGTAGGAGTCCTAAATCACCGAGTGTTTGAGGCCCATCAGGTAGCCTCAACTGATTTAGCCGGCTAGAGGAAGCCGTTGCCCGGGGTATGGCCGCTGGAGCATGCTAACAGCTGCTGGAATGTACAGATGACAGTTTAGTTGCAAGAGAGGACAAAGGCGGACGAAGTATCTCTTCCTGTACACCCCTGTGTACAAAATATTCCGACCAGAATCTTAAGTATATTTGCAACAGAAATGACTATCTCCTATAACAATATTTTTTTTTGAAATTAATAATTCCTTCCTTTTTTGTACTTGTTGCTATTATACGGCCATCTTGTCAATTAAGTACAGCAAGTCTTACAGTCATTATAACAATAAACGAACACAACTCATTCAATTAGTACCGTAAGTCTCACAGTCATTATAACAATCACGAACACAACTCATCCAATGAATACCTTAAATCTCACAGTCATTTTAACAATCATGAACACAACTCTTCCAATGAGTACCGTAAGTTTCACAGTCATTAGAACAATCAGGAACACAACTCATCCAATTCTCGCAAACAAACTTAGCCAAAAAAACTACGTACTAAAGGGATCGTAGGACCACACTGTTTTCTCTTTCCCTCTCTAACTCGTTCTGCCCGTTCACCCACTCTACCGAGAGCCACATGAAATATGGTGTCAGTGGGCCAGAGCGCGAGCTCTTAATGTCCCCCGTCACACCCCCACACGGGCCGGTGCCGGGTTTCCCCACCACCGGACCGTGCGAAATCACGCCGGGGACCTCCCCCCTCTGGCCTGGGGGACGCCCGGTCGGCCAAAAACGCTGCGTTTAAAGCGTTCGCAGCCGACTTTCCCTAAGGGTCTGGGTGGGTTTGCTTAAACTCCGGAGGGGAAGTTGTTGCGTTACCACCCCCCCCCCCACACACACACGGCCCAGGGAGTCGCTCGGTCGGGACGGAATGTTGGAAGGAAACGGTTGCCTAGGAGCGGCTTTCGCACGGCCGCGTAGCTAAAATCATCGGCATGGGTTTTAACCGTCACCCAAGCCTCATATCCATCTGCACGTACCTTTCGTTCGCACAAGTTCCTACGCGAGCCATTCTTTCACATTCACGCCTGGACTACTTTAATAAATAAGCTAACTATCATCATCAGGGATTCTCACCTCGCCAGATTCCATTGATAACTATAATATATAATTTTTAAAAAAAAGTTGTCATCTACTGATTTATAATTAATTTACTTCCGACTCCTGTCAGCTGTGTTCCAGTTGCACTACAACGACATAAGGTATAAAGTAAGCATGTATGTGTTACCTCAATATTTATTTTAGTTTTTGCCTTTTTTAATTTGACTCTTACTCCGTCGCTTTTAATTACATGACAAGACATTCTTGAATCAAACTTAGGAAATCATTGATACTTGCTTTATCGTGATATAAAAGTATTACTCCTTACATTCATCACGTCATACCTTACAAATTCCATATCATGCAAATCCTAAAACAACATAAATCCCATACCGGACAAATCCCAAACACTACACAAATACAACTCTACACAAAGCCCAAAACACTCGAATTCCAAACTGTACCAAGTCCTATTCATATATATCACAAACAAAACACAAATCCCACACCACATAAAGCCCACACAACACAAAAAACAAAACAAAACAAGAACACACAAATCCAAAACCTCACAAATCCTTAACACTACACAAATCCCACACCACACACATCCCACACCATACAAATCCTAAACACCACACAAATCCAAGAATTTAAGTTTAAACAAATCTACATCACATCATTAGAATGTTTGATGTCTGACAGGCCATGTTAAATCCCGGCAGCGACTCTACATATGGCAGCTTATCTACAGATAGTAGTAGCTCTACACATGTCAGCTTATCTACTGATGTCAGTTACACTACATAGTTCAGTTATTCTATATATGGCAGCTACTCCACTTATGTCGGTTACTCTTCATATGTCAGTTACTCTACATATGGCAATAACTCTAGACCTATTATTTACTATACATATGCCAGTTACTCTTCACGTGGCAATTACTCTACATATGCCAGCTAACCTTCTCATGTCAGTTACTCTGCATATGGCATTTACTTTTTTTAGCTTAGATACTCTACAATGTAAGTTACTCTACATATGCCAGCTAACCTTCCCATGTCAGTTATTCTGCATTTGGCATTTACTTTACTTAGCTCGGATACTCTACAATGTCAGTTACTCTACATATGGCAGTTACTCGAAATATGGCAGTTACTCTACTTATGTCAGTTACTCGACACAGATACACGGCAAAGATACACAACATAGATACACGACACACATACGCGGCAAAGATTTAAAAAAGGTAATAATGGGGGAGATTGCAATCAGGTTAGCACAATAGGAAATTAGTAAAACACAGTAAGGTTAAACATAATAAAAGGAACGCAACAAAACAACGAAAGTGTCGGCAGGAAGCCTTCATCAACGAACAAACAGAAAAACGAATAAAATAAAAATGTATCAAAAAATATAATTTAGCTCAGAAGTAGTATCCAAGAGGGCAGCAAAAGATAAGTGACAGAAAGGTTTTTGTTGACAGGACCAAACTTATCATCACTTATCACCCACACAATCTTATAGCTAAACGTGTTTTCCTTAAAAACCGTTCTATACTACTCGCAGACACAGAGACACGGGACTTCTTCTCCTCCCAGCCTCTCATTGTTTTTAGACGGGACAAAAATCTGAGTTACCTCCTTGTGCACAGTCGTATCAACGCTGCCCCCTCCCACTTCGGGACCAAGCCATGTGGCCGCAGCCGATGCAACACTTGCCCTTTTGTCTTCCAGACTCAAAACACACATTTCCCTAAGGGCAGTTTTCAGATACGCGGCGGTTTCCTTTGTACTAGCCGCAATGTTATCTACGCTATTGTTTGCACCCGCTGCCAGATGACATACATTGGGGAGAAGGCTTCCTGCCGACACGTTCGTTGTTTTGTTGCGTTCCTTTTATCAGGTTTAACCTTACTGTGTTTTACTAATTTCCTAAAGATTTAAACACAGATACACGACACATAGGGGGCACGGATACACGGCAAAGATAAAATACACATATACACGGCAAAGAAACAACACACAAAGACACGGTAAAGATACAAGACACAGATATACAGCAAAGATAGACGACAAAGATACAAGACAGACATCAACTGAAAATATGTGTTAATTTGCTATACCCTTTTGTAAGTAAAATGAAAAGTATAATATCACAATAACATGTCGAAAGCAATATGTGCCAATGTAAACGTCTCTTTGTGTTACGCAACTCGTGTCCTTGGAACCCAATATAGCATTGGTTTACAATGAAATAACGTAAGATAGTAGTAAACGTTGTTAAGGATGAACAAAAACCAAGTCGCACAATCTAAGACCAGCTTTACCAGTTACGTTGCAGCTTCTATAAATAAGTGAGCTGCCCCCATAGTAGTTCGAGCATTCGATAAAATTACTGTCACTTATTAACGTGCTATGTGGCAGTAGAGGTGCCTACGAAGTTTGAGCTTATATTGAATTACTGTCTATTATAAACGTGTTATATGGTAGTAATTGTGTCTACGTAGTAGTTCGAGCTTATATTGAATTACTGTCTATTAAAACGTGTTATATGGTAGTAATTGTGTCTACGTAGTAGTTCGAGCTTATAATGAATGACTGTCAATTATAAACGTGTTATATGGGAGTAAAGGTGCCTACGTAGTAGTTCGAGCTTATAATGAATGACTGTCAATTATACACGTGTTATATGGGAGTAAAGGTGCCTACGTAGCAGTTCGAGCATGTAATGCATTACTGTCAATTATACACATGTTATATGGGAGTAAAGGTGCCTACGTAGCAGTTCGAACATGTAATGACTTACTGTCAATTATACACGTGTTAAGATGTGGGTTTAGGTGTGGCACCTAGGTAGCACAAGTGATGAATCTATGAGTTGGCATAAGTACCTCAACGGCTCTGGACAAATGCTACGCCCATGGGTCAGCCAGGCAAGTGCAATCAAGTCTAAATTACTGATTATTAATTTATAGATAATATAATATTGATTTATTATTAAAGACATTTTAGTGATTGTTATCTAAATTAAGGATACAGGTATAAATTTTGTTTTAATTTTTTTAAAAATCATTACATAATAATCAAACTGTTAAACTCACAAAACTTGGGAACCACTGGTACAGCACAACGTCTTTAGAGATGATTACTTTGACGAAGAATTTGATTTATTAATAGTCGCGGCGCGCGCAGGTTAAAATCTACCTCATCATTAAGCATCCAATTAAATTAAGACGTGTATAAAAATGAACAGTTGTTTCCATTCGTATTTACAATTCATTTTGAAAATCCACAAAAGATATCTTATTTTAATTTTATGAAATAGTATTGCAGTGAACCAATTACTTACAAACAATTTAATTTAATACTTTGTTTAAAATCTCGGTATGTCTATTTTGTTCACTACTATTTCTTTATTATAATTTTTTTTTAAATTTGATTGACAGAGTATACGTCTATTACGATACAAAAAGCACTGGTCTAACTGCATCAGTCAGTTATAATGTATTTTCTTTGATAAACCCTGAACTGTTTTTCGGCATTCCACACGTGGATGGTGTCGAAGTTTCAGCACGATGAAATTAGCAAATTTAAATTCGAACTTAAATAACATATCTTGAATGAAATTTTACATTGTACGAGATCATCTCAAATGTTTTTCAAACTAATATCAAACTTCTAATTTTAATTTTATCACATTTATTTTATTTGTCTTACTGGTTTTCGACGGATGGGCTAGTGTGGGAAAGGAGGATGAATTTTAACCTTGAAAAAATTCTGCATACTTACAGTAGTACCATCAAAATGACGTTAATCATCAGTTATAATTAGTAGGGCGGGAGGGGAAGGGGTGATTTAATCTAAGTATATCTGATTTTTTTGTTGTTTTTAGCCGATGTTGAAAACAGTTACCCGTCTAACTGCTCTCTATTTAAAATAGTAATAATCAATAATAATAGTTTGTTCATTTTTAAAAAAGAAAGCAAAGGCAATCATGCGTAGTTTGCATGTAAAGATTTGTGGAAATGGTAAAGGGGCATAAACCAGTGATGAAATACGTTTTTCTTTCTGATTTTGTATTCTTCAATTATATCAGAGGAAATGCGGTTATCTAACTTGCTCGCTGCGTTTACATCTCACTTATAATTCACAGCCACGGAAAATCCTTTTATATCGTATAAAGTTGTTGGAGTCATAGGTACGGACGACAGTGCGACTTCCGGCCCTGTAGCACAAGTTTTGAGTGTTGCTAACATACCATTGGTTAGCTTCTGGGCATCCAGTGACGCACTCAGTGATAAGGTATGATGACATTCTGATTATTTAGATGATTGTATCTCTGTAGACACATTATATTATAACTATACATTTAAATGTGTTCAAACGGACACAAACATGACAGAAAATGTATTGAACTGAATAAAATGAGCATGCCAAAAATGATTCAGTTAATTAATCTCCATTTGAAAATTCATAATTGGGTTATGAATATCTTATAATTAGACAACAATTGTATCGCTATCAAAATTGAAACTTGCCTTTGAATTTACAGTGATTAATTTATGGAACAGATAGATTACGAAATAATCCGTTAATATATTTTGTTATTTTAGTTACCATCGTAAGTTTTGTTAACATGTTATTTTCTATGAACTTTTCCTTGTTACTTTAGCAACATTACCCAAACTTTTGGCGAGTATTAGCGTCGGACACCTATTTGATCATAGCTCTCACCGAGTTTTTAAGACTTCACGATTTAAACTACGTGTCTATAATTTTTGACAAAACACCCCGCTCCCTTGGGCTATACAAAACTCTGAGGAGTAACTTGGCCTTTAAGAAAATCTGCATATCAAGAAAACTAATTACAAGTGAAAACACAAATTTGACCGAAATGTTGGGAGATATACTAGAAGATAATCTCGCTTCAAGGATAATCCTCTTCATGGGCGGTGAAATGCTCGCCAAAAAAGTTATGACAACAGTGAAGGACTCCATTTTTCAGGGTCAGTTCCTGTGGATAGCTAATGACTACTGGGTGGAACACATCTTTAAAGACAGAGCTCCCCGGGGCTCAGTTGGTGTACATTACAAGAGTATACCTGTCCCAAATTTTAAGGGGTATTTCCATGGACTAGGCGCTGACAATAAGAACCCTTGGTTTATGAAAGCATTGGACACCAATTGGGAATGCGCCAAGCCTGAGTGCATTAAGAGAGTGCTTGAAAAAGCATTGAAAAAGACGGACATGGTCATTTCTCTGATGTACGACTGCCCTTATGTCTTCGCCCACGCAATGGATGCATTCATAAAAGACAAATGCTCTGACCTGTATGGATCCATGGTCTCAAAATGTTTTTACGACAACTATGGCGATTTTGTACCGTATTTAAGAAACGTAAAATTCGAAAGAAACTCACACGTGTTTAGATTTACGAAGGACGGACAAGCCCACGAGATGTATTCACTGATTCAATCTGCCTACGACGTTGGAGAACAACCTTTAGAAATAGCGCAATATAGCTTGAAGACCGATACTACGACGATCCTACACCCCATCATGAGGTCACAGTTACTTATTCCCTTTGAAAGACTCCAGCCCCAAACGTTCTGTACGAAGCCGTGCTCTTTACATAAGTACCGCTACGCAATATCTCGGTGCTGCTGGATTTGCAGGGAATGTCAAGAGAATGAAGTAGTCGCCGACAACAGGAGGACGTGCGAGCAATGTCCAACACTGTACTGGCCTTATATCATGGGGAACAATTCGAGGGAATGCAGGAGGATACCACCAGATCACTTTCGCGTGCTTTCTGCCACCTCGATCGTCTTGACCACGGTAGCCACTATGGGCATTTTGACCGTGATGTTTATCCTGTTGGTGTATTGGAAGAAGAGAACGAGTCAGGTTATTAAAGCTTCTAGCATCGAACTCAGCATGATACAACTCATTTTTATAGGCATCGGTTATCTCACCGTGCCCGTTGTCTTAGACAGGCCGACGACGCTCCGGTGCACCCTCGGCGTCTTGCTCTTCACCACCAGCTTCGACGTCTTGTACGTGACGATGCTGATGAAGGCCATTAGAGTGTACCGCATTTTCAACATGTCCAGAAAACAGATGGTTGTCACATACACGAGTCGAGGTCTTCAAATATTTCTTTGTGGATTACTTATTGTCTTTGAGGTGAGATCTTAATAAACAGACTTTAATGGTATTGCTTTTTTAACGTTTAACTGAGTCACTGTTCGAATACCTATTTGGGCGTATCTAAATTTCTTGGGGTAGCAAACTTAGAATATGTTGTTAGTAAGAACAATGTTGCTTTATATTTGGAATCAACGTTCTGAGACTGTCTTTCACTGGTTTATTACAAAACACATATCCGCCTTTAACCAATATGATTTGATTTATGTACAAGTACTAAGATAAGATTTATTAATATAATATAATATATCAATCATATGTAGAGACTATGAGAGCTGCCTGAATTATAGCATTTAATTGGATATAAATCTTTTTATTAATCTCCATGGTTTAATTTTAAAAAGTTTTACTAAAGAATCCAGGGTAAGTCTTAAAACTTTATGATACTTCTTTGAGTAAGCTCATCTACGTCGTCCTTGGTTTAATTGTAACAATCTACTTTCTTCTTAGGTCGTCCGATTCGTCTTACTCAACGAGTACTATCCCATTGAGGCCGCGTATTTTCAACCAGATTTCAACGTCGAATACGTGGAGTGGGCTTGCACGATCCCGTCAGCCCACCTCATACCTTTCTGCGTGTTTGACATCATCTTGCTCTTCTCCTGCTCCATATACGCCTTCAAAACGCAGACGCTGCCCAACAAATTCAAGGAGAGCCGCTTCGTCTCCATGTGTGTCATAACAACTTTGATCGTCTGGGTCGTCTTCATACCGTCTTACTTCACCACAGTTCGCTGGATGATGAAGATGTTCTTCATACTCCTAGCCCTGCTCATCAACAACACCATGGCTTTGGTGTTTCTATTTTTCACACGAATTTTGGCATTGAAAAACGTGTCTAGAAGAGCCAAGCGCCATTCTTCCCTCTTTGCTTGATTCCCATCTACAATACCATCAGCCGCTACGTGTTCCTTTTTTCTTTGTTCTAGCTTTTTTTTTTTTTTGTATCAAATTTATCTGTACTGAATTCCGAAAGAAAGGGAAAATAGAGAGCATCTATAAAACATACAATCTATATCCTATTAAACTCTAAATACTTAAAATATTGAATAATCGTCTGACATCCAGGCGATAATTGCTTTATTGTAAATCACTTTTTTTAAAAATGAATACTGTCTTTCTAAAGATGATTTATAAAACGTTTACAATATAATGCAAGTTAAAGCAACAGTACAAAAAATAATGTAGGGTTTAAGTTATTTTTTTAACCTTGTTTTTTGTTAGAATTTCCTACTTGTTTCTAAGAATTTCCTACTTGTTTCTAAGAATTTCCTACTTGTTTCTAAGAATATCCTACTTGTTTCTAAGAATGTCCTACTTGTTTCTAAGAATTTCCTACTTGTTTCTAAGAATCTCCTACTTGTTTCTAAGAATTTCCTACTTGTTTCTAAGAATCTCCTACTTGTTTCTAATAATTTCCTACTTGTCTATAAGAGTCTGCTACTTGTTCCTTATTGAAATGGTGCGTTGCATTACGGTAGTTATTCTTTTTTCAAAGTTATACCTTTTTAATTTTTGTTTTCTTAAAGGAATTGTTCAATTTGAAAATTAATAATAAAAACTCAGTTGGTGCCTTGAAAATAGTTGACTAATTAATCAATAAATTTAATATTTTACTGTTACATAAATATGCTTTTCTCACGGTTCTTTAGGATGTTACTAACTTTAGTATATCAATGTTACAGTAATATAGCAATGACTGTTAGGATAGTGTATGTCTGTAAAATTAGAACATCCGTTACATCCCTAATTTGCGATGCCTTAGTTTTTTTTAATGCTGGTCAATAAATTAATGTTACCCTGTTATAGTTTCTGTAGGCTAGTAAGTAGTTTGAAAGGATTAAGCACATTGACCTGTGACCTAATTCCAAGCCGTATATCTATGCGTTAAATGGGACGTTCGGATAGACAAATGTTCTGGTGTCAGGTTATCATGTAACAATAATAGTTGTCAGTGCTAACTTTGTCCATTACTGTGTTATTTATATAGAGTG
Source organism: Omphiscola glabra (assembly GCA_964017045.1). Lineage (NCBI taxonomy): Eukaryota > Metazoa > Mollusca > Gastropoda > Lymnaeidae > Omphiscola > Omphiscola glabra. The sequence continues at coordinate 38,011,185 of OZ024799.1, forward strand.
GCAGCTACGTTAACTGGTATCACAATAGTTAATATGTATACATCGAATTAATGTACTTATCTTATCGGACAAGCCCTTCGTTAGTCAGTGAGCCACATTTGACACGGATGCCATTCGCTGTAAGCTATGCAGGATTTTCCAGGTACTTGTTGGAAACTATGCAGGAATTCCAATTTATTGGTGTAAACTATATGAGACTGCTCAGTTTATTTGTTGTTAACTATACAAGATTGCCCAGTTTTGAATCTTAGAATTTTGCACAGTGCCTTTGTTTCCCCATGCCGCCCACAAAGTCGGGAGGGCTAAAGGGGAGTTAATCCACTGGCGTAGGCAGAGGGGGCGGAGGTCGGCCCCTTGACCTGTACGACACAACATGTGGAGCAGCATTTTCCTCGACTACCTATACTAAATGTAGTTCATGTTGATGTGTAATCGAGTTGTTTGCAGTATCGCCCCGTGCGGAAAAAAGACAAAGCCGTGCACCGAGTAAATCCGTTGAATGATTTTGGAGAGCATCATTGAGAAAACCAGCTTTCCATTGCCAATGTTGAGTAAACCACTTACATGAATTTCTTAGAGCAAGGTCAATGAAAAGCACATCGTGTCTTGTGCTGATTTATAAAGGACAAAAAAAAATAGAGCTAAATAATCATTGTGCTGTTTTTTTTATGAAATGGTAGAACAAGGTGCGTGGAAGCTTGAATCAAAAGACAGGAGAATAAGTTATGAAAGTTTCGGCTAAGTGTCTTCCTTAGCCAACGGGAAAAATGAAGATATGATATTAAACAGAGCACATTTAAGAACTTTTAACTTATTGTCATGTCGTTTGATTCAAGCTTCCACGCACCTTGTTCTACTATTTCATCCACACAGGTTGCACGCAGTCCTCCATTGATCATGCGGTTGTATTTTTTTTGTACACTTCGATCGTTATTAAATCTTACACGTTTAATAGCGCGACCACCGTCAATATTTAATAAATGCACGTGTTTAACCCTTGGTTCGCATTAACGTCATGTCGACCACAATCAATGATGCGTCTCATTCTTTCTTCGTGACGACTAGTAGGTAGGTAAAATAAACAAGAACAAGGACATTGAAACGATACCTACATTAAGTGCATATCATCGTTTGGCTAATGTGCTGTTGTGGTCCCCTTATTGGGAGTCACTTCCCTTTGTTTATGATAGATTTAGGGTTCGGGTTAGGGTGAGCGACAGAGGGACCAGTAGCGTGCAATAACCCATCGTTCAAATTACCAAATAAACACATTGCGGTATAAACATATTTAGAAGGTAATTAAAGGGATGAAACATTCCAGTCATTTGAGAACCGCTGGTTAAGCCACGTAACGTGGCGTAGTGAGGGGGGGGGCAAGGGGGGCATCTTGCCCCGGGCGCTACTCACAAAGGGACGCCAAATGGTATATTTTACTATAATATTGTATGGTTTTCGAATGGGGGGGCGCTAAAAAGGTATTGGGGGCGCTAAAAGGGTATTGTGCCCCGGGCGCGAGTTAAGCTCGCTACGCCACTGGCCACGTTCCCCCCACCCCCAGTCTGCTTGTAGATCCTACCCTCTTATGCTTTTCAAACGCGTTTCTTCTGTCTCATTTTTTTATCCGGATCATATGTACCATCTAAAACGCTTTGCAATACGAGCTGATCTATTTTCTCGCTAGTTTAATTTTTCAAATACATCTTTAACTTTAACTAACAAATAAATTAAACGACCCCCTGAAAACAAAGTTGTTCGTATAAATCATTTACAATATCAATCTTGAGTAAAAAGGGAACGCTTTAAATTTTGCCAAAACATGCTTACACGTGTATCATTTTATAAGCATCCAAATTTGTGCTCCACCCCCACACCCCACCCCCTTAAGGATCGCAACCACAAATTTTGTTGACGCCGATGAACTATATTAATATTCTAATGACCCAACTGCTTTTAAATCGCAGATTTATTTCACCAACTATTTCAGAAAAACAAAAGAAAATATTACACACCACTTTCGATATTTTTTGTTAAAGAATCTCTTTTAGAGCTGTTACTGAGAATTTTATTTCGTGAAATCTGTGTCATCATAGCTCCTTCATCTTTCCCTTGAAAAACAGTAAAACTGATTTAGTGGGATTGGGTTTGGGAGTTGGGGCTGAAAATTTGATATGTTGACATTGTCATCGCATCTATGTGCTAAGTTTCAGCTCGCTAGGCTGACGGGATGTGGGGCAATTAGCCTTCTGAAGATGCTGCCAGTCAGCCAGCCAACGACGAATAAAATCAAAGTTAATATAAAGGATTTTTTTAAAAGCGGACATCACATTTAAAGAAAAATAAGATTCAAAAGTTACAGTACAAATTAATTTCAAATTAACTAAGGGAGTGAAGGGAGTGAAGCTGAATTCATCTCGACTCAGTATTCAAAAACTGTTATTTTGACACCTCACTACTCACTTTAAATTGTTACCGTTCACATATAAAACACTTAATTCATCATTGCCATGAGTGCTAATGTTATGGTTTGTTGCTTTATTAAATCTCACTGCCTATGTTCCTAATATGATGTGTCTATGCTTTTGTCACCATTAGTGTGTGTCTTTGTTGTCGTTACCTTCATTCAGTGTATGTACGCTTTGAAATCCAGCACAATAGTTACCCCAGAAAATTCAGGTTTGTTTTGGGGAAATGGTGATGTGTTGGGGAAATGGTGATGTGTTGGGGAAATGGTGATGTGTTGGGGAAATGGCGATGTGTTGGGGAAATGGCGATGTGTTGAGGAAATGGCGATGTGTTGGGGAAATGGTGATGTGTTGGGGAAATGGCGATGTGTTGAGGAAATGGCGATGTGTTGGGGAAATGGTGATGTGTTGGGGAAATGGTGATGTGTTTGGGGAATGGTGATGTGTTGGGGAATCGATGATGGTGTTGGGGTTCATAGGGTGCGTATGGGGAGAGCATAGCGGTTGACGAAAATGGTAGAATATAAGAGGTTGGAGATAAGCGTAGGCTTAGGGGGAGGAGGGGTTGGTGAGGGTGGGCATCCAGAATTCCGTTTTACTTTTTCCTGTAAAGTTGATATAACAATTCCATGACCGATATGTCATGTTACAGAAACTATAGTGTGTGCCAGTCTGTCTTGCACTTAAATGCCCGCGAATGTCCATTAAACTATTAATTTGTCTCCCTAGTGAAATATTTTTTTAAAAACTTGTGTCGAGACACTTTGATGTGTCATAGGTTTAAAAACATAAACGATAAAAGTATATTTATATTAAATGACACCCCTTGAAATAAAAGTAATTTATTTAAACAATGCATCTTGTGGACTGTAATGTTATGACAGCACTGCCATAGAAAGACATCATCAACGTAATTAAAAATGAATCATCATCGAGTCACTTGACACATTGACACTTTATTTCAATAAAACTGAATATCACATATAATAAATGAACAGCTTCACTTATAGTACGAGCATATCTATATAATAAATGTTCACTTCTCTGTTGATTAATTACATTTACTATCGTCCTCACACCCTTACACAATTCATTATAGCACAGAATCTCAACACGACCGTCCTTTACAACATGGCAGCTTAACTCTTATTCGTTATATTTCTAAAATATTGTGTCTCAACTGATTCCACCTGACATCAAATTAGCATGCACAGTTATGCAGTTCCAGTTACTATTAGGAACGACATAAATGTCGTTACTATAAATACAGTGGTGCGGTTGTTGCTATAAATGACATAATCGGTTATTCCTATAAAGAACTATAGAGCATTAGTTATTAAACAGAACTAATAATTGGCTTTCACTATAAAGATCTATAGATCTATAGATCGTTTGTTCCTAAAAACAACTACAGAATGGTTGTTACTGCAAATATTTCATGGCGTTGTTACTTATTTAAAATCAAGAATACCCACAAGAGGTCGTTCAGATTCCATAGGAGTATATCAATTAAATATTTGGGAAATATTTCTTGTCGAGAAAATGTAGCACAAAAGTTAATTTACGAAAGATAGACATATGTAGATTTACACGATACACGAGACACAGTATGTGATCCTGATGGACATAACCAGTGATCCTGAGGGACACGGCAAGTGATCCCGAGAGACATGGCCAGTGATCCTGAGGGGCACAGCAAGTGATCCTAAGAGACATGGCCAGTGATCCTGATGGGCACGGCAAGTGATCCTGAGAGACATGGCCAGTGATCCTGAGGGACACGGCAAGTGATCCTGCGAGACATGGCCAGTGATCATTAGGGTCACAGCAAGTGATCCTGAGAGGCACAGCAAGTGATCCTGAGGGACACGGCAAGTGATCCTGCGAGACATGGCCAGTGATCATGAGGGACACAGCAAGTGACCCTGAGAGGCACAGCAAGTGATCCTGGGAGACATGGCAAGTAATCATGAGAGACACGGCAAGTGATCCCGAGAGACATGGCCAGTGATCCTGATGGGCACGGCAAGTGATCCTGAGAGACATGGCCAGTGATCCTGAGGGACACGGCAAGTGATCCTGAGGGACACGGCAAGTGATCCTGCGAGACATGGCCAGTGATCATTAGGGTCACAGCAAGTGATCCTGAGAGGCACAGCAAGTGATCCTGAGGGACACGGCAAGTGATCCTGCGAGACATGGCCAGTGATCATGAGGGACACAGCAAGTGACCCTGAGAGGCACAGCAAGTGATCCTGGGAGACATGGCAAGTAATCATGAGAGACATGGCAAGTGATCCTGAGGGATATGACAAGTGATCCTGAGGGACATTGCAAGTGATCCTGAGAGACTCAGCAAGTGATCCTGAGAGGCACAGCAAGTGATCCTGAGGAACACAATAAGTGATCCTGAGAGACATGGAAAGTGATCATGAGAGACATGGCAAGTGATCCTGAGAGACATGGCAAGTGATCCTGAGGGCGACAGCAAGTGATCCTGAAAGACACTGCAAGCGATCCTGAAACAATAGAATATCTTGTTAACACTCAATAAATCACCATTATATACGAATACTCCGACACAGTTTCACAAAGATATAATAGTGAAACATTAAAATATTACAATGGTCTTACATTATCTAACCTCAAAGAAAAAACTAGCCCTCAACTAATGAACGAAAGATGGCAAAAATAAATTTGCATATAAGAATGATGTAAGGAATTACTATGAAATGTGCTTGAATGACTGAAGACACGCCGAGAATTCGCTACACCAAAAAAACGTCCTAACCACTGACCACACGTCCTAACCACTGACCACACGTCCTAACCACTGACCACACGTCCTAACCACTGACCACACGTCCTAACCACTGACCACACGTCCTAACCACTGACCACAGTGTTCTTAAAACCCTAAAGTGGCCTAACACCACTAATAAAACAACATGGATTTCTCACAATATCTCTTTTCTCCTTGTCTCTATGATTCTGACGCGAAAAACCTTAGCCCAGAGGCTCGTAAGATAAGTCCGAAAATTACATTGGCATGTTTCTTTTACGGACGTGATGGAGCATGGGAGGTAGAACGAGCCAGTCAAAGGTCATTGAATCCGACACACTGGCTGACCTTTTATGAGAGTCAAGTTTCAGGTTCTGTTAAAAGACTACTCTCCATATCTATGTCGGCTGCCCGTCAAATGATTTACACGAGAATATCATCAAGGGAAGTCTATAGTTAATTTAAAAAATGTCTAAATAATAGATCTATTTTTAAAAATGTCCTTTAGTCTAATTTAAAAAACTTTTCTTATCCTTCTTTGTTTTGATTTTAAAATTGCCAATCATCATTCGTGATTGTAGATTTTCGAAACAAACTGAGATACTAACTTGAAACTTAGATTTTGTTTAATTATGTCTCCCACCATTCACAGCCAAGTATAGAGCATTTAAAGTTGTGGGAGTCATAGGTACTGATTCCAGCTCCACAACCGTCCCCGTGTCAGAAGTCTTAAATGTTGCAAACGTGCCTTTGGTTAGCTTTTGGGCAACGAAAACTGTCTTGGACGATAAGGTATGTCATTAGTTTGTTGATAAATGTCATCAGTTTGTTGATAAATGTCATCTTTTGACTTTTTAGACTTTTGTCTTGACAGTTTTATTTTGAATTTCGACCCCATGCATAGGGTCCCCTCCAACCAACTGCGGTAGGCTCGATGGGGAAGGGTGGATAGGGAAGGCTGGATTAGGATGGGTGGTGCAGAAAATGTTTAAGACACGTTTACTATCTTCTTCCTCATGCCATGGAGATGAGCAGTGTGTTCCAAAAGAGGGCTGCTCAGGGGGCAATGTCCAGTGTACCAACACCTGCCGCTTCGCCGCTTATCCATCACCACACGGCGTTGTAGATGGTTGGGGGGGGAGACTAGGATGGAAGTTGTTTTTTTTTTTTTTAATCTAAAAATTAAAAAGAGAATATCAGCTATGACATTGTGAGGATCCTCGTAGAACTTGTTATTTATTTCATCTGTATGTCATTGTTGAAGCATAGCGGCTAATGATCAAAGGAGAAAAAATTATCCCAGTAAAAATAGGTGTTTGGGATGTGCACACTCTTCAAGACAAGGACAACGTGGATATACCGCAGAGGAGAACAGCACTTATAGAAATGATCTAGTCAGATTCAAGGTGGACATCGCCCTCAACTAGACCCGACTTACAGGAAAGGGCGAACTTTGCGAGAGAGGATCTGGATATACGTTCATTTGGAGTAGCCGATGAAACGAAGAACGACGTGGGGCTGGTGTCTGGTTTTGCTGTCAAATCTGCAATGATTAACATGATGTTCGGACTTGCAATGGGAGTCAACGATAGAATAATTGCAATGAAACCCCCTCTCTTGCCACGAACAAAATAAATCATCATCATCAGCTGCTATGCTTCAACAGTGACCAACACAGATGCAGGAAATATCAAATTACGGAGGATCTTCACACTTTCATAAATGATACTCCGAAACAGGCCCAGCTTATAGTTTTTGGTGACACCAATGATGGAGTGGGCAGTGATAACATCGCCTGCGATATTGAGAATGCATTGAGTGGGCAGTGATCACATCGCCTGCGATATTGAGAATGCATGGAGTGGGCAGTGATCACATCGCCTGGGGTACTGAGAAAGCATGGAGTGGGCAGTGATCACATCGCCTGGGATATTGAGAAAGCGTGGAGTGGACAGTAATCACATCGCCTGGGATACTGAGAAAGCATGGAGTGGGCAGTGATTACATCGCCTGGTGTACTGAGAAAGCATGGAGTGGGCAGTGATCACATCGCCTGGGGTACTGAGAAAGCATGGAGTGGGCAGTGATCACATCGCCTGGGGCACTGAGAAGCATGGAGTGGGCAGTGATCACATCGCATGGGATACTGAGAAAGCATGGAGTGGGCAGTGATCACATCGCCTGGGGTACTGAGAAAGCATGGAGTGGGCAGTGATCACATCACCTGAGGTACTGAGAAGCATGGAGTGGGCAGTGATCACATCGCCTGGGGTACTGAGAAAGCATGGAGTGGGCAGTGATCACATCGCCTGGGGTACTGAGAAAGCATGGAGTGGGAAGTGATCACATCGCCTGGGATACTGAGAAAGCATGGAGTGGGCAGTAATCACATCGCCTAGGGTATTTAGAAAGCATGGAGTGGGCAGTGATCATATCGCCTGGGATACTGAGAAAGCATGTGGGCCATTGCAACAATAACGATCTCCAACAACGTGCGAAGAACGGTGCAGCAAAAACTACGTCAAATATAGGATAAATGTTTGAGTAACTGGGCTGACACGATCCAGGGCTATGGGATTAGACACGTCTGAACATTTCCACTCCACTCTCAAAGAACTCTACGGCCCCAGTTTATCTGGAACATCCCCACTTTTCAGTGCTGGTGAGAAAACAATGATTACGGGGGAATAAAAAAGAAATATTGAACGCTGTGCAGAGCACCCCGAGAGCATCTCAAATCGCAATTCATCTGTCAATAACGAGGCCATAAATCCACGTCCACATGTGACCTTTAACAAGACATGGAATACCCCCCCCCCCCCAACTTAAAATGAGACGCTGTATGCCTTCTCTCGAATGGCTTTCTCTTGGTGGTGACTATGTTCCAGCTGAAAATTATAAGTAAGGTGGCTCGTACTTATGTGTCGACAAGAGAAAATATTAAAACATTTTAAGTAGGCATCCACAGCCCACTTGAACAAACATAAAGCAAACCTTCAATCCTTGCTTCCCATCGCGGGAAAGATAATAGATAGAGACAATGGAAACGGCATCAGATACCAAGCTGATTTGTAAAGTATTTAAACTCAGGAGACTGACGTTAAATCAAAAGTCTGGACAGACATCACCAGGGACTTTTTGTATGCCCATGACTGTGCCCTTAACGCTGAATCAGAGGCTGATATGCAACGCGGTGTTGCAAACTTCTAGAATGCATGCACACGCTTTGGTCTAACCATTAACATAATATTGCTTACGTCCTGTCTAAACCAGCTCCACGAAAACCATGGAGCCTAACACCCATAAACAAGTGCTCAGAGCAACATGGGACTGACTGAACTTCTGCTGCAGAACATAAAAGAAAATCAAGAAAAGCCCGAGTTAACCCTTGTACCTGGAGTTGTCCCATCCATCCTTTGCACCTTCTGTGCCAGAAATCTTCGTGTCAGAATTGACCCGATGAGCCATCTGCGCACCCACAGACACACTCAGCCCTGTCAACAGGCTGAAGGTTTAGCATGCTCATGGTCGGCTTTCGACAAATGAACTATCAAATCTCATCTACTGTCATAAACTAAGAACAACCATTAAATGACAAAAGATTGCAAATATTGCGAAATAATTGATTTCATTCATAAATGTTTTGAAACTGCCAATTAGCATTTCCTGAAATTCCTCCCTGAATAAACATCTCGATATAGAGAAATTTTAGAATTATTTCATTATTTTTAAACCATTAGGATTGAAAAACCTCTCTAGAAACTATTTTTAAACAACACACTTAAATACAATATGGAAGCGAAATGTTGGGTTATTTGACTAAATGTTTTTGTAGTCATGGAAATATTGACCATGTCAAGAATTAAAGGCCTGCTAACCGAATAGAGTAGAATGCCTATTATCCGAACTATTTAATACCGGGGCTAGTTGGTAACACTGAACATTCCTACATAATGCAGTACGCTGAACACGACTTAGACATTATACATTGCTCTAGTACACGTATTTAGACATTATACAATTCCCTTGCACACGTACTTAGACATTATAAAGTACACTAGTACAGGTACTTCGGCATCATAGAGTACATTAGTACAGGTACCTAGACATCATACAGTACACTAGTACACGTACGTAGACATTATACAGTGACTAGTACACTAGTACTTAGAAATTATAAAGTATACTAGTACACGTACTTAGACGTACAGAACAATATTTAACGTATCTAGCCATAATACAGAACCCTAGTACATAGATATAATATAGTACTTATATCACGTAAATATACCATTAGTTATTTTTAAACTATCATTGATTACATGAATAATTTAGCGCTGTTAAGCTATTATTTTATTCATTTAAAAAAACATTTTTGTCATAATTAATAAACCTTTTTAGTCAACATGTTAATTTCATTTGATTTCGAAAGGCTCAATAAATATTCCAAAGCATAACCTTTGAGAAACCTCTATTATCATATCTATATTTCAATCTTCTAAATAATAATGTATCTTTCATTTATCCTCTCCCAATACATCTTCAGCGACTTTACCCAAACTTTTCTAGGGTTATTGCTTCTGATGCCAACATGGTAACAGCCATTGTTGATTTCTTGAGCAAAATAGACCTGAACTACGTTTCTGTTATGTTTGACAACACTCGCCAATCTACCAGACTGTACCATATGCTTAAGGAGGGTTTATATTTATCTCAGATTTGCGTAGGGAAAAAGCTCATGATCAATGAAAAAACGAACTTGAAGGAAATGCTGAGCGATCTGCTGGACGACAAACTGGCCCCCAGGATCATCATTGTCATGGGGGGAAGATGGCTGACCAATTTAGTGATGTCCACGGTCAGTCAGACTGATTTCGAAGGTCAGTTCCTGTGGGTAGGGAATGACTACTGGGAGGAGTACATTTTCAAAAACGTAGCTCCCCGTGGCTCCATTGGCGTACACTTTATGAGGGACGCAAACCAGACAGATTTCCACGCCTACCTACAACGCCTTGACATAAAGGATACAAATCCTTGGCTGTTGAGAGCGCTAGAAACCGAGGACGGCTGCAGTGACAGGACATGCCTCCAGCGGCGTATCTCCAAATCTCTTAAAAACCCTCACGTGGTTTTATCACTTATGAACGATTGTCCGTATGTCCTCGCGAATGTCTTGAGTAAATTTTTAAAATATCGTTGTCCAAAGATGATGGGGTCCGTAGCTTTAGAATGTTTTAATCGAATATCTGCTGATTTCAAACTATATATGAATCATTTTAACGCCAATGAGGACATACGTTTGTTCAAGTTCAATCCCCAACACATCAATGAAGTGTTTTCTGTTGTTCAGTCAGCATACGACATCAGCAAAGTGCCTTTCAAAATCGCCCAGTATAGCATGAAGCAGAAAACCACTTTAGTTCTGCAGCACTTCTCAATGTCACAACTCAAGATTGCTTTTGAACGACTTCAACCGCAAAGTTTTTGCTGGAAACCATGTGCGGTGCGCGAGTATCAATACGCAATATCCCGCTGGTGCTGGAGCTGCAGGCGGTGTCAGGACAATGAACTAGTTAGCGACAACTTGAAATCATGCGTGTTATGCCCAACATTTTACTGGCCTCACATCTCCAAGGAAAATAAAAAATACTGCAGGAAAATACCCGTCGACCGCTTCCACTGGTTCTATCTAACAGCCGCCATGTTCCTTGCCGCCTCCTTTCTTGGCACTGTCAGTGTTCTTCTTATCCTGCTGTTTTATTGTAAGAAGAAGTCCCATCCAATCATAAAAGCTTCTAGTGTTGAGATCAGCGTCATCCAGCTACTGTTGATCGCACTGGGCTACGGTACTGTGCCCATGTTTATGGAGAGCCCGACAAGCCTTAGATGTACTCTAGGCCTTTTCTTCTACATGACCAGCTTCGACCTTCTGTATGCCACCATGATGATCAAGGCCATACGAGTGTACAGGATTTTTAAAATGTCAGCGCAGAGCATTACGGTGTCGTACACCAGTCCTGTAGTCCAGGTGGCGCTATGCGCCGCGTGTCTTCTATTGGAGGTGAGCTTTTTTAAAAATAGTGTACAACTAGTTTATGTTGCCGGCCGTCTCAGGCTGGAGGTACCTAATGTAGTCACAATTATTTCGGTCTGGGAATTCCAAGTATCAATAACACGGTTTTATTTGGAGGTTGTATGGAAAATATTTGCAGACCTTTTCGGCACAGTTCTTAAATGACCAAAGACATTATCGAGTCAGTCCTTAAATGACCAAAGACATTATCGACGCAGTCCTTAAATGACCAAAGACATTATCGAGTCAGTCCTTAAATGACCAAGGACATTTTCGACGCAGTCCTTAAATGACCAAAGACATTATTGACTCAGTCCTTAAATGACCAGAGACATTTTCGACGCAGTCCTTAAATGACCAAAGACATTATCGAGTCAGTCCTTAAATGACCAAAGACATTATCGACTCAGTCCTTAAATGACCAGAGACATTTTCGACGCAGTCCTTAAATGACCAAAGACATTATCGACTCAGTCCTTAAATGACCAAAGACATTATCGATGCAGTCCTTAAATGACCAAAGACATTATCGACTCAGTTCTTAAATGACCAAAGACAATATCGACTCAGTCCTTAAATGACCAAAGACATTATCGAATCAGTCCTTAAATGACCAAAGACATTATCGACTCAGTCCTTAAATGACCAAAGACATAATCGACTCAGTCTAATTTAAATTGAATTTTCAGGACTCGTAATTAATTATCTATCAAAATGTTTAAGTATTATGTATAATATAAATATATTAAAATATTTTTATAATATTTTGAAAATTTGCATTTTTCAGTGAAGCTTTTTTAGATTGATTTTCCTTTCATTTAATTGAAATTACTTCCCATTTTCCCATACATCTATTATAATAAAACTCTTATTTACATGAACATTTTATCATTTCTTAAATTTGTACAAAATATTTCGAATGCAAGGTGTATCTGCAAATGACGGTTCATATCTCCAAAGATTAATGAATACTACAAGTATTAACGCTGGAAACCCAGCAATGACTCGACTGTTCAAGTATTAACGCTGGAAACCCAGCAATGACTCGACTGTTCAAGTATTAACGCTGGAAACCCAGCAATGACTCGACTGTTCAAGTATTAACGCTGGAAACCCAGCAATGACTCGACTGTTCAAGTATTAACGCTGGAAACCAAGCAATGACTTGACTGTTCAAGTATTAACGCTGGAAACCAAGCAATGACTTGACTGTTCAAGTATTAACGCTGGAAACCCAGCAATGACTTGACTGTTCAAGTATTAACGCTGGAAACCCAGCAATGACTTGACTGTTCAAGTATTAATTGTTTCACTGATTTCATGGGGCAATGTTGACTGTTTCACTGATTTCATGGGGCAATGTTGACTGTTTCACTGATTTCATGGGGCAATGTTGACTGTTTCACTGATTTCATGGGGCAATGTTGACTGTTTCACTGATTTCATGGGGCAATGTTGACTGTTTCACTGATTTCATGGGGCAATGTTGACTGTTTCACTGATTTCATGGGGCAATGTTGACTGTTTCACTGATTTCATGGGGCAATGTTGACTGTTTCACTGATTTCATGGGGCAATGTTGACTGTTTCACTGATTTCATGGGGCAATGTTGACTGTTTCACTGATTTCATGGGGCAATGTTGACTGTTTCACTGATTTCATGGGGCAATGTTGACTGTTTCACTGATTTCATGGGGCAATGTTGACTGTTTCACTGATTTCATGGGGCAATGTTGACTGTTTCACTGATTTCATGGGGCAATGTTGACTGTTTCACTGATTTCATGGGGCAATGTTGACTGTTTCACTGATTTCATGGGGCAATGTTGACTGTTTCACTGATTTCATGGGGCAATGTTGACTGTTTCACTGATTTCATGGGGCAATGTTGACTGTTTCACTGATTTCATGGGGCAATGTTGACTGTTTCACTGATTTCATGGGGCAATGTTGACTGTTTCACTGATTTCATGGGGCAATGTTGACTGTTTCACTGATTTCATGGGGCAATGTTGACTGTTTCACTGATTTCATGGGGCAATGTTGACTGTTTCACTGATTTCATGGGGCAATGTTGACTGTTTCACTGATTTCATGGGGCAATGTTGACTGTTTCACTGATTTCATGGGGCAATGTTGACTGTTTCACTGATTTCATGGGGCAATGGGGTAGTCTGGAGTATTAACTTGTTTGGGTTTTTTGTATTCTTAAATTATCATGTTTGGGAGAATTCTCAGACTATCAGGCACGGATATTCTCAAATTATCAGGATTGAGCGTATTCTAATATTATCAGACACGCGGTATTCTCAAATTGTTAGGCTTGGTGTATTTCCAAATATTAAGACATTAGGGTATTCATAAATTGTAAGGATTGAGCGTATACTGGGTGGCAATATTATTACAATTTTAGTATTTCCTCAATTACTCTCCGTTCTTTTGTGCATGCCGTACTTAGGGGCATCAGAAGTGTATTAAATCTTTGCCATCATAATAATGAATCTTTAAGTTAATTAAAATTGTATTTTTATCACATCAAAAACACATTGTGAAGACTTCTAGGCGTTAACATCTATTTTAAAATCCCTTCTTTTAAATATATATATGTTTAAGAACTGTGTATATACCGTAACCACTGATTAAATGGACATCTCAAGCCTATATACCGTAACGACTGATTAAATGACATCTCAAGCCTATATACCGTAACGACTGATTAAATGGACATCTCAAGCCTATATACCGTAACGACTGATTAAATGGACATCTCAAGCCTATATACCGTAACCACTGATTAAATGGAAATCTCAAGCCTATATACCGTAACGACTGATTAAATGGACATCTCTTGCCTATATACCGTAACGACTGATTAAATGGACATCTCAAGCCTATATACCGTAACGACTGATTAAATGGACATCTCTTGCCTATATACCGTAACGACTGATTAAATGGACATCTCAAGCCTATAAACCGTAACCAATGATTAAATGGACATCTCAAGCCTATATACCGTAACGACTGATTAAATGGACATCTCTTGCCTATATACCGTAACGACTGATTAAATGGACATCTCAAGCCTATATACCGTAACGACTGATTAAATGGACATCTCTTGCCTATATACCGTAACGACTGATTAAATGGACATCTCAAGCCTATATACCGTAACCACTGATTAAATGGACATCTCAAGCCTATAAACCGTAACCAATGATTAAATGGACATCTCAATCCGTGTAATTATCTTTTAATTTCCCACCTAGCTCGCGATGTCAAAGTTTCCATAATATCTCCACTTCTATATCCAGGTAATCCGGTTCATCCTAATCAACACCTTTCATCCCATTGAAACTGGCATTTTCCAACCGGACATCGGAATTAAATACGTGGAAATGACCTGCTTTGTCCCCGCGGCCCATCTCACCGCCTTCTGCGCGTGTTGCCTCGTCCTGCTATTCACCTGCTCGGTGTACGCCTTCAAGACCCAGACACTGCCTTACAACTTCAAGGAGAGCCGCTACGTGTCGATGTGCATCATAACGACCCTTCTCATGTGGGCTGTTTTTATACCCTCTTACGTCATGAGCACGCGTCAACAGATGCGCATCAAATTTCTGATCCTCGCATTGCTCATCAACCACACGATGGCCCTCTTGTTTCTATTTGTATCGCGCAGCCTGGCTCTGTGGACAAAGTCTAGAAAAAGAAACAGTTTTCTGTTTGGTTGATTCGTTTGTCTTAATGAGAACTCACAATCTATATTATTGAGAAAATATGAAATAAAGGCATCAGTGTCTCAGATGGAATTACCGATGCTCATTTTTCGGTCTGACTTGACACATGACCACAGGTTTTGTATAAATATTTTAATATATAAATGTGCACAACAATTTATATTTATCTTTTGGAATATTGGTTTTATAAATTCGTGCTCTAAATGACATTTCTCGTTAATTTACTTTTGTTACATGCATGTTCATTGATGTGTGCCACAAACCGTTAAAATATCATTATTTGACACACACACACCCCCTCCCCAACCAAAAAAAAATTAAAAATAATATTAATTGCCGAACTGTTGGGAACTAAGCATACGCTCTTTACATAAAATAATCATAAAAACAAATAAAGCTGAATCATTGACCCGCGGCTAACATTCCAGAATAGAAACACAACAAATCGTACAACTTGTGGAATTCTCTTTAAAGAGTCGTTTTTTTCTTCTGATTTCTGGACAAACTAAGTAAATCAATCGCCACCCCCCCTCCTTTTTTTTCCACAAACGTTTGTCTAATTTTTCAATGTACATGCTATTTAGATTGAAATACATTATTCGTTTTTTTTTTCTTTAGGAACATCTCAAAGTGATAAATGGTTAAAATTAGCGACGTCATATCAGTTTTTTTAACAAACAAAAATGAAAACTTTGTCTTTGCATGTTTTTTTTGGGGGGGGGGGGGGGAGGGTGGACGAGGGGCAAATACGAAACTTAGCCAGCCTGTTGTTGTTTTTTTAAAATCTCATCAGCATGTGCTAGCCGTTTCTGGAAGATGTGTGCATATAATATATTGTCAGCATTGATTCTTCAGTGAAAATGGTCATTTAAAAAATAATATTAGGTTTGGCTACAGTGTAGCTTGCAAGCGCTTCGAAAAATGTATGCAAACTCAAGTGTTGTTAATATAGCAAACTAAATGTACTACAACTATTTGCTAAAAAAAAGGTTATTATCTTTCATTATAGCAAACTAAATGTACTACAACTATTTGCTAAAAAAAAGGTTATTATCTTTCATTATCGCAACTAAATGTACTACAACTCTTTGCTAAAAAAAAGGTTATTATCTTTCATTATAGCAAACTAAATGTACCACAACTATTTGCTAAAAAAAGGTTATTATCTTTCATTATCGCAAACTAAATGTACTACAACTATTTGCTAAAAAAAAGGTTATTATCTTTCATTATAGCAAACTAAATGTACCACAACTATTTGCTAAAAAAAGGTTATTATCTTTCATTATAGCAAACTAAATGTACCACAACTATTTGCTAAAAAAAGGTTATTATCTTTCATTATAGCAAACTAAATGTACCACAACTATTTGCTAAAACATAGTATAACGTCTTTCTTTCAAACAACCAAAAATCACCAATAAGTTCCAAGATGTTCACATTTTTAACATCTTCTTGGAGGCATGCAATTGCCAGCAGATCACTGTGTCGCGTGTCTCTACAATTACTAGTAGATCACTGAGTTATGTGTCTATATAATCACCAGCAAGTCAATCATTCCTATGACTCTTACATTACTAGCATATAAGTGAGTCCTATGTCTCTTACATAACTAGCAGATCAGTGAGTCCTATATCTCTTACATAACTAGCAGATCAGTGAGTCCTATTTCTCTTACATAACTATCAGATCAGTGAGTCCTATATCTCTTACATAACTAGCAGATCAGTGAGTCCTATTTCTCTTACATAACTAGCAGATCAATGAGTCCTATGTCTCTTACATAACTATCAGATCAATGAGTCCCATGTCTCTTACATAACTATCAGATCAGTGAGTCCAATGTCTCTTACATAACTAGCAGATCAATGAGTCCTATGTCTCTTACATAACTAGCAGATCAATGAGTCCTATGTCTCTTACATAACTAGCAGATCAATGAGTCCTATGTCTCTTACATAACTAGCAGATCAATGAGTCCTATGTCTCGAACATAACTATCAGATCAATGAGTCCTATGTCTCTTACATAACTAGCAGATCAATGAGTCCTATGTCTCTTACATAACTAGCAGATCAATGAGTCCTATGTCTCTTACATAACTATCAGATCAATGAGTCCTATGTCTCTTACGTAACTAGCAGATCAGTGAGTCCTATGTCTCTTACATAACTATCAGATCAATGAGTCCTATGTCTCTTACGTAACTAGCAGATCAGTGAGTCCTATGTCTCTTACATAACTAGCAGATCAATGAGTCCTATGTCTCTTACATAACTATCAGATCAATGAGTCCTATGTCACTTACATAACTATCAGATCAATGAGTCCTATGTCTCTTACATAACTAGCAGATCAGTGAGTCATATGTCTCTTACATAACTAGCAGATCAATGAGTCCTATGTCTCTTACATAACTAGCAGATCAGTGAGTCCTATGTCTCTTACATAACTAGCAGATCAGTGAGT
Source organism: Omphiscola glabra (assembly GCA_964017045.1). Taxonomy (NCBI): domain Eukaryota; kingdom Metazoa; phylum Mollusca; class Gastropoda; family Lymnaeidae; genus Omphiscola; species Omphiscola glabra. The sequence goes on from OZ024799.1 coordinate 38,028,715, forward strand.
CCTATGTCTCTTTACATAACTAGCAGGTCAGTGAGTCCTATGTCTCTTACATAACTATCAGATCAATGAGTCCTATGTCTCTTACATAACTAGCAGATCAGTGAGTCCTATGTCTCTTACATAACTAGCAGATCAATGAGTCCTATGTCTCTTACATAACTAGCAGATCAATGAGTCATATGTCTCTTACATAACTAGCAGATCAATGAGTCCTATGTCACTTACATAACTATCAGATCAATGAGTCCTATGTCTCTTACATAACTAGCAGATCAGTGAGTCCTATGTCTCTTACATAACTAGCAGATCAATGAGTCCTATGTCACTTACATAACTAGCAGATCAGTGAGTCCTATGTCTCTTACATAACTAGCAGATCAATGAGTCCTATGTCACTTACATAACTAGCAGGTCAGTGAGTCCTATGTCTCTTACATAACTATCAGATCAGTGAGTCCTATGTCTCTTACATAACTATCAGATCAGTGAGTCCTATGTCTCTTACATAACTAGCAGATCAGTGAGTCCTATGTCTCTTTACATAACTAGCAGGTCAGTGAGTCCTATGTCTCTTACATAACTATCAGATCAATGAGTCCTATGTCTCTTACATAACTAGCAGATCAGTGAGTCCTATGTCTTTTACATAACTAGCAGATCAATGAGTCCTATGTCACTTACATAACTAGCAGATCAGTGAGTCCTATGTCTCTTATATAACTAGCAGATCAGTGAGTCCTATGTCTCTTACATAACTAGCAGATCAATGAGTCCTATGTCTCTTACATAACTAGCAGATCAGTGAGTCCTATGTCTCTTACATAACTAGCAGATCAATGAGTCCTATGTCTCTTACATAACTAGCAGATCAATGAGTCCTATGTCTCTTACATAACTAGCAGATCAATGAGTCCTATGTCTCTTACATAACTAGCAGATCAATGAGTCCTATGTCTCTTACATAACTAGCAGATCAGTGAGTCCTATGTCTCTTACATAACTAGCAGATCAGTGAGTCCTATGTCTCTTACATAATTAGCAGATCAGTGAGTCCTATGTCACTTACATAACTAGCAGATCAGTGAGTCCTATGTCTCTTACATAACTATAAGATCAATGAGTCCTATGTCTCTTACATAACTAGCAGATCAATGAGTCCTATGTCTCTTACATAACTATCAGATCAGTGAGTCCTATGTCTCTTACATAACTAGCAGATCAATGAGTCCCATGTCTCTTACATAACTATCAGATCAGTGAGTCCTATGTCTCTTACATAACTAGCAGATCAATGAGTCCTATGTCTCTTACATAACTAGCAGATCAATGAGTCCTATGTCTCTTACATAACTATCAGATCAATGAGTCCTATGTCTCTTACATAACTAGCAGATCAATGAGTCCTATGTCTCTTACATAACTAGCAGATCAGTGAGTCCTATGTCTCTTACATAACTAGCAGATCAATGAGTCCTATGTCACTTACATAACTATCAGATCAATGAGTCCTATGTCTCTTACATAACTAGCAGATCAGTGAGTCCTATGTCTCTTACATAACTAGCAGATCAATGAGTCCTATGTCACTTACATAACTAGCAGATCAGTGAGTCCTATGTCTCTTACATAACTAGCAGATCAATGAGTCCTATGTCACTTACATAACTAGCAGGTCAGTGAGTCCTATGTCTCTTACATAACTATCAGATCAATGAGTCCTATGTCTCTTAAATAACTAGCAGATCAGTGAGTCCTATGTCTCTTACATAACTATCAGATCAATGAGTCCTATGTCTCTTACATAACTAGCAGATCAGTGAGCCCTATGTCTCTTACATAACTAGCAGATCAATGAGTCCTATGTCTCTTACATAACTATCAGAGCAGTGAGTCCTATGTCTCTTACATAACTAGCAGATCAGTGAGTCCTATGTCTATTTACATAACTAGCAGGTCAGTGAGTCCTATGTCTCTTACATAACTATCAGATCAGTGAGTCCTATGTCTCTTACATAACTATCAGATCAGTGAGTCCTATGTCTCTTACATAATTATCAGATCAGTGAGTCCTATGTCTCTTACATAACTAGCAGATCAGTGAGTCCTATGTCTCTTACATAACTAGCAGATCAGTGAGTCCTATGTCTCTTACATAACTAGCAGATCAGTGAGTCCTATGTCTCTTACATAACTAGCAGATCAGTGAGTCCTATGTCTCTTACATAACTATCAGATCAGTGAGTCCTATGTCTCTTACATAACTAGCAGATCAGTAAGTCCTATGTCTCTTTACATAACTAGCAGATCAGTGAGTCCTATGTCTCTTACGTAACTAGCAGATCAGTGAGTCCTATGTCTCTTACATAACTAGCAGATCAGTGAGTCCTATGTCTCTTACATAACTATCAGATCAGTGAGTCCTATGTCTCTTACATAACTAGCAGATCAGTGAGTCCTATGTCTCTTTACATAACTAGCAGGTCAGTGAGTCCTATGTCTCTTACATAACTATCAGATCAATGAGTCCTATGTCTCTTACATAACTAGCAGATCAGTGAGTCCTATGTCTCTTACATAACTAGCAGATCAATGAGTCCTATGTCTCTTACATAACTAGCAGATCAATGAGTCCTATGTCTCTTACATAACTAGCAGATCAATGAGTCCTATGTCACTTACATAACTATCAGATCAATGAGTCCTATGTCTCTTACATAACTAGCAGATCAGTGAGTCCTATGTCTCTTACATAACTAGCAGATCAATGAGTCCTATGTCACTTACATAACTAGCAGATCAGTGAGTCCTATGTCTCTTACATAACTAGCAGATCAATGAGTCCTATGTCACTTACATAACTAGCAGGTCAGTGAGTCCTATGTCTCTTACATAACTATCAGATCAGTGAGTCCTATGTCTCTTACATAACTATCAGATCAGTGAGTCCTAAGTCTCTTACATAACTAGCAGATCAGTGAGTCCTATGTCTCTTTACATAACTAGCAGGTCAGTGAGTCCTATGTCTCTTACATAACTATCAGATCAATGAGTCCTATGTCTCTTACATAACTAGCAGATCAGTGAGTCCTATGTCTTTTACATAACTAGCAGATCAATGAGTCCTATGTCACTTACATAACTAGCAGATCAGTGAGTCCTATGTCTCTTACATAACTAGCAGATCAGTGAGTCCTATGTCTCTTACATAACTAGCAGATCAATGAGTCCTATGTCTCTTACATAACTAGCAGATCAGTGAGTCCTATGTCTCTTACATAACTAGCAGATCAATGAGTCCTATGTCTCTTACATAACTAGCAGATCAATGAGTCCTATGTCTCTTACATAACTAGCAGATCAATGAGTCCTATGTCTCTTACATAACTAGCAGATCAATGAGTCCTATGTCTCTTACATAACTAGCAGATCAGTGAGTCCTATGTCTCTTACATAACTAGCAGATCAGTGAGTCCTATGTCTCTTACATAACTAGCAGATCAGTGAGTCCTATGTCACTTACATAACTAGCAGATCAGTGAGTCCTATGTCTCTTACATAACTATAAGATCAATGAGTCCTATGTCTCTTACATAACTAGCAGATCAATGAGTCCTATGTCTCTTACATAACTATCAGATCAGTGAGTCCTATGTCTTTTACATAACTATCAGATCAATGAGTCCCATGTCTCTTACATAACTATCAGATCAGTGAGTCCTATGTCTCTTACATAACTAGCAGATCAATGAGTCCTATGTCTCTTACATAACTAGCAGATCAATGAGTCCTATGTCTCTTACATAACTAGCAGATCAATGAGTCCTATGTCTCTTACATAACTAGCAGATCAATGAGTCCTATGTCTCGAACATAACTATCAGATCAATGAGTCCTATGTCTCTTACATAACTAGCAGATCAATGAGTCCTATGTCTCTTACATAACTAGCAGATCAGTAAGTCCTATGTCTCTTACATAACTATAAGATCAATGAGTCCTATGTCTCTTACTTAACTAGCAGATCATTGAGTCCTATGTCTCTTACATAACTATCAGATCAATGAGTCCTATGTCTCTTACGTAACTAGCAGATCAGTGAGTCCTATGTCTCTTACATAACTAGCAGATCAATGAGTCCTATGTCTCTTACATAACTATCAGATCAATGAGTCCTATGTCTCTTACATAACTAGCAGATCAATGAGTCCTATGTCTCTTACATAACTAGCAGATCAGTGAGTCCTATGTCTCTTACATAACTAGCAGATCAATGATTCCTATGTCACTTACATAACTATCAGATCAATGAGTCCTATGTCTCTTACATAACTAGCAGATCAGTGAGTCCTATGTCTCTTACATAACTAGCAGATCAATGAGTCCTATGTCACTTACATAACTAGCAGATCAGTGAGTCCTATGTCTCTTACATAACTAGCAGATCAATGAGTCCTATGTCACTTACATAACTAGCAGGTCAGTGAGTCCTATGTCTCTTACATAACTATCAGATCAATGAGTCCTATGTCTCTTACATAACTAGCAGATCAGTGAGTCCTATGTCTCTTACATAACTATCAGATCAATGAGTCCTATGTCTCTTACATAACTAGCAGATCAGTGAGCCCTATGTCTCTTACATAACTAGCAGATCAATGAGTCCTATGTCTCTTACATAACTATCAGAGCAGTGAGTCCTATGTCTCTTACATAACTAGCAGATCAGTGAGTCCTATGTCTCTTTACATAACTAGCAGGTCAGTGAGTCCTATGTCTCTTACATAACTATCAGATCAGTGAGTCCTATGTCTCTTACATAACTATCAGATCAGTGAGTCCTATGTCTCTTACATAATTATCAGATCAGTGAGTCCTATGTCTCTTACATAACTAGCAGATCAGTGAGTCCTATGTCTCTTACATAACTAGCAGATCAGTGAGTCCTATGTCTCTTACATAACTAGCAGATCAGTGAGTCCTATGTCTCTTACATAACTAGCAGATCAGTGAGTCCTATGTCTCTTACATAACTATCAGATCAGTGAGTCCTATGTCTCTTACATAACTATCAGATCAGTGAGTCCTATGTCTCTTACATAACTATCAGATCAGTGAGTCCTATGTCTCTTACATAACTAGCAGATCAGTGAGTCCTATGTCTCTTTACATAACTAGCAGGTCAGTGAGTCCTATGTCTCTTACATAACTATCAGATCAATGAGTCCTATGTCTCTTACATAACTAGCAGATCAGTGAGTCCTATGTCTCTTACATAACTAGCAGATCAATGAGTCCTATGTCACTTACATAACTAGCAGATCAGTGAGTCCTATGTCTCTTACATAACTAGCAGATCAGTGAGTCCTATGTCTCTTACATAACTAGCAGATCACTGAGTCCTATGTCTCTTACATAACTAGCAGATCAGTGAGTCCTATGTCTCTTACATAACTAGCAGATCAATGAGTCCTATGTCTCTTACATAACTAGCAGATCAATGAGTCCTATGTCTCTTACATAACTAGCAGATCAATGAGTCCTATGTCTCTTACATAACTAGCAGATCAATGAGTCCTATGTCTCTTACATAACTAGCAGATCAGTGAGTCCTATGTCTCTTACATAACTAGCAGATCAGTGAGTCCTATGTCTCTTACATAACAAGCAGATCAGTGAGTCCTATGTCACTTACATAACTAGCAGATCAGTGAGTCCTATGTCTCTTACATAACTATAAGATCAATGAGTCCTATGTCTCTTACATAACTAGCAGATCAATGAGTCCTATGTCTCTTACATAACTATCAGATCAATGAGTCCTATGTCTCTTACATAACTATAAGATCAATGAGTCCTATGTCTCTTACATAACTAGCAGATCAATGAGTCCTATGTCTCTTACATAACTATCAGATAGTGAGTCCTATGTCTCTTACATAACTATAAGATCAATGAGTCCTATGTCTCTTACATAACTATCAGATCAGTGAGTCCTATGTCTCTTACATAACTATAAGATCAATGAGTCCTATGTCTCTTACATAACTAGCAGATCAGTGAGTTGAGTGCCTTCACATCTGTTGAGGAGTTGTGTTTTAAAACCTTTTTCATTCAACTAAAAAACATTCGCTTTCAACTGTTGTCACCGGCAATGTCTAGTCAAGGTTAGCAATGTCAGGGCAAGGTCAGCAATGTCAGGGCAAGGTCGGCAATGTCTATTCAAGGTCTGCAATGTCAGGGCAAGGTCGGCAATGTCTAGTCAAGGTCTGCAATGTCAGGGCAAGGTCGGCAATGTCAGGGCAAGGTCGGCAATGTCAGGGCAAGGTCGGCAATGTCTAGTCAAGGTCTGCAATGTCAGGGCAAGGTCTGCAATGTCAGGGCAAGGTCTGCAATGTCAGGGCAAGGTCTGCAATGTCAGGGCAAGGTCGGCAATGTCTAGTCAAGGTCTGCAATGTCAGGGCAAGGTCTGCAATGTCAGGGCAAGGTCGGAAATGTCAGGGCAAGGTCGGCAATGTCAGGGCAAGGTCGGCAAAGTATTCTGGAACGCATTTAATCCTGGTTAGTTTGAGTCGTTTCTGTAACTGTTTTCCCAGTTGTTGACAGCATTGAAAATAATTCTGATAAAATGTTGACCTCGCCTGCGCCATTTGAGGTTTTTTGTCGTGCCGTCGTAGTTGGTGCTCTTTAGTGGAATTCCTTTTTGAACTCCCATTGCATCAACGTCTTTCACGATGCCATCCCAAGTGTCATAGTTTCACAATACCATCCCAAGTGTCATAGTTTCACAATACCATCCCAAGTGTCATTGTTTCACAAAACCTTCCCAAGTGTCATTGTTTCACAATACCATCCCAAGTGTCATAGTTTCACAATACAATCCTAAGTGTCAATTGTTCATAATACCATCCCAAGTGTTATTGTTTCAAACTACCATCCCAAGTGTCATAGTTTCAAAATACCATCCCAAGTGTCATTGTTTCAAACTACCATCCCAAGGGTCATTGTTTCACAATACCATCCCAAGTGTCATAGTTATGATACGACTTAAGAAAACATGTCGGTGATCTCATGTGCATTTTTTACCGGTTTGACTAAGACTAAATTCAGACGATCGGCATAGCAGTGTAGACAACCTGTGGAGCCCTGACCTGGTCTGTTTTATATGAAGAGTAGCATGATCTCAATCTACCATTCAGCGTGCTATATAATTTAATCAATTTTTACGTCACAAGGCAATTTACTTTCTGTAGATTAGAACACTAGTACTGCCGGAGACGCTACAGTACAAGGCTTACTACTGGAGACGCTACAGTACAAGGCTTACTACTGGAGACGCTACAGTACAAGGCTTACTACTGGAGACGCTACAGTACAAGGCTTACTACTGGTCAAACAAAATATGGTCAAACAAAGTATGGTCAAACAAAGTATGGTCAAACAAAGTATGGTCAAACAAAGTATGGTCAAACAAAGTATGGTCCAACATGAAAATAGGAACGCAACATAACAACGAACGTGTTGAACAAACAACAGAAAATACGGAATACATGTTTTTAAATAGCATTCAGCTGAACAGTAGAATGTCCTTCTACTGCTATTTAATTTCCGACCACTACCGTTACACGCATCAATTTATTTTAAGACTATTTAAAACCATTACGCGCGTTAATTTTCGCCCACCAAAATTATAACATTACATTCTTATCAATTTACAAACAACTACAAATGTTATGCTTCTTGCTCAAGTCCGTGCTTGTGGCCGCCTCTCCTTAGAATCAGTGTCAGCCGCGACCTTCCACCTCATTGTGTTCAAAGTGAACTGTCCTATTCCTATTCTCACGCTAAATCTCTTCATCTCCCAAGGCCTCTATTTAAAGATAAAAAAAAGAACTTAATTTTAAGATGAGCTTCTTTTATTGCTCTTCTTTTATTGCTCTTCTTTTATTGCTCTTCTTTTATTGCTCTTGTTTAATGTAAATGTGTTTTGATTACGCAGATCAAAAATGTTCGTTTTAAGTAAGTATCAAATGGGACAAAACAGATTTAAAGAAAAAGCATACTAAAAAACTTTTTGAAGTTAGGACAGTTTGAAAGTAAGAAATTGTTTTTTTGTCCTTGTGTTTTAACACAAAAATTCAACCCATCTGCCCTGTGATTTAACATTTCTATCTAATAAATTTAATTAAATTTATATTTATTCTAAAAGGGAAAAAACCCGTAACTTTCTGATGTTGGATTTCATATTAAATTATTTAAATAGAAAATTGGAATGGCCATTGATATGTTGTCACATACAGACTGACAGTGGACTACACCGATGTAAGATTTTTCCAAGAACAGATTTTTTTTATTCAAAACCATAAAACACTCGCCACACTACTCAATGTCTCCATCACATTTATACATCATCATAACAAACATCTCATTACATCACATTTATACATCATCATAACAAACATCTCATTACATCACATTTATACATCATCATAACAAACATCTCATTACATCACGTTTATACATCATCATAACAAACATCTCATTACATCACATTTATACATCATCATAACAAACATCTCATTACATCACATTTATACATCATCATAACAAACATCTCATAACATCCCGTTTATGCAATTACATTACCCTCATCTTACAATTCACATTAATAGATGTGCATAGCAATCATCTCACTACTTCATATGTATACATCACCATGATACTCATATCACTGTCATCCAATCACATTTATTTATGACCATAATACTCATATCACTGTCATCAAATCACATTTATACATGACCATAGCACTCATATCACTGTCATCAAATATATTTATACATGACCATAACCCTCATATCACTGTCATCAAACATATTTATACATGACCATAACCCTCATATCAATGTCATCAAACATATTTATACATGACCATAACACTCATATCACTTTCATCAAACATATTTATGCATGACCATAGCACTCATATCACTGTCCTCAAGGCCGGCTCTAACAATTGCGGGGCCCTGTGCGAAACGAATTGCGCGAGGCCCTGTCTGGGTGGGGATAAGGATAATAAATGAAAATTAAGATTTTGTATTAGAAAATAAATTCGCGCAGGGCCAATGAAAGTGCGGGGCCCATTGCGGCCGCATAGGTTGCAATGGCCTAAGGCCGGCCCTGACTGTCATCAAACATATTTATACATGACCATAGCACTCATATCACTGTCATCAAACATATATAACAAAAAATATTATATATCCGGATTCACTTTAGTTTATGTATAAGCATGATTATTATAAATTACAATTACATTTAAAAGAAATATGAAGGAACCATTACCTTAGATGGCTTATTACAGCGTGTTGGTCTTACTTATCTTAGATGGCTTATTACAGCATGTTGGTCAAACTTATCTTAGATGGCTTATTACAGCGTGTTGGTCTTACTTATCTTAGATGGCTTATTACAGCATGTTGGTCAAACTTATCTTAGATGGCTTATTACAGCGTGTTGGTCTTACTTATCTTAGATGGCTTATTACAGCGTGCTGGTCTTACTTATCTTAGATGGCTTATTACAGCATGTTGGTCAAACTTATCTTAGATGGCTTATTACAGCATGTTGGTTAAACTTATCTTAGATGGCTTATTACAGCATGTTGGTCAAACTTATCTTAGATGGCTTATCACAGCGTGCTGGTCAAACTTATCTTAGATGGCTTATTACAGCGTGCTGGTCAAACTTATCTTATATGGCTTATCACAGCGTGCTGGTCAAACATATCTTAGATGGCTTATTACAGCGTGCTGGTCAAACTTATCTTAGATGGCTTATTACAGCGTGCTGGTCAAACTTATCTTAGATGGCTTATCACAGCGTGCTGGTCAAACTTATCTTAGATGGCTTATTACAGCGTGCTGGTCAAACTTATCTTAGATGGCTTATTACAGCGTGCTGGTCAAACTTATCTTAGATGGCTTATTACAGCGTGCTGGTCAAACTTATCTTAGATGGCTTATTACAGCGTGCTGGTCAAACTTATGTTAGATGGCTTATTACAGCGTGCTGGTCAAACTTATCTTAGATGGCTTATTACAGCGTGCTGGTCTTACTTATCTTAGATGGCTTATTACAGCATGTTGGTCTTACTTATCTTAGATGGCTTATTACAGCGTGTTGGTCTTACATGTCTTAGATGCCTTATTACAGCGTGTTGTTCAAACTTATCTTAGATGGCTTATTACAGCGTGTTGGTCTTACTTATCTTAGATGGCTTATTACAGCGTGCTGACTTACTTATCTTAGATGGCTTATTACAGCGTGTTGGTCTTACTTGTCTTAGATGGCTTATTACAGCGTGCTGGTCCTAATTATCTTAGATGACTTATTACAGCGTGCTGGTCTTACTTATCTTAGATGACTTATTACAGCGAGTTGGTCTTACTTGTCTTAGATGGCTTATTACAGCGAGTTGGTCTTACTTATCTTAGATGGCTTATTACAGCGTGTTTGTCTTACTTATCTTAGATGGCTTATTACAGCGTGTTGGTCTTACTTGTCTTAGATGGCTTATTACAGCGTGCTGGTCTTACTTATCTTAGATGACTTATTACAGCGAGTTGGTCTTACTTGTCTTAGATGGCTTATTACAGCGTGCTGGTCTAACTTATCTTAGATGGCTTATTATAGCGTGTTGGTCTTACTTGTCTTAGATGGCTTATTACAGCGTGTTGGTCTTACTTGTCTTACATGGCTTATTACAACGTGTTGGTCAAACTTATCTTAGATGGCTTATTACAGCGTGCTGCTCTTACTTATCTTAGATGGCTTATTACAGCGTGTTGGTCAAATATATCATAGATGGCTTATTACAGCGTGCTGGTTTTACTTATCTTAGATGGCTTATTACAGCGTGTTGGTCTTAATTATCTTAGATGGCTTATTACAGCGTGTTGGTCTTATTTATCTTAGATGGCTTATTACAGCGTGTTGGTCTTACTTATCTTAGATGGCTTATTACAGCATGTTGGTCAAACTTATCTTAGATGGCTTATTACAGCGTGCTGGTCTTACTTATCTTAGATGGCTTATTACAGAGTGTTGGTCTTACTTATCTTAGATGGCTTAATACAGCGTGTTGGCCTTACATGTCTTAGAGGGCTTATTACAGCGTGTTGGTCTTACTTATCTTAGATGGCTTATTACAGCGTGCTGGTCAAACTTATCTTAGATGGCTTATTACAGCGTGTTGGTCAAACTTATCTTAGATGGCTTATTACAGCGTGATGTTCTTACTAATCTTAGATGGCTTATTACAGCCTGCTGGTCAAACTTATCTTAGATGCTTATTACAGCGTGTTGGTCTTACTTATCTTAGATGGCTTATTACAGCGTGTTGGTCTTACTTGTCTTAGATGGCTTATTACAGCGTGTTGGTCTTACATGTCTTAGATGCCTTATTACCGCGTGTTGGTCAAACTTATCTTAGATGGCTTATTACAGCGTGCTGGTCTTACTTATCTTAGATGGCTTATTACAGCGTGCTGGTCTTACTTATCTTATATGGCTTATTACAGCGTGCTGTCTTACTTATCTTAGATGGCTTATTACAGCGTGTTTGTCTTACTTATCTTAGATGGCTTATTACAGCGTGTTGGTCTTACTTGTCTTAGATGGCTTATTACAGCGTGCTGGTCTTACTTATCTTAGATGACTTATTACAGTGAGTTGGTCTTACTTGTCTTAGATGGCTTATTACAGCGTGCTGGTCTTACTTATCTTAAATGTCTTATTATAGCTTGTTGGTCTTACTTGTCTTAGATGGCTTATTACAGCGTGTTGGTCTTACTTGTCTTAGATGGCTTATTACAACGTGTTGGTCAAACTTATCTTAGATGGCTTATTACAGCGTGCTGCTCTTACTTATCTTAGATGGCTTATTACTGCGTGTTGGTCAAACATATAATAGATGGCTTATTACAGCATGCTGGTTTTACTTATCTTAGATAGCTTATTACAGCGTGTTGGTCTTACTTATCTTAGATGGCTTATTACAGCGTGCTGGTCTTACTTATCTTAGATGGCTTATTACAGCGTGTTGGTCTTACTTATCTTAGATGGCTTATTACAGCGTGTTGGTTTTACTTATCTTAGATGGCTTATTACAGCGTGCTGTTCAAACTTATCTTACATGGCTTATTACAGCGTGCCGGTCAAACTTATCTTAGATGGCTTAATACAGCGTGTTGGTCTTACTTGTCTTAGATGGCTTATTACAACGTTCTGGTCTTACTTATCTTAGATGGCTTATTACAGCGTGCTGCTCTTACTTATCTTAGATGGCTTAATACAGCGTGTTGGTCTTACTTGTCTTACATGGTTTATTACAACGTGTTGGTCAAACTTATCTTAGATGGCTTAATACAGCGTGTTGGTCTTACTTGTCTTACATGGCTTATTACAACGTGTTGGTCAAACTTATCTTAGATGGCTTATTACAGCGTGCTGCTCTTACTTATCTTAGATGGCTTATTACAGCGTGTTGGTCAAACATATAATAGATGGATTATTACAGCGTGCTGGTTTTACTTATCTTAGTTAGCTTATTACAGCGTGTTGGTCTTACTTATCTTAGATGGCTTATTACAGCGTGCTGGTCTTACTTATCTTAGATGGCTTATTACAGCGTGTTGGTCTTACTTATCTTAGATGGCTTATTACAGCGTGTTGGTTTTACTTGTCTTAGATGGCTTATTACAGCATGTTGGTTAAACTTATTTTAGATGGCTTATTACATCGTGCTGTTCAAACTTATCTTAGATGGCTTATTACAGCGTGCTGGTCAAACTTATCTTAGATGGCTTATTACAGCGTGCTGGTCAAACTTATCTTAGATGGCTTATTACAGCGTGCTGGTCAAACTTATGTTAGATGGCTTATTACAGCGTGCTGGTCAAACTGATCTTAGATGGCTTATAACAGCGAGTTGGTCTTACTTATCTTAGATGGCTTATTACAGCGTGCTGTCTTTCTTATCTTTGATGGCTTATTACAGAGTGTTGGTCTTACTTATCTTAGATGGCTTATTACAGCGTGTTTGTCTTACTTATCTTAGATGGCTTATTACAGCGTGTTGGTCTTACTTGTCCTAGATGGCTAATTACAGCGTGCTGGTCTTACTTATCTTACATGACTTATTACAGCGAGTTGGTCTTACTTGTCTTAGATGGCTTATTACAGCGTGCTCGTCTTACTTATCTTAGATGGCTTATTACAGCGTGTTGGTCTTACTTATCTTAGATGGCTTATTACAGCGTGTTCGTCTTACTTATCTTAGATGGCTTATTACAGCATGCTGGTCAAACGTATCTTAGATGGCTTATTACAGCGTGCTGGTCAAACTTATCTTAGATGGCTTATTACAGCGTGCTGGTCTTACTTATCTTAGATGGCTTATTACAGAGTGTTGGTCTTACTTGTCTTAGATGGCTTATTACAACGTGTTGGTCAAACTTATCTTAGATGGCTTATTACAGCGTGCTGCTCTTACTTATCTTAGATGGCTTATTACAGCGTGTTGGTCAAACATATCCTAAATGGCTTATTACAGCGTGCTGGTTTTACTTATCTTAGATGGCTTATTACAGCGTGTTGGTCTTATTTATCTTAGATGGCTTATTACAGCATGTTGGTCAAACTTATCTTAGATGGCTTATTACAGCGTGCTGGTCTTACTTATCTTAGATGGCTTATTACAGCGTGTTGGTCAAACTTATCTTAGATGGCTTATTACAGCGTGCTGGTCTTACTTTTCTTAGATGGCTTATTACAGCGTGTTGGTCTTACCTATCTTACATGGCTTATTACAGCGTGCTGGTCAAACTTATCTTAGATGGCTTATTACAGCGTGTTGGTCTTACTTGTCTTAGATGGCTTATTACAACGTGTTGGTCAAACTTATCTTAGATGGCTTATTACAGCGTGCTGGTCTTACTTATCTTAGATGGCTTATTACAGCGTGTTGGTCTTACTTATTTTAGATTGCTTATTACAGCGTGTTGGTCTTACTTATCTTAGATGGCTTATTACAGCGTGCTGGTCAAACGTATCTTAGATGGCTTATTACAGCGTGCTGGTCTTACTTATCTTAGATGGCTTATTACAGCGTGTTGGTCTTACTTATCTTAGATGGCTTATTACAGCGTGTTGGTCAAACTTATCTTAGATGGCTTATTACAGCGTGCTGGTCTTACTTATCTTAGATGGCTTATTACAGCGTGTTGGTCTTACTTATCTTAGATGGCTTATTACAGCGTGCTGGTCAAACTTATCTTAGATGGCTTATTACAGCGTGCTGGTCAAACTTATCTTAGATGGCTTATTACAGCGTGTTGGTCTTACTTATCTTAGATGGCTTATTACAGCGTGTTGGTCTTACTTGTCTTAGATGGCTTATTATAGCATGTTGGTCAAACTTATCTTAGAGGGCTTATTACAGCGTGCTGGTCTTACTTATCTTAGATTGCTTATTACAGCGTTTTGGTCTTACTTATCTTAGATGGCTTATTACAGCGTGTTGGTCTTACTTGTCTTAGATGGCTTATTACAGCATGTTGGTCAAACTTATCTTAAATGGCTTATTACAACTTATCCAAGTTACTGCGCTATATAAGACAACTAATAATAATAATAAAGTTGGAAGGTTATGAAAGAAATTTTTAATTAAAAACTTATTATCTAAGAATTACATCGTAAACCCAAACATATGTCGTCTTTAGTGCGTTTTTAGCGCGTTGTTAATATTGAGAAAATAAATTAAAATTAATATGTTCTAAATAAGCACGGAAATGACGTCATAGCGCGAATTGCCTATTTTTGCCAATACTCTAAGTTTCATCGATTTAACAATCGCGCGTAACTAAACTTATAATATATTTTCCCTTTCTTAAAAGTAAAGTTGATGAATATAATTGATTGCGTTTCAAATTGTTAATAAAACACACTAAAATTAGCTCTGCAATTTTAAAATTTAATAAGTTTTAACGTTTTAATCAGTCCAACATATACTTTTATTATTTTATTACATTTACCATTTTTGAAGACTTAACCTTTAAATAAGAAAATGCCGTTTACGTCAATCAGTGCAGCGAAATTCCATATCCAAATAGCTTTCACTAATGCACTTATCACTCATCCAAATAAGAACAAACGACATGAAGTGCTAACATTGTTTGTTTGCATACGTAGGGGAATACGTGGATGATTTAATTAATTTGTATTAAACTCTGGAGAAGTGGGGATACGATACTTTCATTTTGCCCCAGGCAGTGCGTACAAGATACGCCTCAAAGTAGAGGAATGAATTTTATAATTAATTAACCTTCTTTGGTACATATATATCGGAAGTGATAACAAGGATGTGCCCGTTTTTAAGTGGACGACAATATCTTTAAATGGAATTATATTACAATTGTGAAAAATAGATGTTATATTCTCTTTCAACAAATAAACATTTGTATACCAATTAAGAAATTCAATGGTGTTAACAAAACGTGGGTACATTTACATAAGTATACCTATGTATATCAAACCCCAATCCACAAGTGAAAATAGAGATGGGTTAAGATTTTCTTTTAAAAGTATTAAAATATATTTTTGTTTTTACTTTGCGAAAAGTAAAGAAGGTGTATATTGTTATGAGATTAATAACATTTCTGTAAAAAAGAAAGACACTCAAGTCTGTTACATACGTGAAAAATGGTTAAATTATTCTTCTTTCAATAAAAGAATTCTTTGCTTTACGATGTTACTATAATATAGTAGAAAACAATGGCAAAAGTTTGGTTGAACTTTTAATGAAGGTATCAGTATATCAAATTTATTTAATATAAAATATATATTAAAATGGTATATAGAGTTTCAGTTGTAGATTTAAGATTAAGGTTTCACAATTTTTACAGGAAAAGAATTTAGCTAAGGGACACGAAAACATGCAGTGTAGGCACAACAATTAAACAAATTTAAAAACACTTGACATCTAAATTATTTCTCTAGCGTTAAAATCAGCCGCCCATTGAACTCGTTTGGTGACAAAAATGATTTAATTAGTGATCATTTAGACTTAGTAATATAAGTTCGTGTTTAGAGATAAAAGAAAGTGTAGTATAACGGCTCGAGAAGGGGTAGGGTGGGCGTATAATATATAGCAAAAAAAAAATACTTCTTAAAACTTTTAATGTTGTTAGAAACTTAAAATTCAATACAATGTTACTTCTTGTCAAAATAAAAAGTTGTGATGAGTTTTCGTAATAGCAGTTGCAAATTATCTTAAAGTGTATACCATTAGCATCTCGATAACATCGAGTGATATATTCTAGTAGGCCTACTTACCAAAAAAAAATTTAGTATAATTGTTTTTTATATAAAGTTATATTAAATAATATATCGAAATTATTAAATATTCATCTGTTGATGGTTTTTAAAAAAAAGTTATTCTCTATTTCATAATCCGGCACTGTTATGATTGTAAAAGAAGTTATTCTCTATTTCATAATCCGGCACTGTTATGATTGTAAAAGAAGTTATTCTCTATTTCATAATCCGGCACTGTTATGATTGTAAAAGAAGTTATTCTCTATTTCATAATCCGGCACTGTTATTATTGTAAAAGAAGTTATTCTCCATTTCACAACACGGCACTGTTTTAATGTCCTTGCACTTCACAGCCAAACATAACAATCTTCAATCCTTTCATGTGATGGGAGTCGTCATTTCCGCCCTAGCAGACGAGACCTCAGCAGTCGCTCATATTCTGGGACCCGTGCAGAAGCCATCTATTTCACACGGCATCATTCCCTCAGCTCTAAATACAAAGGTAAATATAAATGCTCTCTATAAACCACGTGACAGATGTTTGTCGTGAGTTTTTATCCATGAGCCTTGATGAAATGAAGCACGTTACAATCACTACCTTAAGCCAATAAAGTTGTTGAAATGCTCTTCTTTGATCAACATTGATAACATTGCATATTGAAATCAAATATTTTTTTAAAAGAATAATCTTCTTAGATAAATTTGAGCATCGGTTAATTTCGATTTGTTTAACCTTAACTGATGTTAACCAATGCAAATTGGAATTTATCCACCTTATTTTTTTTTTCATTCTTTCTGCGAACTAAGATCTTCTACCCCACGTTCAAGGATTTGTGGCCACCCTATCAGATCTTTGCGCTTGCTGTAGTGGGTCTTCTACACGGCCAGAAGTGGGATGCTTTCAACGTGATCTTTGAGAACACATATCCCTATCCTTTTGCTTACACTGCGATGATATACCTTCTAAGGACATACGGCATGTGTCAGACACGAAAGGTGGAGGTCAACTTAGAGAAAATTTTTACCGGTGAGCAGAACTTGACCGCCATTGTGGAGAAGATTTTGAAAGACCCCCAAGCGTCCAGAATCATAGTCGTTCTAGGAACGTATCACCTCCATTTTCTTTTATCAATCATTAACAGAGACATCGGTGGAGACGGCAAGTTAATCTGGGTCGGCCACAAGGACTGGAAGACCCTCGCTACACGAAAACTGGCTCCGTTCGGATCGTTTTCTTTCATGTTTGACATTCACGAGGACCCTCACCTGAGAACGTACCTGCTTGGTCTCAACCTGAGCAACAGGAACCCTTGGTTTCTTGGAGCAATGAAAGACGAATTCAACTGCTCTGATCCGTCGTGCGTCAAAGAAATTCTAGGTCAAGTAATAAACTCGACTGAACATATGTCCGGTGTTATCGACTCTGTAAACGTGTTCGCCCAATCTCTTAAGGCCTTCTTGGCCAAGAAGTGCCCAGGTGCAGCTGGCAGTAACGCAACATCGTGTTACCTCCTCTATGAAAATGAGTTTAAAAAATTCATAAATTATGTAGCCTTTCAAGGAATCTCCTCTAAGATTAATTTCCGGGATTCTTCTTTTAATGTAAAAAAAATGTTGATCTATCAAACACACACCGGTGGTGCCTCTACGATCGGCAATTTTGACTTTGATGATCGAGAGATGTTTAATGTCAACCTAATCAATTTTACAGGCTACACGATTTCTAAAGAACGATTGGATCCAAACTCGTATTGTAGGATAGGCTGCAAGGTTGGTGAATATCGGCACTCCATTTCACGGTGCTGCTGGATGTGTAGGCGCTGTGAGAGCCACGAGATTGTGAGCAGCGATGGCGAGTCGTGTGTAAAATGCCCCACGCTGTACTGGCCATATTCTACAGACGAGAACTCAACGCTGCACTGCCGGCGCATCAAGCCGAGCTACTTCCACTGGGACACCACGACTCCAGCAGTCCTACTTGGATTCTCTCTGACGGGTATCTTCTGCGACCTGGTTCTGATGTGTCAGTACTGGAGGAAACGGAACCACTTCATCATCAAAGCGTCCAGCGTTGAGATCAGCATCGTGCAACTGATAGTTATTTCCCTTGGCTACCTGTCCATTATCCTCGCGATGGGTCGACCGACAACAATTAAGTGTTCTCTTTTCGTCTTCCTGTTCATGGCAAGCTTTAACGTCTTATACGTCACCATGCTAATAAAAGCCATTCGAGTTTATAGGATATTTGTGAACACACGTGGTAGACGAAAAATGACGTACACAAGTCCACCAGTACAGATAGGAATAATTTTGTCTTTTGGTGCAGCAGAGGTGAGAACTGTTGAAAGTATATTTTATATATATAGAGAGAGATGAGATATTGGTAAGGGTCTTGAATGTGTCTTGAAGTTTTTAATGTCTCTATTTCAAAAGAAATTTAAAAGATATTTTCATGCAAAATTATCTTTGCAAACGCATCGTCGTACAACGTAGAAAGCTTTAAACAAAGACTATTATTAGCTCAATATTAACTTTGACTTAAACAACGAAATCATTTCAACTACTTCCATGCTTTCATGTTTTTATAAATTTATACAAGTATTTTGAACTTTATTTCATTTTTTTTCTGTGAGTTGGCATTTTCATCTCTAATTCTTGTGCTTAGACAATGTTGCTTTTTAGTATTTCAAATACAAATAATGGTCATTACGCCATAGGCTGGACAAAGAATTTACATGACTTGTTAATCTTAGACCTGATAATTTGCCTATTCGCACAAGTTTGTTATTATAATCTTTGCCATTAGTATAGAAATAATAATCTTTGCCATTATTATAGAAATAATAATCTTTGCCATTAGTATAGAAATAATAATCTTTGCCATTAGTATAGAAATAATAATCTTTGCCATTAGTATAGAAATAATAATCTTTGCCATTAGTATAGAAATAATAATCTTTGCCATTATTAAATTAAAAGATGTCGGAAATTTATTTTGTAAGAGAAGAAGCAAATCATTCAAAATTTTCAAAAATCAGTTTTCACAACATGTCCGAAAAATCGCCATGTCTCACATTCCTTATCAGAAAGTTTCATCTGAAACAGAATCATAAAGAATCTGAGTTGTTTGTTTGGGCCCCCCCCCCCCCACCCCAAAAAAAAAAACAACTGCAAAAAAAAACAGAATTAATTTTAACAAAATACAGGGAGAGAAAAAATAACAAGCATACATTTTTAAAAAAAAAAACATTAAAAACGTATATTGAACTATGCGTTTTATATTTTAAATCAGTTTTTATTTCTCCCCCACCCAGATAAGCAGGTTCCTATTGATCAACCGCTTTTACCCTGTTGACAGTCGCGGCTCCCAGCCTGAAGTCCTCGTGAAGTACGTCGAAATCGCCTGCTACATCCCGTTAGAGCACATGGTTCCCTTCAGCTTTTACGTCCTCATCCTCCTGTTTTTGTGCTCACTGTTTGCCTTCAAGACCCAAAACTTACCCAACCATTTCAAGGAGAGCCGATTCGTGTCCATGTGCGTGTTGACAACGCTCATCATGTGGGCCGTGTTGATGCCTTCCTACATCGTGACGCTCCGCGGTCAGGTGAAGATGCTCTTCCTCATTCTCGCCGTCCTTATCAACCACACCATGGCGCTCGCGTTTCTTTTCATCACTCGTCTGCTGGCCATTTATTACTTAGAGCAATACCATTCGCGCCGTTCTTCTGTGTTTTCTCAGTCATCCGAACGTTCCGAAAAGAATACTCAATAACTATTGAAACTACAGAGTACTCGATAACTATTGGATGTACAGAATTCTCGATCACTATTGGAAGTACAGAATACTCGATAGTTATTAAAATTACATGGTACTTACTCGATAACTATTGCAAGTACAACATTCTGAATAAACCTCTGGAAAGTTACAGCATACATATTCGAAAGACTATTTACAGTAAATCATAATCTATGAACCTATTTGATGTGTAGTGTATTTGATGAGCCGATAGCTATTGAATGTATAGGACGAGGCGTGCTGGAAGATAATAAAAACATCACACACACACACACAAAATCGAATTCAGTATTGATCCTGTTAAATGTGCCAGCACAAAATACGTTAGTTTAGTTACTAAAAAAAAATTGGTATTGTTATGTGATCAGAGGGACAGAAGTTTAGACTTAGCATGTGAGATTGGTCTGTTGATCAAAAAGCTTAGTGAAATTGTAGCGCATAGCGCCCGGATTGAAGTAGCCACGCCATCATGCCGTAGCTTCTGTGTTTTTTTTCTCCGGATTTTGTTTTTGTTTTTGTTTTGGTTCTCAGACAATTAAGATCTATATTTTTAGAGTGGGCATGAAGCATCGAACCGAGTTTGTTACAGAAATGCAATGGATAAATGAATTTACAATCAACCCCGTGGTGTAAAAGTCGGTCCTTCATTCTGCGGGTGCAAGTGCGGTAAGAATAGATTTGACATATTTACAAAAGGAAGTTGGTGACAACAGAGGAATGTGATGTGAGAAGATACCCAATTGTCACATCAAGCTCAACAAGTGCATTGTACAACTACTCTAACGCCCATTGAAGAATTGCAGAAAAAAGGGGGGGGGGGGGAATGAAAATAATAGAGGAATTTTTTTTTAACTCATACATTTTAATAACTCAAAATTTTTTATATAATTATATTTTTAATTTATTGTAATGTGTGCGATTTTTTTAAACAAAAATAGGTCACTTAGAATAAAACAGAGTAGGTCACTTAACAAAATAAACCAAAATAGGTCACTTAACCGAATGTTAAAAAATGGAGCGCAATAATCTCCACTGATTAAAAACTGTAAAAAGCGAGGACAAAAATAAACATCTAATATAAAATATTATCAACACCTTCACGGTCATACGCATAATTTCTGCATTGCAAAATAATGTAGACAAGTCTCCCATAAGAGGATTTAGATTATTATTTTCTATCACTCTGTTATAATATGTGGAAATACTTTTCGATTTTGTTTTATTCCGATTAAAATTTCTTAAAATTTGAGCCACTTTCTTTCATTTCTTTTTTTAAGTCATCTGTGTATTTAAGACACATTAGCGATATATCGTTTGCATTACTTGTATTTGTCAATAAGGACCTTTTCAAACCTGTGTTGAAGCGTTGGATCGCGTCCACAAACTGAACACGAGCAAGCGCTTCAATGAAATCGCTGTCAAAGACGGACGTTTAATATATACAATTAAACATGAATGTCTATCCCGCCAATGTGATCATTATTAGTACCAGAACTTAACAAACTGTTCTAGCGATCAAGATGATCTGTTAAGTTCTTGTTGTTGTTTTCAATTTGGGCTTTTAGGTGGGTTTTTTTTTCTCTGCTTATATCTCTTTCTTCCCCCCCCCCTTTTAAAAAAAAAAAAAAAAAAGAATAACAAAAAATTTATAAATTAAATAAAATAACCACTTTAAAAATATGTGTTTATTTCCGAAACAAAAAAAAAGCAATGGAGATGAATTTGTCATTATCCGGTCGACTGGCTTGAATATCCTGATTTCAATAGTCGTTATTTTGCCTTCTTGTCCATTATCACACTCTCTTGTCCAATATTAAACTGGATGGTCCAATTTCACGTTGTCTTGTCCAATAATGCATTCATCTCCTTCACGGAGACAATGATTTTCGTTGAATTATTGTCTTATTAAAACGTCTCGACACATTATGGGGACTCTCCAAGTGTTCATGTTGACCGGTTGACCGATATTCCAAGGGCCCATAAAAGTAGCTACTTGAACGATGCTCTACGTCCATATTAAACCACATGCCAATTTGATGGTGTTACGAATGCACTACAAGCAGTATTTCACTTGAATAGAGTTGGTGACCGGGAAATCACATCAAAGCCACTTGGCCTTTTGTGTTTAATATCCCCGCATTAGACACGTTTTTGAATCTGAAACTTCAAAAGTTGATGGCGATATGTGGAAGACATTGTGATGTGTAATCATTCACACACACACACACACACACATGATATCCCTTGAGCGCCCCCCCCCCCCCATTTCCAATGCATGTCATGAGATAAGAAGATCGACATAGGCGTGCATATTGTGAACAGAATACTGCAGAGTAATACCAAGTCTTACTCCAACGTATTGAAATCGACCACTTTTGTTTTTTGTCTTTCAAATGAAATAATTCTGAAGTTCATCATTCACTCTAGAAATCATGTTGACATTCCTCTTGGTTACACCAAAATTTAACAAACGCAAGACCGAGTCGTAGTAAGGTTTACCCGTTCTCAGTGGAGTGTGAATCTATTTACAGAAAAGTTTCTTGCATGATGCTGTTGACAATGAAAGAGATCAATGTGTCACTAATGTGTCGTTTGTATTTCTTAAGAATAATATCGTTTGTTTAATGTTCTCCTGGTGTCGTGTCTAGTAAAACTCTGCAGTTAAACTTTGGATAATTTTCCGTGATAGCAAGATGTGGCAATCGTCTGGATATAAACATTCAATGAAGTGTGATTTGCTGTTATGGTCCATCAATTTGCGTGAGTTTCTGCTATATCTATCCTATCGTGTTAATAGCTGCTACATATACTCCATTGTGTTAATTGCTGCTATATCTATCCCATAGTGTTAATTGCTGCTATATCTATCCCATAGTGTTAATTGCTGCTATATCTATCCTATCGTGTTAATAGCTGCTACATATACTCCATTGTGTTAATTGCAGTTATATCTATCCCATAGTGTTAATTGCTGCTATATATATCCCATTGTGTTAATTGCTGCTATATCTATCCCATAGTGTTAATTGCTGCTATATCTATCCCATAGTGTTAATTGCTGCTATATCTATCCCATTGTGTTAATTGCTGCTATATCTATCCCATAGTGTTAATTGCTGCTATATCTATCCCATAGTGTTAATTGCTGCTATATCTATCCCATTGTGTTAATTGCTGCTATATCTATCCCATTGTGTTAATAGCTGTTATATCTATCCCATTGTGTTAATTGCTGCTATATCTATCCCATTGTGTTAATTGCTGCTATATCTATCCCATTGTGTTAATAGCTGCTATATCTATCCCATTGTGTTAATAGCTGCTATATCTATCCCATTCTGTTAATTGCTGTTATATCTATCCCATTGTGTTAATAGCTGTTATATCTATCCCATAGTGTTAATAGCTGCTATATCTATCCCATTGTGTTAATTGCTGCTATATCTATCCCATTGTGTTAATTGCTGCTATATCTATCCCATTGTGTTAATTGCTGCTATATCTATCCCATTGTGTTAATAGCTGCTATATCTATCCCATTGTGTTAATTGCTGTTATATCTATCCCATTGTGTTAATTGCTGTTATATCTATCCCATTGTGTTAATAGCTGCTATATCTATCCCATTGTGTTAATAGCTGTTATATCTATCCCATAGTGTTAATAGCTGCTATATCTATCCCATTGTGTTAATAGCTGCTATATCTATCCCATTGTGTTAATAGCTGTTATATCTATCCCATTGTGTTAATAGCTGCTATATCTATCCCATTGTGTTAATTGCTGTTATATCTATCCCATTGTGTTAATAGCTGCTATATCTATCCCATTGTGTTAATAGCTGCTATATCTATCCCATTGTGTTAATAGCTGCTATATCTATCCCATTGTGTTAATAGCTGTTATATCTATCCCATTGTGTTAATAGCTGTTATATCTATCCCATTGTGTTAATAGCTGCTATATCTATCCCATAGTGTTAATAGCTGTTATATCTATCCCATTGTGTTAATTGCTGTTATATCTATCCCATTGTGTTAATTGCTGTTATATCTATCCCATTGTGTTAATAGCTGCTATATCTATCCAATTGTGTTAATTGCTGTTATATCTATCCCATTGTGTTAATAGCTGCTATATCTATCCCATAGTGTTAATTGCTGCTATATCTATCCTATCGTGTTAATAGCTGCTACATATACTCCATTGTGTTAATTGCAGTTATATCTATCCCATAGTGTTAATTGCTGCTATATATATCCCATTGTGTTAATTGCTGCTATATCTATCCCATAGTGTTAATTGCTGCTATATCTATCCCATAGTGTTAATTGCTGCTATATCTATCCCATTGTGTTAATTGCTGCTATATCTATCCCATAGTGTTAATTGCTGCTATATCTATCCCATAGTGTTAATTGCTGCTATATCTATCCCATAGTGTTAATTGCTGCTATATCTATCCCATTGTGTTAATAGCTGTTATATCTATCCCATTGTGTTAATTGCTGCTATATCTATCCCATTGTGTTAATTGCTGCTATATCTATCCCATTGTGTTAATAGCTGCTATATCTATCCCATTGTGTTAATAGCTGCTATATCTATCCCATTGTGTTAATTGCTGTTATATCTATCCCATTGTGTTAATAGCTGTTATATCTATCCCATAGTGTTAATAGCTGCTATATCTATCCCATTGTGTTAATTGCTGCTATATCTATCCCATTGTGTTAATTGCTGCTATATCTATCCCATTGTGTTAATTGCTGTTATATCTATCCCATTGTGTTAATAGCTGCTATATCTATCCCATTGTGTTAATAGCTGCTATATCTATCCCATTGTGTTAATTGCTGTTATATCTATCCCATTGTGTTAATTGCTGTTATATCTATCCCATTGTGTTAATAGCTGCTATATCTATCCCATTGTGTTAATAGCTGTTATATCTATCCCATAGTGTTAATAGCTGCTATATCTATCCAATTGTGTTAATAGCTGCTATATCTATCCCATTGTGTTGTTATGTCTATTGTTTTATTAAGATACTGACGCCCATCCAAGAGAACATATCTATCATTGGTTGTTTTTTTTCCCCAGTGCACATCGCATTACCGCTCTTTAGCACACTACAATTGTTCATTGGTCACAATTTCTTTTTATTAGAATTGTTTTGTATTTTTGGTCACAATTTCTTTTTATTAGAATTGTTTTGTATTTTTGGTCACAATTTCTTTTTATTAGAATCGTTTGTTTTTTTGGGTCACAATTCTTTTTATTAGAATTGTTTATTTGGCTCACGTTTCTATAATTAGAATTGTTTATTTGGCTCACGTTTCTATAATTAGAATTGTTTATTTGGCTCACGTTTCTATAATTAGAATTGTTTATTTGGCTCACGTTTCTATAATTAGAATTGTTTATTTGGCTCACGTTTCTATAATTAGAATTGTTTATTTGGCTCACGTTTCTATAATTAGAATTGTTTATTTGGCTCACGTTTCTATAATTAGAATTGTTTATTTGGCTCACGTTTCTATAATTAGAATTGTTTATTTGGCTCACGTTTCTATAATTAGAATTGTTTATTTGGCTCACGTTTCTATAATTAGAATTGTTTATTTGGCTCACGTTTCTATAATTAGAATTGTTTATTTGGCTCACGTTTCTATAATTAGAATTGTTTATTTGGCTCACGTTTCTATAATTAGAATTGTTTATTTAGCTCACGTTTCATTTGGTAAGAATTCTAGAGGACTGGATTTTTTAAAGCGATAAAAAAATATTTCAATTCCAAAAATAGATGTCTGGTGCCAGAATAAAATACTTGACGACGTCGTCCTGTGATTAATTTTAAATAACAAATTTGCAGATAACATTATCGCAGTTTTGTACTAGAAGTTTTGAGATTAACCCGGATTTTGAGACATGAGTGGGAATTATTGTTCCTATGTTTGTTAGGACTTGCGCATTTGGTACATAATAATAGTTTAAGATATGCGAGATTCGGAACATGCGCAGCTGGGATAATCCACTTTTGGAAAAATAATTCGCTGCCCCAATAGAATTTTGTAAGTGTGCGTTACCCGAAAACACTTAATCTTCCACAGTTTTCTCTTTCTGTCTCGCTGTTTGTCTCTTGGTCTCCTACTCTTTCTGTCTCTCGGTCTCTCTCTCTCTGTCTGTCTCTCGGTCTCTATCTCTGTCTTTCTTTCGTTCTATCTCTCTATTTCTGTGACTGTCCCCCGGTCATCTCTCTCTCACGCTGTTTATCTCTTGGTCTCTCTCTCTGTCTGTCTCTCGGTCTCTCTCTCTATTTCGCTGTTTGTCTCTTGGTCTCTCTCTCTCTCTTTCTGTCTTTCGGTCTCTCTCTCACGCTATTTATCTCTTGTTCTCTCTTTCTGTCTGTCTCTTGGTCTCTCTCTCTGTCTGTCTCTCGGTCTCTCTCTCTCTTTCGCTGTTTGTCTCTTGGTCTCTCTCTCTCTCTTTCTGTCTTTCGGTCTCTCTCTCACGCTATTTATCTCTTGTTCTCTCTTTCTGTCTGTCTCTCGGTCTCTCTCTCTGTCTGTCCCTCGGTCTCTCTCTCTCTTTCTCTGTTTGTCTCTTGGTCTCTCTCTCTCTCGCTTTTTCACTTTTTGTCTTTTGGTCACTCTCTCTTTCTGTCTCTCGGTCTCTCTCTCTCACGCTGTTTGTCTCTTGGTCTCTCTTTCTGTCTGTCTCTCAGTCTCTCTCTGTGTTCTCTGGCGTACAGCTGTATAGAAGGCTCTGAACCAGAATATCTTAAATAACTGATTTCTAAACACGTCTCCTTAAAGAACCTGCAGTCTTCAACACAGTCCTTACTGAGAGTTCTCAGTGTGCACGGACACAGAAAAAAAGTCTTACGGGGTGCGCTCTTTTGAAGCGATAGCGCCAAAATTATGGAACAGTTTTCCTCAATCTTTGAGAGAAATTAAAAATGAAAAAAAAAAATCATTTAAGAAACATTTCAAGACTTTTTTCTTTAAATAGATTTAAGAACATCAGAGCGCTGTGAGCATGTTAAAGTGGTATGGATACAAGCGCTATGTAAATAGTCAATCAATCAATCAATCTGTCAGTCTCTCGGTCTCTCTCTCACGCTGTTTGTCTCTTGGTCTCTCTTGGTCTCTCGGTCTCTCTCTCTCTCGCTGTTTCTTTCTTGGTCTCTCTCTCTGTCTCTCGGTCTCTCTCCCTCTGTCTCTCAGGCTCTCTGTCTTTGTCTCTGCCTGCCTGTGTGTCCGTCTGTCATGCTTCCTGTATTTTCGAAAATCAGACTGTCTCTCACTCTTTCTCCTTCTCTCCCCCTTTCTTTTTCTGTGTCTTTCTGTCTCTCTCTTCGTCTCTCTGTGTCTGTCAGCATGTAGGCTTACATTATACTGAACAGTGATACTGCCTTTTTCTTTATACCTTATGAGATCTTATGAAGTTCGCTTAATGAAATCTAAGATTGTATTTTACTGCCCCAAACGTGCCTTTAACTGTAGGGGACTGCAACTTCCTGAAAAAGCAAGGGGTTTTTGCCCTTGTTAATCTTTTTCGCCTAGAAATTAGAAAAATGTCTCAGATGCATACGTTTTCTCCCCCACAAATTCGCAACGCTACACAGCCGCGTGCCCGATCTACAAGTTCTGCTTTATTTCCAGATACCGGCTGATGCAATTCCCGTAAATATTTCTTAATTTCCTCAACTCACCAGGTCTCAAATGCTGTTTTCGCCTTGTGAGCAGCCATCTTTGTTGATGTGAGCAGCCATCTTTGTACGTTCTTTGTACTCCCCGGTATGAACGATAACTCTGGGTGACAAGGAAAGTTGCACTCTCCTATAGACCTACCCGACCAATTTTCTGTCGACTTGCATAATCACATGACTGTAGAATAGGCTGCTTAAAGCAAATTTAAGATCTATATTTTTTTCCGATAATTTTTTTATTATTATTAAACACGTTAAACGGAACATGTTTTCTTACCTTTTAGACATTTTCAAATTTTTTTAACAGAACACGTATTTTTTTATATTTGCCTTTAATACATTTTAAAATATATTTCATCGACTTGTTAATTAATTATTTTTTTAAAATTTCAGAGAGTCCCGATGATTTGCAGTCTTTCGACGTCATTGGCGCTTTTGGAACAGAATCCCTAGAGATATCACATCTGCTGTCTCTGACATTTGGCTCCATCCCGTTTCCTTTCATCAGTTTCTGGAGCTCAGCCGTTGTCCACCCGGTAAAAATAACCCACCCCTCAAACATCTATGTTTCAGGGAAGACATAATTGACTATTCTAAGTATTCTTTTCACGAACATAGCATTTGTTTATTGCTGTTTTTTTTGGTTGTTTTTTTTTGTTTGTTTCTATATTGCAATGTGGCGTAGTCCATGATACCGTGCTACGATATTTTGCAATAGGTAAAGAAATGGACACGATGTAGATTCAAACTTAAGTCAAATTTTTAAGTTCAAAAAGAAAAATGCCAACATTTGTTCAGGAACTACTTGTCTCATTATGCCTTCAATCATTCCTGGTCTCGGGTGGTCTAAACTGAGCAAATCACAAGCTGATGGTCTGGAGTTCAATCCCCGCCAAAGCCCAGTCAAGCAAAAACACCACCAGCACCCCGGGTGGATGGGACTCGTTAACCTTGGACGGCAACTATTCTAAGAGAAGGCAACTCTGAATTAAAACCCGGAGATGGGGTCCGGAAAGGCGGATAACATTGATACAATGAAACATTCCGACAACTCCTGCGACGCCACTGGTGCCAAGCTGTATCATCCACATGATGTTCCCTTGGGGTCATCCAGCGGCGTGGAGAGAGGCGATTTGCTGTTGGGAACCAGCTTATAATCCTAGAGGAATAATACCAGGCCTTGTGGATTTCGTCCTGCGAATTTCACACCATCGTCACCTTGTGACGGACGGATGCCAGCATTCCTGGTCTCATTATTCCTTATTTCATTCCTTGTCTCATTATTTGTTAATTCCTTGGCTCATTATTTGTTAATTCCTTGGCTCATTATTTGTTAATTCCTTGTCTCATTATTTGTTAATTCCTTGGCTCATTATTTGTTAATTCCTTGTCTCATTATTTGTTAATTCCTTGGCTCATTATTTGTTCATTCCTTGTCTCATTATTTGTTAATTCCTTGGCTCATTATTTGTTAATTCCTTGTCTCATTATTTGTTAATTCCTTGTCTCATTATTTGTTAATTCCTTGGCTCATTATTTGTTAATTCCTTGTCTCATTATTTGTTAATTCCTTGTCTCATTATTTGTTAATTCCTTGTCTCATTATTTGTTAATTCCTTGGCTCATTATTTGTTAATTCCTTGTCTCATTATTTGTTAATTCCTTGGCTCATTATTTGTTAATTCCTTGTCTCATTATTTGTTAATTCCTTGTCTCATTATTTGTTAATTCCTTGGCTCATTATTTGTTAATTCCTTGGCTCATTATTTGTTAATTCCTTGGCTCATTATTTGTTAATTCCTTGGCTCATTATTTGTTAATTCCTTGTCTCATTATTTGTTAATTCCTTGGCTCATTATTTGTTAATTCCTTGGCTCATTATTTGTTAATTCCTTGGCTCATTATTTGTTAATTCCTTGGCTCATTATTTGTTAATTCCTTGGCTCATTATTTGTTAATTCCTTGGCTCATTATTTGTTAATTCCTTGGTTCATTATTTGTTAATTCCTTGGCTCATTATTTGTTAATTCCTTGTCTCATTATTTGTTAATTCCTTGGCTCATTATTTGTTAATTCCTTGGCTCATTATTTGTTAATTCCTTGGCTCATTATTTGTTAATTCCTTGGCTCATTATTTGTTAATTCCTTGGCTCATTATTTGTTAATTCCTTGGCTCATTATTTCTTCATTCACTCCGTGTCTTGTTATTTCTTCATTTATTATTTTTCCTATTATTCTGATTTCCTTTTCATCATTACTTTAAAGATGTTTTAATAAGTATAAAAAATGAGATAACAATTGTTATTTTTTTCGAATCCAGGCGTTCAGGTCTACAGCTCTGCGACTTATGCCCTCTGTTAAAAATTACATTCATGCGGTCCAACAGTTCCTTGTTTTAAACAACTGGCGTTTCGTAGTTCTGATTGTGGAGCAGGGCGATGAAGGAACCGAAATATCCGACACTTTTCGGGCCTGGGCTAAATTAACGCGCATCTGTGTAGAAGTTAGCATCACCCTGGACGAGATGATCGACAATCAGCACATCATCCATCTCTTGTTGTCGCCGACCACCCCAAAGGTCATCGTTGTGTTCGCATCAAAAGACAACATCTTAGGATTGGTCCGTTCCATTGAGGTCAACAACGCCACCAACCGATTCGTCTGGATAGGAAACGATGCCCTGCTGAAAATTTTCAACACGGTAAATCTCCAACCGGGGACCTTTATAGTGAAGTACAAGGTCGAAACTGTCCCGGAATTCCAGGATCACTTTAAGCAGCTCAACCTGACCAACAAAAACCCGTGGTTTCGGCCAGCTGTGAAGGAATTCTTATCATGCGACGACCACGGCTGTTTGGAGAATGTCTTGGAATCATACGTCATATCGGGATCCCAGATCGTGCCGCTCATATACGGTTCTGTGCAGACGTATGCGAACGCAGTAGCGAGTCTTCTGGACGAAAGATGTCCGAATAGGAGGGGCCAGAAAGCGCTCAAGTGCTTCAAACATCACCGCGATTTCTTCTTCGGCCATCTGAAGACGGTCAGTGACGGCGTCACCAAGAAGTCAAAGAAATTTGACGATGACGGTTTCGTTAACGGGCTTCTGAGTATCGACCAGATCGTCAGCTCGTCCAATCACATGAGGCCTAAATTTGAAGAGGTCGCCACCTTCGACACGATGACGAAGCAGTTGACGAAAATCAAGAATTTTTCGGTGGAGTACTTCAAGTTTGACCCGGCAATTCTGGCGATAGATTATAAATGTCAGAGACCGTGCGCCCACGGCGAGTACATGGCGGGCACCAGCAAGAGCACTAATCAGGCCGAATGTTGTTGGGCGTGCAAGAAGTGCCTCGACAACGAACGGGTCTCCGACAACGGCAAGCACTGCGATGAATGCCCACTTTTTCACTGGCCGGTGCATTTGAAAGATGGGAGCGTGTGCCTGCCGTTGCCGACGGATTACTTCTCTTGGTACGATCCTTTGCCGGCCACACTGAACCTTGTGTCCCTCGTTGGGGTTGTTTTCGCTCTGTGCCTAACTCTTATCTATTGGTTCAACCGCCATCTTGTCATCATCAAGGCATCCAGTATTGAACTGAGCATCGTTCAGCTGTTTTCCATAATTATCGGTTACGTCGCCGTTCCTGTCTTTCTGCAGAAGCCATCCGTCTTCACCTGTAGCATCGCCCATTGTTTTTTCTCACTGAGCTTCAACATCTTGTACCTGGGGATGCTAATCAAAGCTGTGCGCGTCTTCAGAATCTTCCAGACGTGCCGGAACAAAATGAGGATCAAGTACACAAGCCCAACGTTTCAGTTAATTCTGACCCTGTTATTTGTCCTGCTTGAGGTAAGGATCATTGTGACCAGTTCTATTTCCTTTGCTTGAGTTAACGTTCTTTGTCATCGATGTCATTTGTCTGTCTTTCATATGTAACGTTCTTTGTCACCGATGTCATTTGTCTGTCTTACTTAAGGAACGTTTTTTGTCACCGATATCATTTGTATGTCTTACTTAAGGAACGTTTTTTGTCACCGATGTCATTTGTCTGTCTTACTTAAGGAACGTTTTTTGTCACCGATGTCATTTGTCTTACTTTATTAAGGTTCTTTGTCACCGATGTCATTTGTCCTACTATAAAATATTTTAACAAAAAGTCAACAACTCGATTTGATTTGATTTTGACTTAAATTTTTATTACAAAAATTGAAAGAGTTTGGGCTCAGCAATAAAATTATACTTTATTGATAGAGAATTCTACACATAAAAATGAAAAAGAAAAATTCGGTTAGGGTAAGGAGGAAAAAAAGCAAATTTAAAAAAAAATAAATTAATAAAATTTGTATAAAAAATTTGGTGAGAATTTTCATCTGATGTTTTTATTTCCTCGTATGATTCTTTCACTCGTGTTCGAAACGGCATTAAGAAAATCTTCAACAAAACTACGTTGAATACGAATTTCGATATAAATCTCACTGTAATTTGGTAATCTTTATTCCAAAGGAGTTCTCAGCGTGCTCGTTGTATTCCCTTTCCAGGTAACTCTGTACTTCTTGCTCTACACGGTCAGCGGAATAGAAGTATCCAAGCGCCAGCCGAACACGCGAGAGCGCTACGTGGAACTGGCGTGCTTCATCCCACGGTTCTACATCATCTCGTTCCTCTCGCTCGACATCTTCCTCCTGATCCTCTGCTCGTTCTTCGCCTTCAAGACGATGCGCCTGCCCAGCAATTTCAACGAGAGCCGCTACGTGTCGATGTGCGTGGTGACCACGCTCATCATGTGGGTCGCCTTCATGCCGGCGTACTTCACCACGAACAAGCAGAATCTCAAGATTGTTTTCCTCGTCCTGGCGATCATACTCAACCACAGCACTGCCATCATGTTTCTCTTTGTCCCGAGAGCGACCGTGCTGCTCTTCTTCAGGAACCGTCAGCCGTCCCGGGCCAGGATCTTCGGGTCTTTTGAGGGCACGTGTGAGCGGAAAACAGCCGTGATAAAGAATCGTTGATAAATCTCCACGCAGGAAAAGAAATTGGCGTTGAATACGTTTAAAAGACTTTCAAATTAATTTTTTTTTACGTTTTCGTATTTTCATTTTTTTTTTACTTCGAGGTCTTCTCTTTGTTTCACACACCAGACGGCGATTATGGTAATAAATGGCAAAGGCATTAACCTGGATCTTCTCATTCGACTCGAATTCTGTTTTCCCTTTAGAGACAAATTTCTGGATCATGGAAGGTTGCCAGTAGTTCTAATCGACATCGTCTTGCTCGCAGAGGAGTTGGCTAGAGTCAAGTTGCTAAACACTTTATTACTGCAGATGAGGCTAAACCTATGCAATGTGATAAGACCGATATACCCAAAACTATACAATGTGATAAGACCGATATGCTCAAAACTATGCAATGTGATAAGACCGTTATGCCCAAAACTATTCAATGTGATAAAACAGATATGCCCAAAACTATGCAAGGTGATTAGACCTATATGCCCAAAACTATGCAATGTGATAAGACCGATATGCCCAAAACTATGCAAGGTGATTAGACCGATATGCCCAAAACTATGCAATGTGATAAGACCGATATGCCCAAAACTATGCAATGTGATAAGACAGATATGCTCAAAACTATGCAAGGTGATTAGACCATAAAAACAAGATACGAAGGTAGATGCATTAATTAATTTTTAAATGTGTTTTGTTTGTTTGCGATTTCATTAATACTTAAGTTTTCTCGTTTTACATGAACGTTTGAGTTCAATGCATGCTCCAGCTGACGACATAAAATGTGGTCAATGAAAGCGTGCTCACTGTTTCAAATGGACTTTGACCAATAAAGTTGTTTTACAACCCGGCAGCCCTGTGTTAAAATGATTTAGTTTCAGTTGACGGAGAAGACAATCGATAAGACAGTTATGTAATCTATGTGTTTTATTGACACTTTTTTATTAAAAATCACATACAATCAAAATCAGAACGATCAGAACGATTAATATGAAAATGGCGGAGAAATCTCCAAGAACCATTTGCAAGCTGTACAGTGACGTCATACCGACAATTTTATTTCAGTTTATTTCAAAAACAAACAAAAAAGGGCGGGGGTGGGTGTATGTTTACAGCTAAAAGGTTTCCCCAAAGGGGAGAAAACCGAACATAGATTGATTTATCTAGTCTTATAACATCAAGATGTTGACAACCACTGCTCCGGTAATTTGTGAATTCAGGTGAGATTTCAGGTGGGCCACTAGAGCCGATTAAACAGCATGGTCTTATAAATGATATACTCGGGACAGCTGCTCCCTAGTGGTGGATGGACTAAATGGGAAGGGAAAAACAAACAAGCTGTAAACAAATGTTTAAGCTGAAATAACAAGTTCATAGGGTAGAGGTCATAGGGTAGTGTTCATAGGGTAGAGTTCATAGGGTAGAGTTCATAGGGTAGAGTTCATAGGGTAGAGTTCATAGAGTAGAGTTCATAGAGTAGAGTTCATAGGGTAGAGGAAATGTCATTTATTCCAAAACGGGTTGATGTTTGTTATAAGGGTGATTCTGTCGTTTTTAGATCCAAGAGATAAAGCTAGATCCAATGGATAAAGCTAGACCCCCATGGATAAGGCTAGACCCATGGATAAAGCTAGACCCAATGGATAAAGCTAGACCCAAGAGATAAAGCGAACATCTCCAAGAATATTATTTATCAGATTAATTTTTGCATATATGACCACGAAGGGTGAATACATGCTCCTGTGGTGTGTACACCATTCTCCTTCACCGTCGCACAACACATGACAGCGATCTATTGCCCCGACAGAGATGGTGGCAGACGCCAGACGTTGTCCTGACGATGCCAGGATTTTATTCACTCCCTTCCCAGTGCACCATGTCACTTTGACATACAATTTCACCATCATAAGTTGATGACGATAACTGAATAGCATTTCCTTGTGTCTAGTAGCGACAGAAACACCCTACAGAATGTTCATTCAATTCAATTTTTTTTATATTTAAAAGCAATGTTTAAGCTATTGAAATAATGTCTTGTTTTTTTTCATGTTTAAAATTAATTTCACCAAGGACAAAAAACAACTAACACTGTAAAATAAACAGAGGTTCTCAACCAATGATATCAGTTGCTAAGACTTGATGCTATGAAAGATAACAAAGAAACTGCAATAAATATTCAAGCTCTGCAACTACCGTTTCCTAATCCTTTAAGGACTTTTTTATAAGAAGAATATGTTGATTTGTTACATACAATAGAATTCAGTGAAATGAGCCTCGTTGTTTACAGTAAGAAAGAGAGATACAGATAAAAGTTTGCAACTTAGGTTTATTTTATTTTAAAAACAGAACAAATCCTCTCCCTCCTTAAAATGTTAGTTTAATCAAAACAAATATTGCCTATTTGTCCACTTTAAAAGTGTATCATATGTAATACTATATTGAGGTACCCCAAATGATACCTGGAAGAAATGCAGATTAACGCCAAATAAAAAACGGAAGCAGAAATTATGTCAGTACTATTATCAGAGGAGTATTATCTACTATCAAAAGTAAGGCAGAGGGAAGTGAACATGTAATAATAGTAATTTGCAGTTCTGTTTTTTTAAAGGGTTTGATAGCAGCAGCTAAATAACATCTTGTTAAATGATTTTACTGCTACCGTCTGCTGAGCCAGGTGGGTTAACATTGAGAAGATGTCTACGAGTTTTTACTGCTACCGTCTGCTGAGCCAGATGTGTTAACGATGAGAGAGACGTCTAAGAGTTTTGCCTGGTTGTCATTTAACATTCAGATTTAATAGTATTCGAAATTATATGTTTTAATGGCACGTGAATATAATAATAGAGCATACACTAAAATAATGATTTCCAAACGATTCGATTACTTTAGACAAGCTCAACGTTGCAATATTTTTAAAAGGACAACCTGTTTGGTCAGTGTGCACAAACATGCTAAAATACACATTTTATACAAGTATAGCTTATTTGTGTTTTTGCTATTAGTTTGTTTTTTGTTGTTTTTGCTAATTGATAACGATTCGCTTCGTTTCCGCTGTTTATAATAAAAATAGAAACTTTTTCCTCCAGATGCCCTTTCAACGTTTGTTTAAGAGAAGCTCTAGTACCTGTCAGTGTCAGGCTCGGGGCTTACGTCTGTTGATTTCTCGGACTCCACTGAGCCCCTTTTTTCTTCAAGGTCCAGTTTGCTGACGTCTAACGGCATTTGGCGAACCGTTGTTGGAATATTATCAGGGTTCTCAAATTGGTCGCCATTGTATGGATGGGTGGTGTCTCCGCCATTCACGTGGAGAGTGTCCTCAAGCTCTTGTCCTTTGGCCCCATCGTTTAAATTATCCGTCGCCTTTTCTGCAGACTGTGGCGACTGCAATTTTTCATTTCCTGTTTGGTCTTTCGTCGCTTCTTTTGCGTTAATATCTGAATTTGAAATGGTCAAAGTCTCTTCCTTGGCTACTTCTGTGTCATCCAATTTTTTGGCGTTTTCGGCCTCGACTGCTGTGTGGGTTATTGAAGATTGCTCCTCCCCCTTTTGGACATAAAAATATATATTACCGCCCCCTACTGTACGCTCGGTTGTTGAGTCTTTGATAATTTCAACGACGTGATAAGGCTCAGCTCGAACCATGGCAGTTTTCCCCAAATCTGCGTTTGCACTCTGTTTCCTGGTTTGTTCCGACGGTGAGTGTTTTCTTGGTGAGTCTTCAGCATCGCCGTAGTCATCTGCGGTCTCCTCAGTGTCATCGTAATCAGGCGCGTCGCTTTTATCCCCTGAGGTGTCCCCCTTTAATTTGGGATTAGGCCCGGCTCCGCCGTCGTCTTCCCTTACTGTTGAGTCTTGACTGCTATCGCGAAGCGCGTCTCCGGAGGTTTGAGTTCTCCTAAAAGGTTTGGGATACCTCATGTCGTTCACGTTGTAGCGCATGTGCGGCAGCTCTTCTCGGGACCTGGCCTCTGCAAACGATTCTCGCGCCACATTCGGTGATACTTTTTGCCTCTCTGGATAAGAATTTATCGGATTCGGCGTCTTTTCATCTTCTGAGTTATCGATTTCACTATTTTCGTTTAAGTGGCGCTGTTTCAAGATTTTATGGACTCTGTGAGTTTCATCGTAAGATTTCTCCGAGGCCTTAATGTTGCCCTCATCATTTTTGCCCCTGTAATGGTTGATTCCGCCATTGTTGCCACTCTCATTGTTGCCCCTCTCATTGTTGCCCCTCTCATTGTTGCTCATATCATTGTTGTCATCTTTGTCAGAATGTTCCTTTTTTAGTTCTGAGGTTTTCGTCTCATCTCCGTTCTTGTCAACGCGTGACTTTTGATCGCCTTTGCTTGTCTGGTCATTGCTTGATCTTGAGTCCGCCTTATCGTACCAGGCCTTCTTCTTATTCTTCCCTCCCTTTGGCATTCCCTTGACCAGGCTGACTGACCTGGGCTCGTGGTATGAACTTTGGGATGGTTGGTTTGCATTATCTATTTCAGTTGTCTTTTTATCCCCTTGAATTATGTTTGAACCTGGGAGATTGTTTTCTGAATGTGTCTTTTGGTTTAAATCGCTATGTAAATTATTGTCTTTCTGCTTCTCGGCTCCAAGGGCGTATCCGTTCGATGTTTGCTGAAATTTATGCAAGTAACCCTCAGTCTGTTGGTGAGATCCTGGAGAAAAATCTTCGGGTCTGTTCTGAGATCCTTGTTTAAAGTTATTCAGCTGAGCTGAGGTGCCCACGTCTGATCGAGTCTGAGATTTGTGGAAAATGTTATGCGAACCGGTTGACTTCTCTTTCTTATCAGAATTACTTTCGCTGCTTTGATGCAGTTGTTTGGGCTTTAGTGAATTGTGCTTAGGGCGTATGATTTGAAACTGAGTTTCCAGAACTGGGTTCGGCTCAGCCTGCTTAAGCTCATCATCGGATTGCGACCGTCCACGTTCGACCTGCTTAAGTCTTTGACTTCCGTGTGAATCTTCGTTCGATACTTGGTTCTGGGTGTTCTCAAACTGTCCAGAGTTTGCCTTGTTTAAGTTGGCCACGCTGTTGCTTACCTTGTGTCTGAAACTGTCAGGGTTGTTAGAAACTTTGCTCTGGCTCTGTTGTCCAACTCTGTGGGCTGAGTTTCCGTTTGTGTTCGTGGATTGCTTGTAGTGACTGTCTGGTCTAATATTGCTGTTTCCCTTTTTCTCCCTTTCCGCATAGACATTCGGTGGCTGTTGTGTGTAGGTGTTTGGATTTTTGTTGCTCTCGGAATACCCGATCCTCTCCTTTGATCTCCCATCGTCATGTCTACCTATATTTCTTAGCACGTTGTCTTCATTGGAGTTCCTTGAATGAACATTATTTTTAATAACCTTTGAATGATAAGCATCGGCCTTTCCAGAACTACCTACAGTGGGATCTTGATTTAACGTCTTGTGAAATATGTTCTCGTTGCTCCCGTCCTTATCCTTATCATCGGACTTCTGCTTTGAAATGTGTGTGTTATCTGGATAGTCGGCTTCTTCTACTTGTTTAGTTTTCTCAGGGCCTCTTCCACTGTCAAACTGATTCAAATTCTTGTGCAGTGGCTGCTGGTATAATATAAATTTGCCTTCTCCCACTACGCTCTCTTCCTCGCTATATTCCACACCTTCATCGTCGTCATTGCTTTTGCGTTGACCTGCTCCTGGCTGTTGTTTCTGGTGACCATCATATCCGGCGTCAGGTTGTTGTCTGTAATCTCCTTCAGAAGAGCCAGTCAGATATTTGTTGTAGACGGAAGTAACACCCTTTCCGCCGAGTGTTTTACCTTTTGGCTGATTTCCATTTTGTTGAGATTTATTCCACTCTAACGACTGGGTATCGCCGAATTTCGCCTTAGCTTCATCACTATTTTGTCCTTTGCTTTTTCCATATTGATTTTCTTTGTCTGACCTTATGTTTTCATCATAAAGATTTCCTTTATTATTTCCCAACTTCTCCCTTCCATTACCTTGCTGGAGTGTGTCATCTTTCCTAGAATCTTCAAATGTGTCGTAGTTATCAGTAGCAGAAATCTCTGCACCAGAATCTTTCCAGGAGATTTCCTTCGCAATATTCGTGTTTTCGTTGTCTTCTATTTCCTCGTAGTCCACTGTTCCTTGGTTATCAACATAGCTATCTTTACTTGAGCCACTAACTCTATCCTGAACTTCAAAAGTACCGTCATACCTATCGGCCGTTTCATCGTAAGTTCTATCAGTGTTTATCTCCCCCTCTACTTCCTTATTATTTAATATGCTAGATTGAATCGACTGCCCATAACTTTTGTCTTGATTAAATTTACCACTAATTGTCGCATCTTCCCCGTACCGAGTCCCTTGAGATTTTAAAGGTTCATAATTATTTATAGCAATTTTGGGTCTCCCCGATCCATTTTCAATCCCAGTGAGTTCATCATTTTCACTATTGGCACTGCCGTCTGTCACTTTGTGAATGTAGCTTTGGCTATTGTCACCTGTGTCGGTTGTCCCCCTGCTTGCATAGTCGTTGTTTTTCTCTGAATTCACTGGTTTTCTACCCCTTACAAAATAATCAGTGTTGCTAGCGATAAACGCCTTCCCATTATCTGCTGCGTCCTTAGAAATCCTGTCATTATTATGGACCTTTGCTGTGCTACTTGTAATGTGTACTTTATTATTTGGGAGCTCTCGGCCGATCGGCTTAATGGCCCGCGAGTGTCCAGACCCTGCGGTCGTCTCGGCGCCTTTATTATTATTTGCATAACTGCGTTCGTTACTCGGAACCTTCGAACTACCATGCACCTCTTTATTGAGACTCACGTCACTGGTGCTAGAAAGGGGTCTACTTTTTGGGGAATGCCCTAAACTATGATCCCCAACAACCTGAATGTACTTGGAGTTGGTGACGCTTCTGCGCACGTCGTTGGGGGATTTCCCGAAAGGAGGATTAGGATCGCCGACGTCATCAGTTAGCGGTCCGGCTGACTCCACGGGCATGGGGCCCTTTTTCTCAGCTTCTGCTGGGTCGCTGTCAATAAATCTCCGACAGTACCTAGCTATCAGCAGCTGTTGGTGTGAAAAGAAAGGATAGCAATGTAACGGGTATATAGTGGGAATGTCTCGACGTTTTTTTTTTTACAAATCTATATCTCATGGAGTGGAGGACATAAACAATAACAAAGATATTAATAGTAAAGGTTTGAGAAATATTGAAATAAAATGTTGCTTTTAAACATTATTGAATACAAATCATGTGCATTATTTATGATGGTTCGGTGTGTTTTGAAAAAGTTAAAAATGCGAAGTTAAATTTCGTCCCAAATAATTTCTAGATGGGACTTCCGGTGTGACAAAGGTGGCTTTGAAATATTGGGTGACTTACATTGTCAAGATAGCCCTTGTACATGGACTGCCTCTCCAGTGGGTCCGCCCCTATGGTGAGTGGGCAAGGAGTTTTCTGGATTGGGCCTAGTGAATCGGGGAAAAGTTAATAAATTAAAATATTTAATATAAAACTATACAATAGGAAGTGTGTTTAAAGTCAAAGATTTGGTTGATTAACTTATAAGCACAGTGTACAGCTGTAATATAAGCACAGTGTACAGCTGTCATATAAGCACAGTGTACAGCTGTCATTTATTAAAAGTTGAGTTAAAGCAACTTTGGGATCGGATGCCAGTAACTTCACATTGAAAATATGTATCTTGCAGGTGCTATTAATATGTATCTTGCAGGTGCTATTAATATGTATCTTGCAGGTGCTATTAGTATGTGTCTTGCAGGTGCTATTAATATGTGTTTTGCAGGTGCTTTAATATGTGTCTTGCAGGTGCTATTAATATGTGTCTTGCAGGTGCTATTAATATGTGTTTTTCAGGTGCTTTTAATATGTGTCTTGCAGGTGCTTTTAATATGTGTCTTGCTGTGCTATTAATATGTATCTTGCAGGTGCTATTAGTATGTGTCTTGCAGGTGCTATTATATGTGTCTCGCAGGTGCTATTAATATGTGTCTTGCAGGTGCTATTAATATGTATCTTGCAGGTGCTATTAATATGTGTCTTGCAGGTGCTATTAATATGTGTCTTGCAGGTGCTATTAATATGTATCTTGCAGGTGCTATTAATATGTGTCTTGCAGGTGCTATTAATATGTGTCTTGCAGGTGCTATTAATATGTGTCTTGCAGGTGCTATTAATACGTGTCTTGCAGGTGCTATTAATATGTGTCTTGCAGGTGCTATTAATATGTGTTTTGCCGGTGCTATTAATATGTGTCTTGCAGGTGCGATTAATACGTGTCTTGCAGGTGCTATTAATACGTGTCTTGCAGGTGCTATTAATATATGTCTTGCAGTTGCTATTAATATGTATCTTGCAGGTGCTATTAATATGTGTCTTGCAGGTGCTATTAATATGTATCTTGCAGGTGCTATTAATATGTGTCTTGCAGGTGCTATTAATATGTGTCTTGCAGATGCTATTAATATGTGTCTTGCAGGTGTTATTAATATGTGTCTTGCAGGTGCTATTAATATGTGTCTTGCAGGTGTTATTAATATGTGTCTTGCAGGTGCTATTAATATGTGTCTTGCAGGTGCTATTAATATGTGTCTTGCAGGTGCTATTAATATGTATCTTGCAGGTGCTATTAATATGTGTCTTGCAGGTGCTATTAATATGTGTCTTGCATGTGTTATTAATATGTGTCTTGCAGGTGCTATTAATATGTGTCTTGCAGGTGCTATTAATATGTGTCTTGCAGGTGCTATTAATATGTGTCTTGCAGGTGCTATTAATATGTGTCTTGCAGGTGCTATTAATATGTGTCTTGCGGGTGCTATTAATATGTGTCTTGCAGGTGCTATTAATATGTGTCTTGCAGGTGCTATTAATATGTGTTTTTCAGGTGCTTTTAATATGTATCTTACAAGGGCTATTAAAACAAAATGCTATTTAACAACAAAATATTAAATAAGACAGAAGTGTCATAAATGGGAATTTCCTCTTTTATAGTTTACTCTAATTTCCCCCTTTATAGTTGATTCTAATTTCCTCATTTATATTTGATTCTATTTTCTATATTTATAGTTATTTTAATTTCCCCTTTAGTTTTGATTCTAATTTCCCCTTTATTGTTGGTTCTAATTTTCCCCTATTTGGTTCGAACCACGCAAAACGTGGCTAGTCTTCACCTGTAAAATCTTGGGAGATGATACAAGGTTGGTCATCAACTCTCAGCAGTAGTGTGCCGTCTTCATAGATCAGAGACACGGTGTGCCATGTGTATGCCCCCTGAAAGCATAGATAATAGTTAATAGTTAAGATGTCATGAAAAGACATTACAAATGTCATGATAAGAAAGTACACATGACATGATAAGTCAGACGGCAGTTCAGCCTGAGTGGTACGTGGGTGGGGGAAATCCACGGGGATCGGATGTGAGT
Organism: Omphiscola glabra; assembly: GCA_964017045.1. NCBI lineage: Eukaryota > Metazoa > Mollusca > Gastropoda > Lymnaeidae > Omphiscola > Omphiscola glabra. Next base: position 38,071,048 of record OZ024799.1, read on the forward strand.
AACGGTACATTGGCTGAACGCGCGCATGAGATGGCAATCTAACGAAGAAGCACGACTTTGACAGCGACACCATATGAATCAAGACATGGGAAGGTAGAGGTAAAAGTTACAGGGGTGAGCGGGAAACCCACAAAACGATGGCTGACCACTTACCACTCGCATCCCGGACAAGGAAAAGCACGCTTTTGACAGTGACACCGGGATAAATCAAGACATTGGAAGGTAGAGGTAAAAGTTACAGGGGTGAGCGGGAAACCCACAGAACGATGGCTGACCACTTACCACGCGCTTCCCGGTCAAGAAAAAGCACGCTTTTGACAGTGACACCGGGATAAATCAAGACATTGGAAGGTAGAGGTAAAAGGTACACTGACCACTTACCTAGCGATTCACAGACAAGGAAAAGCACGCTTTTGACAGTGACACCGGGATAAATCAAGATATTGAAAGGTAGAGGTAAAGGGTACACTGACCACTTACCATGCGCATCACGGATAAGGAAAAGCATGGTTTTGACAAACACTAGGATAAATCAAAGACGTTAGAATGCGAGGAAGGTCAAGGGTGCAGGGGAGGGGGAAACCCACAATACGGCGACTGACTAGCACGTGCGTCCGACATCACCAAGCACGGGCGTGACGGTGACACTAATATAATTAGGCATTAGAATGCAAGGGGGTGTGGATAGTTGAGGTCCATTTAGACGGAGGGAAGTGTTGGGTTAGTTATAGTATCAGTATCAGCGTGTAGAAACTAGAATAGCACGGGGAATTAATCTCTAGAGACAACCAAGGCCGAATCGTGGATTTATAAAAGGGTACCGTGAGACGAACGAGAGAGCGAAGCCGGACAGGAAAGAAGACAGTCGGGTGGGAGAACTCCGCCGGGCAGGAGTTTCGCAGGGCAGGAGCGAAGTCGGGCAGGAAAGAGGACAGTCGGGTGGGAGAACTCCGCCGGGCAGGAGTTCCGCAGGGCAGGAGCGAAGTCGGGCAGGAAAGAGGACAGTCGGGTGGGAGAACTCCGCCGGGCAGGAGTTTCGCAGGGCAGGAGCGAAGTCGGGCAGGAAAGAGGACAGTCGGGTGGGAGAACTCCGCCGGGCAGGAGTTCCGCAGGGCAGGAGCGAAGTCGGACAGGAAAGAGGACAGTCGGGTGGGAGAACTCCGCCGGGCAGGAGTTCCGCAGGGCAGGGGCGAAGTCGGACAGGAAAGAGGACAGTCGGGTGGGAGAACTCCGCCGGGCAGGAGTACCGCAGGGCGGGAGCGAAGTCGGACAAGAAAGAGGACAGTCGAGTGGGAGAACTCCGCCGGGCAGGAGTTCCGCAGGGCAGTAGCTAAGCCGAACAGGAAAGAGGACAGTCGGGTGGGAGAACTCCGCCTGGCAGGAAAGAGGAGAGTCGGGTGGGAGAACTCCGCCGGGCAGGAGTTCCGCAGGGCAGGAATGAAGTCGGACAGGAAAGAGTACAGTCGGGTGGGAGAACTCCACCGGGCAGGAGTTCCGCTGGGCAGGAGCGAAGTCGGACAGGAGTAGAAGTTAGACGTGACAAGATAGTAACGAAAGACAGAGAGACAAACCGGGACAGTCAGAGCAGAGTCCCAAGGTCTTGGGTGTGAACAGTCTAGCAGATCAAATAAAGTGAAAGTCTAACCATCAACGTGTCATTTCCTGATTGTTGCAGTACGAGAGACAGAGTGAACGAGGTTAGCATCCAAATAAAGTAGTATGAGACCGAGGGTAGAACAGAGACGGCCAAGGCTCTCTACAATATAGTGCGGGGTGTGTGAAATAAATGTGCGCTTTCGGGCCGTTGGGGAGAGGTGGGCACTAATTGGGATTCTTATAAATTTGGCACTTGTATGCTTCTTTTGTACAAAATTTCAGCCCCACCCCCACCCCCAATTGCTCAATATTACATTTTATGAAGGATTTATATGAAAAAAAATGTTTATAGGGATTGTTTATTTTGAAACCTTGTCACCCTTTACGTCATCCATTACGTTACCCTTTACGTCATCCTTTACGTCATCCTTTACGTCACCCTTTACGTCACCCTTTACCTCATCCTTTACGTCATCCTTTACGTCACCCTTTACGTCATCCTTTACGTCACCCTTTACGTCATCCATTACGTCATCCTTTACGTCATCCTTTACGTTATCCTTTACGTCACCCTTTAAGTCACCCTTTACATCACTCTTTACATCACCCTTTAAGTCACCTTTACGTCACCCTTTACGTCTTCCATTACGTCACCCTTTACGTCTTCCATTACGTCACCCTTTACGTCATGCTTTACGTCACCTTTACGTCACCTTTACGTCATCCTTTACGTCAACCTTTACGTCACCCTTTACGTCACACTTTACGTCACACTTTACGTCATCCTTTACGTCAACCTTAACGTCACCCTTTACGTCACACTTTACGTCACCCTTTACGTCACCCTTTACGTCACCTTTTACGTTGACATACGCATTAGCAAAAAATACAGCTCTACCATAAATACTCGTTCCTCCCAGGAGAGAACCATGTCCAAGACAACAACCAAAAAACCTGCCCAACACATAACTCACTTGGCTTCACGCGTCATGTGGCAGCTGAAGATATGCTTCTTTGACTTGACAAGCGCAAGTACGTGTTCAAGATAAGGGAGTTACAGCACTGCTAGTTTTGGCGGGAGTTAAATTACTGCTAGTTTTGGCGGGAGTTACAGTACTCCTAGTTTTGGCGGGAGTTTAAAGTACTGTTAGTTTTGGTGGGTACTTTACTTTACTATATTCTAGTAGTGTAGTGCACATCTCTTTAAATATAATTCCTTGTGGTATGACTGCTTACATTTCCGGATAGAGCGCAAAATATAATTCCCGATAACTACGCTAAATGATTTTATTTTTAAATAACGCAACCACGTTTGGTGCGTAATTTTTTATTTTTTATTATTATTTTTTTTTTTTAATGAAATCGTCTAAATATAACTATAGTGTAATAAATATTCGGTGTAAAAGTCGTAGGGACATAAGAATGTAAATATAGTTCATGGGCGTGAAATAAAATGTGTGCAGTGACGTATCATGGGAGGAAGGGGTGTAGCAAAAATATGGGATTCTTAAATGTGCGTTATTTGAGTTCATGTTTTGTCAAGTAACTTTAGTAAATGGGAAGTTCACGCATTGCTGTCGCCAATGTTTGGGGAACTGGTAAAATGTAATTTAAGTCATTTATGTGATACGTTGGGCGCCATAATCGTATGTCTTCGATGTATTTTATTTATTGTAGTCTTTCTTTTTATTAATTTTATTTGATTTATATTTATGCAAAATACATAACGGAGATGATAAACATTTATTTTCGCTTCTGACAATATGTCTTAGGACAATAAATTAATGTTGTTCACCTAAAATTATAAATTAATGTTGTTCACCTAAAATATCCACCTAGTACATTAAATTAATATTGTCTACTTAGTTCATTAAAATAATGTTGTCCGCCAACATAAAAATGACACATCCTTCTACATAAGACTTCATTTCCCTAACATTTCCCAAACATTTCCCAAACAGTTCCCTAATATTTCCCAAACACTTCAGCTTACATAAATGCAAAAAAAATGTGCCGCACTTTTCCACATAGCAATGTTTTATAGCAATGACAGCCGTTCAATATATTGAATAATGGAAAATTCTCAGGTATTATCTCTTGTCATAGTATGATAGTGTAACTGAGTCAATCTGTGCAAGCGCGTAACAATGTTATAGAATTGACAGTACAAAAGATCACATAGCTCATCAAACATTGAAATGTAGGTCACATGACTCAAATCCCATTTAAAAAAATCAAGTGAATAGTCCAAAATGTTGTTAACGTGTCATGTGACTTACCCAGGATCTATAAAAAGATATCGTCAAATAAGGAGACAGGATCACGTGACTCACCAAACGTTTAGTGCAGACGATGGCCTTTCTGGCACTGGCGGTTTCAAACGCCAACAAATAGGACTGGTCTGCTGGACGGTAGCCAATGGCAAGCGATGGAGTGGTGTACCCAGGGTTGGATATGTTGCACCCATTGGATATGAAGATCTGATACTTGTCTCGATTGGAAGGGTCGTTTGTCATCTTGAATCTGAACTCCACCCTTAATGAAGTTCCCAGCTCGTTCCCTTAAAAATGACATTTCATTTAATGTCAATTAATCTATTGTAATTACTATGAAAACTATCTATGAATCAATACTATGAAAATAATCTATGCATCAATACTAAGAAACAAAGGCTAAAATCAGCTCAACAGGTTTCTAGATGAGTAAGATTTTTTTTAAAGTTATCTTTTTTTTTTTATTTCGTTAAAAATATTACATTCCTGCTATGTAATTCGCTCATCACATTTTAAGCTTAATTACGCTTATACCCTCTCAGTCTGTAATCAATTGTGACACCATCACCCCCCCCCCCCCACACACACACACACACACGCACCATACCCAAAATGAAGCAGTTAAAAGTAAACCGAATAAACAAATCTAAATTAAATGACTTCTTCTAACATTATAAATTTAAATATCCATATTTTAATAATTGAATTTCGGTCTCGGGTTGGGCCAAAGGGGGAGTGACTCAAGTGAGACAGTTTAAGAGCCAACATACATTTTTATTTTCTTGCTGTTCGTTTTTAAAAAATAAAATAATGTGTGATTCTTAATAGTCTAGCGAGTTTCTGAAGTACAACGATCGCATCAAGCAAGTACTACTACTACATATGTTGTGCGTGTTTGCTTCAAGTGGTCAGTCTTTTTTGGAGGTTTAAAAAAGTTTAAAAAAATTATTGACTTAAAATCTTACCAGCAAAGGTAAGATTTGAAGTCATTAATTTAAAAAAAAAATAATAATAATAAAAAAATATTGACTTAAAATCTTACCAGCAAAGTACCAAATATGTAGAGAAATCTTACCAGCAAAGTACCAAATATTCAGAGAAATCTTACCAACAAAGTACCAAATATTCAGAGAAATCTTACCAGCAAAGTACCAAATATTAATAGAAATCTTACCAGAAAAGTACCAAATATTCAGAGAAATCTTACCAGCAAAGTACCAAATATTCAGAGAAATCTTACCAGCAAAGTACCAAATATTCAGAGCGGTCTCGCTAAAGAAAGCTGATTTGGTTCCATCAATAGCGTCCTGTGGGTCCAGCGTAAAAATGGGGACGAGGGGACCCCTGCCCACCTCAACAAAGGATCCTTTAGCCGTATCCTTGATGCCGTCCTCAAATGTCAAGTTCAGCATGATGTCACAGGGAGTCACACCTGGAAAGATGTATCTCTCATCACGTGATTGTCCGATCACAGTCTTCTTAACCAATTTAGTTTTGTTTCTCAAATAGAAAAATTACAATCAGTACAGACTGGTAATTTTTAGACCAAAAATTAACTTTAACTTAGAAATTGTTGTTAGCTTTAAAAAAAAAGGTAGTTCCACTTCTATGTTAATTCTAAATAAACACAATGTTAGAACCTGCCCCATGTTTAAAGCCAATTCAGCACACCCATTAACAAATTGAAAATGTACATTAAAAAAATGACGTAGGCGAGCCGTCGTGCTATCGCATCATCTCAATCTTTGATGGGCATTGAAAACAATACAAAGTCATGAAAAATTTAAAGACTTTTTTCTTTAAATAGATTCTAGGACATCAGAGCGCTGTGGGCATGCTAAAAAAGCACGGGCACCAGCGCTGTAAAATTACTCAATCATCATCATCAATGCCCTCCCCACCCCACCCCTTTTAAAGACCGAGTTATTAGGCCGCGAAGCGGCACGTTGGAGATCTCCCTTTGCAATTAACAAAAAAAAAAAAAAAAAAAAAAAAAAAAAAAAAAAAAAAAAAAAAAAAAAAAAAAAAAAAAAAGTTTGGCTTATTTCCTGTCATTGTAATTTCAAAGCTAATTCTTCTTTCTCGTATTTTTATTTACATAGGCTTTGTGTAATTGTTTTCTTTTATATTTCAAGTTTCCATGTATAAATTGCTTCTAATATTACCTTCATGAGTTTTTTTAGTCTCCGCTATTCTTTTTCAGAACTTTTGAAGGTTGCAAAGGGGAGGATTTGGATCAATTCTCTTATAACAAACACAATGTCCACCTCATGTTAACGATTGGTAACTAACACTTGATTAGTCATAACACGGGAAATGAGTAAAAATAAGTATGGGACAATCTGAAAAAAAAGGAACGCAACAAAACAAGAAGCCTTCGTCAGACTTCGACCTGATTGCAGTCTCTCCCCCTTATTACCATTGAATATTCATTTTTGTTTCTCACCCTGCCCGGTGACCATTTCCTTGCTTCTTGGCCCCCACACACATTGACACGAGTCCTGGTCCCACACCAGGCCAGCCACTGCCAGGGAGCAGTCCCGTATGATCCAATTATTGTTGACATATTGCTCATACTTGCCGGTTGGTTCAGTACTTGTGGCACGATAGTCCCTGAAAAAAAAAATACGATAAATACTGCTTCACTAAAGAACGTGCCGTGGCTCCAAAAATATCATTGTTTTAAAAACATTAGGTCGTCAACTGTTCAGAAGATTGGGTGCCAGGCCGTGACGCTGTAACTGCACCTTGGACTTAGTACCAAACAAAAAAAAGACAACAACAAAAGTGAAGGGCCGAGTAGAAAAAGTACTTAAGTGTATTTTTGAAGTTTTGAGAAAAATGAGTTTAAAATTTTTAAATTCTTATTTAGTAGATACATTAAAATCTGTTCGAGGTAACTCTGAATCAAACACTTGTGCACATTTCTAATGAATGATATTTACAGGAATGGTTCAGAGGAAGTACTCAAATATGATGCCTATCGTAACTTAATTTAAAGTTGTTCATCAACGGGTTTGTCTTCTAAACAGTGAGAGACAGTAATGAAAATATTGTCAACTCTTCGCAGCATTTAAACTATTGCAAACAACAATTCAGTTAGAACAGTGGTTCTCAACCTTCCTAATGCCGCGACCCTTTAATATAGTTCATCATGTTGTGGTGACCCCTAGCCATAAAATTATTTTCCTTGCTGCTTCATAAATATGTGTGTTCCTATGATCTTAGGCGACCACTGAGTGAGGGTAGTTCGACATCCCAAAGGGGTCGAGACCCACAGGCTGAGAAACGCTGAGTTAGAAGCTATAGTTGTCAAATATTACACGACAAAAGATCGACAAAACACTTCAGACTCTTTGGCTTAATGCTTTATGTTCAAAATTACGCATACACAGTATACACAGACATTATGTAACTCTTCCAAGACAAAAATCTTTTGGGTCACATGTCAGCTTCATCGTATCATTATATGATAGAGTTTTAGTTAACCAGCTTCATGAAAATCCTGCCAGTCATTTGTAGATGTTTCTATTGCGTTTGCTGTGATCCATTTTACCAGCTCTGCTAAAAGATAAAATAACATGTACAGTGACAGGACGTACCTGCATTCTCTTTCTGGTCTCTTGCCTGCAGGGTACTCGCATCTGCACAGAGTCTGATTCCAAAACAAACCTTCCTGACAAAGCTGCGTCCACCACTCGTTGTTGTGGAACACTTGAAAGGACCCAGGGTTGTCAGGTTTTGCGCGATGTGTGCCAGTACAGTCTAAAAGAGGTATCAAACCTTTTAGTAAAGTTATTAAACAGTTTAATAAAGGTATTAAATACTTTAACAAAGGTACCAAATATTTTAACAAATGTATTAAATAGTTTAACAAAGTTATCAGTTTAACAATGGTACCAAATATTTTAACAAAGTTATCAAATAGTTTTTAACAAAGGTATTAAACAGTTTAACAAAGGTATCAAATTGTTTAACAAAGATATTAAACAGTTTAACAAACGTATTAAATAGTTTAACAAAGGTATTAAATAGTTTAAGAAAGGTATTAAACAGTTTAACAAACGTATTAAATAGTTTAACAAAGGTATTAAACAGTTTAACAATTGTGTCAAACAGTATAACACAGTATTCTTACGACAATATTTTGTAGTCATTTAATTATTTTGCTACTAAACGTACTGACGATTCCAAACATAATAAAATAGATTACGATACTAGGACTGACTCCTAAATTTGAAACACGACTCCAAATAATTCATAGTTTTGTTCTATTCAGATGTTTATCTCTGTGATGAATATAAAAGTTTATCAGATGTCTACACACATCATTTTATTTCTTTTAAAAGATACGTTGTATGTTTTTGGCTGGGTATCTTAGGAATGTATATTAAGTCACTCAAGTGTTACATGCTTCACGGCACGTCGGTTCTTAATCATGGGTGAATTTATATGATTCTTTAGTAGGATGGTTGATGTAAATATGTTATACAGACCATAAAGAAAGACTGTTGATGAAAATACTTCATACAGACCATAAAGAAAGACTGGTGAAGTAAATACTTCATACAGACTATAAAGAAAGACTGGTGATGTAAATACTTCATACAGGCCATAAAGAAAGACTGGTGATGTAAATACTTCATACAGACCATAAAGAAAGACTGGTGATGTAAATACTTTATACGACCATAAAGAAAGACTGGTGATGTAAATACTTTATACAGACCATAAAGAAAGACTGGTGATGTAAATACTTCATACAGACTATAAAGAAAGACTGGTGATGTAAATACTTCATACAGACCATAATGAAAGACTGGTGATGTAAATACTTTATACAGACCATAAAGAAAGACTGGTGATGTAAATACTTCATACAGACCATAAAGAAAGACTGGTGATGTAAATACTTTATACGACCATAAAGAAAGACTGGTGATATAAATACTTTTTCAGACCATAAAGAAAGACTGGTGATGTAAATACTTCATACAGACTATAAAGAAAGACTGGTGATGTAACTACTTCATACAGACCATAAAGAAAGACTGGTGATGTAAATACTTCATACAGACCATAAAGAAAGACTGGTGATGTAAATACTTTATACGACCATAAAGAAAGACTGGTGATGTAAATACTTTATACAGACCATAAAGAAAGACTGGTAATGTAAATACTTCATACAGACCATAAAGAAAGACTGGTGATGTAAATACTTCATACAGACCATAAAGAAAGACTGGTGATGTAAATACTTCATACAGACCGTAAAGAAGGATCGTTGAAGTGGCAGGGGGAGCCCCGTAGTCCTCCACGTGAATGGGATCACTGCTGAAAATGTTTGTCCTTGACCTGTCTTGACACACGACCGTTGAGGTCAAGGTCACGATGGTGAGCAGCAAGGTGTGGTGTACTTTTGTTAGAGGCGTCATTGTGAGGTAGGGTCACTGGTGGTCTGAAATGACGGCAAGAAATAACATCTGTTTGTTTCGTGTTCTTTCATTTTTCACTTCAGTCAGAATTCTTTTGTTTTTTTAATTGGCAGTATATTTGCATCACTCTAAAAGTAACATTAGAAATATCAACCTAAATATACGACACAGAGAAGAATTTTAAAAAATCAGTTTGCTGTTTCATGTGTTTGAAATTGAATGCTCTTATATATCAACATTTTACATCTCTTATATATATTTTGCTTGTGGTGTGGCTGCTTCCATTTCCGGATAACGCGCAAAATATAATTCCCGATAGCTATGCTAAATGATTTTTTTTAATAATGCAAGTGCGTTTGGTGCGTAAAATGAAATTTGGAAAATGAAATATCTTTTCAATTTAAATTTTGTTTTTAAAAATACTCGGTTTAAAAGAGGTTAGGACATCAGAATATTAATATAGTAAATAGGCGTGATATAAAAATGTGTAATGTGAGGTATCATGCGGGGGGAGGGGGGGAAGGGGTGTAGCAAAAATTGGGATTCTTAAATGTGCCGTATTTGAGTTCATGTTTTGTCAAGTATCTTTAGTAGTTGGGAAGTTCACGCATTGCTGTCGCCAATGTTTGGCGAGCTATAACTAGTAAAATATATTTTACTCCACTTTCAATGTAATTTTCCTAAAATACAACATCTGTTGTTTACACATCATGAGACCTTAGCTGGTTCAATTGTTTTATACTCATAAACACAATGAGATACTTTTGTCCCGCGAGACGTTTGTGTGTTTTTAATATTTTAAATCTTGTTTAAAGACTTACTCCTATTTATTTTAAATTCATAAATAAAATGTTTATATTTTATTTACATAATAAATTGTTTGCGTAAGTTTCTTAAAGTATCAAATATTGATTGGTATGTTGCCACATTCCAATCTTCAAATTAACTTTTACCAAACTTTAAAAAAAAAAAAATAATTTTGAATTTGAAAAGAAAAACAAAACATTTAAATTCTCTTTCATGTAATAAAAGAAAGTAAAACACTCATCGCCCTCTTTTCAAGACGTCCATACATAATAAAGGCTTGCAGCGGGGCATCACATCAAATAAGATATGAGCATACGTGACTAAGCTAAAAATCAACCTAAAACGGAATACACCCATATTGTTTGGATTCAGCAATTTTAAGTTTACAACAACTAGAGACAAGTTATAATGCAAGGTTCTCAAACTGTTGATAAAATCTCGAAACGTGAATGACTCCTTGGTGTGATAAAATATATGATAACCTAAGAATGGTGCAGAACATTTTAAATGAGTTAGATACATTTTTAGCTATGATATGTCTGTCTATTTAATTCAGAGAAATGTTTAGTTATGATGTGTTGCCTTTCTAATTCAATGTATGTCTTTTTAATGTATTTTTTTTTTAAATTTAATTTAATCACCTGCAATTTTGTTCCCATATAAATTAGGACAGAAAAATAATATTAGCACATAGGTAACACATCGACATCTGTGTCATGGCATCTGAATGGCATGCTTTCCATTAATGTTGACTGCTACTGTATAATTGTTCCGGTCCTTGTCCTTTTGTATGTGTTTTTATGGATGAAAGTATTTGCCGAAACGTTTGTATTTGTATTCTTCATAATCATCATTAAAGCTTAATCTATATTGTTTGATTTACACTAATAATTGCTTGTGCCTCATTCATCTACTTGAAAGCTGTATCGCAGTCCAACACTTTTGTCATTGGTGTTGCAATAATTTCACGTATGTCTTTCGATTTGAATTTTTTTTTTTTAAAGAACTTCACAAACAGGATGTCGTTAGAAGCTGTTGAGGTCATCTGTTGGGTCACGCATAACTTCCGTTGGTTCAAAGGGGGTTTCTCTTCTACCTCCAAACATGGGTTAACTTTACTTTCTGTCACTATGTCATTTCCGGTCTATCTCTTAAGTAAATCGTGCCCAAATTATTGTTTCGGAACCCATAGCCAAATTGTATGCCAATATAAGTGACTTCAAAAAAACAAAAAAAAATTAGACATCTTATTTCAAACTTTGAAAATTAGATCAACAGTAATATATTTTAAACTAAAAAACTTTTTTTTATATATATTTCAGGCTAATTGACGATGACAGCCTTAACCTCACCCGGTCTAAATCTTGATTTCTCCCCCACTTTGTAGAGCATGAAGGGGTCAATGCTTCTCACCACAATCTAAGTGCCACTTATAATCCAACTTTGTCAAAGTTAATGCCTAACTAATCCAGGACAGAGATAAAATATCTCCCTCCAGGTGTTCTTCCAAAATTTATCTTGCTTCCTGCATCCTTTTGTTTCCATCCAGGGTAGCCGACTGTTGTTTTAGTGATAGCCTGCTGTGGTAGGTGTAGGATGTGGCATGATGCGGTAGGTGTAGGATGTGGCCTGATGTGGTAGGTGTAGGATGTGGCATGCTGTTGTAGTTTTTGGATGTGCAATGCTGTGGTGGGTGTAGGATGTGCCCGGATGTGGTAGCTGTGGGATATGCCCGGCTCATTTGGGTTTACATTGTGCTCCACAGCGGTCATTCAGTCTCCCAGCAACTGTTGTGATCTCACTGTGTGCCCTGCTCCTACTTAGGACTTCTTCATTACACACATAAGCTGATCCCCATTATATTTATCTGGTGTCTTTGACGAAATAAAAGGCAAGGATTGATGCAAAATTCAAGTCCTTTGATTAAAAGATTATAATAAAGTATAAAGATGGCGCAGCAGTGATTTTTTTCGGGGCTTGGGTGGGGGGGAGAGAGAAAGATAGAGAGGGGGAGAGAGAAAGAGAGAGAGAGAGGGGGGGGGGAGAGAAAGAGAGAGAGAGAGGGTGTGAAAGAAATAGAATCTATATTTAATTTTTATTGAAGGATGTTGCCTTCATCTATTTCCAAGGATATATTTATTATTGGAGAATCCAATGATGTGGCATGATTACTCTTTTATTCTATTACTATTATACGTTCTAATATTTGAAGTGATTCTTTAATTGAATAAATGTGAAGTGTACAAAACAGAATTCGTTATTTCATTTAAGAAAGTTGTGAGACTCATGTGTTTGATTTAGACTAGAGTAGCAAAAAAGGGGAAAAGCCATACAATCATGAATACTATTACAATGGCTGTGGTCTACAAGTGGTAGACAATTCAACATATAAGAACTGTCGCAATGTAGACTTGCTTACAGCTAGTTGTTAATAGAAATTCTGATCACAGCACTATTTATTAACTTAATTAGACAATCTTACCTTTAGTATCAAGTAATCAAGTAAGCAACGCTGTAACATGAATCACAAATACTCGGAAATTCTATGTCCAAGGCGTATTAAAGTTCCCAGGAGTTATGGTATTATTGCGCACAGTTTGAGTGAATGCATGGCCACGTGAATTTCAAACCCGCGATGTCGTCAATATTGTTGTGCGCTGAAACCTGACCAAGGTTTTAAAAGGGGCAGACGTGCGTGTTTTTGGCGGGGATTTGGCCACAACGAACGCGAGAAACTAGCATTATTTGGCGGCATTAGGGAATCCTTTTTTCTGTATTGACTGATGGAAGTTATAGGGCAGCAGGATGCGATGTGCACAAACAAGACTCCTAGGGGAGGAAGCGGTGAGCGCGGTAAATCTGTGGGCCAGGACGCCGCTTCTACGCCGTCTGGTCAACACGGATGAGATTAGTGGATTAGCGGAACTTATGTGACGTCTGCTGTGGCTGGCAGTCGTCTGTGTTATCACTACGACTACAGATTCGCATACAGTTCGACTCCTGCTCTACGGCGCTCAGTCAGACTCCTGTAGATGATGAGGATTGTTTTTGAGCTCTGTGATAACAGCCGAGAACGTCTTTTGTGATGGTCAGCTTGAGACGACAAACACGAGAAATGCTGCATCTCCCGCCACAAAGATCCGACTCTCAAAATGGTAGTCTCACTTCGCTTTCTAGTTATTGGGGTTTTCTAACGTGATTGTGTAAAAACTAAACACGTTTGCGTCTCGCTTACGAAACAAACATGATCTTTTGCGCACAGGAAACACATTTTTTGTTGTTTTCGTCACTGTGCTTACTTGATTAACCGTAAAAATATATATCAACACTAAATATAGCCTGCAAAACATTGCGACAGCAATGCGTGAACTTCCCATCTACTAAAGCTACTTGACAAAACATGAACTCAAGTAACGCACATTTAAGAATCCCAATTTTTGCTACACTCCTTCCCTCAAAGATACGTCACTGTACACTATTTATTTCACGCCCATGAACTATATTAAATATTCTGATGTCTAAACCACTTTTAAACCGAACATTTTTTACACCATACTTAATTTGAGACGATTTCATTGTACGAAAAGAAAATTTTACATGCCAAACGCAGTCGCGTTATTTATTTAAAAATATCATTTAGTGTAGTTATCGGGAATTATATTTTGGGCCCTACTGAACTCATTATTAAACCATACTTTCTTTCAAAAATTTAGAATGATTTAATATACTCTCAATACCAAATTCGCTGATTAGGAAGCAGTCCACTAGGAAGCAGTCCTAGGAACCAGTCCATTAGGTAGCAGTTCACGAGTCACAATAGAAGCGAAATATATATAAGAGATATGTATGCGCCGTACTGTGTTCGTTATAAATATCTTATGTTACAAATATATTATGTTACAAATATTTTTTGTAAAACCTTTAAAGATATCTCTAAATTAAGCGGGTTAAATGATGGTCATGTGATCTCTAATATTACACAGGTATTTAATTGATAAAATGTCGCACGGCTGAAGCAGATACATTGACGACACGAACTCCAGGTCTTCTTCTTCCTTCTTCTATATCATGAGAGCCCACGATCAATGTACTGATCATTCTGCCTCCTTTTCATGTAGACGTTTCATGTGTACTGTAGAACATCTTTGTAGCTGGGTTGTGCTCACTACATATGAACGACTGTTTGATTCGCCGCACCTCCGTAGACATACTTTTAACTTCTTCAGACTCTTGAAAGGCATATTTTCCTTGCCTACTATCAGTGGCACTGTATTATCACGTATCCGGAAATTTGATCGAAAGAAATTTGGTCGACGGAAAATTGATCGACGGAAATTTGATCGAACGGAAATTTGGTCGAATCGTTTTTTTTAATTTATACGTTAAAATTTTGCGTCAAATTTCTTTTTGAACGCATTATTTTGTTTTACAATATAGTATAGTGCGTTCAAAAAGAAATTTGACGAAAATTTTAACGTCTCGACTGAAAAAAAGATTCGACCAAATTTCCGTTCGATCAAATTACCGTCGATCAATTTTCCGTCGACCAAATTTCTTTCGATAAAATTTCCGGTAACTGTATTATCAATATATGGTATGCGGTATGTATTTTCGGCCATGTGCACCAAAAAGAAAGAGATTTTAGTGTTAAAATACGCTTGGCATAATTATATTTGATCACTGATTACCACTTACTATTGTGAGATACTGGAACACTGAAGACATTTGCAGCACTCTAATCAGTGTATTTAGCTTCTTTTTATTCTGAACAAGTTAATAAGAAATATTGGTGGTTTTTTAAATTTTTTTTAATTTTTTTTTTGTGTGGGGGGGGGGGGGGGTATAGAAGGAGTGAATGAACAAAAAAAATGCTTCAATTAAGGGGATAGTTCTCTTCTATATTTTGAGGACCCACGATCAATTAATTGATCATCCTGGCCCTATGTTTCAGAGGGGTTCGCGATGTAACTGTACATGGTTGTGAAGGGGATACTTCACTGGTTGCAAGGTCTTCTCAGCAATGGTATTATGAACTGTGGATTGGAAGACAGGGGGCAATAGCTGCAAATGTGTCTAGTGTAATTGCCTCAACTGTTGCTTTTGGAAGCGTGTTCCAGTCCCTTATTGTCTTTCGCAGGAATGAGGAGCTCCTGCATTGAGTTCTTGTTTTTTATGAGCTGGAACTGCATGCCATGGCCTCTTCGCTGTGTAAAAGGGAAAGGGACGAGTTTCTGTTTAATGCTGTAGCAGTGGACCAGCCTATTTTTTATCTTGTACATCATGGAGTGCCTAGATAGTCGTCGTCGTTCTTTCAATGGTGACCAGCCCAGTAGAGGTGTTTCTGTAGCGGTTCAGGATAAAGCGTGCTGCCCGTCGCTGGACCGCCTCCAACCTGTCGATGCTCTTTTTGGTGAATGGGTCCCAGACTGCAGATGCGTACTCTAAAAGCGGCCGGACAAGGAGTCTTGCTTGCCCGGTTGCACACATTGTTAATGTGCTCGTCCCAGCGAAACCTCTCTTTGAATTGTAACACCGAGGTACCTAACGGAGGAGACTGGCACAATAATATGGCCTTGCAAATCGTAAGGGTGGTGTAGAGGGGATCTGCTTCTGGAGGCTGACAGGGTCTAGCACTTGACGGCATGAAATTCCATGTACCAGCTCATCCCCCACTCGGCTAACCGATGGGGGCCCTGTTGTATCTGGTCCTGGTCAGAGCTGTTGGCGATCGTCCCTATACACCACCTACAACAGTCTTGCTTGTAAGGCCAGCTTCTCGTGTTAGGAACAAACAGGGGCCTAGCACCGATCCCTGGGGGATCCCTGACTTAACACGGACAAAGAAGGAGATGTGCCGTCTACCACTACTGCCTGGCATCGTTCGCTGAGGAAGCTAGAGATCCATGTTTTAGAAGTGTCTTGGATAAAAGATCGGTATTTGAGGGATATTTTATTTTTCTTTTGATGACGTTAAGAGACATGGCATAAGAGGTTCAATGAAAGCTTGAATAATATTCCGATACATTGAAACAAAACAAAAGTATGCTCTAGCCAGATTAAGCCTTCTTTGGCGCAAACAAATTCAATTTAAATTTATTAACGGTTATCTTTTACATTATAATTTCAATTATTTGTTTATGGCGCTCCTTGGCGCATGGTTTCGTTTGGTCTTATAATGAATCTACTGCAAGCACGATTTTGAAGTATTATCCTGTGTTTACATTCTAACTTGTCCTTGGTGATGTATGGTCAGATTAAGAGCTTGGATGTTTTGGGTACGGTCAACATTAAGGAGACATAAATTATGCATTGTCCATAGATAGTGATAGTTCATTGTAGTAGCCCCGGCGCATAGATAGCTATTGTTCATTGTAGTTGGCCCTGATTGGGATCTCTTAAGCCCCGTGGTCTAAAGCTAAAGGGTTCGGTACTTAGTAAGATGACAGTAATAAAGAAGACGAAATAAAACATAGAAGAGCAACCCATTTAATGTTTGCTATTAATTTTGTTTTTTTGAAAGTCAAAGTTCGTTTCTTTAGTCATTCGACTTTGATACTAAAATAAAATTGTGGACGCCTTCAGAGCCAGAACTCACTCCATACAAACGAACTGTATCGAGTGAGTTCTTATATATAATGCCCTAGGTAGTGTCATTCATCGGTATAGCTATTTTTAGTAAGCGTATTTGGTGTAGTGATTATTTGTGAACTGTTTCTAGATAGATTGCAATGGTGCCCTTTATGGGTTTGAGATGCTCAGATTTGAAAAAGCAAAGTTCTAAAGGAAAATCGGGAATAACAAACGCCTGTTGAATGTAGCAGGACATTCTTGACAGAAAGGTTAACTTATGTGCATCCCGGCAGAAGCAACAGGCCCCTGACGTATAAGAAATTTCAACCGTTTTTCACAGTGGAGATGGTGAATCACCAGACATATAATATTTACCAAATGCATCCATCCTGAGTAGAATCTGTGAACCAATGTGCTACCCTTTGCTTTATCGTTTTGTGGTCCATTAAATCCAACAAAATACACAAACAAAAGATTTCTCTGCAGAGACATTGTCAATGGTTACCCACACTATCAACGCCAAGATGATGGTAACTTCATTTAACTTTGGGAAAACAAAGGGAATAACAGATGGGTGGTTCCATACAGCCCCACACTTGCCTCTGAAATACAATGTCCACATTAACGTAGAGATTTGTAGCTCATTTGAAAGCGTTAAATATCTCTTCAAATAGGTTTATTCTCGGCATAACTGTGGACTTCTTCAGTTCGTTACTGTTAGGAAGCTGCATTTAATGAAACGAAGAAAAAGAAATACTTGGTGCCCCTATTTAGTGCATCCAAAGCATGCTGGAGTCTCAGGGAACATAGAATGCACCACCAAACTAAAGCATGCTGAAGTCTCAGTGCACACAAAAAGCACCACCAAACTGAAGCATGCTGGAGTCTCAGGTAATACAAAAAGCACAACCAAACTGATCACATAGAAAAATTAAATGTCCTCCTTGAGGACAAGCATACAATATGTTTTATTCCAGGCAAGGAAACTGAAGCTGTACAGCAAAAAGCCAACAAGTCCAAATTTCTGTCTATTTAAACAATCGGGAAGTCCTTAATGCCCGAGAAAATTTATATATGGAAAATCCCGAACACTATACATGGGATGGTGAAAATTCTAAATGGATCCACGTCTTAAACGACATGAATCTGTAAGTGACAGAATGTTTACCGTAAGTCCCAGTGAATGAAAATTATGGTTCACAAGAATTCTCTTTCTCAGTGTTAGAGATGCAACACCTTTCGAGGACCTAACAAATGTCGAAGAAATCCTATTCCCTTTGAAACTTTTCAAAAAAGCATGAATTGCAAGAGGATTCCCTGATGATGGCTCAGAAGTGTTTAATTGCTTAACAGACGCTGCAATCCGTCAAATGCCAGTACAACTTAGGCAATGTGTATCACGTGTGAGTCATCGGCTACAGCAACGTATTTCTAATGGTATAAGTTCAATCTTATGTAGACTTTAAGAAATGATTTCGTGGTGGAGGAAAAGATCTCTTTTTGAAACTTAAAGAAATTGAGTTTTTCCTTCAAGCACATGAAAAGTCATTGGCAGATTTTGGATTAGAACTTCCAGACGGCCATTATGTCGGGCCAATCCATTCTGGTAAATTCACGATCCAATTTCCGAAAAGAAAAAAACAAATTGAAAGAAAGGTTTCAAATGCTCAACCTGGGGCTTACGACAAAATCAGGGTCGCAACTTTAACTTATCCAAGCGTTTTGTAATATGGGAGGAAGCTTCAATGACCCCAGCACATGAAGTAAATGCGGCACACTAAAAAAAGAACTCTTAGCCGTAAATACAAAAGTTCCTTCTAAAAAAATTAATTGGAGGTGTGATTTTTCTTTTCAGTGTAGTTTTTAGACAAATTATCCCTGTTGTTCACTATGACAGCAGAACCGAAATAATTTCTTCATTCATGAAGAATAGTATCTGTTGGAAAAGTATATTGTGTGTGGGTATATATTTAATGTTTTTGTGACGGTAAGCACCGGTACGTAGCATCGGCATCTTTACACCTATACCAATGAATAAGTTTCAACAAATAAAATAGTTTTAAAGATTTAAAATAGTTTAAATTACTATTCCAAAAAAAAAATTAAAATGGGATTTGTATAAAACCAACCAGTTCAAGGGACATCCAAATGTAATAGCATTTCTTCGGTTGCGTTTTGATCAAGTGTAGAATGTTGCAAAACTTAATTCCGGTATTGGCTAAAATGAATCCTTGTGTATTGAACTTGTTCAACAAACAAAATGTTGTAGGGAGTGACTGAATTAGCTTTAAAAGAACATTTAGAGAAAGATCTAAAATTAATTTAATTTTAAAAATAACCCAGGTGAAAAAAAAGGTTATGTCAAACTTTTTTTTTCTTTACAAACAACAAAAAAAAAACATCACTGTTTCCGTTTTTTTACTTTCATAAACAATCTTAAGAACTGTCTGAACCGTATGAACTGTCTGTGTCCAGATAAAGCAAAACTTGTGTCAATAAAAGGGTTTCCAAAGTTTCATTGGATCGCGGTACAGAGAAGAAACAGTGTTTAAGTTGTCTGACAACCTTGTTAGGACGATATGACCTGAGACACTGAAAAGTTAACCGCACCCCCCCCCCCCCAACCTCCCACTCACCGGATCTCAGCCATCGCACGCCCTCAAGACCACCACGCAGGTCAGTGGTGTTACGGCAAGCATCCCATACTTTTCTTTCCGCCTTTAAAGACAACGGAATGTACTTTACCACCCGAACGAAAGCAGTCACGAGCTAAAGATTCTACTCTTCGCCACTATCATACACTTCTTGATGCTACTTTACGGCAATCTCTAAACCTTTTTCCTTATGTTTGGGGTGGGGGGAGGCGGGGGGTGTGGGGGCGGAAGCTGGTATACTGGAGTTGATCGTTGTGTCAACACCTAATGCCGGCCAACACGGTGAGATGTGGAGCTGTTTTCATCTTAGGCGTCAAATGTCCCTTTTTAAAAAAAAAAAAATAGTTTGCCTAAATGGAGACATGACTGTGTGTTTTCTGGCCGGACTTGACAAGGGAGAGTGCTAACGTTCTCCCCTTTTCTTAAAACTCTTCAAATAGTACGAGAGTTACTGCCCATTCGCGCTATCAGAAGGACTTTGTTCAGTCCAAATAATTCCTTGATAAACAAAACAAATGTGTTTAAATCTCCTATTATTTACAGAGCGTTCTGACACGAGAGTGTCTTGCTGCCTGACACTCAACAATCTGGGGTGATTCCTGAATGGCGCTGTTGCTCTGAAACTGAGTATACTTTCAGATATTATTTTGATAGTTTAATTTACTTTGATCACCCCTCACCCCACTTGAGCACAGGAGACGTTTAACAGGAATACGTCTGTCTGGTACAGTGGTTCTCTACCCTCCTGATTCCGCGACCCATTAATGAAGTGTATCATGTTGTGGCGACCCCCAACCAAAAAATTATTTTCGTACGACTGTAGAGTATGTGTGTTTTCCGGTGGTCTTAGGCGACCCCTGTGAAAGGGTCTTTCGACCCCCAAAGCGGTCGTGACCTACAGGTTGAGAAACGCTGGTCTAGTAGCTTGAATCATCAATATATTTTCTTTTAAATGCAATAACTCCATAGACATTCTTGTTTTAAAAACATGAAAATTAAATATCTATTAAAATGCGTCTTAAGTGTATTGTCTTTTAACACGTGTTACATTATATAGAAAACTAACAATCTTGTTCATTTTCATTTTGTAACCAAAGTTGATGAAATAAGACATGAACAAATGCAAGGATCACGACATGAAACAAATGCAAAGATCAGGACATGAACAAATGCAAGGCTCACGACATGAACAAATGCAAGGATCAGGACATGAACAAATGCAAGGATCACGACATGAACAAATGTAAGCATCAGGACATGAACAAGTGCAAGGATCACGACATGAACAAATGCAAGGGTCAGGACATGAACAAATGCAAGCATCAGAACATGAACAAATGCAAGGATCACGACATGAAACAAATGCAAGGATCACGACATGAACAAATCCAAGGATCACGACATGAACAAATGCAAGGATCAGGACATGAACAAATGCAAGCATCACGACATGAACAAATGCAAGGATCACGACATGAACAAATGCAAGGATCACGACATGAACAAATGTATGCATCAGGACATGAACAAGTGCAAGGATCACGACATGAACAAATGCAAGGGTCAGGACATGAACAAATGCAAGCATCAGAACATGAACAAATGCAAGGATCACGACATGAAACAAATGCAAGGATCACGACATGAACAAATGCAAGGATCACGACATGAACAAATGCAAGGATCAGGACATGAACAAATGCAAGCATCAGGACATGAACAAGTGCGAGGATCACGACATGAACAAATGCAAGGGTCAGGACATGAACAAATGCAAGCATCAGGACATGAACAAGTGCGAGGATCACGACATGAACAAATGTATGCATCAGGACATGAACAAATGCAAGGATCACGACATGAAACAAATGCAAAGATCAGGACATGAACAAATGCAAGGATTAAGACATGAACAAATGCAAGAACTTTCTTTTAAATCAACGAAATATTTATTTCTTTAATCGAATTTATTAAATGAGGGGAAATTTATAAAAATATAGTTTGGTAAATGTGTATGAAGAAGAACATGTGCCAGGCAGCCATTGGTCTTGTGAGCGCTACACCAATGTAGAAACACCTAGGTGGCTAATGTGACGTAGTAGCGGTTCTCAGGATATGGCGTGGGAATCGGTACAGCCCCTTGTGATGATCACCTGAATGAGAAAGCCAAAATTTAAACGATCCAATAGAATTTAAGGAGAGTTTCATATGATATTACCCGCTTCTATATTATGGAGACCGTGCAGGACGAGCATATTAAACATAAGTGTTATTCGTGTCATGCTTGCAGATCTAATATTTGTAAGGGTTTTAACTAGTGGGATGCAGTATTAATTATTTTGGAATATAGGCTAACTTGATTAAACATGCATTTATCATTAATCCAACATTAATACATCATTAATTCAAAGTCAATATAAAATTAATCTAACATTCGTCCAGCTTTAATCCAACATTAATCCAACATTAATCCTACATTATCCAGCATTAATCCTACATTAATCCAACATTAATCCAACACTAATCCAACACTAATCCAACATTAATCCAGCATTAATCCAACATAAATCCAACATTAATCCAACATTAATCCAACACTTTCATGAACGCTAAAACACCAACGTACCTCGTCTAGTTTCCCACAGAAAGCCTCACCAAGTAGCGTCAGTGGGCAGTTGTTTGTTGCGACAGGGCCTGCAGCAGAGAGTCTTGCAATTATAGTTCATGCATCTTTTTTTTTTATATAAGAAATTATTTTACATCTAACTTCTAATAACGGTGCGTTAATTAATATTAATTTAGATTTAATATATATCAGAAGTCAGCAAACCAAATTTTTTTTTATCTCAATGATTACATAAGAGGGTGTGTCAAGGTTAATACAACAAATACTTGTGAGATAATTCCAAGAAAACATCAAATAATAAATTATTCTAAAATTATCATAAATTTATTTTTTAAACATTATCATAAAATCATTATAAAGTATGTCATGTTTATGTGCTTATGAAACTATCTGATTCAGCGGTTCCGAAATAGGGGGACATAATCCCCGCCCCCCCCCCCCCCCCCCCCATTTTATAGGAATATGGTGGCAACGTACCCATGAACTTGTTGGAACTGACGCACACTTCTTTATTGGTTGTTACTTCCAGGAAATTCTCCCCATAGCGGATGTCTACTTTGGTCCATTGACCCTGAAAGCATTGAAACATATCGCACGTCACAATGGTTATGGTGTGTTACAAAAGTTTTTTTTTAAACATTTCAATAAAATAATTGTATTACACACTTAAAAGCTTCGAAAGTCCCCAATTGAATCTCACATTCTCTTTACTTGGGCAAATCTCTATCAAATCTCAGATTCTCTTTACTTGGGCAAATCTCTATCAAATCTCAGCTTTCTCTTTACTTGGGCAAATCTCTATCAAATCTCAGATTCTCTTTACTTGGACAAATCTCTATCAAATCTCTGAGCCCAACTCACCTGTGCAAAGCTCTCTATCAAATTTCTGACCTCAGTTCCCCTCTGCAAAGCTCTCTATCCAATTTCTGACCCCAGGTCACCTGTGCAGAACTCTCTATCAAATCTCTGAGCCCAACACAACTGTGCAAAGCTCTCTATCAAATCTCTGAGCCCAACTCACCTGTGCAAAGCTCTCTATCAAATCTCTGAGCCCAACTCACCTGTGCATTGCCTACAGTACAAAACTCGGAATGGAGCTCCTCGGAGTTCATCGTCCTCATAGAAATAACAATTCTTTTTTTCCACGCCTGATACACGATCTGAAATATAAACATTTTGGAACACAATGGAACCTAATGCATTTTATTTCACAAGAAAAATCAGATGCAGACTATAAGACTAAAGTTGGAATGAATTTAAAAGAGGGCCTCTTGCTTTTTATTATCGATGCCATCTCTTCCACCCTCTGCTGATTTGAAGAAAACTTTCAGTGGAGCCGCCACTGTTTACGATTAAAAAGAAACGCTTGTATGACTCACCACTATGCCAGGAGCTTCCTGGCTCTCTATACAATCGTTGTGGATAAGAGGGATGTCAGTATCCGGATCACCGGGGCAGAGTTTGAAACTGAAGCCAATGTGAAACACCGAACCAAGAAGATTGCTCTTGAAGTATGGGATTGCAATGGCGGAGCCTCTGAGAGTTGAAAAATTAAGTTTATTTCAATTTCTTTTTTAAACTGGCGATGTGATTAGTCGTTAAAAAGTTTTTGTATAGATTTCATCAACTTCATTTAGGAAGTTGGTCACCATAAAACCACAGAGATTCATTTTCTAAGAATAGTGTTTGTCATTAAAGGGTGGAAATCTATTAATAGAACATCCGGGCATAATGTATGGCCAAACTCAATAAAATATTAATTAAAACGTCCTGGTATTCCGTTTGGCCAATCTCCCAACAGCTGTTCGGTACTTCTACGTTAATCTGAGCCCTAACCTAGACGAAAACTTGTTTACAACTTTATTTTACGACGGATTTTACAAACAATTTGTTACTGCTATACATATGTGAAAATACATTGTTAGACGCTATGTTGTACGAAAACATCGCCTAAAAATAGTAACATTTCGTAAAGTTATGTGACGTTTTCCGGTCTTAGAAAAGACAAACACTATGGGCTAAACTTTTAAAAAATTATCTAGATGTGCACCTGAAAGAACCACATTTCCCACCGACAGCAGTCGGGTCTGATTCCACTGCAGCGTTCTCCTTGTCCTTAATGTTGAGCCAAATGTGTCTGCCTTCGTCCACAATGTTCCCGCCATCAAAACTCATTTTGAGCATCATCAGACATGAAGCTGGAACACCTGTGTTCAAAGAAATAAGTTTAAGATGTTTTCGGGTGTCTTTGGTCAACATAAATGATAATTTATTTATTTAATTCTTTTTTTTTTTGGGGGGGGGGGTGTTGGGTTCAATTTGAAATGTTTTTAGGAAGCAGATGAGAAGCATAAAATGAACATAAATAATTTTATATTGTATATTAATAATAAGCTACATATAAAAATAATATCGTTTTTTTTTCTAAAAAATATTTTAAATTCATTTAAAGCAATGTTAGTAATTTTCCTAAATATTTTTTTAATATATTAAAAATTGTAAAATATTGTTTTCTTAAATTTTACAAAGTTTTAAAAATACTTTTAATCAATATATATTTTTAAATACTTTTTAACACTTTTTTTTATCCATGAGGACGAAGTCAACAATGTATACGTTTTATTGATGTTCCTAAATAACAAACAAAGTATACATCTTATAGAAACTAATAGCGGAATTTTTTAAGCTATAGGGATAAAAATCTTCAAAGAATGCATCTGTAGTATCAAATAGTTCTTTGTGCCAAACATCCGCTGACATTTGTATCCTTTCGTTACGTCTGCCTCATTTCAAAACAACAGTCGAGTTATATTTTAACTTAGCGTCTTGCTTTGTTTCTTTGTGAGAGTTTCAATTGTGGCATGCATCGCACTGCAAAGTTACAAATAGAAGAAACACAAAAATCGATCGATATCTATAAAACTGCGTAAAGCCAACAAATACTCATTCTGAAAGAGAAATTATTTCACGAGCTTGTTTTTTCATGTCGTGAAAATTATTAATAAAAATTAGGAGTCACTGAGTCTCAATCAATTTTTTTGCGCAGCCCCAATCAGAAATCACCACTGCAGACAACTTACTGTCTCCAATCATCGGTGTGGCGTGAGTCCTATTAGGGCCCCACTCACATCGACAAGAGGCTTGATTCCACACCAGACCTGTGTAGAACGGCCAGTTACAATCCTCCTGGACCCACTTTCCATCCGACCACCGCTCAAAGTGAGACTGGTCGCCAGCGGGTCTGTGAAGACTGAGAGGTTGGACAAGATGAAACAAAATATTTAATTGATCACTTCATGTCGTAAATTATGATACTTTCGTGAAAGCGTTTATCTAAAATGTGAACCCCATCTTTAAATCATGTATGAATAAAAGTGAACAGACAACCATGTTTTGGACATATGTTTGTCTGGTACATACTGGCAATCACCGCCCTTGGATGGGTTACCTCCCGACTGAATTGGCCCGGTACCACGGTCATCCCAAGAATTTGCCCTGGAAACAAAATAACACATACATTTAATCTTAACGGCATTAAGGCATTGTAATTATATCTATAATTTTAACACATATTTCATGGAGCCAACATTTACTTTAGCTCAGTGGAGCTTTGTGGTTTCGTGTAATCTCATATCGTATGCATACTCACAAGCTCTGCCAGACTTAATTCTTTTGACCCTACAGAGTATTTCCATCCGGTGCTATTATTAATTGACACATTACAACTGAACAACTAGCCTCAATCAATTTGTCATTACATTTTTCTAATTATTTTTTTTTATTATTATTTTTTTAATTCGTTACCGAAAATGTGCGAGTTAGCAGCCTATTTAAATTCTAGAAAGTTAAATGACCAGTGGGTCAGAGACTTTCCTAAAACTCACTTATCTTGTCAAAAGTCTGGTCTGAGGCTAAGAAGACAGTTTTACTTATTGCCTTATAAGGCAAGTTAAATGAATGTTCATTCTTAAATTGTTTAATAAGCGTCTTTCAAACTTTATCAAACTTTATTCATAATTGACCTTTTATTTTTTACCCTGTGTATCTTTTTTCTTTTTCTTTTTCTTTAAATATTTTCATTGCATTCTAATCTGATTTGAAAGTGACAGGGATATAGAATCAGCTTTTGATAGGATGTGATATGGGAATCAAAGCTTATCAAATTTCTGCTCTCCCTTTGACATGCATGTACTTGTTCAAATCCTTGTTATCAAAATGACCATAAAATTTAACGTCAACTTTAAACAGACATAAATACCGTATCGACTCACTTGTTTTGGGTTTCGTCTTGTTTTTTACCATATCCGGTTTTGTCTGACGCACCTGGCGGCTGTTTCGTCTTCCATTGACCTTGAGGTTCTGACTCATCGTCCGGACCAACGCTGTTATCCTGGTCCTCCTTCTCCCACCCCACGTCTTTACCCTTCTGCTCTTGGACATCTTTACCCCATTCGCCCCCATGTTTTCCGCTTTCTTGTTTTCCCCAGGCCCCAACTTGCTTTCCTCTTCCGTTATCTTGCTTTCCCCATCCGCCATTTTGTTTGTGCTCTTGTTTTCCCAAACTGCCAGCATCATCTTTATTATCCGGCTCCTCGTTGAAACCTTTAGTCCAAGTTCTCTGACCTTTGTTTGTCACATCCTCATCCGTCCAATCGCCATCTTGCGTTCCTAATTTGCCGTCCCGTGTATTTTCCCTTTCTTTTCCCCACGAGCTCTGCTGTAAACTTTCCTTGCCCCATTCACTGGCTTGACCTGCGCTATCATCACTTCCTTTTGTCCAACTTCCGCCTTTCCCGCCATCTTGCGTGTTCTCATTCAATTGCAAATCTTTAGATTGTTCCGTTCTGAAATTTTTAAAACAAAGGGTAATTTAACAAAAAAAAATCATACATAGTATTTAATACCCGGGACGTGCAACGAAATACAATTTTGCAATAGAACAAGAATATGCAAGAGAACTTTAAAGATATAAGCTTTTATTACGTGACTATTTGTGTTCATCTGCGGTTGTTTTTTTTATTTTGGTTTAAGGAAAAAAGAATGGGGTTTCTTGTATTCATAATGAATGGACTACGATTAGTCGATTGTTTTGTCACGTGATACGTGTAAAAACAATTAATACTTCCGGTAGGCTGTCTGCAACACACTAGTAGCTCACAAATTTTTCTTCAAACAACTTTCTTCCTTTAATCATGACTGATTTATAATTATTGTCACATTTAATGAATGTCATTTTAAAAAAAACGCGTGTATTCAAGAATATTTTGAAAAGTAAAATTTTAATAAACACTGGGGAAGCGCTGATGGAGACAAACATTTTGCTTTAGAATTAATGATAATGGCAATGGCTGATCAGCTGTTTATCTGTTGTTATGTGTTGTTATGTGTAGCAGAAAGCCTACTAATGGCTGGTGCGTATCACGTGACAAAACAAGGAAGTGACTAATCGTAGTCCATTAGCCACAAACAGTATGGATTCATCTAATCGGGGATCTGCCATAAGAAAATGCTATCCAACTGGGAGTTTTAAGGTGGATATTGTTATTTACAGGAACCGTCTTGGCACAGGAGAGAAAAATGTAAACTTGATATTTGTATACCGTGTTTGTCTCTGGCGAACAGACTGTCCTTTGGGAAGAGAGCGGTGCTGAACTTGTTTCAGAGTTTCAGGTCTGTTACTCTCCGTGCATTCACATGTCCTCGGGTCAAAGATCATGAACTCTGGACAAGGATAGTCCAGCCACTGCTTCCGGTAGTCTTTGCGAGTGAAAATCTGGAATAGGTTCGCCTGGGACGGATGGTGCCTTTTGACTCCTCTCTCACATTCTGCCAGAGAATAACAAACAATGCACTTGAAATAATTGTAAGACTTTAATTGTGGGGAATGCTGAGAACAATGTATTGATCTTTTAGTGAACTTTAACTTGCGGTTAACAATTAGTGGATAGTAATTATTCAGTTATTTCTGTGTAAATATCTCTTTAAATGAAAACCCAAATTCTTGTCTTGAAACCTTGCTCGGAATACGTTTTTGTTTGTTCTTAACTTTAACTTTAAATAAAATTCATTGGGGTATTATTTGATAAGATTCTTTGAATTGTATGCCGCCATGTCCAGCAATATTTTAATCCAACATTTACAAATAGGTGTGTCATCAAAGGGCATGTGTTCATTATTCATGGTGAAACTTTAAGGTGTGAAACGCTTGTCAAACCAGATATCATTAAACTGCACAAACTCTCTATTTCTTACTAGCTGTCGACTAAATGGCCACTTACCGTTCAGTACACTGTCCTCTTTGGAAATGACCAAACTGATCAGGGTGAGGAGGAAAGCCAGAGCAATGTCAACATTTTTTAGCTGTGTACAGACGAAAGATAGTTGAAAAGTTCAATTATTTGCCAGAAATGATAAAGGAACTTTATGAATTACTCTAAACTATATGTAAATGAATTAATTGTCCTCAACAAATATTTGAAATTACAACATTGAGATCAAAGAAGATGGTTGTTCGGTTCAAGGTCTATATATGAAATGTGTATTAATTTCTCTTTCTAAAATGACATTCAGAATACACAAAGTATTCTTCTGTACAAAAAAGAACGAATTCATCAAGTTCATGAGAGAAAATTTCAACTAACAAAAAAATACCTTCAAATTTTTTTAATAATTCATCCTTACCTAATCAAACTTGAACATACAAAAAGAAACTACTCAAGACTTAAACAACAAGCTGACCTCATTTCTGATACATGTATAAATTACTTTACCTCATTTCTGATACATGTATAAATTACTTTCATATATACCTTAAACTTTGGTATTTTAAACTCACAGATTAATTAATCTCCTGACTAATTAACACACATATTCCGGTGAGCATCTGAGATTACACTCTTATGACCCTGGCTAGTACATTGGCTACCAGCTCCATCTGCTGAGCTGAGCCATACAACATTTTCCTCGCGTAGGGCTCTCCAAACTCTCTGGCATCCCCCGGAACATCTAGTGAGGGCTATTCGGTCAACAGATGCGCTAGTGTCTCCGGGACCAGGCTGCAATGCCGGCAGGTAGGGTCCCAGTTGTGATCTAGCCTCCAGTAGTATGTGCCTATGGGGCAGTGCGCATCTGCTTCACTAGACTCTGCTGTCTACGGCCTAACCCCCACCAAGGGTCTTGTCTGCTAGGAGTGGGCACGTTAGAGAAGACGCCTCTGGCGGTCGTGTTGTCTGCCCATTGCCTGCGCCATTTCGTTCTGAAATGGTCTGCCAACCAGTTCTTAATTCCCCAGTAAGTTATTGCTACTTATGGCTGAGGCTGGATAGCCCCGGTTTTTGCTAGAATGTCCGCTCTCTCATTGCCACTGACGTTGACGTGACATGGGATCCATTGCACGGTCACCTTCCCTCCTAGTTCAACCATCTTACACACGTCTTCAATGATGGCGTCAACTAGGTGAGTGGTACCTGATCTCTTTCCCAAGATCTCGAGAGCAGATCTTGAGTTCGAGTAAACGATCACATCGAGCCCCGCAAGCTCCCTCCCCTTCAATGTGTGATATATACTCTCCAGTGCCCTGTGTATAGCCTCAAGAACAGCATGAAAATTTGATGCTGCAGTCCAACATTATTCTCCTGACAAAATGGTCGATTCGTAAAAACTTCAAATTCAATTTGGATTTTATTTCGCTTGCTCTTAAGCTACGTTCACATTACGATTTTTTTCAGGCATTTAACTATCTCTATAGTACAAAGCCCTTAAGAAAGTGATAAGGGAAAAGTGCGGTGTCTTTTAACTTTAGAAAATTGACTTAGGCGTCAAATCCGGAGAGTTCATAAATATTTTACTACACACCTCACAGCATCATTTTTTACGAATGTGCACATATCCAGATAATATGTAAATGTTTTATATAACTACAAGCTTTAACAGTCAGTAGCGTAGGAGGTGTGAAGGGGCGATTCGACCGCGGTGGTACTCTAAACTTTAAAAATGTATATTGATGGCTGAAAGCAGTTTTTTATCAAGGAAGGGGCTGAAAAAATCTTGTCCCGCCCCAGGCGTCACATAACAATAGCTTCGCCCCAGGCAGCACATAACAATAACTACGCCACTAAATACATGCTAAGTTAAACTTACTTAGCAAAAGGTGACAATGACGCTTTATTAGTGCTAAAGTTTTCACATGGAAGTGAACGCAATCTCACGCTACGTATGGACTTCGATGATCATATGAATAGCCTCATTTTGTAGTTCAAAACTTATTGTGTTTATTATTTACCATCAAATCAAGATATTAACTACAAAAGTAATATCTAAACACCAACAGAAAGTTACACTGAAAGCCAAAATTATAATCATCATTTCGTTCAACTAGCAAAGTAACATATAAACGAAAAACTAGTTTAAAATGAAAACCAAAGTTATCACCTGAACTATCCTGGCCATGATTCCTGTGTACTTTGTCATCATCCAGACGAGCACTTGTCTTGAAACAGTTCCGGGCACTAATCGGTCTGTGTTCAAGTGATCGGTAGGCAGTGTGTTCAGATGTGTTAAAACGTTATGAAGGCAAGGCACAAGTCGAGTGCGAGACGGGGCCAGGACCCCGATCAGAGGACTTAGCCTGAACGACGTATTTGTTGTTGATTCAGGTCGATTCCAACGTGACTCCGTGATATCGCCAAGACCACCAAAGTTTGTTCGTTGCCCTTGCCTCCCCAGCAAATATAGCTTTTAATGAAACATGCACACTTGTTTCGTATTG
This sequence comes from Omphiscola glabra, assembly GCA_964017045.1. Lineage (NCBI taxonomy): Eukaryota > Metazoa > Mollusca > Gastropoda > Lymnaeidae > Omphiscola > Omphiscola glabra. Next base: position 38,101,779 of record OZ024799.1, read on the forward strand.
TGTTATCCGCAAGTTCTTCAAGCTCCTGCGGCTGGATACGCAAAATAACCCGGTAACCGCTGTCAGACATGCGGTGCGGTCATTTAAAAAAAAATCGTGGAAGTCTGAGCATGTTGCTAATCCACGTCCACGTGCAAACATCGCGAGCAGTTGGAGACATACGAGACAAACCAAATGGCTTGATTGGGTTATTTGAAGATTTTAAAAGAGAGAAGAAAGTGAGGAACACACCCCCCCCCCCCCCCCGAGTTGTGCACGTGACCATTGAAGACCAATTCCTTTAATTTTTAGACTCAATAATTTATATAAACATGCGTTTTCTTTACAGTAGCGTTTACAATTACATTTCAAATGGTGACATATCTTATCATGTTTTCAAGTCATTTTATATGTTCTAGTCGCAGAAGAAATGCATTTCAATCGTAGACTAATCGGACACCAATTTGTATATCTGTGGAGTTGTAGTTTTTTTATTTTTTTTAGGGGGGGGGGGTTGCTCAAGGTTTTATGTAGCTATTCTCACCACGACTGAATTTGGTTTAGTTACGCCATGGGCAATGTAACCCATTGTGGTATGTGTCTCACACTTTTGAAAGGCCATGCGACTAAACACATCCAATGTCACTCTGTATGGATGTAATGTCGTGGCCCAACTCTGCTTTTCTGTATTCTAATAGTTATACAAAGACGGCACTAGATCAATCTGGCCGATATCATTCAAATCATGGAAACATTTACACCTACTTTCAATTTTTGTTTAAGTTATAATATGCTCGCGCCCTCTCCCCCCTTTTTTTCCTCCATGCTTATTATTAGTCAACAAATATTTTAGACCATCAGCAGACGCGTCCAATCTAGCGAATTTGTTTAGAAACAAGTTTTGGTGACTCTGTAAGGACTCAAAAGTTACAAGTAAAAGCTGCTTCAGATCCGATGAAAGGAATTGTGTTAAGAAAGTAGAATATAGTGAAACATAAGGATTTCTAAGCTTTAAAATTACAATAGCATTTTACATCATTTTTAATTCGCTTTTTTTTTAAAGGGCGTAGGCGTAGGGCTGTTTTTTGTTTTTGCGGCAAGGGGGAGGGGGTGAGTAGGGGCGGGGCTGGGCCCCGATGATGAACATGTTAATAGGCCTTAAAATAATATAAATTATAAATATATTTATTATGCAGACAGGAAACATAAAATATACATAATAACAAATTGAATTACATTCAGGTATTTGTTATCATAGGGTTCTAATCTCCTATTAAATATAATTTAAATATTGCAAAACCACATACAAAAGATTTCAGACAGTAAACACATGAAAATAACAACAATTTGAAAATACAACACAACTTTGTTTAAAGGTGAAGAGGTTTAACCTTTATAGAACACAAACTTATAAAACATTGTGACTGAAATTAGGAAAAAAATTAATCAATCTATACCAAAATGAATATGATTGTTAACTTCGTACATGTTACAACAAATCTATATTACATGGTAGATTACACTATTTACACATAATTTAAACCGACAGGTCTTTAATTAAAAACAATTTATCAATCTTAAGAGGACAAAATGTAAACTGTATTTTTCCAGATATATTTCAAAACTAGGTTGTCTTAAAATGTCAGAGTGCCGCTGGAAAGCTAGAACAATTTTCATCACCTAAATATTCAGAGCAGAAAATAGATTATTAAAACCTTAAAAAATAATAACTGTCGATATCGGCACCTTATGATTTTAATAAAAATTGTCAGGAAACAAATAATAGATGACAAAATAAAACTTTCCTGAAGACATTATTGATTATTTAAAATGAGTGTCATGGATATGTACAGTAGAATAAATATAACAATTTGAAATACTCAATGGTGACATCAACTATTTCTATCACAATATATGAAGAGTTTTATGTAAAATAGAAATTTATGAAACAATTTTAAACACTCGAGAGAAAAATTGCTTCTCGAAACATAACATGCTGTAACATTTGGTTCAGTGGAGAAAGAGCTAATTTCTTATTTTTTTTGTACCTTAACATTTTGCTGAGATGCTTAGATGTTGTTGTTTTTTTTCAAGGATTCTCTTAAGCTATAAGAAAAAATAAAAGTATGTTTTGTGATAATCAAACATCAAAACCAATCAATTGTTAGTAACATTTTAAAACAGAAATAGTTTTCTCATATGTTAAATATCCAAATTTCATTCATCATCGTGTTAGCATTAGATGGTGACATCCAGATCAAATTATCAAAACTATTTTTCAATTTTGGTAATAATTAAGCCTATCTTAATATCACTGAAATAACAATAGCACGACATTAGGTATTCAGGGGAAAAATAAACAGGATAGATTGCAATTGGAGTTGGTCAATAACATCTAGTTATTTAAATATAACGTAGTAAGACACATCTGTTCTACTGGAATGCATACTAAGGTTGGAGCGTATAAAGCGCTTCTTTAAAGATATTTTACAATAAAGATTCAGTTTGACAAATATTATGCTTTGCAGCATTTGGAATGTGCTTAAAAGACATTAGGGAATTTGTTATAGAGATATTTGGAATGTAGAGACTATCAAATTTTAAAAAACGTGGCAGTTAAAAATTGAGATTATGGAATGTTATATGTAATGTAAAGTTGGTATAACTTTGCTTGCATTAAAACATTATAAAAGGCATAATTATGACACGTCACAAAATAATGAAATCCACCTTTCTTTTAAATAAAGTTTAAGAATTAAAAGGTAAAAATTTCAGTTTGCCTAATAAAAGAATTATTTTTAAAAAATTAATTTTCATTAAAACAAAATTTCACTTGTTTGCCCGGATGATAAATATGATCATAAGCTTTATGTTTGTCTTATTGTGTACAATTTTGTACAGATTTCTAAATTAGACTCATGATATTTAGATTGAAATTTCAATGAGCCCCCCCCCCAATTTTTTTTCATCAAAAAATTCTTCAGACTCTGATACATTAATGCACTAATTGAGAATTATTCTGAGTGCAAAAAAAGAAATACTGTAAAAAGCATAGGTGTATCTCATTTTGTTGTGACCAGTATGGAATGTTAAAGAAATATCAAGTGAAAAGGCATTTAATTATTTCAAATAGTTGTAAAATTAACATTTTACACACAGGTTTAGAGACAGGAACAATGCAAAGTACTTATTGAGTGGCTAGTGATCCTATTTCATTTAGGAATACAAGTTTAAAACACTGAAACAGCATGTTATAGACTCCTTTATTAGAACTTCTTGACTTCATTAACGGTACACCAGTTATCATTTGGCTTAAATTACTGCATTTTGAAGAAATAAGGCTCGCTCAGGATTTATTCTACCATGATATGGATGCAATCATTATGAAAAATAGAAAAATATTTGATCAACTCTACTCCAGCCATAAAATATTTAAATAAATCGATTTTGTTTAAGTTTAATTTCTTTTTAGTTATGCCATTTCTATTTATTAAGCAACAGTAGTTGATATGCTCTCTTTCAATTTATTAATTTAAAAACGTTTTAAGCAGTAAGAATCTTGTGATTTATTGGATTTATTTACTGATGTAACTTTTTACACTTAGGGAGGCACTCATTGATACATTTTATCTTCTCCCTATGATTTTACACTATGAGTGTGGAAATCTAAATTTCACAAAATGCTTTAAGTCCTAACCACTTATAATGCCTTGGATAAAATATTAAACATAATTTTATATTTTGAAGCAAATTCTAGAATGACTTGGCTACTTAATTATTCACTTTTGAGGAAAACGGATTTGGACGGTTCATAAGTAGCAAATAATAAGATCAGAAGTTGAAAAATAACCAAATTTGATAGATCATGTATTATAACTTCTTTGTTATAGATGAAATATGAAAACCTTGTGTAACATGATAAGAAGAGTAATAATTATTGTTCTTGTTACAGTATTTTTGTATAGGCCACCACACAAGACTTTTCCAAATAGCTCCTCATATATTTTCTCTTTTTTGTACAGATTGTGACAATAAATTAATTTTTTTTTCCAGGCAGCTCCTTAGGGTAGTGTTTTAAGTATCACGCTGTAAATGTAATAACTCAATTTCAATAGAGCAGTTTCTACACATATTTCAACAGCAGTTTCCAAAAGTACCCCACATGCAGAGCCATCGCCTGCATTCATTAGTTTAAAATGTTTCCATATCACTTTGGGCCCTGGCAGCCACAGAAGTTGAAGGCTCTAAGGGAAAGCCATGCTCACACATTAGTGAAGGTACCTTCTAGCGCAGACCTAACCAAACCAAAAGCTTGCCTGTTGTTGCCCAGAAAATGGGGTTCCATATTGATGTCATCTAGAGATTCTTTGCTGGATGAGAGATTGACAGACTCCAGGCTGACCTGGTCTTGCAGATCTGGTGGCGGTGTTGTTTGACCCACAACATCTGGGATTGAAGAGGCCATGGAATTTTCATAATGAGGTCCATTCTCTCCTCTTGTAGCTTCCAAATGCAGTACCAGTGGCGCTTGTGGGTTTTCCTGAAGTTGAGCATTTCTCAGCTGTTTTGTAAATGTCATGTCAGGATCATCTACATTTTTAGCCTGCATCGAACCTGTGTTATTAATCTCCCGGGGAAGTTGTGCTGTGTTGTTGGGCTGAGATCTTAAAGTTTGAGGTGAGGAGACTAAAGTTGAAGCATAATGAATTGGTATGTACCCACCTTGGTCATCACTAGTGAACTGACTCATATTTTGTTGAGACTGCAAAGCTATTGGCACACCGGCACTGCTCTCTTGAGTTAGGTTGGTATTTCGCATATTCATTTCTCTGAGACCAATATTATTATTTCTAAAATCTTGTGGTGATGTGTTAAGTTGCATATTCCTCTGTCGTTGCTGGGCTGCAGCAAAGCTATATGGACCATGATCGGCATTTACAGATGACCGATTTGATCTAATTGAGGCTTGTTGTGATGATACCTGCCTCGGGGCAGAATGAGTGTTGCCTACTGGACCTTGACCATTTGCATTGTTCATAAAATAGACTATACCATCTGATAACTGGGTTCTTCCATTTATGCTTGACATGTTAAGAGAAGAGGCTGGTATGATGACATGAAGATTTGAAGTAGATTGATTATCAAATGATCTTCTGGGTGTCATAGTGTCACCATTGGTGCTGTTGACGCTGCTGCTGTAGGCCATTTGGGAGCTTGTGGTGGCTGAATGGAAAAAACTGCTGCCTGGCATGTTGTGCTCAGATGGACTCTCCTGGTATGCCAAGTTGTCATGCATTATGTCACTCATTGTTTCATTACCAATGGGGCTCACTGGAAGGGGTCGGCTGGAAACCTGGGAATTAGTGAACGACTTGCGAAGATTGGTTGAGCGGTTGCGGAAATCATTCTGAGACAAACGATGTGCAGGTTTCATAGCAACCACCTGAGATATTGAGTCCACATTGTCATGGATGTATGAAGGATTGGTTGTGCCTCTCAATGCTTCATTTGGGTTGTTTTCAAAACCAGTGTAAGGATCTAGCCGTGCATTGGCAAATTGAATGCCATAAGGCTGATATGCTGTATCGGGCTCTGCATAGATTTGATCACTCTTGGCTTCAAGTTTTTTCTTGAGAACTAGAGGAAGACAGGAAAAACAGTTGTTGACATAAAACTAGGAGCAAACAGTTCTGTGGAAGTTTAGGTTAGGCCACTGTTGACTCAGGAACGAGGAGAATGAATTGTCAACAGTGGGCTGTGTGACTGATTGTTTGGGCATCTATGTGTTTGTTTTTCAAAAGAAAGGTGTGCTCGTATTTGTATTTCAAAACATGTAAAGGGAGACATAAAAATATGACAGAAAATGAACTCGTTAAATGAATGAGTTCATGAATTATGACAGTGGAATACGCACCAGCCAAACTAATTTTATTTTAAAAGTAACTATTTTGGTGTTTTTATTCATATATGAGCTCTTAAACAGAAATAATGGATACTCTAAATTTGAAAAGCATACATTAAATTATCACGATTTGAGAGGAAAGGTTTTTAATCCCATTAAAACATATAGATAAAATAAGTTTATATGTTTGACGCTTTTGTAGCGAGCAATAGGCTGGTGAATATCATTTAATTTATTTTTGGGGAATTTTATAATATTAAGTGTCATAATTCTGCATTTTCACACATAACAAAATACTTGACCAAACTTGGCAAAGCTAACTAACTTTATTGGAGGTAATACAGTCAAATGATCATACAACTCTGAAATAAGTTTTAATTCCAAGGATTATCGGTTTTTTTTATACTGTCCCATTTTGCCACTTGTTTCTGGTGAGAAACTTTGCAACTAAGTCTAAGTCTTGTGATTCTGTATTCACAAAGTTGAAGGACATTTATCATATTGAGGAGTCTCTTTGTCTTAAGAATTTCTTCATTAATCTAACGTTCCTCAAATAGAACAAAATGTACACGTTCTGATATTTATTCACAACAGTATGTCAGGAAAATTAAATTGTAGTAAAATATTAATAAAGGTTTCATTTTTATTTTAAATATTAGCAAATAATGCTTTTTTTTTAACCCATGGTTTCTTACCTCCATATTTTTGTTTAAAGCACAAAAACGCAACAGCAAAAGAAACTGCAACAGCAAGAATGAGGACAGCCACAAGGGAAATAAGCAGTATATCAGTTTGCCTGTAGTCACCCATGTAAGAATTACTGGTCACAGGCTCAGGAATGTCAATCTCGCTCCGCTTTGGACAATGACCACAGAGTGTCTAGAAAATAGAATCATTTTGATTAAAGATCTCCTACACTAAAGCTGCGTGCCATTTTACTCTCATTTTCTTAAGTCAGAATTCTCCTCCACAACCCACCCTTCCCTATTGTCTATTAATTTTGTTATTATTATTAACTCAGCTAGTTCTGTAGTTACTCAAATATCATTACCATTTAAAAAAATATTTTTTTTATAAAAAAGGCAGATGTAAGAAAGTAAGTTTAAATTAACATTTACTTCAACAAAAAATTAAGGGTTGAACCCCAAGATTTTTCAATTTATAAAACGTGTTAATGCTTCAAATTTAAAAAGTCTGAAACCTAGCAAGTTAATTAAAGAATCTTGAAACAAAATTTAGGAACCTAAGGTAATGAAATAAGAATTCACATTTGATTGGATGTGACGGCAGTATTGAATCTAGACAGCATAATTCTTGTATCACTAATATTTATATATAAAAACTAAAACGAATCTTAAAGAGAGCTTTTAATAGCAGGTAAAGAACAATCTGAATTAGATATTATTATTATTATTAGTGGTTTTATATTATTATTTTTATTATTATTATTATTAGTTGTCTTATATAGCGCTGTACCCCAGCCTAGGGCTGGGCTCACCGCGCTGTACATTAAAATATTCGAAAAAGAGACATAATCGTGACAATAAAATAAAATACATTTATGTAATAAAGAACAGCTGTATAAAGACAAAACAAAAACTAATGTATATTCACCCCATCCACCCCAGAACTTTTACATGACAAGCCATGGACGGCGGCATTGTATATCGGTCAGATGTGGGAAATCAGTCGGGGTAGTAGAGTTTAAAGAGATGTGTTTTGAGTGCAGTTTTGAAGGCAGTGATGGTTGATATATTGCGGATGTGTAGTGGGCTCACCACTATACATACAATTTAACAAGCATAATAATGAACTTAAAAATTAACGTACATTAATTAAATAAAACAAAACAAATGTATATTCACTCCAGAGTAGAGTTTAAAGAGATGTCTTTTGAGTGCAGTTTTGAATGCTGTGATGGTCAGTATATTGCAGATGTGTAGTGGAAGAAAATTCCATTGTTTTGGGGCACAGAAAGAGAAAGATCGTTCACCATATGTTTTTGTGCAAGTCTTGGGGACAGAAAGAATACGGGCGTCTGCAGAGGAGTGAAGCTGTTGAAGGGGTGAACAGGCAGAGAGAAAAGTGGTTAGATAGGAAGGACAGGAATTTGAGAAAACATTGTGGCAGAGAACAGAGAGTTTGTAGTCCATCCGTGCTTGTACAGGGAGTCAATGAAGTGAATGAAGTAGTGGTGTGAAGTGATCACGTTTACAACTAGCCTAGCAGCTGAGTTTTGAACCTTTTGTAATTTTTCTATGAAGTGTTTTGGTGAACCTGACAGAAGAGAGTTGCAACAGTCAAGACGAGACAGAAGAAGAGCATAGACCAGGGTTTTTGTTGCGTTAAGGTGGTGGCGGATGGAGCTGATCTGATGGATAGCGGTGTATGCAGAGCGACAAATGTGAGAGATATGATTATCGAGAGACATGTTCTTAGACAGAATATAAACAAGATTCCTAGCAGAGGATGTAAACTGTATGTCGGAGTTACCTACTTGAAATAAATATAAATTATTATAGGGAAAAATTTACAAGAAACTAAAAGAAATTTAATAATATTAAAGCCTAAAATATTTAACGGAGGATGCCATTAAATTTAATACGTTAAGATTTATAAATATTTAAACTTCTACCGTTTTTAGGTTTCTCCAGTGAAAATATCAATTGCTTTTAAATTATAGGTAGGTCATATGTCTACCGAAAATCTCTAATATTGATATCAATTAAAAGAAGGTTTGTAGCCAGCTTACCAGTGTACATTGGGAGATAATCTCATTGACAGCTGTCCCTGTTTCACTGTAAAACTTGATTGATTCAGTTTGTAATATGGAATCTTTTGAGTTGAATGTACCAATCTAAAGACAAAATTTAATCATCCTTGGTTTAGCAGAGGACTTTAATATTTCAAATATGCTTTATATAAGGAATCAATTTTTGTCATTTTATAAAACCTCTACAAATCCAATTCATCAATAAACAGTTGTGTCTCAGAAGCATTAATATATCATTGGTTATGCGGCGTATCTGGCCTACCATCTTAATAGTCTTAAATTATTATCTAATATGCAACTATTAATTTGTTTGAATTTCTATAATCTATGAAAAAAATAATTAATTTTATAATAAAATTACTACTGTTGAAACTATTCATCTTAACAACAAACTCAATGAAAAAAAATGTATCATTGAATGTTTACCTTGACATAACCATATTGGTTGATGCCTGTTTGTTGTATGTTGAATACATCAAAACCAATGGCTCCATTGCCATCTTTGTCAAACACAGGGTACCTTAGTGTGCCTTGCAGTCTGGACTGCTGTTTGATCTTCTCCAAAACTTTGCTCACATATTGTCGTAAGTACTTACAAGGAAATGATCCTTCACAAAGTCTGAAGACATCAATATTTAGTTTTTGGGACAATTATTCTTTTGCTATATAAAATACTTTTGTAAACATACATTGTTAGTGGCATAATCTTATAAGTATAATTCCTCAAAACAGAATATATAACTAACCAATACAACATGCACTGAAAATGTATATTACGATAAAAATTTTAAGTTTTGCAAATTTTATCCCCCAAATTCACATAACCAACAATACAAATAAAAAAACATTGGTATTAAAATAAAGGAACAATAATTTTTTGTTTTGCTCACTCTTTTTTAGCCTCACTCAATCCCATTCCCAGGGCATAGACGGCATTCATTGTTTGCTTAAGACGTTGTTCATTAAGTCGTCTGTCCAAATCCTCTGGACTTATCCTCCAGGATGAGTCACAATCTCTGTTTGAAGTAGAATTCAAACATTACCATTTAAAAATATGATGAGTTTTAATCACAATTTTAGGAATGAGAATATATATTGATTTATTTTAATATTAATTTTAAAAAAAATTATATTAATAATTGTAATAAATTTACTATACTCTTCACATATTACAATCACAATATTGAGTGAATAATTCAATACATTATTTTATATTATCTAAGCTATCAAGTAATTTGAAATATCTTACTTTTTAAAAGTGTTAATCAAGCCTCCTTTAAAATTGCACTCAAATATGTTCTGCCAAAACTCCGGAAACCAGATATTTGTGTCATTTCCAGAAGGGGATCTTGCTGCCAGGTAAGATCTAAATGCTGTGTCAGATTCCAAACTGATGGCCTCAACTTTGAGAGTGATTGATCCTCTGGCAGATCGTTGTCCTTCTTGCAGGATGTAGTCATTATTTCCCCAATCTTCACTGCCAATGAAAATGAACTTTCCATAACGTTGGCCATCCTCAAGATACTTTAAAAAAGAGCGATACCTCACATCGATTCCAAAGAAAACCACAACCTTGACCTGTTGTGTGACCAGCTGTGACCATGCTTTAAAAAATTCTGCATCATCATAATCTGACATTTTCTCACCTATTCCAATTTCCTCAGCAACACAGACGCCTGAATCTTCAGCAGCAGCAAGAGTTTTGAATGCTTGCATTGCCTTAGAGCCATAGTTATTTTTAACATACAGTAAACCCACATATTGCCATTTCATGGCCTGGATAATGTTAAGCATGACTTTAGCCTGAAATACATCACTTGGAACAGTCCTGAGAAAGTAAGGGAACTGAACTCTGTCATCCAGGTCAGGAGAACTTGACGAGTAGGAAATGATGGGCAGATTAAGAGGCATGAAGAATGATGCTGTAGGTATTGTACAACCACTTGAGCGGCAGGCAACCACACCAACCAGTTTGTCCCGAGGAATTTGAAATGGAAATACATTGCTATCAGATGCGACTATACCAGATAAATAATCAGATAGGATGCTGGTGGATCGCAATGGGCTGTAGCAATCATCAATGGCAATCGCACCAAAATTGATATTCGTCAGAGCACGAAGTTCCTTAACTGCATAAAAAAATCCTTCAGCCGCAATAACATCATTGGAGACCGATCTAAAGACCCCGCACTTAAAAGGGTCATCTATGTTAGGTTCATGTGCAGAGAACACACCTAGGATATAGGCATCCCCTTCCATGAATGCTAAAGGAATTTTGCCTTCATTCAAACAGCCATCACAGCGTCCTGTGCAAACTGATCTAGGGATTGTGGAGGATGGAGTTCCATCAGGGTTCAACATCTGAATATTCGACATGTTCATAAGTAGCTGATTGTTGATATAGCTGCCAACTTGTTTGTACTGAAGAGAGAAGCAAAAAAGAAAAAAAATGTTTTTATTTCATATTGTTGGTTTGTTAATATAATTGATCAGAGATGATAAGTGATGTAAATTTCTACAGCGGAGCCTTGAATAATGAAACCCCCAGTGAAATAACAATTCCGTTTATGAATAAGTTTGGTGAAAAGTTTTTGTCTTGATTAACTAACGACAATTTGTATTACAAACATACGCAAACTTCAGTACATACAATCCCACCAGCTCAGTGGTGCTTTAGCACTTTTGCAGAAAACATCATTTATCCCAGTACTGAGTTAAAAATCACTAGTTTTGTTACTTTTGCAATTGTTTGTGTTATTTTAGTCCTCATGACGCCTAATGAGAAAATTGGTATTAATAGAATTTGTGTTATGAAAGAAAGAAATTATATTATAACATGACAATGGCCTTCACGTTTCCTGCAAAATGATGAAATCAATGATTTGTAGAATTCTTAAGAACAAAGAGGCAAGAAAGGCAATGTAAATAGCTAATGGAGTGACTGGGTTAATGGAGAAAATGTCTAAAGTGCTAAGAAAGTAGAAAACTGTTGTTTGTTTGAATAAATTAGTATTATTATTATTATAAGAGGTTTCTTATAGCGTAGTACCCCAAGCCAGGGCCGGGCTCATCACGCTTTACATACAATTTAACAAACATAATCATGAACTTAAAAATTAACGTACATTAATTAAATAAAACAAAACAAATGTGTATTCGCCCAACCATTCCATAACTTTTTAAATGTCAAGCCATGGACGGCACCCAGCAGTATCGTCTATCGGTATTAATAGAATTTTTGTTATGAAAGAAAGAACATTGTAATAAATGTACTATACTCTTATATATATTTATGAGATAACATCAAAATGAAAGCAGCTGCATGTAGTCTGTAGATAGTGTTAGTGAGACAATATTTAGTGAAATGGTTAGGCAGTTAGCACAATGATGTGTTGGCCAAAAAGATTTAAAGTGTCGAAGCCAAAGACTTTAAGGCGAGAATAGGATGGTTAGATACATTTTCAGAACTGCAATTCATAGTGTTTAAAGACATGGACAGTTCAGAGCCAAAAAATATATTTCATTATAGAACAACACTTAAAAGGTAAAATTACCAAATTTCTAAGGCTGGAACACATTGAATGAATTTACATTGATTTCAATGGGGAAAATTATTTTGGTTCATCCTTAAACTGAACAAACAAACTTTGTTAACCGAAGTTCCACTGCATTTCATTTGGTTTACAACAATTTGTACAAGATGTGCACTTGAGCTTAGTGCAATGTGTCACAATATTTATATAAGATAACATCAACATCCATTAATACAACAATGAATGTTGTAAGCTTGGTCTAAGATGGATTCCTAAAGGTTTTGGAGTAACACAGCTGAAAATAATCAAATGCCTAACTAATCAAGCCAACAATAATGTCTCTTAAAAAGGTGTTGTATCAAGTATTTAGGAATAATTTAAGCAATACTCTGGGTTTTGACTAGAAATTTTATGACGACATATTAATTCATCATACAAGCAGAAAAGCATTTTTTTTGTGTTAAAGAAATGTTTAAATAAATCTGGTCTATTTTATGTCTCTCAACGTGTCATGAACAAAATAAAAAATAGTTTTTTTATATTTAATAATGAAACATTTTAGCCATGAACACCACCTACCATCTTGTCCTGGTATTGGTAAACAATGTAAGTAGGCACATTGTTATCTTGCATCATATCTCCGTTTTCCTCAAAACTGACTTTGTAATTATTATCCTTAAACTTGTTTGGAGGAATGCCTCTATCCATTTTGCCATAATCAACATTTACATGAAAGACAGCTTCCACCAGGACGCCTTGGTCAATGGCTGATTTCTAGTAGAAATAAATGTTTTGAATGACATTATTTTACAATTATAATTTTATGATTGCAGGCCAGTTGTTCTCAACCTTCATATTGCCCTGACCCTTTAATACAGTTCCTCATGTGGTAGCGACCCCCAACCATACAATTATTTTCTTTGCTACTTCATAACTGTAGAGTGAATGTGTTTTCCAATGGTCTTAGGTGACCCCTGGGAAAGGGTTGTTAAACCCCCCAAAGGGGTTGCGACCCACAGATTGAGAATCGCTGTTGTATGCTGTTTAAAAGATAACTCAGGCACATTGAGTGTACAAAGATGAAGTTACTTTAATGTAAGTACAAAGTTGAAGTTACTTTAATGTGTGTACAAAGATGAAGTTACTTTAATGTATCATTTTTAAGCATCTAAATATGAGGGTTAAAAGATGTTTTAGCTTTTGCCTTGAGTTTAAAGTATTTAATCTTAAAGTTACAAATGTAGATGTTACGGCCAAAACCCAAAATCTGTAAATTGGAGATGTTGCTGCAAATGTCGGATCTTTTCTTCATTTTGGGATTTTGCTAGCCAGTAAGCATGGGACGATCAGATTTTTAAAAAGTCATGAGCAGATTTTGTGGTATGGTATAACTTCATACTCTATATCGATTATAAATTATCAAATTCAATTTTGATAGTTAAGCTTATCAATTATAATAAATTATCAATCTCTTTCATCACTTGTTAGATTAGCACATAGAAATTTCATCATGAATTTCCTGCAACTATGCCAAATGGCCAACCAAAGTAGCCTATACAATGGTCATTTCAACTACATCAGTCCTTGGCCAGACCTCTTGGCCAAACTGTGAAATTAATTGGAACTGGCCACACTTGGGGCTTTGGCCATAACATAGAAAATAATATAGTGACTATGTCTTTATATAAAAGAAAATGTATGCTTACTATTATTTGTTGTTTTGTTTATAAAAGTCAATCTGTTAAGGTTATTTTTGTAAAAAAGAACAACTGACCTATAATATTAGAGAATACAAAAGAGGTGAAGACTTAGAAATATTTATTACCAGTTTAGGGCATACTCCAGGCATTCCAAAGCAGTGCTCTGTGTGCTTATCTTTAAAACTTTGAACCAAAGCAAATATGGCATGCACAAAGTTGGGAAGAAAAGAATTATGACTCTTCTCTGGGAACAAATCCTCCTTAGGATATCCTCTGATGTATTCCTCTATAAGGCCATGTTGTTCTTGTTTAGATTTTACTAGCCTGGAATAGTATGAAATAAAATTACAAGGAAAAAAATATTTTATGATCATTTTATTTAATTGACTTTTTGTAAAAGGCAATTTCCGAATTTAACTTTCCTTCTACATTATACTAATCTCTTACTCCATTATACTAAACTCTTACTTTATAGTAATCCATCAATTTTAAATTTTAATGAGATATCTTTTGGTTAAATAACTTAAAATAATTAATATCAATGCCATGCATGATGATAATTTTATGGCTTAATATGTGTGCTGACATATTATAATGGGTTATAAATGTTATAGCCATGGCAACCATTTTTTATAGATTTATTTTTCAATGATAAAAAAGAATAGTAATATAAACCATTCCTCTCTGCACACATATCAAAAATAGTAAAATGGACTTTGAAAACCCCCCCCCCCCAAAAAAAAAAACCCACTACAAATTATAATCTTTGCAAGTAGCCTACAGTCATTCTAATTGTTTGAAAAATGAAAATAATCTTATTTCTCTTATCATTTATATGGAACTCTTTTTATGTATAAAACACAAATTTTAATTTAATTCTCTTTAAATAAAGAAGTTCTGTCTAATAGAAAAAGTAGAAATTTTAAGAAATTTCTTATGAAGCGTGAAAGTTTCTGTGATAAAATTAATACCTAAATTTTTCTTGTAGATCTGCCAGGACATCTTCCAAAATAAGATCTGATGTAGCTATGGCCAGGGTACCAGCACCAAATTTTTTATTGTTATAAATATCTGTTTCTGTATTGGAAGCATCAGAGAGAATGACGTGGAAGCCATATTTGCCCACAATGTTATTGTCAATTGTCCAAAAAAGTTGTTCAGCATCATCTTTCCCTCCAATGAAAACCAAGCCTACGGACGAGTCCTTGACATTCTGAAATGTTTTAGATTTAATGAAAAAAGTTTTTTTAGTTTGCAGAAATTTTATACATTAATTTTAGCATTCATATTGTTCAAATGTTTAAATAGATTTCTATCTTAAATATCTGTTTTAAAGCCTGTTTGTTCATAAGGCAACCCCTACTTTTGGATGGGAAAATCCTGAAAAGTGTATAACCCGTTCATAAGCAAACCCCATAACCCACTCATAAGCCAACCCCATAACCCACTTATAAGCCGAACCCATAACCCGCTCAAAAGCAGACCCAATTAAGTGATATGCCAGGGTAAACAATACAGTAGCAAAATTATTTGGATGACATTATGCTGATGCTGAAAACAAATAAATAGTGGTGTCATATACTTCAGGTTTCCTTGTTTTTATGCTTCAAGTAAGTATTTGAAATTGAAAATTATAAAATCTCCTATGACCTTTTTATAAGCTGACCACCCTTCTTATTCATGAAAAAAAATTAAGCTGGTTTTTAAAACAATAAATACAAGACATATTTAAACATTAGTGTAACTCTGTAGGGGACAGGATAGCAGTCATTGACCCAAGGGCTGTATTTAAACATGATGTCAAATTTTTAAAGAAAATTTTTTTAAGTCTTTTCTCTCCCTAATGCAAATAATTTCAAATCTAAGCTTGGCTACTGTATTTTATATATGTATTTCTATGAGAGTTTAAGATGTTGAATATGACTTGCATCAAGGTTATAACTCTTGTTCACATCCTTAACTGCAGAGTGAGCCTTCTTAAAATTCTCAGACTAAGAATAGTAACTACCTGTAGGAGCTCTGTTAAATTCCGAGACAGTTCCCCAATGGATTTCCTGCTAACTTGTATCATCTTTTGAATGCAGATGCCAAGTTTTTCTGCCCTTTGCTTCAACAGTTTGGCCCCTGAATTACCGTACTCATCATCTGTGTAGGCGATAGCAATGTATGACCAGGAGAGTTGCTTGGCCAGGTTAGCAATCAACTGCAGGAAGAAAAAAAGTAGGCCTACCTATTGTTTTTCATTGTATAAATTGCAACAACACATTTTCTTTGATGGCTTAGCGACAACTCTTGTAAAACTAATACAAAATAAGGTTTTGTCATAATTTTTTTTTTTTTTTTTTGTTTTTTTGTTTTGCTTATCTGCCAGCTACTCAGAATTTATTGTTAAAAAATTGTCTTAACTTATTAACTGTTTTAGTCTGAAACATTGATAGGATGGGAACTTTGTATATCTTGTGAGAGACTATAGAAGCTACTGTTACTGATAAATTAGTTGCATCTGCACATTGCCAATAGACATTTGTTGGACTGAAACACTAATTAATCATAAAGCATTTTTAAAGCCTATATTGATTTCTTATGGTTGTTTAAAATATATGCTACATGTTAAGCTTATTTTTAAAAATTTCATTTGTGTTCTTCAATTCTTAAACTTAAGGAGTACTTTTAGCCTCAGGGATGACAACCCCTCATGCCTTCCACCCCCACCAAAGAACAGTCATATATGTTTTACTCACAGCCATTTGGATGTCATCGGATGGAACAGTCCGTAAAAAGGTGGGATAGTTGGTATTGTTACTGAGCTCTATACTGGTGGCCGCTGGGCTGATGATTGGCACCTTGACATCTCTCATCAGGGAGGCAACTCTTGTGGCCGTTGAACTACGAGTTGGTCCAATGATTCCTTTAGAGTAAGACTAATCATTTAAACTATGGTATATTAAGTAATAAAGAACAAATTGCAAGATAAAATCGAAGAGTTTTGTTTGGTGGGTTAAGGCGAATTGTGCTGTGATGTTTCTAGGGAAAATAAAATCATCTAATCACAGAAATACCCCCGCTCTCAAACTTTCCCATCCAAACAGAAGAGACGTGCCGAGACTCTTTCAGTATGGAGATACAAATTGTATTCTTGGACTCTTTGATGTTTTGTCTATTTTAAACGGGCAACTAAATTACGTTCCCTGTGACCCACCCTAGAGTATGGGTGGGGCGGGTGATCAAGAGTCTTTTTTAACCGAATGCATTTAATGTTGTGTTTGTGTGTGTGTGTGTGTGTGTGTGTGTGTGTGTTTATTTATAGCAAGTTTGTAAAAAAAATGTTAAAAATTAATATATGAGAAACAAATAAATTTTAATATGCGTCAATATGGTTAACAGAAGTGCAAAAAAATGATTAGCATCAACAAGACAAACATACCTATATTAAGAATATTTGCTGCCGAGGATTTCGAGCAGTTTTTCAAAGCACCTGGTACCCAGTAATCCACAAATGACATAGCATTTCTTGAAGCGTAAACAGCTGACCGACAGTCATCAAGGCCGTCAAACCCTACAAATATACATACATCTATTACTGATGTTACAATTTGCCGGTTAAGCTCAACAAATATAGGCCGACACACATCTACTAGAGTTGTTACATAGTGAGAATTGAGCTTTTAATATATTTTTTTAAAAATATATATTTAAATAAACTTTTTAAAAACATGCTTTTATTAAAATATACTAAAAAGGTACAAAATAGTTGTTTGAGACCCACTAGGATTTTTTTACAATTAATCGTGTCTATAACAATAGTAGCGTGGGCGCCAAAGGAGAGGCGGGTACTAGGAGTGCAGGAAATGTGTTATGGTACAATTATTTGTGTCCTCACTTTCGACAAACAGATTTGTAATATAACAAGACGTTTGGTATTTAGACTTCATAGTACTCTTAGTCTTAATAATGTTAACTAAGGGACTGGATTCCGATTCCATGATAATGTTAACTAAAGGACTTAGTTCCGATTCCATAATGATACTGTTAAGTAACTAACTAACTCGGTTCTGATTCCAAGGATTTATGTATTTTCATGATGCATACAATTTATTCTATTTAATTGATTATGTAATTTGCGTTTTCTCATAGTTATTTTCACAGTTGCTATTGATTTAAATATTAATACTGAAAATTTAAATTAATAGCAATAGGCATATCTGTCCTCACGCCATTCTATCCCAGAAAAATAAATTCAGTGGCGTAGGAGGGGGTGGTGTAGGGGCGGAATTTTTGGCCAACTGTCCCACCCCGGGCGGCACAAACCCTAGCTACGCCACTGCTTATATTTAAATATTATTAAGAAATTGTTGCTCTTAGTGTCCAAATTTCCCTCTACTTTGCAATAAACGCCGTTCCTACTTCCCCTAATTGCCACCATCCACACCACACTCAGCACACACCATCGACACACCAGGCCCAGCACACACCATCCACAGACCAGCCCAGCAACACACAAGAATAATCTTGGTCTACACACCTGGGAAAAATATTTTTTCCTCTACGGGATTTCGCAATGTCTAAATTAAGCTTGCCCACTATCTATCTAAGAATTGGATCTCTCTCACACACATTCTCTCTCCCCTTTTCTCCCTCTCTCCTTGTTAGAGATATGCGCGTTATTGATTGCGGTCGTCTACTTTGATGTAAACAATGTCTTCCACACAGGTGGGTTAATTGTTGAATCATCATCTAGATTTAGCGATGGTGACCCATTCATTTTTATATTTGAGTGCCACTAGAAGGCGATACTCAATTAAATTCATTTCTCTCTTATTTATATTTTGCTTCTGGTATATCCCGCTTCCTTTTCAAAACCGCCCCCTCCCCCTACTCCGCATGTTTTATATTAATTGCAATGAGTGGGGAAAAGTATGTCATACATGACGTGAAATCAGGAGAGAAAAATATGGGGAGGCGACTATTATATTAGTCAATAAAGAGCCACGGGTATGGTCAGGGCCGAATTAAGCCATTTTAGTGCCCAAGGCACAAACCCACATGGGTGCCCCCTTCTGCCCGGGGCCCCTGTTCTTTCACTGACTGTGACCGCTGGTATGTTCAATATTATTCAGAGAAAATAGTTGTTAACAAATATGTTTGTAGTTTGTATTACTATCACGTATATAAAACCTACAATAAAGTATTTCTGTATTAAAATTAATAGTTAATAAATTTTGAAATAATAATAGACAAAAATACTTTATTTTTTATTAGATGAAAAAAAGAAAAAGATATTAACATTTACATTTTAAAGTGTTTTTTTCTAGATTTACATCTAGCAAAGTTTTTGAGTATATCGTCAAAGTTACTTTTGCGCTACACATCTGTCTCGATCATAAGCAGAGATTAGGTATCGAGCCTTTCTTGTTTCATTGTTGATCTATTTGGATTTTTTGTACGTTTCAACTGAGAAAAAGAGCGCTCAGTTGAACAGTTAGTAACCATGAATTTTATAAATATGCGCAAGGCAATTTCAATATTTGGAAATGCACACTCGATGTTGTCTCTAACTATTACTTTGTATAATTCTCCATGATTGAACGTGTTGTTTTCCGATTTTGATGCAGGAAACTTGTGGCGAATATATGAATGAAACTGTTGTAGTTCATTACATAAATTATTGTTCAGATCTTTAGGATAAGCATTTATTAGTTCTTCACAACACTGAGATGTTTGTGATACTGATACATCGACCAAACAAGAAAATCGAACTGCTACATCATTATATGCTTGTCCTCGTCTACTCATTTCTGTCTCAAGTTTGTCAAAAATGGCGTAGAATGCAGATATACGAAATTTGTCTATGGCATTCAGAGATACCTCAGGGGCATCACCATCAATTACCACTGTCGTTCGTTTACGATTAATGGTCAAAGTTGACTTATAATCTACACCTGGTGTTATTATTTTTGCAGCTTCTTCAAATCTTTCAAATTCATTCCTAGATTTATGCAAGTGATCTGCTAGTGAAGAATACAAATCAGCACACGTTTTCAAGTACACATGCTCATTTTGTGTCTATTACAAAGGGGTTCCCGGTCGAATTAATTAATTAATGTTACTTTTTTAATATTATTTATTGAAAATATAAAAATGGTTTAAAATTTTTTATAAAACTTCCCAAACATTTTTAAAATTCGAATACGACCGCATTATTATTATTTATTTACAAGCCGAGTGATTCCGCATGGTCCGCATTTTGCTCATTACCATTTACCAGGAGTTTTTAAAAAAATTTTATGAGCTTAATTTTTAAGCATTCAAGATTGTACCAAACTTGAATGTGAATTTTTATTTAAAATTTATTTCTTCATTTTCATAGCACTTGTTCAATTTCCAGTTGTTTCTGGGCTTAAATTTGTTCAAACAAAAAAATTCTTGAGGACTTGTGGTGCCCCCAAACGCTTGGTGCCCAAGGCACGTGCCTTGTTTGCCTAGAGGTTAATCCGGCCCTGGGTATGGTGTAGGGTAAGACTGTTTTTAGGACTGTCCATAGGACTATAGTTTAAAGATCTGCAGGTAGGGTTTAGGTTTGTCCGTAGGCCTACTGTTTAAAGGCCGGCAGGTAGGGTTTAGGACTGCATGTAGGCCTAGTTCTCAGAATACCCGGACCCGGTGTAAAAAAAACTCCAAAAGTTTGGCCATAGTAGTTAATATTATGGTGACCGGAAATTTGTTTTTCGAAGGAAAATATTTGAACGGAAGTTACTTTGAACGGAAGTTAGTTTGAACGGAAGTAGTTTGAACGGAAGTTACTTTGAACGAAAGTTAGTTTGAAAGGACGTTAGTTTGAACGGAAGTTAGTTTAAACGGAAGTTAATTTGAACAGAAGTACGGAAGTTTTATCAAAATGAAAAAATTGGAAGAAAACAACAAAGATAAATGTTATTAAAAAGTTTACAATTTCACTAATTCGTAAATTCCCTTTATAATAAAATAAAATTTAAAAAAAAGAATCTCCTTTTAACAATGTAACTTCAAATAAACTTCCGTTCATAAAATTTTACTTCGAACAAATTACAAGGGCTGAGATTTGTATTATTTGGTCTCAAAGCTTTGCGTCCAGTGATGTGGTTGTTTGTAATCTTGGTGTGTTGTGATGTTGATGTGTTGAGATGTTGGTGTGTTGAGAAGTTGGTGTGTTGAGATTTTGATGTGTTGAGATGTTGGCAGTTAAGATGTTGGCAGTTGAGATATTTGCAGTTGAAATGTTGGTGTGTTGAGATGTTGGTGTGTTGAAATGTTGGCAGTTGAGATGTTGGCAGTTGAGATGTTGGTGTGTTGAAAGTTTGGCAGTTGAGATGTTGGCAGTTGATATGTTGGCAGTTGAGATGTTGGCAGTTGAGATGTTGGCAGTTGAGAGGTTGGTGTGTTGAGATGTTGGTGTGTGGAGATGTTGGTGTGTTGAGAGGTTGGTGTGTTGAGATGGTGTTGTGTTGAGATGTTGGCAGCTGAGATGTTGGGGTGTTGAGATGTTGATGTGTTGAGATGTTGATGTGTTGATGTGTTGATATGTTGGTTAGTTTGAATCTGGTGTCGAAAGCCGTTTTATATCTAGAGATGTATATATTTTCTGGCCTAGTGCAACGTTTGATTGGCTGGATCCGACAGACACGGAAAGTCTGAGAATAAGGCAATAACCAAATGAGGAATTTATTTTTTAATTTTACAGTTATTTATATTTTGTTATTGCCATTTTATGTCCTCTGCTTTTAAAGAGGTTAAGTGTAAATTAAAATTGATTAATTTCATATGTAACTAGGGGAAATCGTGTTTTTTAAGAAAAGATTGGCGGCACTGCCATGAAGCATTACATGGCCATCAATCTGTTCAGATGGTCAGAAGTCATCAGATCTGGAAGTTAGTGATCAATAGCTCTAACAGCAAGGAGCTACTGTTGCTTTTCGATAGGAAACAATGGGAGCAGCTGTACGCTTTGTCGGGACAATATCTTTCTATCGACTGACCCACTTTGTCTTCGTGAGCCGTGTCAGTAGTAACGTGTGTTATATTGATTCATTCGTACCTTGACAGACGCACCCGTTAATGCCCGCTGATACTCTTCCTTCCTAACTTAAAACAGACACCCCCACTAGAGCCAAGTGGTACTATTCCTTCCCACCTTGACAGACACACCAATTAGAATACATTGTGAAGATGTTTTGGTCCAATGCACCGCTCAAATTGTGCAAAATATGTAAGCTTTTTTTAAATTTAGTTATGCAACTTGTGACAAGAACCCCCAACACCTCAGCACCCCCGTTAAATAGATGCCCAAATGTATGTGCTAGACACACCAATCAAGAGGTGAGGCTCATTGAAACGTCAAAATCTTTTGTCCATTCTATAAATTCAAGTTTATCATACTTTGTTCTTATATTTCGTTTACACAACTTGAATGCAGTCTATCTATTACCTTTGAAACTTTAAGCGCGATACAAATGCGACTTGTCTTTAAGCTACGACCGAATTGAGAAATTATAAATGACAAATTTTGACGTTGCTATTAAATAAAGCTCAAACCAGTGGCCTCCAATGTCTTTCCCTTATTGTGATCGTGTTGTCGTGCCAGTGGTGATTATAATCGGAACAAGCGGCAACAAACAGATCACAATTAATCAAGCTATTAGGCGGCATTATTTCCAGCGCCAGATGAGAAATGCGTTTAGAGCGGCGGTGCTCAATCGTTCGGGACTCATAGGGACTTTATAGAAACAATATAATGACCATCTACATCTACCATGCCCATAGATGTTAAAACCCGGAGCCCCGAAGGCGGATAACATTGAAACATTCTGACAACTCCTGTGACGCCACTGGTGCCAAGCTGTATCATCCACGTGATGTTCTCTTGGGTTATCCAGCGGCGTGGAGAGAGGCGATTTGCTGTTGGGAACCAGCTTATAATCCTTGAAGAATAATCCGAGGCCTTGTGGATTTCGTCCTGCGAATTTCACACCATCGTCCCCTTGTGACGGACGGATGCCAGCAAAAAAAATATTATTATATTATTATTATTAGGTGGTTTTATAAAGCGCAGTACCCCAGGCAAGAACTAGGCTCAATGCGCTTTACATAAAAATTAGCAATTACAGAAACGTATACATTTAAAAACAATGGTTGAAAAGCTTGATATGTTTACAATGACCATCTACAAAAGTATGGGCTTGCCAATAGATCAATAGATATGTTTATAATGACAATTTAAAAAAAGTATGTGCTTGACTATGTCAGATACCAATAGCCTCGGGGTTGGCAAGCAAGTTTGAAATTTAGATGGAATGTATCGCTCCTGTGGACCGAAAGTATCGATACTTAAGCTTTCGGGTTTTAGCATCCTGATAGTTATTCGACATCAGACTACTTCAGTAACTGTGACATCTCTTCAGTGCTGGCAACACGGGCATTTGCCAGGGGCGCCATTTGCTTAAGCCGCCATCAACGATCTTCCGAAATA
The DNA here is from genome assembly GCA_964017045.1 of Omphiscola glabra. Lineage (NCBI taxonomy): Eukaryota > Metazoa > Mollusca > Gastropoda > Lymnaeidae > Omphiscola > Omphiscola glabra. Next base: position 38,125,168 of record OZ024799.1, read on the forward strand.
GGGAAAAGCATTGCTTGGGGGCGCTATGGATGAAAAATCGAGGGATTGAATTTAATTGATTCGTTATAGGGCGCTATAAAATATATATATATTTAGTGCACAGTTTTTGTAAGCCATACTGCATAAATCGTATGTTTGTGCGCAGGAAGTGGCGGCAAAAGTCGTTGTTGACAAAGGCAGCCACGTCTTTTGTAGGTGCAAGGAGTTCTTCTCATTTAGCAACGGCGCCCGCTTCTCGAGACCACATCTTGGATTTGGCAGCGTCGACAGCGGTAGGCTTGTCAGTTTATTGCTTCTCGGTATAGACCTCTTTTTAGGCGACTTTGGTCGTTCGGAGTCGGCGGCAATTGGCGTGTGTATATCCGTCGCTGAGGAGGCGGCAACTATGAACTTGCGGCTCACCGAAGTTTGGAATCGAATTTTGAGTTGCTGAACAAAACAGTGCTGAACAGAACAGTGCTGAACAGAACAGTGCTGAACAAAACAGTGCTGAACAGAACAGTGCAGAACAGAACAGTGCAGAACAGAACAGTGCAGAACAGAACAGGGCAGAACAGAACAGTGCAGAACAGAACAGTACTGAACAGAACAGTGCAGAACAGAACAGAACAGTGCAGATTCAGCGCCTTATAACAAATAAACTCGGTGCGATCCCTCGATATTCCAAGTTTAGTTTAATAAATATATTATAAATAATAGATTATATTAAGTTGATTATAATAGTGATTTGTGTAACATATTCCACTCAGTAAGTCATTTCATTACCTTTCTATGCAATAATTTAGTAATTTATTCACTATGTGTGCACTGACTAGGTATGTGTGAATTGACGAGGTATGTGTGCACTGACGAGGTATGTGTGCACTGACGAGTTATGTGTGCACGGACGAGGTATGTGTGCACTGACGAGGTTTAAAATACAGATGTCCCAGAAAAAAATCACGTTTCGATCAATTCTTTATCAGAGATATTTGAACAGTTGCAAAGTTTCAATAACATATGAAGACTTTTAAATGACCTAAAGGGAGGATCTGCCGGAGAAGGAAAGGCTCAAGGTAGCATTTCAAGGTTTGGAGGAGAAGTTGAGGTACCCTGTATCAAGAGAATAGCGATATAAATGGATGTGATCTGTAGACTAAACTAGACATAGCCAAAGACACAATTCCTCATGATGTAAAGCTTCCAATAGAAGCCGCTAAATTCAAAACCACTTATAATAAGTTACATGACGTCAGGCCAAATCTGTGGGAAGCATTAAGAATAATGATTACAATATCTATTACTGTAGCCGTTGGCGAGAGAACCTCTAGTAAACTAAAGCTTATCACAACAAATTTATAATGATCCATGTCTCAAGACAGAATGAATTCTTTGGCAATTTTGTCTATAGAAAATAATATTGCAAAGAATATAACCATAGAAAAGGGAGATAAAAATATGTGATGAGGTAAAGGCTAGTAACAAAAAAATGTCAACAGTTGGCTAATTATTCGTACTACCAGGAACAAGTAAAGTGAACATAGCATTGTTCATTGTTTGTTTAAACAAATAACTTGGTTAATAAACGCATTACCCAACCCTTAGTTATTTCCTTGCAAAAACGTTTATGTTAACACTTAAAAGGGGGCGTCAAATTTACTTGCCCGGGGCGCCAGCAACCGTAGGCCCCAAATCTCTAATGATATTCTCTTCTCCTGCAACTACAATTAGTGCGATCACCCAATACACATTGCCCCACTAGCTTTTCTCCATCCCTTCATTTATTCACGTAATTTCGGTGAACAAGTAATACAAACCCGCCAAACCAATGTGTGCCCTCAGCCAAGCAACATGTGTTACCTCAAGAATGACGTCCACCTCTTCGATCACCTGTTGCCAGGAAACTATTTCGTTGGCAAAACTGCGTGGTGCAGACATACGCGTGTATGTTGGGAGGTAAAGTAACGCTTTGTATAGGCCTATATATTTCTAAATGGAGGCCTAGCTTCAAGTAGGCCTAGCTAAATGTAGGCCTAGCTAAACGTAGACCTAGCTAAATGTAGGCCTAGCTATATTTAGGTCCATCTATATGTTGACCTAGATAAATGTAGGCCGAGCTATATTTCAGCCAAGTTAACTGAAGGCCTAGCTTTGGCATATGTATTGTCAGTTATATAAGGCTACCTAAATTTAAGCCTATATATAATTACATGTTTGCCTGGCTGCACGTAGGTCTATCCATATGTCGTATCCGGAAATTTCTTTGAAAAAAATTTCGTCGATGGAAAATTGATCGACAGAAGTTTGATCGAACGGAAGTTTGGTCAAACGGACAAATGTCTTCCTAAAAGTCTACCCTCCACGACATTACATGACGCCTTTTGAAATAGTGCTTTAAAACGTCATCATCTGTGTACATGAAAATACCAGACAAACGCCGCCGCAGAGCGTCGCTGAGGCTGTAACACATTGTGTCTATCATTCAGTATGTGTAGTCTTTGCTTAAAACTTTCCCATTATATATCAGTTATATCATTTATTCTTGCATTTCACACACACACAAATGTTTTCGACTAATATTATCTACTTTACAATTTTTCATCAAGACAACGTAAAGCTGTCATGCGTTTCACGAAATTACAAAACAGACAGCTTTTAAAATTTTTCTAAGAAATATGTAGGCCTATGTCAGGCTTTATGTGATTGTTTTCAAGTTCAGAGCAGTGCTGGTCACCTGTCACTCAGTTCTGATACCTCAAGGGACTATCCTGCAGGACTGCTAACGGGAACGGCGTTCCTGTTGTGGAAAAAAGGGAAGAAACCCTATTCCCATGAAGTCCTGCAGCACAAAAGCCTTGTTTATAATGTCTCTCCGTATCTGATTGTATCACGGTGTATCATATATTATCCTCTAGAATGATTGTATCACGTTGCATCATATATTATCCTCTAGAATGAGGGTATCACGTTGTATCCTACAGTATCCTAAGAGTAGCGGCATCAGAAGGGTACTCACCAATCTGGACGCCGGGTATGTATCCTGTCCCATTGTTAGCATTGTTCAATCTCTGCACGACCCACTCAGCTGTCAGGTAGTTCTGGAGCGATTCTTTGCTAATGAGGGCACATGCACTTGTCTGGCCTAGATCGTTCAATTGAGAGTGGCAGATTAAATAATAACTTAAAAACTTGAAATTGAAAGCCTAATGTACTGGAAAAAGTTATTCACAATATATTATTTCACCCGTTGTTATCTATGTATTGTTATCTATGTATTGTTATCTATGTATTGGCATATAGTTTCTTCCAAAAGGAAATATCGCTCTGTGGGATAAAAAAAAAAAAAATTAAATTGTGCCTTGTCCTTTTTAAAAATATGTAATTGTTCTCTTTAAATTTTCGAAGCTAAATCTGTGGTAACTAAACTATGTGCACATTCTACTCATATTACTCTTACCTGAACTGGCGGTTGGATCACTTTTACGCAGAGACGACATGAAGGCAAACCGTACCTACAGAAGTATCAAGTAATACAAGTATTGTTCACTTTTTTTTAAAAAATATTTTCAATTATTTTACATCTAATGTTTTTTGTTTCTTTTAGAGTATGTCTATTGCAGTGTTTCTTTCAGGCATACCTCCGGGGGGGCACTGCCCCCCCCCCCAGAGCAAGTCAAGTGCCCCCCCCCCGGGGGAAATGTGTAAGAAAAAATAATAATTTTAAAAAAAACTGCTCTAAATTTAAATTTTATAAAATTTTTAAAAATTATTGAAATGTGTGCCTTTAATCGATTACAATTATTGGAACAAATAAAATATCACTTTGTTCGATATATATTGATGATCCATAGCGTTCATGTTAATCTTGTTACAGGCTCGCAGAAATCGATTATAAATATGGTATTGTTTTTAAAATTTGCCGCTCCTGATCATAAGCTAAAGCTTACTTTTTCTGATTCGCAGATATCGGTATCTTTTATTTAATTACATTTTGCAGCTGCAAAGTTGAAAGACTTTTTAATAACCCTGTATTAAACTACCTTTTCATCGATATAAATGTCTGTAAATTAAATATAGTTCTTGCTAAGAAATAAACATGTGCAATCTGTTTTCAAATTATTTTGTATAATAGCATCATGCTTTAAAAAATCATTTTTAGCAAACATTTTAATGTAGTAGATTCCATAGATGTATGCTGACATAGATAAAATGAAAATTTTAAAAAAAAATAATAATAATTTTAAAACAAAAAATGAGGAATTTACCGGTTACATACAAATAGTGGACATTTCATCATAATTATTAAATCGAGTGTTTCTAATTTTTTAACACAGTTTCGGAAACAGAGTAAAATGATTTTTTTAAAAAAAATAGTCTTTATTTATTAAATCCCCAAGGACTTTTCTCTGTTAATATAATAATAATAAACAATCTTCCCCAGCTGTTTGAACTATTTAAAAAAAATTATTTTAAGATGATAATCCAGTAGAAAGAATATATATATTTAAACAACGAATAAAAAAAAATCGAGTATTTCGATTATCTTGTAAATGCCATTTTTGGTAGAAGTTAAAAAAAATTATATGGAATTGGTAAAAAAATTGTTTTCAAGTATAATATCGAAGAGGCAAGTTGTAATGATCTGAAGCAAATTATAGTAGTCTAAATTTCTTAATTAACATTTCAATCAACTGAATATTGAGAATTGAAACTTTAATAATTTATACGATAAAAAATCACACATTAATAAATATATGAGTCTTTTGTAAACAATTCTTGACTTCTGAACAAACATGTCGGTTACATATGATTTATAAATAAATACCAATTTTGAAAACCCATAAAGATATAGTCTTTAGCCTTTTGTACAGAAAAGCTTTTTTTCTTTTTGACTTTGGTGAAACTTGGAAATATTTTGAAATAAATGTATGTTTTAACATTTCGTTTTTGGGATGGATACCTTTTTTGGAAGGAATTTTTTTTCTTAATTTTAAAAATATTTTGTAGTAAATTCATTATTTTTATGTAGTTGATCCCAAAAATATTTTAAAATAATAACTTTAAAAATACATTACTTTTCAATTTTTTAAATTTTTTTTTGCATACCACACTTATTCAAGCAGAGATGTCGCTTGACTCTTTATGGCACCCGTGCTACTTTTCGGTTTTTTCCTTCCCTACTTAGCAGTAAAAGTTGACAATTTAATGTAATTACAGCCCAACTTTAAGCCCCTAAAATATACGAGGCCCCATGCAGCTATGTGGGTTGCAAACCTCACACGATGGCTCTTAGGTCAAATGACACATAAAATCTTAACTAGCATCTCTCCCGTTGCTCTACAGTTAAGTGTTTAATGATGCGAAACTAAATTTAACTACGGTATGTAAAAAAACATGCATTTTTGCATTTTGAATTTATCAAAAAATTTCCGGGGCCTATAAAGTTTTAAGGGGCGAGTCTAAGCTAAGGAGTATCTCTCGATAAAAAACATACGCTAAGGGCTCCCAATTGGACTGAATTTATTTAATATTGTACTGGTGGAAGAGTTAGTGATGTCCTGTTATTATCGTTATTTCTAGCGCTTCCCACCCAAATGTCTGAAATGTTTACATCAGTGGCGCTTCATCCCATTTAGGGCCCTGGCCTGCTCCACCCCATTCTTCCATTGGGATCGATCAATCGCTTTACACCTCCATGTGCGAACCCCAACCTTTGTAAGCCTTTCTCTACATCGTCAATCCATCTCAGTCTTGGTCGACAGGTGAGCCGTCTGCCCCTAGGTTTCTGCCTGTAAATCGTTTTTGTTGCTCCAGAATCCAGCATCCTTTCAATGTGTCCTGCCTAGGGCAGTCTGCCTTTTTTTTATATTGTTGTGACTATGGATGATTATTTGTACAATTGATATAGCTCTTAGTTTGTACGGATTCCCAAAACAAAATTGTCTATCATCGGGTCATATATTTAGCAGGTTCTCTGCTTTTCTGGTAGGAACCAAGTCTCACTACTGGTCTTGTGATAGTGGTGTATACTGCCTTCTTTGTTCCCTTAGCGAGATTTTTGCTTTGAAGTAGCTTTTGTAAATTGAAATAAGAACGGTTGCATGCTGTTATTCTTTCTTGCACCTCCGATTGTATTTCCTCTTGCTTATTTATAATCACCCCTAGATATTTCAAAGTAGCTACCCTCTCAAAGGCGTAGATGTTTATATTGATGAAGTCATCAGTGCGTATTTCCTGACATTATCATAAATATTGCCTTCGCTTTATTTACATCAAGACCAGCTTTGACCGTCACATTTTCAAGTTTCCTGAAAGTTTTAATTATATCATCAATGCTGTGTCTACCAAGTAGCGCTATATCGTCTGTGTAGGCCAGGTATTGCAGTGGCTGGCTTTATAAAGTTCCTTATGGTTGTTCTGTACCACAGTACCACCTCTCAGGTGCTCACACGTATGTTTCTAATGCTTTTTTCTAAAGTGATGTTGAAAATGATACACAGATTTCCTTGTCTGAGGCCCAGATTGATTGGGAACTCCCTCAAGTACTCCCTCTGTATTTTGATTCTACTTTTTTAGTTATCCATCGTCATATGTATGAGTCGGGTAAGTTTGTTAAGGACTCCAAGTTCCAGCACAGCATCGTTCATGTATTTCCTGTCTATGCTATCATAACCTGATTTGTAGTCCACATATAGTTGGTGTATGTTGATGTATTCTTAGAATTTTTCTACGAGACATCTAACAGTAAATATATGAACGTTTGAAATGCCCCTTCACACATTGTCTTAAAGATACATTGAATACAGTGCATGATACTCTCACTAGGTAACTCTTGTTACCACAGAAACAGTGCAAACCCCATCTACATTCATAGGAGCCATAATGATCAATAAATTGATCGTGGGCCCTTAATAGACAGAAAAAGAAGAAGAAAAATTTGCACCACAATGCATCACTGCATTTTGAATTTATTATTTTTAAATTAAGGTGACCCCTGCCCTCACTTTTGCTCAAACTCTTCGGATTCCTCAATTTCTGCTACCCCACCCCCCTTTTTTTTTTTTCCTTGACGTCAATCACTGTGACTACCAGGTTGAATCTAATCTTGTGTCAAATGATTTTCTTCGGCACACCACAACCAGAATGAATTTAGTTTGTGTCTGGCACTGGTCGCCATAATGCCTCCCCCGACGCTTGAAAAAATTATTTCCCCCGATGAAAGTCTTATCAAAACATTTGAATCATGTATACTCCAAAATGCACCCTTTGATTGTTAAACAATCACACATTTTCTGCTGCCCTACTTCCCGATAAAAATTACTTGCCATGACAGCCAAATTTGGTGCTGATATATACACTGCTCATTGGCGTGCCTAGTGTTAGCGCCACCCTAGGTTGGTTAACTTTTTTGCCACGCTACCTTTCTCGATAGAAACTCTGCAGATGTCCGAAAATCCCGCCGCTCTATCTAAAGAAAAAATGACACCTGGGAAGACCAAATGTTCGCCCCCCCCCCCCCCGGCTTCTACGTCAACGACGTGAGTCTTTGATGACAGGGGACAAGATTCATTTTTACACCCCCCCCCCCCCGCTAAACTCTGAAACCTATTATTTTCATCCATTAACACTATAGCCCATTAGATGCCCCCGCTAGTCTGGCGCCCGGGGACATATGTCCCATCTGCCACCCCTTAGCTACGCCTCTGGCCACTGAAAAACTGGCACTGCCCCCCCCCCGAACGTCAAAAGTGCCCCCTCGGGGGAAAATTTCTGAAAGAAACACTGGTCTATTGTTGCCTTAAACTATTTTTAAAACCAAACAAAACTATTTTATTGCTTTAAATCTTTATAAAATGCTCCTTTCATTTCTCGTCGAAAAGTTTTATAATTTCCTCAAAAAGGAGAAAGATCGTTGGAAAATATTTTTGAACTTTAGAAAAAATATGAAAATGGCAATAAATTAACTGTCTGTGTCATGGAATCCATAGAGCAATAAATAGAGGAAGGCAACGAAACAAAACTTGACAGGGAGAAGCAAAACTTGACAGGAAGAAACAAAACTTGACAGGGAGAAACAAAACTTAACATGGAGAAACTAAACTAGACACGGAGAAACAAAACTTGACAGGGAGAAACAAAACTTGACAGGGAGAAACTAAACTTGACAGGGAGAAACAAAACTTGACAGGGAGAAACAAAACTTGACAGGGAGAAACTAAACTTGTCACGGAGAAACAAAACTTGACATGGAGAAACAAAACTTGACAGGGAGAAACAAAACTTGACAAGGAGAAACAAAACTTGACAGGGAGAAACAAAACTTAACATGGAGAAACAAAACTTGACAAGGATAAACAAAACTTGACATGGAGAAACAAAACTTGACAGGGAGAAACAAAACTTGACAGGGAGAAACAAAACTTGACAAGGAGAAACAAAACTTGACAGGGAGAAACAAAACTTAACATGGAGAAACAAAACTTGACAAGGATAAACAAAACTTGACATGGAGAAACAAAACTTGACAGGGAGAAACAAAACTTGACAAGGAGAAACAAAACTTGACAGGGAGAAACAAAACTTGACAAGGAGAAACAAAACTTGACAGGGAGAAACAAAACATGACAGGGAGAAACAAAACTTGACAGGGAGAAACAAAACTTGACAGGGAGAAACTAAACTTGTCACGGAGAAACAAAACTTGACATGGAGAAACAAAACTTGACAGGGAGAAACAAAACTTGACAAGGAGAAACAAAACTTGACAGGGAGAAACAAAACTTAACATGGAGAAACAAAACTTGACAGGGAGAAACAAAACTTGACACGGAGAAACAAAACTTGACAGGGAGAAACAAAACTTGACAAGGAGAAACAAAACTTGACAGGGAGAAACAAAACTTGACAAGGAGAAACAAAACTTGACAGGGAGAAACAAAACATGACAGGGAGACACAAAACTTGACACGGAGAAACAAAACTCGACAGGGAGAAACAAAACTTGACGGGGAGAAAAATCTCTTGACAGGTAGAGACAAAATTTGACACGGAGAGCGAGAAAGACGACCAGAAGTAGAACAGACTTGATATAAAATAACAGAACAGACAGACATTAAATAGATTTTGTGAATGGCCTATTCAATCACTAGAAGCACACACACAAAAGAGGAAAAGGGAAAAGAAAATATTAATTTTCCATGAACTTCTAATAATGTAGGCCTACTCATGACATTACAAATACCAAGTAAGTTCATGTAATAAGTTTTCAAATAATTTCAAAGCTAGAAAAAAAATTTTTTTGGTTTCGAACACAATTTCATCATAAGTTTTTGTCCTATTTTTCTAATAAATTTCTAGAACCATTTCATAGAAAATCATCTACATTTTTAAAAAAAACAAATCATTAGCTGAATAAGTATCATTCGATAACTGTCTCACTTATAAAAATACAGTTGAAGTCTTCTACAATTTTATCCACAATTAATTTTTTAAATAAATTTTATGACAGGTTTATATACCAGTAAACTGTTGATTATTTTAATTGATGGTGTTTACTATTATAATTTATGATGTTTGCTGTTACAATTTATGATATTTTTTCTATTTTAATTTATGATGTTTAACAAGAAGACTCTTCACTAAATGTTTACAAACAAATGAAAGTATGCATCACTGATCACAGACTCCAAAAAAACGAGTTGGAACGTGGTTATAAGTTCCAGTTTGGGAAGCACCGTTACACCGTTATTGTCGGATATTTGTGCTCTTACCGGTGCGTCTGACGTAAAGCTGTCTTTATTGACTGTACATTGCTGGTCTGGACCCTGTGACGTCACCACTGACCAGGACATCGTCATCATGACGAGACAGATAACTCCAGCGGTTGAACCCATTCTACTCCGATATCAAGGAATTTGTTGTTGTTGTAATATTTATTTTAGTTGAGCCACAACTGGTGTTCGCAAATTTTAGTCCAAATAACATTAAGTTGGTGACCACTCGCGAGACATCTTTTCTCTTTGGCCTCTCTGGTCATCTGTCAATGAAGATCATATTATAAATAACATTTTTAAATATAGCACTGGTCCATACACACAATTTCAAAGAGTTTTAGTGAACATTAAATATACCATTAAAGAAAGAATTCAAGAAATTTCAGCTTAACTTTCATATACCCACCACCCAAGCACGCAGACTCTAGTAAGAAATCACTGAAGCGTGGGTCCGGTGTACACAGGTCATTGATAAAAAGGATGTGAAATACGAAATGTGGAGAGGGGGCAATGTTGAAACGAGAAAAATGTCCGCCTCATGAGTTAAAAGGCTGTTAGTTTTAAAATGTCAGCCTCATACGTTACAGGCTGTTATTTTAAAAAATCATCCTTCTGAAAGGATGTCATCCATGCAGGGGCGTACCTTGGAGATGTGAAGTAGGCGACAACCCCAATTGGCACTTTGGGGGATTTATGCATTAGATTCATTAGACAAATAAAGCGTGTATGTTGGGAGTTCGCCGCGGGCAGCAGTTGGTCAAGGTACGCCCCTGCATCCTTGGATCGTTCTGTCTCAGTCGTTGCTCTCTCTATCATGTCTTGAATTCTTATCTTTCAAACGGATTTATGACAATCCTTTGTTCCCCGTGCACACATGATATTGAATGTACCGTAACATAGGCGATAACTAAAGTGTACCCGGTTGTGAAAACACTGTATCCAGTCAGTTAAAGTGTACACTGCAAACAGTTGAGGTTCAAAGAGAGTATACACTATATCCAGTAGTGGATCAAAGAGAGTGTATACTATTTCTAGTGGTGGAAGAGAGTCATTATCAAATATATGTATGCCATGACTAGGCAGGCCAACGGATGAATTATTTATGGTTTAACTGACCCACAAACCGACAAATTATAATTTATCTGACCCACAAACGGATAGATTATAGTTTAATTGACCCACAAACGGACAGATTATAATTTAACTGACCCACAAATGGGCAATGGGAAAATACGTGATAACATTATAATCCTAAGAGCAGTCATAAAGAAAATCATGTTGTAATAAGGACAAAACCTTCAAACCTTGGTGCACAGACTTTACAACGCCTGAATATCATCATTATATCATTATATTAAAAGACGGACTAACAACGATGCTTCTAGCACGTCTCTTTCATTATAACGACTTGTAATCCATACAACTGTTTAACGCTCTTAAAAGTAAACCATTTTCAAAGGAGTAGCTCACCGTGCACGGGTTTACTTTGCTTTCTTAATGGATCTTTTTTGTTTCCTTTTCATTAATTACAATAACTTTAAAAAAACACATCACTTCACGTGCACAGATGAACTAGAAATTGATGAGAAACTAAAACACTCTGTCACGTAACGGTTGTTCAGATAACTCAAGTCTCACTGTCAAAACACCGTTGTTGAGCCGACTCACACCCTCTCTGTCACGACACCATTGTTGAGCGAACTCACCACTCTCTGTCACAAAACAGTTGTTGAGCGAACTCACCACGCTCTGTCACAAAACAGTTGTTGAGCGAACTCACCACTCTCTGTCACAAAACAGTTGTTGAGCGAACTCACCACTCTCTGTCACAAAACAGTTGTTGAGCGAACTCACCACTCTCTGTCACAAAACAGTTGTTGAGCGAACTCACCACTCTCTGTCACAAAACAGTTGTTGGGCTAACTCACCACTCTCTGTCACAAAACAGTTGTTGAGCTAACTCACCACTCTCTGTCACAAAACTGTTGTTGGGCTAACTCACCACGCTCTGTCACCAAACAGTTGTTGAGCGAACTCACCACTCTCTGTCACCAAAACAATTCAACACTCTCTGCCACGAAACGCTTGTTCGGCTGACTCAGTTGTCAGTACTACGCCACACCACCACATGTCACGCGCTCTGATACGCCAGCCTCTCCATCAATCCCTTCCACCCGATGTTTTCATCATCACCATAACAACTCATTGGAATGTGACCTCAATTTGAACCCAGTGAATAGTGAGGCGGTCGTCGTTATTGAATCCATTGAGGACAATGATAAATTAACAAAGTTTATCTTTCTCTCTTACCCGTGTCATCCCTCCTCCCCCTCTCTCTCTTTCTCTCCTCTCCCTCTCTCTCTCTCTCTCTTTTTTACCTTCCACCTGTATCTACATTATTCACGTCAAGACATTTATTTAAGGAACGTGTCAAAAGCTATCCTGAAAGATATCTTACCTGATATTTTAATGTCATGATATGCAACACGCTTTGAACCAGGATACAACATCCCTGTCTGGACAGGTGGCAAACGAGGTCGGCTTTACCATTAGTATTAGGCGAACATAGGCCTAGGCCTAGGGACATCAAGCATTTAAGGCCACCTAACATCTACGGACGCCTAGAATCTCCCAAAGAAGATCAGCATAGTATATGTGTTCACCCCTGTAATTCTTTCAACGGTACCTTGTGTGATTATGACGATATAACTAGAACGGAGAAACGGCCTATTTTTGTTTCAGGGCTCCTGATGCCCTTGCGCGGACCCTAGTGAACAATATTTATGTGTACGCCCAATAATGTATACGTCAAGAACAGTGGCGTAACTATGTTTATTGCAGGTCGAGGGGGTCAAACTCCCCTCCATGAAAAATAAGCTCTGAAAAGTGCCGAAAATGTTGCCCCCTCATATGTAAGAAAAAAGTGACGCCTGGGAAGACCGCCCCTCCGCTCCCCCTTGCTACGCCACAAGTCAAAATACACATGTGTACACAAGTTCGTGATAAAAACAGGAAGGAGAAAGGAGTGTGTAGAGAAAGGAGTGTGTAGAGAAAGGAATGTGCAGAGAAAGGAATGTGTAGAGAAAGGAGTGTGCAGAGAAAGGAATGTGTAGATAAAGGAGTGTGCAGAGAAAGGAATGTGTAGATAAAGGAGTGTGTAGAGTTATGAGCGTGTAGATAAAGGAGTGTGTAGCGTTATCTTATTGGCATACAAGACACAAACATTTGATTCGTCACATAAGGGGAAACTAAATATAGCATTTAACGCAAGGCCAACGTCGTTATTGAACTACACGTAAAGTGGTTTAATGTTTATGTTGTGGGGCGCACTTAAACGATGGTTGGGAAATCTAAGGAAACATAAATGTTGACATGTAACAATTTTTTACACAATTTTTATTACCGTGGTGAAAACCTAAACAAAATATCAAATTTCCTTACCAAACAAAAACGCACAACTTTTCGTGTCGTGAGAAACTAATTTTCTTCTGTCAACGCTTACACACAAGTATTTAACCATTCCACTTTCTGTCAACGCTTACATATAAGTATTTAAACCATTCCACTCTCTTTCAACGCTTACATATAAGTATTTAACCATTCCACTCTCTGTCAACGCTTACATACAAGTATTTAACCATTCCACTTTCTGTCAACGCTTACATCTAGGTATTTAACCATTCCACTCTCTGTCAACGCTTACATATAAGTATTTAACCATTCCACTCTCTGTCAACGCTTACATATAAGTATTTAACCATTCCACTTTCTGTCAACGCTTACATCTAGGTATTTAACCATTCCACTCTCTGTCAACGCTTACATATAAGTATTTAACCATTCCACTCTCTGTCAACAGAGTGAAAGATCACCATTGAAGTTTTTTTCTTTATGACTAAGGTACTCCAATAAGAAATGACAATTGGTTTACCTTAATTCAGTATAACGCACACATGAAAACCATCAATTTCGTGAATATTTTCTAAATGATGTTCTTTCAAATCCTCAACTTTTTGTCACGGAATAAAAAATTTACCGTAACGTTCAGTTTCAATTATACAATAAGAGGCACATGAAGCTATCATCCTTTTCCAAAACTGCTGATCAGTCAGTGGTGACCATGAAATGCGGACTCCGTGTTTTGTTAGCAGCCTTCGAAACTCGTCGTCATGTGACTGAATGATGCCGCATGACTCAAATCCAATCAATAAAATACAAATATGGAGGAGGAAGGGGAAAAAAAACTATACCGGTAAAGGTGGGGACAAGGGAAAGGTGAGGAGGGGATGGATTCGCGCATACTCTGTAGCGGGCGAGTGTGTGCTCGAAATTCGATAATACAGCTGGGCGGGGTGAGTTCTTGGCGCAGTTCATGCGTGGTAAACTGCTGGCTGTATTGAACTGTTGACAGAGTAGGGGGGAATTGATTTCTGAATGACGCTACTAAACGCTCACACGTAAGTTCGAGTACAGTGTAAGCCAGATGCGTGCTCTAACGATCTAGTAGCCTACTATTCTCCATGTATGTATTTGGAAAGTGAACTATGGAAGATATTCCATAAGAATCTCATCATTCAACTTATTGCAAAAAAAAGTTTTTGTTTTTTGTTACATATATATAGGCCTATATATATATGTGTGTGTGTGTGTGTTTTACAAAGATCTACTTTAATGCAAAAAGTAAGATTTAGAATTCAAATATTTTAATTATCTTTTAGATATCTAGGGGGGGGGGTGTGGGGGGAAGGGGCGCGGATACCACCCCCACCCCGAGCAAATCACCACCTTACGGGAGGGGGGTGGGGTTGAACAACGCTAAACAAATCTTTTTTTTTTAAATTAACATGTGTTGTAAATTTTTATTAAATACTAGACTAGTTGAAAGGAGTTCTACCTGGCAGCAATCAAAATTAGCGAAATAATGGAACAAATGAAAATTTGCTTAATTCAATATATTTGAAGATGAGAAAATTGAAGGAAATATTGTTCGGGGCTGTCCATTAATTATGTCAACAAATTTTTGACGATTTTTACCTCCCCCCTCCCCCTTGTCAACAACTTGTCAAACTTCCAGAGGACCCCCCCTATAAAATTACGTCAACATTTGATTACCCCCCCCCCCCACAAAAAATAAAGATAAAATGGGGAAAAGAGCAATATTTTAAATAGACTAGTTTACAACTACAACAAAAAAGTGAATAAAAGTAAAATGTTTAGAAAAAAAGTTTAATAAATTTTAAATTATGAAATTAAATTTATTTTTAAAAAAATAACATTGTTGACGTCAACTTTTCTCAACGAAATAAAATCTCACAAATATTCACGATAAATTTGATATAATTATTCAAAAATTATGGAGTTAATATACATTCCAAAAGTGTTGTTCTTTTTACATCAGACATTTAAAAGGATTGTATGTGTAGTATATATAAAAAGTCATTTTTTAGCTTCTTGCCAACATTAATTTAAGGTAAATGCCTAAAGCAAGCTATCACACAGGAAGTTGAAGCGACATTTTGTGAAGTATTAATTCAATATTTAAAATCGATCATTTAAAAAAAATATAGTTTCAGACAATGCTACTGCTGTTTAAATCTGCAATTTAAACAATTCTATGAACTTGTAAAAGTATTATGCATCAAAGCAAAGTAGCTGGAAGAGTTATTCAGGGGGGGTCATGCATTTATTGATCTAGGCCTATCTGGAGACAGTTATAGCAGTTTGAAATTAAATATTAAAGTCTACTTGTTTTGTGGCTATAATTTAGGATCTATCTTTAATACCCTTTTTTTTTAAAGTGTCTTCCTTTTCCTAACACAATTTTCCCCCTTTTTTTTTAAAGTGTCTTCCTTTTCCTAACACAATTTTCCCCCTTTTTTTTGAAAGTGTCTTCCTTTTCCTAACACAATTTTCCCCCTTTTTTTTGAAAGTGTCTTCCTTTTCCTAACACAATTTTCCCCCTTTTTTTTGAAAGTGTCTTCCTTTTCCTAACACAATTTTCCCCCTTTTTTTTGAAAGTGTCTTCCTTTTCCTAACACAATTTTCCCCCTTTTTTTTGAAAGTGTCTTCCTTTTCCTAACACAATTTTCCCCCTTTTTTTTGAAAGTGTCTTCCTTTTCCTAACACAATTTTCCCCCTTTTTTTTGAAAGTGTCTTCCTTTTCCTAACACAATTTTCCCCCTTTTTTTTGAAAGTGTCTTCCTTTTCCTAACACAATTTTCCCCCTTTTTTTTAAAAGTGTCTTCCTTTTCCTAACACAATTTTCCCCCTTTTTTTTTAAAGTGTCTTCCTTTTCCTAACACAATTTTCCCCCTTTTTTTTTTTCCACCGGGTTTTAATTTAACAGTTAATTAATTTCAAGATTAAAATAAATAAAATTAAATTTAGAAAAATTGATATAGATATTATCACATAACAAAAATATCGTAGCATATTGAAATTTTTAATGAATGTTGGCAAAAAAAGGTAATTGCTCCCAGACTTTCTTTTAATCAGTCACCGTGAGCCGTGAATTTTTATCTAGTCTACTATACTATGCGTCACTATTTTAAGAGTGGGTATACGCTGGAAGTGAAATGGATGGCGGGGGTGAGGAGGGGAGGTGGGGTATTTAAAATGTGTGAATTTTCAGCCCATAAATAAAGGAAAATTATACAAACCTTATAATACAACCCAAACAAACATTCTCGTGAGTGTCGTGTTTATCGAATCAGGTGGTTGATAACTGACTTCAACATGATGAAATCAATATTTTATTGGTACACAATTACATATTTTTCAATCAAAGTCGCTGTACTCGAGTTATGTTTTATTTAATTTTTTTTTTAAAGTGTAACATAAATACTCTCAGAAACAGTCGGGAAAAAATAAGAACTTTTAAAAGTATTGTCACTTACTAGTAATAAATGAGATTGACCCCATTCGTTCCTGGTGACTGTGTATAGTCACGTGTTTCCTGTCTGAATGTTTTCTTTCTAGACACTGTGCCCGCGAACAGGTATCATCTGGGTTGGCTGCATGTGGTCGACCGGGGCTTCTGTAACTTTTAAAAAAGTGGCCCAAACGGTTGAATAATTATATTTTGAAGTGACGTTTCAGAATTAGAAATATAAATTAGAAGAAAGGCAAGCCAATTAGGTATATACACGGTGGGTACACAACCGTTCTCCCGCTGCCCCATTTAAGGTCGCAAGGGATAGACTGCGAACCGATGTGCTCGGGGGGACTCGTTCTACATGACTGCATCTGATTTACATCCTAGTGGGCTACACTACACAACAGGTGTGTCATATCCCTTTGTGACCTGTTGAACATCACTGCATGGCGTTATGGGTGGGTGTGATGTTAAACCTTCTGCGGGCTGGAGTCCGGTGCACAGTGCGCACTAAATTAGCTGTTATGGGATTCGTTTATGACGGTGAACAATCGAAAAGATTTTATAAATATAGTTTTTTAGAGACGGATTGAGACACATACTTCATTCTACAAACATATGTAAGAACATATATGTGTTAAGAGTGTTAAGACTTGGGCTGTTACAATAGATTGAAGTTCACGGCCGTGAAAAAGGGAGCGGCGAATAGGACGTATGCCCTTTAGGGCGCCAACATCACTTTTGCTCCGACCATAGTACCAAGTGTCCCTGTTTCTCATCCAAGCCACCATTTGCAATTGGGGTGGCTAAGCCCAGGGCCTCCAAAATCCAAGATGCCTCAAAATCTAAGAAGCCCCGAGTTATAGATTTCTCACTTTGAAAAATAAAACAAATTACTTTAAAAAGTAATGGCTATATTAACATTTTTAAATCATTCCGGAAATTACTGACACGTTATTTACGCTATATATATAATCATGCATGCTGAATAAGATTAAATGAAACATTAATTACAATCTCTTTAGCGTCAGTTTCACACGATCAAAATGGCTTCAAATTTTGCGACAAATTTTTGTATGAACGCATTATTTTGTGCATGGTTCCTTTTTTTTTTTTTTTTTTTTTTTTTTGGACAAAAATGGGAATTTGATCAAACAGTAATTTGAAAGTTGTGACAAGGCTTTATACAAATACAAAAATCGCATCAAATGTATGATCGAAAATTTGATAGTGTGAACTGACGCTTAATATCATAGAATCCCATTAGAGACAACATGGCATATTTAGTGTTTAATAAGAACATTTTCAATGACAACAATCTACTTATAACTGCAATTGGGATTGGACCAAAATTGAAGTGTATCACAGCAGAGGGTGGTAAAAAGATGTGCGGTCGAAAGGAAAGGACCATTTTAAGACTACTGGTGTGAGAGGACATTTTTAAAAAATTAAGAGCCGTACGTGAAGTCTGATTATACCCTAATCTGATGAGCGAATTCAAGCGATTTCGTTGATGTGAAGTACCGGTATTAACTGTGTGCCTCAGCAAATTATCATTATGGCGAAAAATATCAAGATTCATACCTGTCAATTATGAGCGAACTTTAACTTAATGCCACCCGGGGAGAACTCACAAATTACCCCCCCCCCCAATATATTTATATATAAATAAAGGCCTATATTTATATATAATTCTCTTCCACTACACATCCGCAATATACCAACCACACACGCCTTCAAAACTGCACTCAAAACACATCTCTTTAAACTCTATTACCCCGACTGATTTCCCAAATCTGACTGATAAACGATGCTGCTGGCCGCCGTCCGTGGCTTCACATGTAAAAGTTCTGGGGTGGGTGGGGTGAATATACATTTGTTTTTGTTTTGTCTCTATACAGCTGTTCTTTATCACATAAATGTAATTTATTTTATTGTCACGATTATGTTTCTTTTGCTAATATTTTGATGGACAGCGCGGTGAGCATAGCCCTAGGCTGGGGTACCGCGCTATATAAGACAACATATAATAATAATATATATATATGTATATATATATATATATATATGTATGTATAGCCTTGGTAATCTTTGCAGGCCAGTGACGAACAACAACAATTCATTTCCAATAATTTTGTTTTTAATCTGTGTTATTTAAATTTTCCAGTCGTTTGCCAAAATGACGCAACTTTTAAAAGGCTCTTCGTCATTATTTAAAAATTATACCAAATAAGTTTAGAAGCAACTCAACTACCATTAGCTGGATATTCCTTTAAAAATAATGTGGTGAAAATGTGAGAGTAAATCTATGTGTTTTTTTTTTATTAAACAAGTAAAAAAATAATGGACGTTATTTATAAATTCCAGTTTAATATAAGTAGTTACGGCAGAATCTTTTTTTTTTTTTATTACCTTAGTAATTAGTAGATTTAGATTTTAAAAATGTTCGATCATTGCTCGTGAATCGCTTTTTAGTAAGGTAGGTAGCGCAATAGTTATTTGTGATGCGGCCTTAATGAAGGCAGACTTTAAATTTGTTTCTTTTTTTACGACCAAAGACTTACAAAAGCTAGATTAGTCAAACTGTTTCTTTACAAACAAAAAATTTTTTTTTTAAAATACAAACGTTTAGATTAAAGTTGAACCAGGAAAGGAGGTAACTGTTGAATATTGGCTTTAATTTAAAAGGTTGCCAATTGTTGCCCTTGGACTTTCAGTTTTGCCGGTACACCCATACCTCGCTTTACGGCCTAGATACGTTCCGGAAAAGTTGGCCGTAAAGCGAAAAGCCGTATAATGAATCAAAAATTTTGATATAAGCCCATACAAATTTAATTGGATCTGTTCCAATTTTTGTATAAAATAATATAGTCGTTAGTTCATAAATCATTTTTATTATTTTCCTTTCCTATAAAAATAAAAGTACAAAACATTGTAATAGTAAACAGAAATTTAAAAAATAAAAATATAAATTTAAAAAAAAAGAAATCATATGCACATATTTATACATAAAATAAAATGTTTAGAAACTTTATAATCTGATGAACATTAACACGAAAAATCATCTGCCATCCTCACTTTCCGCTGTTGTGGATTGACCCAGTTGAAAATATTGGTGCAAAGTTGTCTGCTTCGCCTTGCTTTCTGTTTCTTTTAAAGGTGTTTTGTAACAGGCAATTGCTGAATTTACTCATCTAGACACTTAAGCGCTTCGTTCTTCGTCGGAATCATTTTGAAGAAGGATGTTCATTCCCTGCTCAAAATATGAAAGTGCATTTGATAGGTTCTTTGCAGTTAGCTGTTGGCAGACAGCAGGCTCTGGCTCTGGCTCTTCATCAAGTGCTTGTTGTGTATCAAACTGGATCAGTTCCTCGTTTGAAAGAGGTTCTCTGTCAGCATCTAGAAAGCCAAATAAATCACCTTCCTCCAAATCCTCAAAACCAAGATGGCTTCCTAAGATTAGTATATTTTTGTCGAATTTCAGAAAGAGAATCAACTTCAGTTTCATTAGTTTTGATGCATTCTGGACTAAAGAGAGGGTATCTATTGGCCGTATAATGAAACATCGTGGGCCTTAAACCGAAAAAGTGCCATAATTTAAAAAGGCCGTAATAGCGAAATGCCGTATAAAGAGCGGCCGTATTGCGAGGTAAAGGTGTACATGATTATGTAAAGAAAGCTTCGTTTTTATTTTGAAATTCAAGAGACACTTGGCACAAGATTCATCTAAGTTTAAATAATCCTTGGAATGTAGGATTTTCTCAATATTTGAAAGATATCATTATAGACCTGTTTACCCTCAAACTCTTAAAATCGTACAATATCATCACAAAATAGTTCAATGCATTATCTTAATAGTAAAAAATAAACATACAGTATATATAATAAATGCACCTCAAAATCGTACATTGTACGCCAAAATCGTAAGAGTAAACAGGTCTGTCATTAGGAAGCGTGGCTTGGCTCTTGATAGAGAATCAAAATGTATCTGCCGAGCCATCAGTCTCCCCTAACAAAGAGAATCACTTATCTACATTATTTCTTTAGCCATTTAATTCTGCTTCACATATTTCCTCCATACAAAAAAAAGGGGTGGGGGGTGGGGCTTTGGACTCACTTTGGGTAGGATTTCTTTCTTGTTCTTTTCCCCATCAAAGACAAATTTTTTCCAATTTAAAATTAATTTAAATTGTTTCTTTTTAATGAACAGTTAAATTTTTTAAACTACATTCAACACTATTTGCTGAACTTAAAAGATGAGTGCATCTATCCAGTTAAAGTTTATTAGTCCTTATAAGTTCTTTGCCTCTTAATGGTCTCCAATATTGGCTTTTTATTGTTTTATTTTTTATGTTCACCGTGATTTTACTTGATGGTGCATTATTGTGTTCGTTATTTGTTAAATAATGTTTGCGTTTGTTTATAAATAATTGTTTTGTCCATCAAAAGCTTAAAATAAAACACGGAAAATGAATATTTTGTGTTCAGATTGGTAAACCCCATATTTTGTTAACTTGAGTCTGCTAACAAAAATATAGATTTTACGGTAATAAATATAGGGTTGTTAATAATTACAAGTAAAAATGTATTGGGGTTACAAGATAACGTATTCAATGTCCGGTAGTCCCTTCACCATTGTTTGCTGCAGATCTGAACTAAGACTCGGAAACCATTGTGATACTTACCGCATGACTCGTAGACTTTTCTTAAGTCAATCATCTAATATAATATTATTGTTCCTTTCTTGGCCGGTATTTCCATCTATTGGCCACAGGCTTCAAAATAATCGTAGATACATAAATGCCTAGACCAGTGGTTCTCAACCTTCCTAATGCCGCGACCCTTTAATACAGTTCCTCCTGTTGTGGCGACCCCTAACCACAAAATTATTTTCGTCCCTACTTCATAACTATAGAGCATATGTGTTTTCCGATGGTTTTAGGCGACCCCTGGAAAAGGGTCATTTGACCCCCAAAGGGGTCGCGACCCACAGGTTGAGAACTGCTGGCCTAAACAAACAGGTTTTTGTTGAAATTATACAATGATATTTAATGTCCGGGAAAATGCTTCGAATTTTCACGTGTCTCGTTGATGCAACTGCTGTACAGCTTTTGGTTTTAAACACGGAGTTAAATTGACTTCATTGAGATTTTCTACAATATTAGATTATGAATTCTAATAATCTGTTTTTCTTATTATGTAGCTCTTGAATTGAATATTCTTAATTTGATTCATGGTTTTCTTAGATTTACATACTATTTCAGAAGAAATTTTGTTTGTTTATTATTATTATTATAGAAGTTTTTAAAAGCGCAGTACTCCAACCTAGGGCTGGGCTCACCACGCTGTACATACAATTTAGTAAACATGATGAAAAGTCCGTGACAAAGGCTAGATAACGGCTTGAGAAAGTTAATCTTACACAACAGTATCTGCAGACTAGTGACATTACTCTTGACCAACCTAGAGGCCACAAGATTGTTTCTGCAGGAGAAGCGCTGTCCCTTGGAACATTCTCATTGAGAAATCCCGTTTAAAATAAGACCACTTAGGAATTTTGGTAGAGAGAATATTAGGGTTAAGGAAGAGAATGACGGGAGAACAATTAATAGATGCTGGACTCTATCTGCGAGAAGAAAACTGTAGGGAGATGCTGGACTCTATCTGCGAGAAGAAAACTGTAGGGAGATGCTGGACTCTATCTGCGAGAAGAAAACTGTAGGGAGATGCTGGAGTGTTTTAATCGCTTTCATTCTGAACTCCAGATCATATCATCAGCGGTCAAGGTAGCAGCAGATATGTTTGGGGCTATTCAACCCAAGAGTCTACTATCAACAAGTGAAGAAGAGTTTTTGATGTCCGTTCCAAAATTAACATCTTTCTAAGGTGTGTTATCAGAAGACGAACTTTTAAAAGAAATAAAAAGGCTTAGAAGACACATAAAAGCAGCTGATGTTGAATTTCAGAAAGTCATGGACTAGTCAGTATTTGATGTTTTAAAATTCAAATCTGAATAGGACCTCATAGAATCTCTTCCAATACCCTCGCTATAAAACCTAGAAATGTTTCTTACGATTAGTATGACTGTGGCAGAGCTTTTCAAAACTAAGGCTTATCAAGAACTTTTTAAGATCCCCCATGGGGCAGTCCAGGCTTTTTGATCTACCTATCCTATCAATTGAATGTGATGAGGTGAAGGATATTGATTTCGATCAAGTGATTGACAGGTTTGCAGCTTTGAAGACCAGGAAAAGAACATTTGTAATAAAGTAAATTTCATGTAAAATAACTATAACTTAACTTTGTTAAATATTTTAAATACATTTACCTCCTGGCCAATTAATTAATTGTTCGTGTTCTTGTCGTTATACTGTAGGGTTATTTTAACAATAAGAAATCCATTGTGGAAGTTGGGGACGAGGGGATGGGGTGACGCCATGAGTTTACCGCACCGGGTGACACTGGCCTTAGCTAGGCCACTGAGTTATTGAATTCATTTTACATACTGCATGTTTATGCATTTACTTTTAAGATACCGTGCTGTACGATTTTGAGACGATATTGTACGATTTTAGGAGTTCGAGGGTAAACAGGTCTGTAATAAAAAGGAAAATATCTATTAAATAATTTAAATTGAAAAGCCGCGGGCTGTAATTCGGTGACCCCTGCTCTACGTGAAGGTGAAGGTCTCATCATCATCGCCTCCATAGGCCACAAACAAAGGCTCTCCAGGCATTCGGTCTTGAGCAAGTCTCGCTTAGATGAAATTTTGCGCTTTTTTCAATTGTTGTACCTTGTTATTATATCCCGCAAAGGAATACAATTTAACTCCCTTGAGACTTTGTATAGTCACTAAAGTTTGAGAACCACTGGTATAGAGTAGATTTTTAGGCTCACTGCTTTCTCGGAATCCAGCTGCGTGTGCGTTAAAGGTTTGGGCCAACTGGGTTTCCAGAAATGCACATTGTAAAGCGTCGATAATTCTTTGAAACTAAGAGCTAAACTTTTGATCTAACCAGGGAATGGAGCTGTGGTGTGCGCGGGGCGTATGTCTTCAAATCTCTTCATACTAACTTAAATTTTTTACGGTCAACGGAAGGAGAAAGATTGTGTATGCAAAATAAAATTTTCTCCATTTTTCTTTGCCTAGCTTTTTATCATCTCAATCTCATTTTTTACCATGATAAGATTTTCTTTTATAAATAATGCTGGTTATTCTTCCGATGTTCTTTTATCTTAATTAGTTGGACTTTTTAACATAGTTCTTCGTTGTTGACTTAAAAGTTATTAAGTACTAATAAATAAAATGTCAACACGTAATTGTTTATTTTTCAGATTATAACGCCTCCAAGAAAGTTAATGAGATATGACGTTTAATATTTGAAATGTGGGTTTACTGTAATAAAGTCTAATATGGGGACGAAAAACCTCAGTGTGGAGTGTTCTGAGGTGGTGTCATCTACTTCTATAAAGCAAGTTAAAGAGACACTAGGAAACGAAGCATCCCAGCTCAGTAAATACGTCACTTTGGAAAATGGTGTCGGTGGGCTGTCGAGCATGAGCTCTTAATGCCCCCCCCCCCCTGGAACACCTCCGCATGGGCCAGACGCCGGGACTCCCCACCGTCAGACCGTGCTGGGGGGCGTCCGGTGAGCCGAAAACGCTGTGTTTAAAACGTTCGCAGCCAACTCTCCCAGAGGGTTGGGGCGGGTTTGCTTCCACTCCGGGGGATATTGTGTGGCGTTACCAGCCCCCACCGTCCAAGGAGTCTTTCGGTCGGGACGGTAAGCTGGGACGAAACAGCTTTCTCACGGCTGCGTAGCAAAAATCATCGGCATGGGTTTACCACCACCCAAACCTCATATCCATTAATGGCAACAAGTAATCATGTTATTGCATTACTAATCCCGTTGCGTTGGGAGTCATGCTGTTGGTCGAGGTTTTTGGCTTCGGGTGGACAGGTCCACCTTACTAGCCCGCCACGCCACGAAGAGGCAAACCCCATGTGGTCGCCCCCAAGTTTCTTCGGAGACGTTTCCCGCTTGCGTAGGACGGCAACTCAGTAAACAAAGATGTCGACTTTAAACGCCAAGCCGAACGATTGCACAAATCCAGGCTTAATGACATGGGATTGTTTTCAAAGAACATTAAGGCTGACCTAAACGCCGCCTATGAGGTTTCAAATAAAATAGCTGCCGCCAAGTAACCTCACAGCATCGGACAACAGTTGATAATACTTGCTGCAAAGATATCACATCGAATGTGCTGGGAAATTATGAACTTGGGAAGCTAAGACATTTTTCCCTGTCAACTGATACTGCTAGGAGGCGAATGGTGGAGATTTCTGATAACACACTGTCTCAGTTATCCTCGAAGATTCAGAATTCGATTTTCAACTTCCTTGCGATCCAGCTTGATGAAACAACGGATGTCACTAGTTTAGGCCAACTTTGCGTCTATGCACGATATGTATATGACAAGCACCTGGAAGATGATCATTAGGTTTTTTTCGGTGAAACTCTCAGCACCAGAACAACTGCAACATAAATAGTTGACAAGTGTCCAGATTCTTTGTGGCGCATGTGACTAAACTTTCGATCTTACTGTATTTGTGAAATGGCTGTAAGATCGTGATGTCTTTGTAATGACTAGCAATGTGTACTGTGATAGTCTATGCCCTACCTCATATCATGCGTCAGCGTAAACACTGCACTAATACCAATACACTAACTCTAACCGGTTAGTTGGGCAACAATGTTTATTCTTCACAATTAACAATAGTGTATTTATATATATTATATATATATTAATGAAGTTCCACTGGAACTTCCAGCCTTACAAACTAATCAACATCCTCTTGTCTAACATACCACGATAAAAACTACTAAACTGAGACGTCATTTCCCCCTACCCAAATACGTCACAACATTGTCTCACAATATATAAAGCTAAACATATAATCTCTAACTAAACATGTTTTATGTACCAACATCACAACAGTGAAATCATGCCCTTGACAGCATGGTATCAATTGGTACCATGTCACTGGCGTTTGTACTGATGGTGCTCCGGCTATGCTAAGTTGCTGTTCTGGGTTTTAAACTTTTGGTCAGTAAAAATCACCAAATATTCGTCGCCAAGCCTTGAAACATGTGATTTCTGCTATAAACTTCATGAAAGCAAATCCACTCAACTTATTCAAAAAAAGTAGTTTTGAATTTAAGAAACTATTGTTGCACTTCCCGCCCCCCCCCCCCCCTCCTTTTCCGGGGTGGCTTTTCAAAGGAAGTGTTTTGAAGAGAATTTTCATACTACACAGGCTTACTAGTATAAATACAAAGATGAAATAGCAATCATTGAGGATGATCCACCTTTCATTAGAAGACACAAAGAGACGTCGCGTGCCTTTTGGACACATTTTAAATTTCTTCTCCTGAATTACAAAATTGATCATTTACTCCTTTTTTTTCACATTACCAACTGTTGCATCACTTTTCTACAGCAATTATGCCCCACTCTTCTACCAGCTATGTTGCCCCACTTTTCTACCAGATATGTTGTCTCAGCACCCTCCCCCTCAACCAAACCTCCCCCGCCCCACTTTTAAAAAATTGCCGGAGCTTGGAGATCGAAACTAACAAAATGTGACCTAGTACTCTCCGGATAGGAGTTGGAGCGGTATTGGGCCAAATGATGCCTACGTTCTACCCTCAGCATAGACTTTCTTTGTATTTTATTAAATTTAAAATCATGTTCTAATTTTCAATGCGCTTCCATTCGTCTTTGAACGAAGTCTTTTAAAACTGAGTATATATTTTTATAGAATAATATTGTTATTTAATACATATATTTTTATATCCAAAATTTGTATTTATCGATATGTCCCATAACTCTGTAGAATCTGATACAAACGCAAAAGAGTTCCATTGGCTCAAAATGGCGACTTTGTTGAGGTCGGTCGCCCGACAAGGTCGGGTCTTTCAAGTAATTTCAAAAAATAAGCCTGCCCGAATTATTGTGGTCCCCTTACTAAAGCATAATGCTTATATTTCTACTTCTGAAAAGAAAAAGGATGTTGGTGCAGTAGTCCAACCTATGGAGAAGTCGTCCGAGTTAAAAAGATTAACTGAACATTTCAAAGACACCGACACAAACAAAGAGGAGGTAAGTCATAATTTAATGTTCAGCACAATTACATACATACAAATTCCATTTTACATAATACACTAGAACATGACTTTCATCACTCTTATGTCTAAAGTTTCTTAAATTTCATAGAAATATAAAAGAATATACTGAACGACTATTCTCAGTATATAATATTAATAATACAGTACAGTGTATAACAGTCACACAGATAATCACATTATCATGTCATTATTCATGATTCATATGGCAGTATCATTCAGTATGGCACAGGCTAGGGAAAACCTGTGTGTAGGCCTACTGTGTAGTTAATAGTTTAGACCAGGGGTGGGCAAACTACGGCCCGCGGGCCGCATGCGGCCCGGCAACTGATATTATGTGGCCCTCGAAGGCATTTAGAAATTTAAAAAAATTACTATTTTTTTAAGTTATTTTGTTGAATTTTACAGAATTTCATGCACCGTTATGATTTTTAAAACATTTTTGATCAAATTTCTTTCTAATTTTCTATTTTTGTAAACAGTCCTTGACCTTTGTCATGTAATGCTAAAATGCGAAACTACCAATTTTAATATAGGGAAATGTTTATCGATATTTAAAAATTGGACATAATATACATGCTGGCCCCCAATAGCTTTACCTTTGTCAATGTGGCCCTCCGCACAAAAAGTTTGCCCACCCCTGGTTTAGACTGTAGAAAGATGAGAAACAAAATATTGCAATCAATTGATGTGTATAATAGTATACTGCAAAGTCATAGAACATTCATTGATTATGAATTTCATACACATACTCATTGAATAATAGTTGTAGACTTGGTTGTATAAGTAATTGTAATTACGAATTTATAAATTTATGTTCAGGGTGCAATTAATTTCCCTCTGCCGCCATATTGGTTGCCATGATGGCACTTGTTATGGCAACCAAGATGGTGGTTGTGTAAACAAAATATGTGCAAATTACATCTGCTAAAATATGGAGGGTGAAAGAGAGATTGTGCTGTTTTAGCTACTTACTCAGAGAAACGAAAATAGGAACAAAACAATATATTAAATGAAATAATGATATTTTGTGAATCTTACGGTGCATAAAAATTTGGGAACAACAGGGTAGACATTTTCACCAGGTACAAAATCCGGGCTTTATAGGACTACTATTTGCCAAATCGGACTATTAATCTGAGTATTATCTGTACATTATTCATGATGAAATTTACAGTACATTACAGTGTATAGTGCATTCCTCGTAAAACTCCATCTCTACGTACAATAAGAAGTGAAATGTGATCATACTGATATAACTACGCTAATATCCCTTCAAAGGGGTTCTAATAACATTGCTGGTGTTATGCGCAGATATTATGCACGCTCTATCACCGAATGGTTGCGTAGGCATTAGTATGCCTATAATAATATATCTTTACCGGTAATGAAAAATTCTTAAAATCTGTATTACTAATACTACACTGTAGAATTAGTAATACAGATTTTAAGAATTTTTCATTACCAGTAAAGATATATACAGCTAGCATAATTAACCGATTAATTATCGATAATTAAATCTCAGTTGCTATAAACTTCATAATCTAAGTCCATTTAAAAAAAAATTACTATTGATCAGTGTAAAAAAAACAACAACTCATATTTGATGAAAATTAAGTTTTAAACAGGTTGTTTTCATTTAAAAGTTGTAATTAGCCAATTGGGAAGGATGCAAATGTATACATGTTGGATATAAAGTTAGTGTTAAGCAGCTGTTTGTTTCTTTCTTTGTGGGTTTTTGCGGGAAATGAACTCCAATCCATCCATTTTAATACACACATTTATTTAATATCTCTAAAACTTTCATTTTTAAATAAATATACTGATGCGCATCTGTAGGATTTGTTGTAATATCAGAGGTGAAATCTTGAAATAAATTGGATAATGGGCTGGGGTGAATGTCAGAGGCAATTTCCAGTTGTTCCCTAATAAAAATAAGTCATTGAAAAAGGTGAAAAATTAATAACTTTTAAATTTAAAAAACACAAAGAATTAGCAAAAAGCTTTCAAATTTAGTTAAATATTTTTCCAAAAACATTTCAACTCTAAAATCTATCACTATGCCTAACTTGAACCCTAAATCTCCTAAGCACAACAATTAGCGTCCCCATCACAACAATTAGAATCCCTAATGCTAAAATCAGCTCTTCTGGCATCAGCCACCTGTTCATGTGCTACAGTTACACACTATGGTGAAAAAAGCTTTAAAATGAAGGAAAAGAATTTAGAAATATATTTTAAATATTCAAAATAATGAAAATCCAACTTACAGTTTCATCAAAAACACTTTTACACACTTTATCACAGATCCACCAAAAATAAAATCCAAAAATCAAAATCCATTCTTCAAAATGATTGTCAAAATCCATTCTTCAAAATGATTGTCAAAATCCATTCTTCAAAATGATCAGACCAGATAGTCTCATTTAGAAATATTATACTTGACCACGCTCTTACATATGAATTTTAAAAAGTGATCAATCAGAACATTCCATCAGCATATTAATATCATCATCATGTTCCTTAGTCCTTGGACCATTGGGGCGCCACAGATGACATGAAAACTATCCTTCTCCATTCCTCTCGGTCTTCTGAACTACGCATAGTTTTCATCCTGTCCACTCTTTGATATTATCTTCCCATCTTTCTCTGTCTTCCTCTTCTTCTTCCTCCTCTAGTTGTACCCTGCATGATTTTTTTGGCGAGCCCTTGTTTTCTGGTCATGTGGCCATACCTCTCAAGTTTGCGCTTTTTTACAGACACCAGGAGGTCATCGCACTGCCCAATTGCTTGACGAATCCTTTCTTTCACTTGTTCTTTGGTGATAAGATCTCTATAGCAGATGCCAAGAATGCCCCTGAAACATCTCATCTCCATCGCCTTTATTTTCCTTTCAAGTTTTGCTGTTAATGTCCAGGACTCACAGGCATATAAGAAAATGGAGAGGATTAATGAGCGCATCAGCCTGATTTTGGTGCTGGGGGCTATATTTTTGTTGTTCCATATTGTATTGAGCCTCTTTAGTGCTGTTGTGGTGTGCGCAATCCTGGCCATCAATTCGGGCTTGGAGCCTTCTTCCAAGACTATTGCTCTGAGGTACAGCTGCCAACTGTCTCTAATCTTTCCTCCCCGACCTTTATTTCAGTGGCAATGCCATTGGTGCTATTCATCATCATTTTTGTCTTTTCTTTACTGATTTGCATGCCAAAGAATGATGTTGAGATGCTTTACTAGGTTGGCTAGCTCTTCTTCGCTACCAGCAAGTCCGTCTATGTCATCCGCAAAGCGTAGGTTGGTGATTGTTCTGCCACCAATGCTGACTGACCCTACATGCGTTTCCAGTGCATCTGACATAATTCTCTCTAAGAAGATGTTGAACAGGGTGGGGGAGAGCAAGCAGCCTTGTCGTACTCCAACCATGGTCTTGAACCATTCTCCGATGTTATTATTGAAGAAGACTGCATTGGTGGCCTTATCATAGAGGCTGCATATCATTCTGATTAGGTTTGTGTTGATGGTGTAGTGCCTCATGGTGGCCCATAAAGCAGCATGCCAAATCCTGACGAATGCCTTCTTAAAATCCACAAAGATGTGGTATAGGTTTTGTTGGTGTTGAGCATATTTCTCACATAGTATTCAGATGTTTAGGATCTGCTCAGTAGTGCCACATCCTTGCCTGAAGCCCGCCTGTTCTTCAGCAATGATTCTGTCGGCATATGGTCTTAGTCGGTTCAGTATGACCTTGAGCATGACCTTGCTTGGGTGGCTTATTAGGCTAATGGTGCAATAGTTTTGGCATAGCTGTAGATTACCTTTCTTGGGGAGGGTGATGATGAGCAATTGGGTCCATGATTTGGACCATTCCCCTGTCAGCCATAATTTGTTACAAATATTGATTAAGGCATTTATCATTGCTCCTCCTCCCTTTTTCACCAACGCGGCCAGAATATTATCCACTCCTGCGGCCTTTTCTATTTGGAGTGCTTGGACTGCTGCTTCTACTTCTGCGCAGAGAATAAGGAAGTTTTCATTGTCCGTTGCTGGGGGGACATTAAGGATCCCTGGGTCTTAATATATAAAAAAAGAAAAGTTCACTCTAATAACATTTCACTATACAAAGGGAGCTCACTCCTATACAGAAACTCTGAATGATACTGGATAGCGCAAGTTAGTTAATTATTATACATTATTTTATAGCTATGGCCTGTATTTATATGTATTCTGTAAGTTGGTTGGTTTTTTTTGGTGGGGGGGGAGGGTTGGTGTGGGTGTGATTGAGGGGTGGGAAGGGCAAAGACAGTGCATTGTGTCACAAGCTCTAGCAAGGTACCCATGAAAATGCTTGTAATGATGCTACAGTTGAGTTGTTTTTACACAAGAAAACAATAATCTGCACTTTACAGCCCTCTGCAAGTGTCATTTTTATAAATAGTTAATTCCATGTTTGCCATTTAGAAAAGTTCAGAATAGAAATATATCTCAATAACATTTCATTTCAAATCAGTAAGTGAACCAAAAAGTAAATCATTTTCATCTCCTATCAAGATGTTTTTCAGTGCAATTGACCTGTTATAATTTCTTCCCTTAACTTTGTATCTGCTGCCCATTTAACTTTGAAGTCAAGGTTATCTTGTGGGATACCTAGTTCATGACACTACATTAATACAATATAGTTGCTGTTTTAATGACACATCAGATGTTGGTTGTTGAAATATAAGAATAGCTACCATTGTTAAAAAGTTTTGGTGAATTTAATTAAATAATTTTTAATTCCACAGAATTATATCTCATATGGCTATGAGCCAGGTGACCGGGACACAGACTACTTCCTCCACCATTTAGTTATGTTTTTTTCTATTAGTATTGGCTTCTGTTTGGGTGGCTTCATTTTAGCCTACATGCCGGACTACAAGTAAGTAGTGTTTATTCTTTCCTGAAAGTTTATTTACTATAAAACTTTTAGCTTTGATGTTTAGATAACTTTAAATTATGGATTAATTGAATTGCTATACTATAACTATATGAATTTAGTAAAATATGTTTTAAATCACCTTTTTATTTGCTTTTTTTTCCTCAATTGATTCATTTATAATTTATATCAATTTCTTTTGATTCCTTAATCTTATTATTACCAATTAAATTTTATCGTTTTTGGACATTTTAATATTTGCAGGATTTAGGATAATATCATTTTTACATTTGTCAGTAATATCAGAACGTTTAATTTACTCTAGTTTGATACCCTACATATGAGTTTTCCGTCATTATCATTAATTTATTTTGCATAGTATCTTGATATTTTTTTCTATGAAAATATAGCTAAATTAGGTATTGTGTTTTTTTTTAATTTAGAGTCAAAATTATGAGTAAAAGTAAAAATAGGTTTTTCATTTTATTTATATCCAATACAGATTTCATGACTGGTGTAAAAGAGAGGCATTTTTAGAACTTGAACGAAGAGAAAGGGAAGGGCTGCCACTTGTGGACCCCGATTATGCGTGTGCTGAATCAATTAAACTGCCAACAGATGAGGAAATTGGGGATGTTGAAATTGTCATTTAGTTTATTTGTCAAAAATGCTGTAGTTAAATCAATGCTTCTGTCAACATATTTATTTAAAAATTGATTGAATGGAAGAAAAGTAAGAGCCTCTTTTTCATTGGGAAATTATAGATTAACAGAATATCTGCAAACTGATGGAATTTGTTGGATTATTTTAGATTTTCCCCACCATAAACGGAAGAAAAAGTGTTTTGTCAAATGTTCATTCTCACCTGGATAAAGAATTTCGATTGCTTATTAGCTGTAAATGCCAGGGTTCTAGTTCTACCAGGTCATTGTTATTGCAGCATATTTGGTTTATTTGTAATTGAATTTATATTTGTAAATAATAAACCATAGAATAAATTCAGATTTAGCTTTTTTTTTAATGAAAAGTAAGGAGGAAGTTATTCAACATTGTTATTTTTGTTTTGTCTGATTTTTTGCTTTAGACTCAGTGTGGGCAATAGCTTTTTTTTTTTTTTTTTTTTTGGCACACGAGTGGCCATCAAGCCATTACAGGGGTGATATTTCTTAAATAATTCAAATCTCCACAATTGACCTAAAATTTTAGTGAGCATATTTATTGGAGTTTTATCTATTGTAATACTACCACCGTTATTTGAAGTGAGAATAAAAAAGGGGGTTATGTCTTTACAAATGAGCAACTTTGCAATCTTTCTGTTTTACCAATCGCACAAACTGTGGTTTAAGTCTCTCACACAAAGTGCACCGTGAAGTAGCCCCAAACATTCACATCTTTAATTGGTAAATGTAGCTTGATGTTCATAGCTGAAGAATAAAAACGAGAGAATTGTGTTACAACTGTTAAATCCCATATTTCTTATTTGAAACACCTGCCACCCAAAGATTCTGCCACATTTCATCAAACAGTTGCAACAAGTAAGACACAATGTTTTTCACTCACTTCTGTTATGAAATAAACTACACAAGTTCCTTTTTTTTCCCTAAAAATAGTTTCAGTTTTAATCTAACCGACAGATCTTAGATCAGCCTCATTTTGCTTAGGAGCTCAACCAAAAATCTATTTATGAGTTCATTTATTAATGTACGGTACTAATAATCATATCTGACAAAAACTATTATTTTTTATGAACAAGTAAGGCAATTTTAAAAATAATTTGGAAGCACAGGAAGGCGGGGTCAAACCATGTTACATGAATTGACAGGAAGGCGGGGTCAAACAATGTTACATGAATTGACAGGAAGTAGGGGTCAAACCATGTTACATGAATTGACAGGAAGTATGGGTCAAACCATGTTACATGAATTGACAGGAAGTAGGGGTCAAACCATGTTACATGAATTGACAGGAAGTAGTGGTCAAACCATGTTACATGAATTGACTGGAAGTAGGGGTCAAACCATGTTACATGAATTGAAGAGCTTGTCAATCATTTTAATTTTTATTTTCTTTGTGGTTAGGGATTCTTCTTCAGCTACTTCTAATAATATTATATAAATGGCTATAGTATGATTTTTAAAAATATTTATGCTAGAAACAATCTGCTAAACAATGGCGGCAGCTATGCCTGAACTCCCATTCACCCATAGTACTTAGAGAATTAATATTTGTCATAAGTTTACTTATTTTAAACTAATTAATTAAACCCTGTTAAATAAAGATTTCACAAAAATACCCTGTAAGTTAGTGTAAGAATGGTTTTATAATTGCATCTTTCATTGAGGGAAAACATCAAGATCAAGTTTAAAAAATGCTACAAAATAAGTTGATGAAAATCTTTATATGGCTACTCTTTTTTTTTTGTCCAGTGGCCATATTGCAGATTTGAACAAACTTTTAAAAATTAGGAAACCATTTTATGTATTGAAGTTGTTACCTACTCCTCCAGTCTCCTTTGCTTAAACTAGTACAAATTGCGACATTAAACACAAATAAAAGAAAGAGACAAAGAAAGATTAATGATTGATTGCTTGGCTTTGTTATCAATAAAAGTAATCAGAATTTTGGGGGGGGGAACAAAAAATTAGTAACTTGATAACAAAATTAAGTTAAAAATATTAGAATGAGCTAGAAAACTAGATCATTTGTAAACAATCAGTTTGTTTATCACTGTTATTTTATCCAATGGATTTTTTTTAAAATTCTAATAATATTCACTTAATACTGTGCTTATAGTAGTTGGTCACATGCTACCTTTGCCTTCTTACAGAGAGTTACTTTGCAGTGGCGTAGCGATCTAACTCGCGCCCGGGGCACAATACCTTTTTAGCGCCCCCCCCCCCCGCTTTCGCAAACCATACAATATTATATGTAAAATATACCATTTGGCGCCCCTTTGTGAGTAGCGCCCGGGGCATGATGCCCCCCTTGCCCCCCCCTCACTACGCCCACTGTTACTTTGAGTTGTCAGCACAGTTGAGGTAATGAAGCTGGACTCATCTGTATTAGGATTTGGGGAGCATAAAACTTTTCCGGAGCATTAACGAATATATTCACTTTTTAAAGCTTTATTTATTATCTGTTAGTTTGAGTAATGATGTTCATCATACTTTTCAAGAAGTGAAATACCTTAACAAGAAACATACACAAGTTATATATCAACAACCTCAGAATTTCTCTCTCTACTTCTAGGCACATAAGTGTCATAAGAATAGTCTTTTTAAAAAGAAGATGATGAGTAGAATTCATTGACACATTACTGGAAGGATACATTTAAAATTTTGAAGCCAATTAAAAAGAAATCAACAAAAGCGAATTAATATAAATTTTTAACTTGTTAAGATGCAATGTTTTACTTACAGTTACAGCGTTAATTTTCAGTTTTAAAAGAGAAATCACAAATGGAATCTATACCAAATAAGCCCTCATCTAGTCAAGTGGCAGGCTGGTATTTTGTTGATTACATTTGTCTTGTCTTCTTCTTTCTCTATATTTTGAGGACCCACAATCAATGAATTGATAATTCTGGCTCCTATGTTTCATAGGGGTTCACGATGTATCTACATGGTTTTGAAGGGGATACTTCACTGGTTGCAAGGACTACTCAGCAATGTTATTATGAAGACAGGAGGTAATGGACGTAAAGGTGTCAAGTGTAGTCGACTCAACTGTTGCTTTTGGAAGCTTGTTCCAGTCACTTATCCTTATTGCCTTTTGCAGGAATGAGGAGCTCCTGTACTGAGTTCTTGTTTTTATGAGCTGGAACTGACTGTCATGATCTCGTCGCTTTTTTTTTAATCTTGTGTTAACATAAATGCATTTGTTGCATTCCAAATGGTGAAAAGAGAAGGAAATATAATTTAGTAATATTAGCGTTATTTACGTATTTCAAGGGAAACAAAAGGCTGGTCACTGGTACATAGATTTGTTTTAATCTAGATTATGTCCCTTTATTACAGAGATATGACTCTTACATTGGGGAAGACTCTTAAGCGAAACGTTCTTCATTTATTGTCACGTCTTTCTTTGTCAAGCTTACACATACATTGTTCTACTATAGCCTTCGCACAGCTGGAGTGTAGTCCTTCTTTTATTATCAAACTTAAAGTCAGCTAAGGGCCTCACTGTAATTGTTTCTTCTTAACAGTGCGAGAGATCAACATGAATTACAAACAAACAAATATATATGTAATAAAAACATTACTTATATATATATAATATATAACATTACTTATATATACATAATATATATACTAGATACCCGGTATTATTCTTCTATATATTGATGATTCTGGCTGCTATGTATGTATGTAGAGGGGATGCAGTATCAACTCCGTTGGATGGGACACGTTGCCCGTATGGCAGATCACCGGCTCCCTAAACAAATATTCTATGGTGAACTCACGACAGGCAAGCGCTCCCAAGTAGGTCCAAAAAATAAAATTACAAAGACTCACTAAAAGTGGCACTAAAGGCCTTCGGCATCGACACTACTAAATGGGAGCTGACAGCTCAGGACAGGTTCAGGTGGAGATCAGCGGTCAAGTTAGGGGCTAAATCTTATGAAGCCAGTAGGAGAGCGATCATTGAGACACGCAGGCACGTCCGAAAGCACAATTTTAAATCCACGACTGCACCAACTATCCCCTGCCCGCGGTACCACAGACTATTCCAAGCACGTATAGGATTGGCAAGCCACCTACGAACCCACCGTAACCCACCCCCTAACCGGATGACTGGATGGTCCTAGTCGATTTGACGGACGAACTACAACAACAGAGGGGATTTGCAATGCTTCTTTGCCTGGTATTGAAGAAGATATTTCAATGGTTGCAAGGGCGACTCAGCGAGTGTATCAATAACTGGGGGCTGGAATTTTTAAGCTTATTCTCTTGAACATGCGAATCCATTGTAATTTGCTAAACTCTCTCATTTAAAAAGACGAATATTACAAGGCAGGCTTGAAAAATTATTTCCCCCCCCCCCCCCCCCCACCCACGCCCCGATCAAATCGTCTAATAGAAACATTGAATTCAGGTAAATTAAAAAATTCACTTCTTGGTTTTGACATTATAAAAAAATTTCCGGGGAGGGGATTCCCAGAATATCCCCCTTTCCCCCCAAGAGTAAACGGCGCCCTCGATTTTCGCCCTAGTTCCTTATCAAAATGACAATATAACTGGACCTGATCCCCAATTTTTGTGCCGGTAGATTCCTTGCCTAGTGGCGTAGCTAATGTTAGTGCCGCACTGGATGGGCCAAGATTTTTGCCACAAAATCTTCAACGATACAAACTCTGCTGTTGTCAGAAACTGCCACCCCTTCATATAAAAAAGTGACAACTGAGTGGACCGCGTCATCCACCACTCTTTCTACTCCGCTGGCAGAGGTGTAGGTAGAGGGTTTGGTGCCAGAGGGCAAGATTTCTTTTTACGCCCCCCCCCCCTTTTCAACTCGGACACCTAATATTTCATATATTAAATTCCATGAAAACCCATTTTGGCTCCTCCCATAGTCTGGCGCATGGGGCCATATGTCCCCCCTATGTCCCCCTTAGATACACCCCTGCTACTGCCCAACCGAAAATCTGACCCCCCCCCCCCCCCCCCCGAGGAAACTGTTTGAAAGAAAAATAATTTGGGGGTGGGTGAGACGGTGGAGTAAGTTAGCAGGGAAGAATAGTTGAAGTAACTCTTGTAACCAGTGAAATATCCTCATCAACACCAGGTACAGAAACATTAAAAATCCCATCTACACTCATAGGAGCCACAGTCATAATGATCAATAAATTGATCGTGTGCCATTAATATATAGAAGAAGAAGCCTTCCTTTTATTATAGAGGAATGTAGGTTTCAGCTGTTTGCTCTGGTGTCTCATTCACTGAAAGCCCAATGTTCCATTCCTCCTGCGAGATCTTCATCATTTTATAATAATAATAATAAAGTTCATTTGAAAAATCACGCTTCATCCCCAAAGGCTCGAAGCGCGGTACAAAAACAAAGCTGGGAGTTAATAACTAGCTGAAAAAGATGGTAGACAACTTCACCCCATAAGGTGTTTGCGAAATAGATGAGTTTTTAAATTTGTCTTGAAGGACTCCAGCGTCTGGCTGTGTCTGAGAGCGTCAGGAAGGGTGTTCCAAATTATAAGTAGAATTGGAGTTGTTTTCATGTCTCCCGTGTGATAGGTCGAGGGGAGAGCACTGCCGTTGACGTTTTCTGATATCTACAGTACCAGGCTGTCGTGCTTTGTATTCATGTGTGTATAAATTGACCGTCTATCATGTCTTCATTTTCATCTTCCAGATTTCGTTGACGTAAATGAAGTTTGGGACTGCGACTTTGGCAATGGTGTATACATTTTTAACAGACACTGTACTACTGTACATATGTAACATATGTACCAACTACAAGTTTTTGTAAACATAAACTGTTGAACAAATTTAGGCCACTACAATCGTGGTATTCGTGTATCATGACAATAAATTCAAAGAAGAATTTTGCATTCAGGAAATCTTTGTCTTTGACAATCTCGTCAATATTTTATTCAGTAATCCGTGCTAAAGATACTAAGAAGAAATTTTGGACCACGCCAAACATCAATAAAATCTCTTAGCCTAACTTTAAAGTTGAATAACCTTTGACCGTCAAAATGTTCCTTTTATTGGTCAACGACGATTTTGAAGATTATATTTCTGGCCAGGAACAATAACTCTACTGTCCAGATGTAAAACTCGCGAGATCTCAAGGTATTTGTCGCTAAACGGCCAGGGCTCCGTGATATTTGAGGATTCAGTGACCCTCGCGCCTGAGCTCAAACAGTGTGCCAGAGGGCGCTCGTTTGTCCACGTATAATCGGCGTTGTTTTTTAAGATTCCCGAGTAATGGGGCGAGGGGAGAGCACCGCCGTTGTGTGTGTCCTGGTATGCACAGTACCAGTCTGTCATGTTTTGTGTTGATGTTTGCATAAAGTGTTTTGCCAGCGAGCAGCAGGGATGTGCTGACAGCGGTTTCGGCGTGTCAAGAAAATAACCAATTTTGAGAATTTTAAATATGTTTTTGGTCATGAAAAAAGTGTTGCTTTGAAGGGGCAGATTGGGTGAAGGGGCAGATTTGATGAGAGGGCAGATTGGATAAAGGGGCAGATTTGATGAGAGGGCAGATTGGGTGAAGGGGCAGATTGGCTGAAGGGGAAGATTTGATGAAAGGTTGGATTGGATTAAAGTTCAGATTGGATTAAAGGACATATTGGATTAAAGGGCAGATTGGATTAAAGGACAGATTGGATTAAAGGGCTGATTGGATTAAAGGACACATTGAGTGAAAGGGAAGAATTGATGAAAGGGCAGATTGGATTAAAGGGCTGTTTGGATTAAAGGACACATTAAGTGAAAGGGAAGAATTGATGAAAGGGCAGATTGGGTTAAAGGGGAAAAGGCAGCATGAAAAGGCAGATTAGGTTACATAGAATAATCCTCCTGGTAATTCTTATTTTAAACGCTACTGCGTTTGATGTCCTTTTTAGCGCCAACCTTAGCAGAAACTGACCTACTCTCTCCAACCTTGGCAGAAACTGACCTACTCTCTCCAACCTTGGCAGAAACTGACCTACTCTCTCCAACCTTGGCAGAAACTGACCTACTCTCTCCAACCTTGGCAGAAACTGACCTACCATCTCCAACCTTGGCAGAAACTGACCTACTCTCTCCAACCTTGGCAGAAACTGACCTACTCTCTCTAACCTTGGCAGAAACTGACCTACTCTCTCTAACCTTGGCAGAAACTGACCTAACCTCTCTAACCTTGGCAGAAACTGACCTACTCTCTCTAACCTTGGCAGAAACTGACTTACTCTCTCTAACTAATGATTCAAACTCCCCCCCCCCCCCTTTTTTTTTTGTGCCACGACTCGTTTACTTTACAAGTTAAGATAATGAAACATCCCATTTTGTAAAATACATTCAAACTTGTCGTCATATACTGAATAAATAATTGGACAATTTAAAAAAAATCATATCCAGCCTATACCTCATTACATGGTCTTCGTTTTTTCATTTTGTTGTTCTAATAGTAAATATTGCAGCATTCCACTAGATTTTGCAAACCGATTTCTCTCATATTGTAGCATTCCAATAGATTTTGCAAACCGATTTCTCTCATATTGCAACATTCCAATAGATTTTGCAAACCGATTTCTCTCATATTGCAGCATTCCAATAGATTTTGCAAACCGATTTCTCTCATATTTATGTCTTTAAGCTGACTTACATTCTGTGGCTCAAATGGCAAGTGTTGGATTTAACACTGCTCGTAATTCAAACATTTATTACAACAACCAAGAGTTACAATTAAGATTGTTTTTTTTTTGTTTTTTATTTTATATATTGATTTTCGTGAAACTATCTTTTTTTTAATGATGATGAAGACGTATATCAGTGCTTCTCAACCTCTTCAGTTTCACAGCCAGGCAATAATTTGTTCCCTTTGTATTTGAGGCAGGCAATGTTGTGTTGCTTTTCTTTTTCTAGCTTTTTCTAGCTTCTTTTTCAAGCTTCTTTTTCTAGCTTCTTTTTCTAGCTTCTTTTTCTAGCTTCTTTTTCTAGCTTCTTTTTCTAGCTTCTTTTTCTAGCTTCTTTTTCTAACTTCTTTTTCTAGCTTCTTCTTCTAGCTTCTTTTTCTAGCTGCTTTTTCTAGTTTCTTTTTCTAGCTTCTTTTTCTAGCTTCTTTTTCTAGCTTCTTTTTCTAGCTTCTTTTTGTAGCTGCTTTTTCTAGCTTCTTTTTCTAGCTTCTTTTTCTAGCTTCTTTTTGTAGCTTCTTTTTCTAGCTTCTTTTTCTAGCTTCTTTTTCTAGCTTTTTCTAGCTTCTTTTTCTAGCTTTTCTAGATTCTTTTTCTAGCTTCTTTTTCTAGCTTCTTTTTCTAGCTTCTTTTTCTAGCTTCTTTTTGTAGCTTCTTTTTCTAGCTTCTTTTTCTAGCTTCTTTTTCTAGATTCTTTTTCTAGCTTCTTTTTCTAGCTTCTTTTTCTATATTCTTTTTCTAGTTTCTTTTTCTAGCTTCTTTTTTTTTTATTAAAAACCTTTTCGGCGGGTCACCTAGGGTTTGTGAAACAATGACGGTCCCCGGACCAGCAATGTGAGAATCATATACCTATAAGACCACTATTACTGTAAATTAAACAAATGTCAATAAATTTAGGCCTATCTGTAAAGATCGTGTTTCTGTAAATGACAGTCTCGTTACCTCCTACATCACCACAACAGAGACACCTAAGCCGTGCTGTTTCTTACCACGCACACCATCTATAAAGACCGCGCAGGTAACAGTTCAGAGAACGCAAATAAAATTTTATGCAAGAATTTATTTTAACTAAATATTATTGTTGATTTCTTATGATTATCCCACCCTTCAAAACTTGAGGTGGTTGTTAGGCAATTAGAGATTCTGGATGTGAGGCAACTTGAGATGGCTGTGTGGGAACTTGAGATGCCAGCGAGGCAACTTGAGATGGCTGTGGGGCAACTTGAGATGGCTGTGAGGCAATTTGAGATTCTGGGTGTGAGGCAACTTGAGATGGCTGTGGGGCAACTTGAGATGGCTGCGAGGCAACTTGAGATGGCTGTGGGGCAACTTGAGATGGCTGCGAGGCAACTTGAGGTGGCTGTGAGGCAACTTGAGATGGCTTTAGGGCAGCTTGAGATGGCTGTGAGGCAACTTTAGATGGTTGTAGGGCAACTTGAAATGGCTGTGAGGCAACTTGAGATGGCTGTGAGGCAACTTGAGATGGCTGTGGAGCAACTTGAGATGGCTGTGAGGCAACTTGAGATGGCTGTGGGGCAACTTGAGATGGCTGTGGGGCAACTTGAGATGGCTGTGGGGCAACTTGAGATGGCTGTGAGGCAATTTCAGATGACTGTGGGGCGATTTGAGATGGTGCATATGAGGCAACTTGAGATGGCTGTGAGGCAATTTCAGATGGCTGTGGGGTGATTTGAGATGGTGCATGTGAAGCAACTTGAGATGGCTGTGGAGCAACTTGAGATGGCTGTGAGGCAACTTGAGATGGCTGTGGGGCAACTTGAGATGGCTGTGAGGCAATTTCAGATGGCTGTGTGGCGATTTGAGATGGTGCATGTGAGGCAACTTGAGATGGCTGTGGGGCAACTTGA
Organism: Omphiscola glabra; assembly: GCA_964017045.1. Classification (NCBI taxonomy): domain Eukaryota; kingdom Metazoa; phylum Mollusca; class Gastropoda; family Lymnaeidae; genus Omphiscola; species Omphiscola glabra. Next base: position 38,167,111 of record OZ024799.1, read on the forward strand.
GATGGCTGTGAGGCAACTTGGGATGGCTGTGGGGCTTCATCGGTACAATTTATATTATTGATGTATATTAAAATATTGCACATGATATATTTATGCCCTACCTATGAGCCTACTAAAAGAAAAAGAATAGGCACAAGTCGCCTAACGAAAACAGAGATTCGAAAACGGAGAGTGGGTACAATATTAAAACCAAACAGCTACCGGTATATAAAATTGTGTATTTGATTAATGGCTCACAGAATATCAGTGCGGCTTGTAGAGGGGTCTTGGCCACCGTTAGTCTCTTGTAATCCACCTCTAAGGCCATCTAGGTCAGAATGTTAAAATGCTGAATTTCAATTATGATAAGACCACTGACAGAAATTAATGCAGATGTGTACTTAATCGCCATGCAGAAAGTACTTTCGTCCCCTCTGGATACCCCTGAGAAGACGTTACAGTGGTCCGGTGTCCGGACTTCTGGGTTCACGTCTCGAGCGCTTTGAGTGCAGCCACCAACCGATAGGTCATCAAGATTACTTCCCCTCGTGGCAAAAAAATGCTGGGAGAAGCCTTGAACGGCTTGGCGAGGGATTTAAACAACCTGCTATGTCAACAGCCGGGGCCCGCAGCCGGACTCACTACATTGGCACGGCTTCAAAATGACGGCCATTTAAATAGTGCTCGAATGTTACGGGAGTCTTTCATTCTACATAAATTACCAACCAGTCAGAAGGTCTGGTTGATGGTTTGAGAGTTCTTTTTACTCGACGATCGACTGTGTTCTTTTTTTAAAAATCCACCAGTTCTGCTCTTAAAGCCTAAATAATTTGATTTAACAGATTAAGTTTCACAGAGCCAACAACAATCATTGGTGGCGACATGCCCCAAGCTCTCAAGTCTGTTAATTCAGTCATTAAAATGTTTTAGCATCTACACTGGCACTTAAGTAGTTTCCGTGTCACTCATATTCCGTTTGAACTTCTGATATTTTATTGCTGTATTTGCTGGGGACATATTGTGCGGAAGGATTCAATCCCAAAGGATAAACATTTCCACACATAAAAAAACAAAATCAAACAGCGGTAGGATGAAGACGTTCAAAGAATTAACAAACGTATTTTAAAAGATCATGTTCAGCGTTTTGAGGTGTTAAATTTTAACTATTACCGTATACTTCAGATCTATAATTATTTTTGAAAGGTATTTTTGTCAACTGAACTTTACTTCTCACGCGTCCCTATAACCTGATAAATTACTGAATGATAACACCTCGGGAAATTGAACTGGAAGTTTTAAGTGTATTCTGAAGAGAGAGAGGGAGTTTAGAAACAAATTCTGAAGGATGTGTGGCAAAGATAGAATGTTACAGGCACTTGCGATGTTGGTTTCAGTGGCCCTGGTGGTCCTGGCCGAGGAGTCGAGTGACTCCTACTATGACGAGTCGTCCTGTGATAACGAACACTTCTACTGTGATTATGATGACCCATCCATGTTCTACAGATGTATGGACGGCGTGTTTCACACATTCAAGTGTCCAAGTGGTTTACACTTCAGGTAAGCGGCCTGCATATTTTCCTTTGGCGGATTTTAAATATAGCGTTCTAACGCTATACAATATGATTGCCTTTTAAAACTGTGTAATTTGTTGAAAAAGGGAATCTATATATATATATATATCAATTTATTCTACATAACTGCACATTTTAAAATCCTTTTTATAAACGTTGCTTATGTTCGTGGCAGGGTGGCTAATTGACCCACTTCCTCTCAACCAATCGAGCTGAAACTTGGTACTTATTATACTCGTTGCCGATAACAACACATTCTTTCAAAAGTTCAGCCCCACCCCCCAACTCCAACCATCAAAGATCAGATTTTCCCGTTTTTCAAGGGGAAGACGAAGGAAATAGGGTGCCACTGATTTCACGAAATTAAATTCCCGATAACTTCGCTAAATGAAATATATCGCAAGTGCATTTGGTGCGTAATATTTTCTTACGTTTTTCTGAAATAGTTGGAGAATTAAATCTGCGTTGTAAAAGCGGGTGGGTCATTATAATAGTAATATATTTCAGGGGCTTGAAAAAAATGTGCGGTTGCGGCCTTGAAAAAAAAAAGGGGGGAGGGGGCGGTAACTAATTAGGATTCTTATAAAGTGCGCTACTTGAATTCATGTGTTGTCAAATTATTAGCCCCACCCTCCAATATTCGATATTATATTTTATAAAGGATTTATTTGAAAACTGTGTTCATGGAGGTTGTTTAATGGCATTAGATGTGTCTCTGACTCCTGGCGTAGCACGGAACTTAACTAATGGGCGGAGATGAGCTTGTTCTCTGCACTGCTCATTTTTTGTGTCCCATGGAGTCTTGTCAGAATAAATACACACAGTGTCATAAGTCAAGGTTGGGATGTAATTATTGCATTAACCTTTTCACACCCACTTGCAATGACCAAGGACTTCACATAGTCATCATAACAAAAAGGAATAGAACTTTTCTTTAATACCAAGGACGTCACGTCGACGTCATATTTCAATGCTATATATGTCTTTTTTCGTTAATCTATAGAGAAGTTAAAAAGTGAATCGGATAGTGAATGAAAATACCGGAAATTTATTTAATTTTTTTTTTTTTTTTTTTTTTTTTTTTTTTTGTATATTGTTTTTATTGCTGTGTCAGCAAAAATCGATGTCCAAAAACCCAGCGGTAATAAAAGGTTTAAAGTCAATGAATTGAATTATATTCTAAAGGTTTTTTTAATCTATTTTTATCACTTTATGGGGCTGGTAATTAATCTTTAGGAATAATTTTAGTTTGGCCTCAATGTTATCTCCATCAACAATAATTATTACATAATGACAGCATTTACCCACGTTTTAAAAAGCATTGATGACTTGGCATTTTTTATGTTATCTATATTGTATATCGTATAACTTGATTCGGTTTAAAATTTAAATTTGAATGCACAAAACTATATTCCAAATAAGTATCCATCTAGAAGACTGTTCAATAAATAAGGATTGTTGATCTCTTAACTATCAGCGTGAGTAGTCAGACGTGCGACTGGCCCCATCTAGCGGATTGCTCCGGGAGTGATGAACACCTTCAGGAAACGAGCGGAACCCGTAGCGGAAAGGGTCATGGACACGGTTCCGGTGGTGACCATGGTGGAAGTGCAGGCCACGGTGGGAGTGAGAGTGGCAGCAGTGCGGGCCACGGCGGAAGCGAGAGTGGCAGCAGTGCGGGCCACGGCGGAAGCGAGAGTGGCAGCAGTGCGGGACACGGTGGAAGCGAGAGTGGCAGCGAAGGTCATGGTGGCAGTGTCAGTGCAAGTGCATCTATGTCCAAACAAGACTGGGGCGGTGGTAAGTGATTGAATTAAAACGGTGATTCTCAAACTGTGGTAGCTTGCGTTTTTCCAGGCTGGAACAGTAAGATGTAACCCAAAAAAAAAAAAAAAAAAAAAAAAAAAAAAAAAAAAAAAAAATGAAAAAACAAAAAAAAATATGCGGTCATCTAAACGATATTTCCTAGGCGTATCCGAAAATTTGATCAAAAGAAATTTCGTCGACGGAAAATCGATCGACGGAAATTTGATCGAACGGAAATTTAGTCGAATCTTTTTTTTAGTTTACACGTTAAAATTTTGCGTCTAATTTCTTTTTGAACGCATTATTTTTTTTACAGTATAGTATAGTGCGTTCAAAAAGAAATTTGACGAACATTTTAACTTGTGAACTGAAAAAATGATTCGACCAAATTTCCGGTCGATCAATTTTCTGTCGACGAAATTTCTTTCGATCAAATATCCAGTAACCATTTCCTAAGTGATATTGAATTTTCAACATAACAGTGTCACTCAAATAATGTAAAGAAAACCCCTGGGTTACACAATGACTTCTTATATGAGTATTGGGACAACGTAAATTAAGATATTTTTTTATGTGTTTAACGATTGGCAGATATGTTCACACTTTTTTTATTAACTTATTTTACCTTAAGTTTTTTCATAAACTGAAATACATTAAATTTAATTTATGACGAGAAAATTATTTAATTCAATCTTCTCCCCTTTCCGTGTCTCCCCAGTTTTGGTTTAAGCTTAAATCATAGGATGGGGGTTCTCAAAACTATAACGGCTATTGACTGAGACTGAGGGGAAATATATTTTGTTTTTGAAAAATCAATTGAACTCGATTGTGTAAAAGAATAAATTTGTAATATGACTTGATAACAACAAATAAGTAATGATCCACTTTTAAATGTGAAGGGTGTGCTGCCGTGATGGTTAAAAATATGTTAATGTTTTAAAATATATAAATTATATACTAAATTTGTGAGGGGGAGGAGGGGGTTGGTTGTCATTAATCAAAGGATTTTGTATTTGACTTTAAAAAGTTTGACAGCAACGTTCACATTTGAGCTTCGCTGTTTTGCAACCTTAAGCTGTAACTTTGTGCTGTCACTTTGCCATTGGTAACATTGCAGTTGATACCATAGCAATCATTGTAATATGTCTCTTTCACAATGTAAAACTTACGACCTGTCCTCACACGTTTTAGATATGAAATCACATAGAAACCATAGTTATATTTATAAAAGAGGCCATAGTTATGGTAGAGGATATAGTTATAGTAGAGGATATAGTTATAGTAGAGGATATAGTTATAGTAGAGTATATAGTTATAGTAGAGGATATAGTTATAGTAGAGGATATAGTTATAGTAGAGGATATAGTTATGGTAGAGGATATAGTTATGGTAGAGGCTATAGTTATAGTAGAGGATATAGTTATAGTAGAGGATATATTTATAGTAGAGGATATAGTTATAGTAGAGGATATAGTTATAGTAGAGGATATAGTTATAGTAGAGGATATAGTTATGGTAGAGGATATAGTTATGGTAGAGGCTATAGTTATAGTAGAGGATATAGTTATAGTAGAGGATATAGTTATAGTAGAGGATATAGTTATGGTAGAGGCTATAGTTATAGTAGAGGATATAGTTATAGTAGAGGATATAGTTATGGTAGAGGCTATAGTTATAGTAGAGGATATAGTTATGGTAGAGGCTATAGTTATAGTAGAGGCTATAGTTATAGTAGAGGATATAGTTATGGTAGAGGATATAGTTATGGTAGAGGCTATAGTTATAGTAGAGGATATAGTTATAGTAGAGGATATAGTTATAGTAGAGGATATAGTTATAGTAGAGGCTATAGTTATGGTAGAGGCTATAGTTATAGTAGAGGCCATAGTTATGGTAGAGGCTATAGTTATAGTAGAGGATATAGTTATAGTAGAGGATATAGTTATAGTAGAGGCCATAGTTATGGTAGAGGCTATAGTTATAGTAGAGGATATAGTTATAGTAGAGGCCATAGTTATGGTAGAGGCTATAGTTATAGTAGAGGATATAGTTATAGTAGAGGATATAGTTATAGTAGAGGCCATAGTTATGGTAGAGGCTATAGTTATAGTAGAGGATATAGTTATGGTAGAGGCTATAGTTATAGTAGAGGATATAGTTATAGTAGAGGATATAGTTATAGTAGAGGATATAGTTATAGTAGAGGCTATAGTTATAGTAGAGGATATAGTTATAGTAGAGGCTATAGTTATAGTAGAGGCTATAGTTATAGTAGAGGATATAGTTATAGTAGAGGATATAGTTATAGTAGAGGATATAGTTATAGTAGAGGATATAGTTATAGTAGAGGATATAGTTATAGTAGAGGGTATAGTTATAGTAGAGGTTATAGATATAGTAGAGGCTGTAGTTATGGTAGTGGCTATAGTTTTGGTAGAGGCTATAGTTATGGTAGAGGCTATAGTAATGGTAGAGACTATAATTATAGTAGACGCTATAGTTATAGTAGTGGATATAGTTATGATAGAGGCTATATTTATGGTAGAGGCTATAGTTATAGTAGAGGCTGTAGTTATGATAGAGGCTATATTTATGGTATTTATGATTTATCAATAAGAGATAACAATAAGAGATAACAATAAGAGATAACAATAAGTAACGAGATATTTCGAGCTCTTATCCCCCCAAACCTATCCCTTACAGAAAACTCGTGGATAAGTCAGGCTGCCTCGGGCGGCAAACCTTGGTGGAGGCCGTCAGGTGTTGACCCCAGTCAGTGGCAGGACCCTGGCTCAGTGAAGAAGCCGGCCTTTCAGCCTCACCAGCCGACGGAGCCCAAGGAGGGAGAAGAGAGCGAGTCCAAGGATTCAGAGAAGAAGAAATCCACCGAGACCAAATCAAAGTCAGGGAAATCAGAGGCGGAGCCGGTGAGCCGTGCAGCGTCGGCGAGTATCCAGTCTCAGGATGGAGGTAAGCTAACGCCCCATTTCCTATCCCAAGAGCGTAAAAACATTATTCCGTTTTGGTTTGTCCCGAAGGGGGAAAAAACATCGCATAGTTACCATGGATACCATAAATCTATTAGGATACGTAATCCTGTGACCCGGATATACATCAAAGTACAGCCGTAAGGGACAAAAGGTTGTCTACCAATTGAAAAGCATCAAGCTTTTTACAAACATTCTAATAACTCCATATGGACGATGAGTGTATGTTAACCAAGTCAGTGGCGTAGCGAGCTTAACTCGCGCCCGGGGCACAATACCTTTTTAGCGCCCCCCCCCAATAACTTTTTAGCGCCCCCCCCTATTCGAAAACCATACAATATTATAGTAAAATATACCATTTGGCGCCCCTTTGTGAGTAGCGCCCGGGGCATGATGCCCCCCTTGCCCCCCTCACTACGCCACTGAACCAAGAATTCTTTTAATAATGAAAATAACATGTTTCAAGTGGCTTTAGGCCTGCATTCCACAAGTACATCAACGATGGCCACATCAACGATGGCCACATCAACGATGGCCAGTGCAAGGAGACCAAAGTTTTAAAAAAAAACAAGTAAGACAATCATTTTTTGGTCTCGGAATACGACTATTCTAAAATTACTGAACATCGTATGCAGGGCCGACCCTAACAACTGCGGGGCCCTATGCGAAACGGATTGCGCGGGGCCCATTCTGGGTAGGAATAAGGATAATAAGTGAAAATTAAGATTTTGTATTAGAAAATAAATTCGGGGCGGGGCCTATGAAAGTGCGGGGCCCACTGCGGTCGCATAGGTTGCAGTGGCCGAAGGCCGACCCTGACCGTATGAAACATTTCACTTAACTGATAAACGTTAAGAAACATAATTGGATCACACATTCTTCTAATGGCCTGACCTTATGGCAGCAATGAAAATTCTAACCCCAACATGTTTGACATTAAGTTCAGATATGGTTGCTGTTACATACAGTATCAAAATATGGAGAAATTAATCTCTTATTTAAATGTATGGCTCGTTCTAAAACAGTACACAACAAAAGACGATACCAAATGATAAATACAATAACAAAGAATACGATACTCAAACCAGGGCTAACTACAATTGAAATATCTCATTAGGAAATGGCGTCAGCGGGCCGTCGAGCTTGTGTTCCTAATGCCCTCCCTGGCGTCCACCCACACCCGCCAGCCGCCGGGTATCCCCGGCGCCGGGCCGTGTGGGAAGACGTCAGAGACCTCCCCGGGCGTGGGACGCCCCCACCAGCAACTGCTCGATCGAGTTTGCTGATGGAGGCCCCCCCCCCCCCGCCCGGAGACGTCTGGTCGACCGAAGACGCTGTGTTTCAAGCGTCCGTAGTCCACTTTCCTAGGGGCCGGGACGGTAAATTAACGTCCTAATATCTCCCCCCACCCGTCCCGGGGAAGCATCGGACGCCCTCTAAGAGGGTTTCTACAGTGGGTTTCCACCTCGCAACTAATTCGCGAAGTAGCTGGGACGAAACGGTTGCCTAGGAGCAGCTTTCTCAGGGCTAACTACAATTAATAAGTTCTAATATGCTAATTATGATAAATTACAAAAAAAAAAAAATATAGTTAAAACTATTGACTTACAGTATATTGTTTTGCTGGTTCTGGTAAGATGTTAAATAAAATACAATGAGCACAAGTACAATGATGAAAAGAAATCTACACACGCACACAGTAAACAAAGCGCTGTCTAGTAGTAAAAATAACACACGCTCCAAGTCTCGTGATAAATGATTAGCCTCCCTCTCATTCAATCTATCGGCCTTTTATAGTCGTTTTCTACTGATGTCTCTCGAACCACCTTACAGATTGAACTAGCTTCTGGCTTTTTCTCCAAGTTTCTACGATGTTCGAAAACGAACAGACTATAGATTTTTTAACTGTAGCCGATGTCAAAGGGAGGCTATTTTTAGCTACACCCACCCTAATACTAGCGCAGTGTAACCTAATTTGGGTCAAACAAAGTTCACAGCACGTGGAAAGAATGAAGCAAACACGTCGCCTACATAACAGTTGCACTTTGAGGTTAGATCAAGCCTTTCTAATGAGAGATAAAAAAAAAATAATACCAACAAATATAAGCGAAATCTTTCAATAAATGTCATATAGATATTGTCTAACATAAATTTGTTTCTGGCTTCAATCCATGGGCACCACCCGCCCCACCTAAACCCACACCCACAAAAAAGAATAACAGAAAGAGAAAAAACATAATTACCGATGGAACAATAGAACTTCCCGTGCTTTAAACATACGTTTATTAAATTCTTGTAAATATCATTTGTTCGTGATAAAATCATTCTCATGTTTACGCTAAAAAAAAACACATGAACTTACAACTAACACACATTTTAAAAAAACAACTACTAACTCTATCAACACACATACCAGCTCTACAAACACACACTCCAATCTTCAAAACAGTCATACACTTCATCAACTCTTGAGGCACAAGCACAGGTACCAATGGGATACACATCTATTGATGTCCGTTAAATCTATTCACGTTCTTGTCTTCTCCTCCCCCAGACTGTGACCCTTCCAGCTGTCAACTGCCCAGCTGCTACTGTCCGGGCACGGCTATCCCTCACGGACTGTCGCCGTCGTCCGTCCCGCAGATGGTGATGCTGACCTTTGACGATGAGGTGTCGGGGGCCTTTTACGGTTATTACCAGCGTCTGTTTAGACCAGGCCGATATAATCCCAACGGGTGCCCGGTAAGTCCTGGAGCCAAACGTTCAACTGAAAAGTTCAAATGGGATCACCACAAAGCCTTCTGGCAAACACTTCGAACATTCCTCATTTAATTACCGGACAAATCTTTTATTTGACCGAACTCTTCAAACCTAAATATGTTTCTGGTACATAACCAATTAGAAGCTGAACCATGTTTTCATCACTATTTTTCTGTGAAAATGGTTTGTCATTTAATAGCGGAAATCTATTAATCGAACATCCGGGCGTACCGTCTGGCCAATCTCATTAAAGATATTAATAGAACATCCTGGTATTCCAGTTTGGCCAATCTCTCAAAAGATGTTCGGTATTTCTACGTTAATTTGAGCCAGCATAGTGGGTCTTAATGAACTAGACGAAAACGTTTTTACAACTTTACTTTACAAAAGATTTTACAAACAAATTGTTACTGCTATCTGTGTATGCGTAAAAACATTGTTAGGAGCAATGTTTTTCGAAGACATTGTCTTTAAAATAGTAACATTTCGTAATGCGATTTCACGTTTTCCGGTCTTAGAAAAGACAAACCTTATACACTAACTTAAATAAGATTTTTTTTAAAAATGATTTTGTGAAATTAGTTTGAGTAGCGTTTCAGTTAAATTTCCTGAAAAGTAAGTTACCTAGTATTCACACCATAAAAGTAAGTTACCTAGTAATCACACCATTGAAGTTCACTCACGTGCTAATGCGTCTGTGTTTGAATACAACTTTGTTTACAATTTTGTACACGTTAGGTACGCGGATGTATGTACGTGTCTGGAAGTGGCACTGAGTACGACCTTGTATACCCCTTGTACGCCATGGGCAATGAGATAGCCAGCCACACCGTCTCTCACAAGTAAGTCAAACAGCAATAAACAGCCGTGCAGACACTTAATTTCCCACAAGTAATCAAACAGCCAGCCACACAATTTCACAAAAGTAAGTCAAACTAACAGCAACACAATCTCCACAGTTAAGTCAGCTCAGTGGTAATAATGTGTCTTATCCAAAGGAATTTGCAGAAATTCAATACCCAGAAAATCCCAAATGTTTTTTGAAATTTTCATTTGTTCCTTTTCCATTTTAATTATATTACCCGGAGAAATTCAAACCAGGCGGAAGCCACTGCTTCCCCTACCCCTCCTCTGTGTAGACGAAAGTGCACTCCAACCATTAACTGCTAGACACTACCTTTCACAAATTACTTTAAAACAAAGATGTTTCACTTCATTTTCTATCTGTTTCCCTGTGGTTAGATTCCCGCACACGTGGTGGTCAACGGCCTCGTATCAGGACTTCTATGACGAGTCCAGTGGTATGAAGGAGAATCTTGTAACCAGGGCAGGTGTCCCGAGTGACGCCATCAAAGGTTTCAGGGTGCCATTCCTCCAGCTTGGCTCTGACAACATGTACAGCGCCCTCTACGATGCTGGATTTCAGTAAGTCGCTTGTTGTCTATTGAAAACGGGGTGCGCGGCGTTACGATTAACGAAGCCCTTAAAATGGTGTTTGAGAATGTAATCGAATATGCTTCGAGCGCCAACAATATTAAAGGTTTTTGGTCTTATTTATTATTAGTTATTTGCCGAAAACGAAATTAAGGATAGTTTCATTAAATTAATAATTTAGATTTAACCTGATCAAAACTTATATTCTCTTAGAACTAAGAGGCTTTTATATGTCAAAAAAAAAGTACAAATCCTTAATTCAAATAAACAAATACCACTGAAATATCTTATATGATTTGCAATTTTTTTTTTATTCAATCTTAAAACGTGCTTCATTTTAAAACAATTAAATTGATAAAAGTGACACCGTCTGTCAGAATATACCATCACAACGGTGACACCTTCTGTGAGAATATACCATCCCAACAACAGTGCCACCTTCTGTCAGAGTATGCCATCACAAAAACACCTTCTGTCAGAATATACCATCACAACAACAGTGACACCTTCTGTCAGAATATACCATTACAACAACAGTGCCACCTTCTGCGAGAATATACCATCACAACAATAGTGACACCTTCTGTCAGAATATCCCATCACAACACTGGCCGCATAGGTTGCAGTGGCCTAAGGCCGGCCCTGCAGACTGGTTCCATCACTTGGCCCGCCACACCAAAGCCCAGGGCAGCGTGGGGGAAATTATGTGTTGCGGGCCAAAAATCTGCTTGAAATCCTTTTAGTATGAAGTGTAAATGACAAACTAGCAACACAGTGACTGTCGAAGACGCACTAAAGCACATACCAAGATGCGCAAAAGGACTCTATACGAGAGCAAGAATTTAAATGAACACAATATGTTTGTGTATTATACCAAAATATTTTTAAATTCTTAATATAGAATAATAATTACATTTATCATGAGATTTAATTCGCCATGAATTAGCGGTAAAGGGAATAAACAAATCATAGATACAAAAACCATAACATTAAATCATACACTCTTTAAACCATGATATAAGGTAGTCATCTCTTTTAGTAAGTGACCTATGTTAAAATCAGCTATCTCTGCAGCGCGCGGAATGTGCCCCCCCCCCCCCCACCAACGGGAGGCCAGTTTACATTTACAGTTAGATCATTATTGTGTTTATTGAAAAATTAAAAAACTCTTCATCTATTTTTAATCATGATTTTATTTTCAAAACTGAAGACCGGAAAGTCGGTTTTCGTTTGACATCCTTCCCTTTGTATTCATCAGTGTGTGACTTTTTTTTTCTTCTCTCCCTCAGTTACGACACGTCCATGTTCACAGGATCAGAACAGGAAATGGGTGACCCCGTGTGGCCGTTCACCCTTGACTACACACCTAGTCACGTGTACTGTCAGCACGGACCATGCCCTCAAAAGCAATACCCGGGAATGTGGGAAATACCCGTATGTAAACTTTCAGTACTTTCAAAGATGCAAGATTTTAGATTTTTAACAAAATTCAATAACAGAATTCGTCGTCAGATTCACCACAAGTAGAAATAAGTGTACACGTATAGACGTCTGTAACTTAGAACAATATTACGAATTGCCTAACCACCATTTCCCCCCCCCCCCCCCACACACACACTTTATTAAATTTTTAAAAATTATTTTAAAGAAATAGCGCAATTTTTTCTTTCTTATTCTTACAATACGTTTTCATTGATAGATCACACAAAAATGTCCCACTTTGATTAATTGCTTCTCCTTTAACGCTTTAAAATAAGAGTAGAACAAAGTATGTGGGAGCTTGAATCAAAAGACAGGACGAAAGACAAGAAAGTTTTGGCCAAGAGCCTTCCACTGCGGACAGGACAAAAGACAAGAAAATTTTGGCCAAGAGCCTTCCACTGCGGACAGGACAAAAGACAAGAAAGTTTTGGCCAAGAGCCTTCCACAGCGGACAGGACAAAAGACAAGAAAATTTTGGCCAAGAGCCTTCCACTGCGGACAGGACAAAAGACAAGAAAGTTTTGGCCAAGAGCCTTCCACAGCGGACAGGACAAAAGACAAGAAAGGTTTGGCCAAGAGCCTTCCACAGCGGACAGGACAAAAGACAAGAAAGTTTTGGCCAAGAGCCTTCCACAGCGGACAGGACAAAAGACAAGAAAGTTTTGGCCAAGAGCCTTCCACAGCGGACAGGACAAAAGACAAGAAAGGTTTGGCCAAGAGCCTTCCACAGCGGACAGGACAAAAGACAAGAAAGGTTTGGCCAAGAGCCTTCCACAGCGGACAGGACAAAAGACAAGAAAGTTTTGGCCAAGAGCCTTCCACAGCGGACAGGACAAAAGACAAGAAAGTTTTGGCCAAGAGCCTTCCACAGCGGACAGGACAAAAGACAAGAAAGTTTTGGCCAAGAGCCTTCCACAGCGGACAGGACAAAAGACAAGAAAGGTTTGGCCAAGAGCCTTCCACAGCGGACAGGACAAAAGACAAGAAAGGTTTGGCCAAGAGCCTTCCACAGCTGACAGGACAAAAGACAAGCAAATTTTGGCCAAGAGCCTTCCACAGCGGACAGGACAAAAGACAAGAAAGTTTTGGCCAAGAGCCTTCCACAGCGGACAGGACAAAAGAATGTCTTGAGCGCAGTCGTTCATTTATTATCCTTAAGAATAATAAATGTCTCTATTCCATAGCTGAGAATCTTAGATATCAATTAAAACTCAACTACGTAGAGATGGGATTATTTGGCTGAGGTCTTCGTCCCATTTTCAGGCCTGCTCTCTTTTAGTTAAAAAAATGATTGCAGCTGGGTAAAATTTGACTTTGAAATTGAAGCAGAAAATGATTTAATGCTGTTGTGTTTTTTTTTCACGTCATGCAACAGGTTCAAAGATGGTTCGGCCTTGATGGTCACTCGTGTGCTATGCCCGATGGTTGTAGTGCTACTGGTGATGCTGAAGAGACATTAGAATACCTCAAGTCTAATTTCAGGTTTGTAATCCGCTACCGGTATATTGATTTCAGATAATTTCTTTTGTTCAAATTTACGTTACTGGGTACACGAACATTTCAAAATGAAATAATATAATATTTTCAGACACTTCACCATAAATAATCCCTAGGAAATAATAGGACGCGGTATGTGCAAGTGTAAGTTTGAATCGAAAGACAGGACAATAAGATAAGAATGTTTCGGTTTACAGTCTTCCTTGGAAGACTGGACAAAGGAAAATACAATGAGAAATAGAGCAGAAATATTTCTTCACTCCGCTTGAACGCAGTCCTTTATTTATTATAAATAATCCCCACCCTTTCAAATGATCAGTGACAGTAACATAGTAACATAGTAACATAGTAGCATAGTCACATATTAACATAGTAACACAAAAACTCTTCTTTTTTTTTTAAATCCGGATACTATTTCGTCATCAAACTATGTCTGGTTGATTAAATGGTTTCAATAATGCTAAAAACACTATAACTATTATAATTAGATCTCTCGTCATGCAGTACACGCTTGTTCGATGCATATTGTTACCTACTGTTATCAATATAGAGAATTTAATCTTTTTTTTAAGTATATGGCTTGTTGAAAAAGTACACAACGAAAAACGATACCATAAATTATTTACAATAATAAAGAAACGATACCCAAATTGGGGCTAATTACAATTAATGCTTTTATTAAGATAATAAAAAAAATTACAAAATCAAAAAGAAATAAATTAAAGCTATTGACTTACAGTATAATGATGGCTTGTACCGGTACAATGTTGAAGAAGATGCAATGTTGTAAAAGGTACCATATTGAAAAAGGAATATAGACACATACGGCAAAATATTATTAAACAAATCTCTATCGTAAAAGTGATAGTAAAAATATCCCTTCTCCGCTCATCTCGCTAGCCGTATATATAGCCTGTTTAAGAGACATTTCTAGAACGGGCTTACACATTGTTTTCCTTCCTCGATGAGTCTCGATTTCTCTACATAATTCTAATAATACAACAGACCATAGATTTTATTTTGTTGTAATCGAGGTCAATGGAGATTATTTTTCATTAGCCACACCCAAAAGTTCGGTCCGAACTTGGGGTCAGCTAAAGTTCATTCACGAGAAAAGATGAATGAAAGTAAACGAGACGGCTGTGACACATTAATTCAATATTTAAAATTAAACAACCCCTAAACAAAAAGTTTTCCGTATAAATCCTTTGTAAAATGTTACATTGACCTATTTGGGGGGGGGGGGGGGGGGTTGGCACTGAAAATTTCACACAACTTGCTTAAAGCGAAATTAATATAAAGGAATAAAAAAGGTACGTGTTTTTTTTTTTTAAGTCATTAATACTTCCGTCACTTGTAAACCATGAAATTTGTATTAGGTTATTTTTGTTCAAAAACAAAAAGGTGTTGAAGAATTAATGAAAAAGCATCTTTCCTACCCTACTTCATTTAACCAGATTACATGTGTGGTTGCTTGGTTGATCATTACGAATATATTATCTTCATGACTGCCTCCACTACCTCCTCTACCAACTGTCCCATCATCTCAGCATGTAACGCTCCAGAAAGCATGTGATTTTGTAAAAACATTGTTTTCTCTGACAGACGCTTCTATGATTTTGTTAAACATTGGTTTCTCTGACAGACGCTTCTATGATTTTGTTAAACATTGGTTTCTCTGACAGACGCTTCTATGATTTTGTTAAACATTGGTTTCTCTGACAGACGCTTCTATGATTTTGTTAAACATTGGTTTCTCTGACAGACGCTTCTATGATTTTGTTAAACATTGGTTTCTCTGACAGACGCTTCTATGATTTTGTTAAACATTGGTTTCTCTGACAGACGCTTCTATGATTTTGTTAAACATTGGTTTCTCTGACAGACGCTTCTATGATTTTGTTAAACATTGGTTTCTCTGACAGACGCTTCTATGATTTTGTTAAACATTGGTTTCTCTGACAGACGCTTCTATGATTTTGTTAAACATTGGTTTCTCTGACAGACGCTTCTATGATTTTGTTAAACATGTGTTTCTCTGACTGACGCTTCTATGATTTTGTTAAACATTGGTTTCTCTGACAGACGCTTCTATGATTTTGTCAAACATGTGTTTCTTTGACAGACGCTTCTATGGCTCAAACCGAGCACCGTTTGGCATCTTCGTCCACGCCCGCTGGTTCAACACTGAGCACAACCTGGAAGGCCTGGACAGATTCATCGATTACCTGCTCACTCTCGACGACGTCTACATTGTGACACCTAGTCAGGTAAAGACAAGTCACGTGACCATGTCTCCATCTTTGTGTCTTCGTCTCGTATGGCAGTATTATCAATATCCCAGAAACTCAAGTTACTCGACGTTTCTGGTTGAGATCTTAATTTCCAAACACTTGGGATTGATATCTGAAAATAAACACAAAAGCTTAATTAATTGACAGTGGGCGAAATGCCCAAAGTGTTGAATTTTTTGTTTAATCTACTTTGTCCCGACCGAGTAACTGGGGGGGGGGGGGACACAAGGTTTTGTTGCTATAAACAAGTATATGGGTTGTTTAAGCGCATCCAGCGACTTCCTTGCTTACAAAAGACATAAAACAATATTGCCGAAGTAATATTATCGTATGAAAGAAAATGTACCAATTTTGTCATCTCGTCCCCCCTCACCCCGAATCACGTCACTGGTCCATAGCCTGGCGTCTGATGTTCTAGGCCTAGGTTCCTCTCTGGAGTGTATACTGTACAATCTCATGTTGGTTAAATTGTTTGAATAAATGACATACCACATGCCTCTTGCTGTCCTCTCGGATACTACATTTCAGATCAGTGTTATTTTTATTTTCTCGGTTGTTTGTTCCCTGAGGAAGGCTTCTTGTCGACACTTTCATTTTTTTTTATTTTTTTTTTGTTGCATTCTTTCTTTCAGGTTTTCCCATACCGATACTTTGTTGCATTCTTTCTTTCAGGTTTTCCCATACCGATACTTTGTTGTGCTCATTACCATTTTTCTAACCTGATAGTGATTGTAGTCTCTGCCGCTTATTTTAATAATCTCGTGTTACCATATTCTTTGCCAGTCAATAAATAGTTATTTACAATCCTCTTTATAGGTTTTGGAATGGATGAAAAATCCAACACCACTCAGCAGCATCCACAGCTTCGGTCCGTGGAGCTGTCAAGGTGGAGCGAGTGACAAATAAAGGGATCATGGCTTCATCAAGGACAGTTTAGTGACTTATTACCTCCCTTTCACGTGTCGTTTCTTATGTCCCCTGAAACTTTATGTTGAAATGTGATGCTGTATTTACGTTACACTGGAAGATTATTTATTGCATCTCCTACAATTTTTTTTTTACTGTATTATTTATTTTTAATTTTGAATGTCAAAATGGCGTAAATTTTGAAACAGCTTATTTTTGTTAATAAAAATGAACCTAAATAACAGATGCTTGTAGATGTATTTTCCTTACAATTTGCGGAGTAAATGTGTACCGCAGATTTACCGTCGGAGTTTGATGACTGGTGACAGTTTAGTTGTGCGATGGTTTGAATATTACAAGTCCTTTATAATACTCGTTATTTGTGTAGTCCAGTTTAGGGAGTTGGAAAAATCGATAGAACAATTCTTAATTTTGAAGATCTTTGAACGCAATAGTTAAATTGTGATAGCCATCGGTTCTTGGAATCCGTCGGTAACGGGAGACATGATGTAGCGTAAAGACACGGTCTCAGTGAGGGAAGACTTCAAATCAGATTCTAAGCTTTCTCAAATGGGATAAGGAAATGGCATTAGTTTGATGCGTCAAGTAAGAGAAATATAAACATCCAATATTAATATTTCGGTTATAACAGACTAATGGATGTACCCCAGCGCCCCCGAGTGGCAGATAATCTCCCATACTTAAAGCAACTCTGTCTAGCATCCTTTTAACACTGTGATCTGAGCGCTCTTTTTTGTTTTTCGTTTTTTTTTTAAATTTTAAAAGATGCTTATTAAAATTAAACATAAAAATTAGTATGCCTACATTATTTGTCTATTTAGAACTTCAGTTTTAGAGCGAAGGCGTGATCTCCGACTTGGTTGAGACTTAAAATCAAGATTAGCGCATTAAGGGTCGTCCATAAAGTACGTCAGGACCCGGAAAAGGAAAAATTGGGGGGGGGGGGGGTGTCCTCAAAAAGTGTGACAGTTTGTGACACCGGGGGGGGGTGTAAAGATCTTGTGTGACGTCACTTATTACTTGTACTTTTTATAACACATATAACACCTAGAATTGACAGTGATGTTGTATTTTCTGTTGTGATAACTTATACTGACAGAAGATGTCACTTTTATAAATTTAATAGTGAAGTGTGTTTTAGATTAAATTTATTACTTTTTAATTTTGTAACAACTATTTAGCTCGAAAGTGTGACGTACTTTGGAAAAAAAAAAGGGGGGGGGGGGTCCTGAAATCTTTGACAGATTGTGTCGGGGAAGGCAGGGGGGGTATAAATTGTCCAAAAATAGCGTGACATACTTTATGGAGGGTCCCTTAGCTGGCTCTTTAAATAAAATAATCATGTTTTGAATCAACTTATACAAGATAAAGTTGGGGGAGTTGTTACTATATACTTTAAGTGTCTAACCAATATCCCGTAGACTATCGGTCTTACATGGTTAGGGAAGGAGAGCTTAGATTTCATTATGAAACAGCAGTCAATGACAGCGTAGTTGCCATCATTGCTCTACAAGTCTAAGAAGGGAAGATTTTCTAAATATTTTTAAGCTAACATTTTGGAAAGGTGGATTTGCTCTTGGTAAAGAACCAAAATGAACAGCCGGTGGGGGGATCGCTAGTTTCCCTTCAATTTAACATATAAATAATATTTTGTTCCAAGTTCAATCTCCACGTATTTCTAATTCTCTTGTGCCTTGTTGTGTAATTGGTAATTTATATTTGCTTTTGTGTAAAAAAAAATATTTGTTTCGGCTTTCAGAAACTTGTAATTAAAAATGTAAAGATTAAACTTTTGTGTTCAGATTGGTCAAATGCGTTTTTCTAAAATTCTTTTACCGTACCTTTGTCTGCAAAATAACATGAATATTTTATGTTATGAAAAGTAAAGTTGTTATTTATTTTTAAAACTTACATGCTTCATATAACAATATATATAAAACTCAGTTACGTGGTCCAACATTACAATGTCACATGATGTCATATATTTTGTAAATGTTTGAATTTTTGAGGATCAAGAAAATGTAACTCCTGATTTTGCCTACACTCCGGCACCAGAGCTGACCCGTAAGCTTAAACTTAAAGTAAATATTAAAAGTAATGGTTTAAATTATGTATAACATGAATGAATGAGTTGGTTTTTTTTCATCTCTTAAAAATATTACGTTTCTGGTATGACTCGTGGGCAGCTTCCTAATGTATTGCTTCCATTTCCGGTTCCTTTCTATTCAGCGAATTTGGGATTGAGAGTATATTATAAATAATTCTATTTGTTTGAAAGAAAGTAAGGTGCAATAATGAGTTCAATAGCGCGCAAAATATAATTCCCGATAACTACGCTAAATGATATATTTTTTATGTAACGCAACTGTGTTTGGCGCGTAATATTTTCTTTTCGGAAAATGAAATCGTCTCAGTTTAAGTTTGGTGTAAAAAAAATTCTGTTTAAAAGTGGTTGGGACATCAGAATATTTAATATAGTTAGTTCATGGGCGTGAAATAAAATGTGTGCAGTAACGTGTCATGGGGGGGGGGGGGGGTGTAGCTTGAGTTCATGTTTTGTCAAGTAACTTTAGTAGATGGGAAGTTCACGCATTGCTGCCGCCAATGTTTGGCGGGCTATATCTAGTATTCTAATAATAAAGAAGTAAGGCACTCATAAAATAGAGTAGTTCATTTCTTAGTGTAGTGGAAGCACTTGTCCAAATCAGTGTGTCGCAGCCTTTTACGTGTAGCATATGCATATATTAATCATATCTCATATTACAAAAGACTTAGGCTGAACGTCACAGTTTAACCTTGGTGAAGTTCTTCGCGGATCATTGATGTCACGTGACGGGCACTTGACATATCACACACTGTACAAGGCATTATAGTTTAATTTTGAGTCTTGATCAGCTCCGCCATTTTGAATAGAAATGAAATCTGTCTAACTTCTATAGTACTAGCTGGTGAAACGCAACCGTGTTACGAGAATAAAATACGGGAAGAGGTGAATCATCTATAACAGCGTTTCTCAACCTGTGGGTCGCGACCCTTTTGGGGGTCGAACGACCCTCTCACAGGGGTTGCCGGTTGCTTAACACAAATACTCTACAGTATGCAGTAGCAACGAACGTAATTTTGTCGTTGGGGGTCGCCACAACATGAGGAATTATATTAAAGGGTCGCGGCGTTAGGAAGGTTGAGAACCACTGTTCTATAACAATAATTCCAGGTAGCGCTTCATATCTCCCCCAATGTAATGACTCTATATATAGAGTGGGTAGTGACGGGTACTGCTGGTGTTTTCGTTGGGTCATGGCGGTTAATGGTGCCATTTCAGGAGGGTATTTACGTTATTACGGACCGTTATGAATTGAGAATTTTAATCTCTTAATTTTAGACTATGGCTCGTTCTAGAAACAGTCCATAATAAAGGACGATGCCAACGTTTAAAAATAATAACAAATATAACGACAATCAAGGCCAGAGCTAATTACAATTAATAACCTTTTTTAATTTGTGAACTTCAATTAAATAATAACAGCAAGAGAAATATGATTGAAATTATAAACGTACAGATTTGCTGGTACCGGTACTGTATATAAAAATACAATGAGCACAAAATTGTATGAGGAAATAGAAAACTCTACACACAACAAAGTATGACACAGCATATCTCGTGATCAAAACAAAATCTCCCTCTCTCTCTATCGGTCAGCCCTTTTGTAGGCATTTCCTACTAATGTCTAGAACCGTCTAATGCATTGTTTTGCTTTCCCGTTTTATCCAGATCCTTCTATACGGTTCTGAATAACGAAGCTTTTTGTCAACAAGGGAAAGTTTTTGTTAGCCACACTTCAAAGGCGGTCACGAGAGTTCACGAGGGGTCATGCACGTGGAAGGCTGGCTATGTGTGTAACAAAACACATCATCCCTCATAACAACGTGTACTAACACCACGCTAGTTGGAGAACAGGCATATTTGGCATCAGTGAAGGGCTCCCTGTTTAAACACGGCTGACAGCCGTGAACAGAGTAGGGTGGGTAACAAATGTGTACGCGTTTGTGCATTTATTGCGCACAGCGGGGAAAACTGCGAAAGACGTGTGTATGAGTATGGGAAATGGCGTTGTTTCCGCGCGCAAAATTTAATTTCCGATAACTACCTGTACGCTAAATGATTTATTAAAATAAAAATAACGCAACAGCGTTTGGTGCGTAATATTTTCTTTTCGGAAAATGAAATCGTCTCAATTTAAATATGGTGTAATAAATATTCGGTTTAAAAGTGGTTGGGACAACAGAATATTTAATATAGTTCGTAGGCGTGAAACAAAGTTTACAGTGACGTACTATGGAGGGAAGGAGTGTAGCAAAAATTGGGATTCTTAAATGTGCGTTACTCAAGTTCATGTGTTGTCCTGGAACTTTAGTAGATGGCCAATGTTTGGTGGGCTATATCTAGTAGATGGGAAGTTCACGCATCGCTGTGACCAATGTTTAGCGGGCTATAACTAGTTATAGCTATTTGCACTAAATCAAAGACACATTTACTAATGTCGTAAGTTTATTATTTCTAACTTTTAAAATAATAAGTTGCTATCCTATTGAATTTTTAGATAGTCTTTGATCAACTTCAGCTAATCTGAAGCAACCAACAATACTAATGAACCCAATGGTAACATCGCCAGTCTTTTGATGCACTAATCTTAAGCAGACATGATGTCAGCTCTACAATTTATTTCAGAACATTACTTTTTCAAATATTAACATACGGATTTTTAATAGTTTAAATATTATTGTCAGACTTACAAATGTACTTCTGTTACTTAAGAAAATTATCGTACATGGCCGAGGTAATCGATATAAAAAGCATTTCGTTCACGGTGAAGACATCTATATTATTCCAATTCCAGAACAAGAGCTGATGTGAACAGTAATTTAATGAAGTGCTTGTAAAAAATCTGTATAGCTAAAATGTACACAAATTTATATTTTAAAATAGGAAATGTTTATTTTGTATTTGTATAAGAAAATATACATTTATAATATACAGGATCCATGATTAAAATTCCGATCAAGCATTCAGCCATTGATCACAAAAATCATCCACTCACAATCGATCTTTGTCAAACTGCCATGGTACTGAATTATCATCATTACACCCAAATGCAAAGCAACACTTGCGTTTTTTTTTAAACTCATGATAACCACATTCAATTAAACAATAGATAATAAAGTATGACAAACTTCCAATGGTGCTCTCTTCATACAAACCTAACACACCAAATTTCATCCATACTTGCAAACACAAAGTACTGATACATTGCTATATTACACACACAAAAAAAAAAAAGAAGAGCTGCTGCTATTTGTTCAAAGAGAAAATGGAATGTTACAATTATTTACAAGCAACACCTTTGTCCAGGTCAGCAGATAATTTGTGAGATTATGGACAAGATCAGGTCCAATGGAATGTGTAAAGGTATGTATTCTATTTAAAAAACTGTGGAATGTTTTCAGTGCCTATACTGTTCACACTAAACAACAGTAGTTTGCATATTTGTGTTCGTTAAGTAAGGTGACATTAAAACTGTCTTTTCCCAATGAATCTTAACGTTTAAAAGAAAGCTCCTTCAAATTAATAGCTACAGTAAAATTCTTTGAACACACTTGACTTTACTGATTATTTCATACCATTAGTAGCTTTTAATAATTTCGCAACTGCCTATATTTACATACTACTGTTATACAATGAAGTGGTGTTGATAATAACAGTAGCTACACGTTAACACTGTCAGAATATGTGGCCACACAAGAGCATTGTCAGAATACTTTATTAGAATATGCCACATTTAATTGTTGATGAGATTTGTGGAAATGTATTGCCTTGGATATTACTGGAAGTTTTTTTTATATATACACAAAACATGTCTTCATGGCATAAACAATTAACTTTATCTATGACATTAATTTGATGACAGTTTCACTATCCCGTGTGTACTGCTGGTCTCAACTTGTGTCAAAATCAATTACATTCAATGCTTTTCATCTACAACATTCCAAACGTTTAACAAATGCCCCAACTAACAATGAATTAATGACATGTGCTACCTAAAGAAACAAAACATGACCTGAACATAGGCAATTTGAAGCATCAACTATATTGCTCTATCAGAGTACTCATCATCATCAGATGGGGGTGGCCTTGGCCCTCCTCTGGCTGGAGGGGGGCGGTAACCACCAGGGGGCTGTATAGGTCGGCTGCCATAGTTCTGGGGTGGTCGTGAAAATTCATTGGGTGGGGGTCGCATGCCTCCCGGTGAAGGTCCACGGTATACTTCAGGGTTATCTTCCAGTTGATCAATAGGAACCTTCTCTGGTGGTGGCCCTTGTCTGTACTGCTGAGATGGTGGTGGACCCCCATAGGTCACTATAGGGGCTTTAAAAAAGTATTTGTAAAATTAGAACCAAATAAAATTGTATTGTTACTTGTATTGTTTGTTAATTAGTTGCTTAATTATTTAAATGATTCAGCCCCATGCACAAAAATGTCTGTCCCAACTACTAAAATTGAAAAAATCCTACCACATACATTTTCATAGCCCTTTCATATTTGATGTTATGTCAAGCTATCTATAAAATCTTTCAGGAAACATGTACACTATTTTTTTTTTTTTTTTGCTGCTAACTATAATATGTTCATGCACCATGAGTCTTACTCTTAATTTACCCTTAAAAACTCCAAAGCAATATTGATTTTTCATTCTCAAATGAAGTTAAATCCTATTCAAAACGTGTATACTGCTCATCAAAAAAAGTTAACCACAGAGTAAAGTAATGATAGGAATTTACATTCTAACCTGGGCGGGTAACCGAGGAGGGAGCCACTGGATAATGAGAATGGCGCTGGTTGTGGAACAGCTTTGGTCCAGCATTGTGACGCGAGCGTCTTCTCTGCCACCAACAAATCATCAAGACCATAAGCAGGGCAACAACAACAGCTCCAACAATGCAGCAGCCAACTATTATACCGATTCTAAAGAGGATAAAATAGTGTCAACATTGAGAATACCCGATTCTGGTAATCAAAATCTAATTAAACCAATCTTAAGTGTAATACTTCATGTAATTGTTAAGTGTAATACTTCATGTAATTGTTAAGTGTAATACTTCATGTAATTGTTAAGTGTAATACTTCATGTAATTGTTAAGTGTATTACTTCATGTAATTGTTAAGTGTAATACTTCATGTAATTGTTAAGTGTATTACTTCATGTAATTGTTAAGCTTCATTTTGATTTAACAAGACTTGGACTTCAAAATGTTCATCCCTTAGCAAATGTTAGAAATTTTGAAGGCTAAAACAAATATAGTGTAGAACTTTATTACAGAAATAGATTTCCTGAAAAATCTATGACAACAACCCAAAGTCATTGCTGTGACTGTGAGATAGAACTAAAATTAATATGACACAAAATAAAAAATATATGTGCTTCATTTTCTTGTTCAAAATTAAGCTTCTAGCATGAGTTGATAGTTCATAGAAAAACTTTCATTCATCATTTTTTAGGCCTATAGGCATACACTGTTACTGATGACAAAATACAGGTTCAATGACCATTAGACTATTAAAATTTATATAAAGAATCAGATATCTGATTGTAATTCAGAAATATTGACCTGAATATATAGGTTTATCATTACAATGGCACTAAGGGTTAGGTCTACTTAAAAACTATAATGACTGCATTGAATAATTAATATTTTTACAATGGTCCTCTCTTAATTTTAATACTTATGGGAGTAGCCACAACATAAAGCCAGAAATTATCATCTATGAATCTTGGTTGTGTGTTTTCTTAACATGAAACAGCATAAATTCATTTACAATAACTAATAGTAAAAAATACTAATAAGTCACTACTATTATACTATACTTATAATAGGTCATTTTTATTATTAAAGTGTAACTTACGGGGCACAACAATGTCTGTTGAATGAGTTACCACAGCAGTCCCATAGGCAGTCAATGTAATCAGGTTGTTGACTGAAATAATTTTGATACTTGGCACATCTCCATCCTTCTACACCTAGATTTATGAGGGAAAATAATAAGTAATAATAATAATAATAATAATAAAGTTCATTTGAAAAATCACGCTTCATCCCCAAAGGCTCGAAGCTCGGTACAAAAACAAAGCTGAGAGATAATAACTAGCTGGAAAAGATGATAGACAACTTCACCCCAGAAGGTGTTTGCGAAATAGATGAGTTTTTAAAAATTTTTTGAAGGACTCCAGCGTTTGGCTGTTTCTGAGAGCGTCAGGAAGGGTGTTCCAAATGGTTGGGCCAGCAAATGCGAACGTCCGCTTTCCGTAAGTCACAACAAGCCACAAGACATTCTTAAATTAACCTGAATATACATGACATAATACATATGCCTGCATTATTGAATATTGGGCAAATGATAAACTTAATCTCAGAGAGGAATCTAGAAAATAGGCCTATGCCTATACACTATACTATGCTGGACTATACTAATAATATAGGCAATAAAGGCCTAATGAGCCCTAATGAACTTGATTTGGGCACATAATAATAAAGTTTATTTGAAAATCAGGCTTCATCCCCAAAGGCTCGAAGCACTGTACAGTAATGTACATATAGTAAAAAAGTATATAATATGAAATATGATAGTAAAATAGTTTACGGAGTGGTTATTCGCACGGTTTTGGCCGTGAGAATAACGCCGAGCATTATCCGCACGACTCCTCTGCGCATTATAGCGGCTGGTCACACAGCTCTGCGCATAATGTTCGCCGTTATTCGAATATTTCGGTCTGCCGATAACGCTCGGTATTTATTCTTTTCTTCACTAATAAATGAAAAAAAAAATTCCGTAAAACCATGGACCTAGGCCTGCGTACATCGTGGCAAAAAATGTACCATTGACCTGGTTTTAAGATAAGAATAAGGCAATTGTATGTGAACTTGTGTGGTCTTGTGGTAGAGTAGACGACAAGCTAACTTATATTATGTGATCATTTACCAGTTGGGGATCGAATTTTACTTTTTTTTCTTCTTCCTTTTAATTAAAAGTATATTTTATATTTAATAATTATGTTCAAAAAGAATTTTAAAATATAACTTATTTATTATCAAAAGATACAGGAATACAGGAATAATATTTTTAGATTTGTTTTAATTTTTATGAAACCAAGCTCAATTCAATGGTATATTTAAATAATTAATTTTATTTAGAATAGGCCTACATGCCTACCTAATATATATCGTGTAAACTCTTGTACACGTCACACCCTAGTTTAAGATTGTTCTATGATTCTATGTCATCATCATTGACCCGCGCATGAGTCGCACCAGACTAACAGGGGTTACACTGCATTTCAACTTCTCAGAAATGCATATTTTGCTAAACACTGCCTTATTAGGTCTAGTAGTAGACTGTATAATGTATAATCTCTAGGCCATAGGTCCAAAATAAAACGCATCTTAATGCTACTAGTCTACAAGATTAAAGGCCTATGCCTATACCTACATTTTACATCTAGGCCTAGACCTAAGACAGGCTGGCTTTCACACATTTACGATTCATTCCACACTGACACACTGTAATTTGCGTTCAATAAGCCTACGAAAAACGTCCAAAACCATGCGGATAACGCTCGGTATTATTCTCACGGCCGTGCGGATAACGCTTGCCAATAGTTTAATAAATACTAGTAATACTGAGTTGTTTATATTCATAGTTATTTTAATTAAGCTATTACTTTTTAGTAAGTAAACTACGAAGTTATCATTTATTATTAGTGTAATTTATATAAATAGGCCTATATAATTATAGTAGGAATATAATATGGACTATAAATATTTTAATTGTATTAATAATAGGCTAAATAGGCTAGGACAGACAGGGCATAGGCATAAATAAATGTAGAATCATAGTAAATGAACTTATAATAAAGACGGCTAAACTTTAGTAGTTAATGGTCCCACGACGTTAAAATGTTGAAAAACATCTGGCCTAGACTGAATCTGTTACTATTGCCAATAATGAAGTAGCTGTAGAAAAGAATTTCGTGTCGTCAAAAGAAAACGCGGAAGTGGTGTGAGAAGAAAGTAGCAGTAGTAAAGTTTTTGTAACTAGGTCATTTTATTAAACTGAAAAAAAAAAATTTTCCTGCTTCCTGCCGTAGGTGAAACATGAAAAATATTCCTTATTTTCTCATTTACAAAATAAAATCGTGGAAATGTATCGTCAAATCTAATTAGTTCCTTACCAATTATAATAAATGAGACAAAGGCAACCAGATGCATCAACACCTGGACCGCCATCTTAAACAGGTAGAACAAGCTTATGGCCCCGTGTCCATTGTGTTATTCACATGTGAATTTTAGCCTCAAAATATTGGTCCAATACATTGGCTTTTTTTTTTTTTTTTTTTTTTTTTTTTTTTTAAGTTATTATTTACAAATTAAAAATGATTGTCAATAAACAAGAAATATGTTTATTTTTTTCAATATAACTATCCAGAGAATTCCAAATCAGTGAATAATTCAGTATGAGCCAAACAAGCTACAATTATTAATTGGTAACAAAAAAATGTTTACGCACGGCTTAGGACTTAGGGGGCTTAACTTAAAAGGCTTATACTTATGTGTTCAGTTATTAAGTAATTTTTTTTTTAAGTTGACAGCTTATTTGGTGTACATTATAAGTGCATGCATCGACAGCTGGCAGTTTTGGTCCGCTTCTTTGCTCCTGTCGCTGAGGGTCTCATTGTCAAAATGTTGGAGTTGGGTCTAAAATACAAAGGGCTTAGTCGTTACGTTGCATTTGAACTGCATCTAAATCAAGAGCACAACGCCCTTGACCCCTTCGAAGCAAAAATATATTAATAATTTCAGGCGAAAATAACCAGAGGAATACAGAGTGACAATGCTTGGCATAGTCATAGGCCTGACGTGAATTCATTTTGCATACCTTAGCCATAAGCTATTTATTGTATTTATATTTTAATGGTCTCAGTGTGCCATAATGACACGGCTCAAGCAAGGTACCGGCAACTCAGCCAGTTGCCCGGGGTGCCATCAACAATCTTCCCCAAAATAGGAAAAAGCATTACATGAGGGCGTCATGGAAGACAAAATAGAAAGTGCAGTAAAAAAATCATTAATAGGCTATTTGTTCATAGTGTCTAAATACAAGTTAAGAAGAAAAAAAACAAACAATATTATTGTTCATTGTTTGTTTGAAAATGTTTTTAAAAATCTGTTAATAAACTTATTACCTTTAATCACTATTTTTATTTTTCCTTTGCAAATATTTTTATGATTATACTTAAAAGGGGCGCAAAAGTTAAGCTTGCCCTGGGCGCCAGCACCCGTAGGGCCGCCCCTGCCTATTGAAGATGGTTTTGACATGCATTGACTGCGATGACAACTCTTTTGTCTATTTATATATGGATAGGCCTAAAGCTTCCTTAATGGGGCCCAGAGTCTCTTATGTCTATTTATATATGAATAGGCCTAATGGCTTCCTTAATGAGGCCCCGAGTCTCTTTTGTCTATATATATATGGATAGGCCTAATGGCTTCCTTAATGGGGCCCCGAGTCGATTGGGCGTTGAGCTCATGAAACACTGTATATAAATTTGAAGACATTAAAGATATTATTCTTTTAAATAAAACATTTAATTGAATCCCAGTACCATGTCCATCTCACAATCTCAAAATTGTCAGGTGGACCTCGGGCGAAGAACCACTGTTATATGCTTAAGTATGAGCTGCAGTAAACCAAATATTTAACTAACAGTGCCTCATATCCTGCCTTCAAAGTCAAGTGCCGTAGAGTTGTCGATAACCTTGCTTGAAATGTGGTTAGCTGTTTGAGTTTTTTGCTTCATTTTTAAAGAGTCTGTCAATGATGTAAAGCAGACATGCACAACTCAGGGGCTGTCCATTAATTACGTCAACAAATTTTTGGCGATTTTTACCTCCCCCCCTCCCCCTTGTCTACAACTTGTCAAACTTCCAGAGACCCCCTTATAAAATTACGTCAACATTTGATTACCCCCCCCCCCCCAAAATAAAGATAAAATTTAAAAAAATAAATTAAATAGGCTAGTTTACAACTACAACAAAAAAGTGAATAAAAGTAAAATGTTTAGAAAAGAAAGTTTAATAAATTTTAAATTATGAAATTAGCTTTATTAAAAAAAAGTAACATTGTTGACGTCAACTTTTCTTGACCCCCCCCCCTTCCCCTTTGTCAACAATTGTCAAAAATTTTCAGACCCCCCCCTTCCCTCCTATTTTGTTGACATAATTAATGGACAGCCCCTCAAAATGTAAGGCGGGCCGTAATACTTTATGAAAAACTTGTGCGGGCCAAAAGAAAATAGGTCAGGGGGGGGGGGAAGCTAATAAGAAAATAATAAGAATTGTGCAGGCCTGATGTAAAGTATCACTTGATTTGTTCATTATCCTTGCTCCTTGTGACGCCTTGTCCCTTGGTAGATTTGATTCTACAGCAGTAACAACAATATAAAAATGAAAATAAGCACTTAGCTGCAATGTAGTATCCGAAAGAGAGCAAGTGGAATGTGATATCCTTAACTCTTGTTGTCCTGTCGGATACTAGGCCTACATTGTAACTAAGTATTTATTTTAATTTGTATATTGCTTTTTACTGTTGTTTGTTCGCTGGAGGCTTTTGCCGACACGTTCGTTGATTTTTAAATTTTTTTTTTGACCCTTTCACCCCGGTTTTCTGATACTTTTTTTCACTTCTTTCTTTTTTTTTTTTTTTTTTTTTTTGAAGTATAACTAACTCTCATATAATTTTGTATTTATTTTTCGTTTTTGCAATGTTAAAACTCAGCTGTATGTCTTTTTGCTTCATACTTCATGGATCCTCCCACATTCCGTGTTATTGCCTCCCTCGGCCCCCCGGGGGGGGGGCACCCCTGGTTAGGAACCCCTGCATTAGGTTTACTTTGTGTGCACATGTGGGTTATTGTTTTTTGTTTTATCGAATTACTAATATCATAGCCCTGACACATTTTCAAAGCTTTTATAAAACGAAGTGGCTATTGGTACCCGGGTACCAGAATTGAGAGGTTGGGATTAAAAAACGATTAAAAATATTATTGTTGGGTTTGTAAGACCAAATGAGGTATCAAATGAAAGATAATTGAATGTACTATACGTTTGAAATCTTAATTCTTCAGTTTTACTAAAATAAACGACCACAAATGACATCCGAATAGCATTGAGCCTAAAGGTACCCGCGAATGGCGGCGCTGCGTGTCCGGGTCCATTTTGACTAATGCTAATTTTTTTCCAATAGGAAATTAGTAAAACATAGTAGGGTTAAACCTGAAAAAAAAAGGAACGCAACAAAAAAAAAAACGAACGTGTCGGCAGGAAGCCTTCATTGCTAAACTGATTGCAGTCTCCCCCATTATTGCCATTTTTTTCCAAGTTACGTTAGAGCCTGTTAGGTACAACATATTTTTTTTACTTAAATGCTAAATAATTCGTTCTTGCTACGATAATGGTATAATATTATTGATCTGATGTCTCGATTTGGGAGCTTAAAATAAACATAACATTGTTATTCGGTCCAAGATTGACATTTACCTCTTAGCATAGGAGGATTCAGTGGGGTTGGCCCGGTTGGGGGCTGAGGTTTGGAACAGATAGCAAAAGGTTGGGGGCGGGGACAATTTAGTTGCTACGTTAAATCTTTTTAAAATCAATTTCAAACTACTATAACTATTTAAAAGGGCAAAGTTGTTTAGCCAACGTCTACTTTAATTCTTTTGAAAACTCTTAATTATAATTTAAATTTAAGTATTAAGTCTGTGAAAAAATATCAAATATTGTTATATTCTTTAGTTAGTTAGTTGACTGCATTATTAAATATATAAGCTACACTTCATCGGTCTACGAAAATTGAAAATTGACGAAAAAAAAAAAGATTTAACGTATTTTAGAATTCACTTGGAGGGGGCAAGATTAAGTGATTTGAAATAATATTAGGCTAGGCTAGTTTTATTAAATGGTTGAAAAATGTAGGGAGATAAGTGATCGTCATCTAAACGCTCACAGCCTAATACATAATCATGTATTTGCCCGTGACAAAAAGAAAGAAAAAAAAGTTCGGCCTACTGACGTTCTCCATTCACCCCCATTGGTACTTGTTCAACTTGTACTTGGAACATGACTTGGAAACAACGTTTTGTACGAAAAGGGAAACCACTCTGCTTTGTCTATGAATCGTGAACTCTGATCAGAAAACAACGAGACAAACACTTCAGTACAGATTAGTACAGACTAGAGATTACTTCACTACAGGACAGAGTATTGCAATGCGCATATTTTTCTTTTAAAAGAAAGTATCAGGAAGAAGATTTAAAACTCTATTATGGCTTGCACTAGGGATCCGAACTCGTACTCTGAGTTCGAAAAATGTATTATCACTTTTCTTGATTGGGATGTGAGAATAAACTTTGATGACCACACAATCAGTGGTTTCGCCCATTTAACATTGGAGAAGAAAATTGAAAATCCAGATAACTTGGTAAGTCAACGTAAGCATAACAGTAATTTGAGTAAATAACACAAATGCTAGATACAGATAGTAATGTGCCCTCAAATATCAGGAAAAAAATATTAGGGGCAGGAGCCTTTACTTAGCAGTGGCAGTGACACAAACCATCTAGTGTTTAGTGACGCCTGGGACACAAGAAGATTTTAGCCACCCCCCTTCCAGGAAAACACTCAGCAGGCCAGTTGGCCAAAAATTCTGCCCCCACCCCCCCCCCACTCCTTTTCCGACCGTGGCCTACACCACTGATGCTTAGTAGGCATACAATTTCTCAAATTAATATATCACACTGAACAGAGAGTAATTTCCTTTTTTTTTAAAAAAAAAAGCTTCAGAATCTTTTATAGTCAGGGCACACTTCAGAACTTTTTTTTTATAATATTATAATAGACTTGAATATGGCTTATCTATATTGATATAATTATGTCAGTTTTATTAATGATAATGCTTTTCTTTTTAATTTGAAAGACATCAGAGATTTCATAGATGATTGATGGGAAGTAGATACTTGCTGAATGATTTTGGATGGAAGCACTGGTAACTGTCCAACTGAATTTCTTGAAGTATTTTCCTTATTACAGATATTCTGCTTTCCAAGCTACAATATCTAATTCTTACAAAAATTGGTTTAAAAAGTGAAATTTTCAAATGAAAACTCTTCAACACTACTAAAAACCCAAAATTGTACCATACCCTGAACACTCATATTGCTTGATAAAGAAATTTTCTTGAGGCTTTCAAAGGGGCTGCTAATTAAATTTAAACACAGTTTATTGTCTAACCAAAAAATAACTCTTTGTAAGAAATGGGAAATAAAAATTTTGAGCCAGCAATAGAATATGTATTTATTTAGTCACAATACATTTGATCACAAAAATTGTTACCAGTGCAAATATTTCAAAATTCTGCTGGATCACTCTTCCAAGGCTGATATGTTACTTTAGATTTCATCTGTAATTTATCTTCTTTTATATGAAGTTTTATGAATTTGACCAGGCATACATGCATTGAGCATGTACTACCAGGCAATAATATGGAGGATATCTCAGATGCACAATAGTTTTTCTTGATACCGCTATAAAAGTTGTTGCTATTGTGTCGCATGTAATTCACTTGTCATCTCCTTAACTTGATTTTAAAAATGTATATATTATGCATCAATCTAGTTTTTGATAATTCCCTGTTTACATAATATTGAATTTTTAGTAGTAACAATTTGTTGGTTTCTGTATTATCAAACACATGTTGGAAGAAAATATGCTGATTATGAAATTAAAAATGGATCAGTTAGCAAATAAACAATTTAAATTAAAATAATTTAAATTCGCAGCTAATTATTTGGAAATGATATATTTTTTACAAATTTTACATTAAGATAATTTTTTTTTAAATTTCAGGTGCTGGACATTAGGGACATAACAATAGAACAAGTAACTTTGAAAGAAACTGCAGCATCTTTGGAATTTGAAGTCACCAACCCATCCAACTTTAGTTTTGGGTCTAAACTTTCCATTAAACTTGGCAGCATTCCAGGAAAGAGGTACTTAGCAAGTTAACCAGGCAAAAAAACTTTTTTTTTATGCTCAGCTATAGGCTGCCCCTTTGAATTGATTTTACTTTTATATTTTAGCTTGAAAAACCAGAAGAGTATGCCTGAGTATGAAATTATTCCATTATTTTTTTATTTCATTTATGAAACCATCCATAAACTAGGGCACTAATTTGTGACAATGTGTAATAAAAGTGTAAAACGTGTTACAATGTTGTTGATATTGGGGAAGGGGTGGGGTGTCAAAATCAGCCAAAATAGTATGACAGCATAAAGACTTATGATTTTTTAAATTTGAAAGTTATATGGCATTTTCCCATCAAAGTAGCTGGTATAAGATATTTCAAAGTTATTTTAACCATTTTTTTTAACCTGCAAAATAAAATTAAGAACTGACCAATATTTATGCCCAGCTTCACAGTGAGTATAAAATATGTCACATCCACTGAAGCCTCAGCACTACAGTGGATGACAAAAGAGAAAACAAAAGGCAAAAGACAACCATACCTTTATAGTCAATGCCAAGTAAGTAGTACTAGTATAAGAAGGATTTACATTCATTTTGTCTTTTTTTTGTCCCGTCTTCAATAGTAGTGATTATTAAAATCTGTAGTCATTTCATTCTTTAGAAACAGAAGCCTTGCAATACATAAAACACAGAGGTTTTAAATAAAAACTTTGACTATTTTTGTTTTATTCATCAAAAACATGTTAGGCTATCCATGCAAGAAGTTTGCTCCCATGTCAAGACACACCATCTGTCAAATTTCCATATTCTGCAAAGGTATGCATTTTATTTTATTGGTGATTGTTGATGAAATCATCTTCATGTTATGAATGACTGCATTTGTTTGCAAAATACTCATTGCCTTGTTTTCAAATGAACTTTTAAATATGAAATACTTTTTTTCATATCAAGCCTTGGAAGAATTTTATTTAAATAATTGTAAATATTGTATTGCAAATGGACAGGTCCAAGCAGTAAAGGAAATCACTGTTCTAATGAGTGCAGAAAGGCTAGGCACAGAACCAGCAGCTGATAACCCTAATGAAGTTGTGACTAAGTTTTCCCAGAAAGTTCCCATCCCAAGTTATCTTGTTGCCATTGTAGCTGGAGATCTTGAAAGCAGGTTAAGTTTTATTCATATTTTGATCCTGCAATATCACATTCAGGGTTCTTGATGTGACAAATTTTTTTAAATATATTGTTCCTTTAAAATTTTAAGAATATCTCCTTTTTTAAGAAGCAAATTTCTTTCTTTAAGGATATTAAAGCTGTAATAGTAAAAGGATGATCCTGCTATATCACATTCAGGGTTCTTGATTTGACAATTTTTTAAAATATATTGTTCCTTTAAAATTTTAAGAATATCTCCTTTTTTAAGAAGCAAATTTATTTCTTTAAGGATATTAAAGCTGTAATAGTAAAAGGATGATGCCAACTCGTCTGTGTTCTGTGTAACAACTGATCTGTGTAACAACTGTTCTGTGTAACAACTGTTCTGTGTAACAACTGATCTGTGTAACAACTGTTCTGTGTAACAACTGATCTGTGTAACAACTGATCTGTGTAACAACTGTTCTGTGTAACAACTGATCTGTGTAACAACTGATCTGTGTAACAACTGATCTGTGTAACAACTGATCTGTGTAACAACTGTTCTGTGTAACAACTGATCTGTGTAACAACTGTTCTGTGTAACAACTGATCTGTATTTCTCATTCTCGTTCTTTTTATACATCACATGGTCACTCACTCCAGTTCTCCTACCAATATTCACACCTTTAAGTTTAAACATTCATGAAAACAACTCACCATGTCCAGTCATACTACATGATAACAACACAGGGCAATCAGGTCACAAAGTTCACTCAATACACACAACAATAATCAGTCATACATACTATCACTAAAGCATGAATGCTTTTTTTTTTAATCTTCACTGAAATGTATCATAACCTTTATAGAGTTCTTTACAGAATTATAGATAAGTTTTAATTTTTCAAATGTATTATTTCAGGCAGATTGGCCCAAGAACAAGGGTGTGGTCAGAAAAAGAAATGGTGGATGAAGCTGCATATGAGTTTGCAGAGGTAGTAAAATAAGTAGTATAATCTTTAATATTTTATTATGGGGGTCCGACAAATAGTTTGAGAAATAAAATGTCTTGCTACAGTTTGTGATTTTGTTTGGCTAACTCTAAATCTAACATAACATTTCTGGTTAAGAGATTCCGAAATCTTTTTGAAAGCAACATTTTGCATCTTGTGATCTTTTTTTAACTAGACTGAGACCATGCTAAAAACTGCTGAAGAGATTGCTGGGCCTTACCTTTGGGGAATTTATGATCTGCTTGTGTTGCCACCTACTTTTCCCTTTGGTGGGATGGAGAACCCATGCTTGACATTTGTAACACCCACAGTACTGGTAAATTATTTCTTTGAAGAAATCTTAATCAGGCATAATCTTAATCAGGCATAATCTTAATCAGGCATAATCTTAATCAGGCATAATTCAAAATAAATGATGGTCCATTTTCATGTACAGAGAAAAGCATTATCATTTACTAATTTTTGACAAATAATCAAAAAGAGTATTAGGTGAAGTGCCACACAGGAAGAAATGGATAGTGTGTTGAAGTTAACAAAAATATCTACTAATGTTAAGACAAAGTTGTCTGAGGTGGTATATATTTAGACCTAACATGTACCTGTGTGTTTCTTAGCACATGTACTGCTTTTTCTGTGATATTAAATTATATTTTTGTAAAGAATTACGTAATAAGGGATGTACTGTATACTTTCTGCTGACACTCGTCTAGTCACAATGCAGGACACTCGTCTAGTCACAATACAGGACACTCGTCTAGTCACAATGCAGGACACTCGTCTAGTCACAATGCAGGACACTCGTCTAGTCACAATGCAGGACACTCGTCTAGTCACAATGCAGGACACTCGTCTAGTCACAATGCAGGACACTCGTCTAGTCACAATGCAGGACACTCGTCTAGTCACAATGCAGGACACTCGTCTAGTCACAATGCAGGACACTCGTCTATTCACAATAGAGTATACAAAACAAAAATGCCTCAGTTCAAGCTTTAGGAATTTATTTCTATACTCTTCCTTGCAGGCTGGTGACAGATCTCTTGCTGATGTCATTGCTCATGAAATTTCTCACAGCTGGACGGGGAATCTTGTAACAAACAGAACTTTTGAAGACTTCTGGTTGGTGACATATCTTGTTCAAGTCAT
Source organism: Omphiscola glabra (assembly GCA_964017045.1). NCBI lineage: Eukaryota > Metazoa > Mollusca > Gastropoda > Lymnaeidae > Omphiscola > Omphiscola glabra. The sequence goes on from OZ024799.1 coordinate 38,203,272, forward strand.
GCATACACGAAGAGAATCATCATTCAGCTTTTTCTTAAAGAAACTAAATGGAACTTTATAAAAAAAATATTGATTTACCGTATTTTACGCACTATAAGACTAGCTTTTTTTCTTTGAAAAATTGCCTCCAAAATTCAGGAGTGTCTTGTACTCGAAATTAATATAAATGGTAAAAATGTTTTTATTTTAATTGCTTAAAAATTAAGGTTGTCTTATAGTCCGTGGTGCCTTTTGTCCTTAACCCCTTTACTGGGTATTAAAAATTTTAAAACTAACCCTTATTTGGCGAATAAATCTATAAAAAAAAATACAGTACGGTACAGTACAGAAGTCATAGTGTATACAAAAATTTGATTGTTTCATAACCATCAAAATAAAATATTTCAAGGGATCTGAACAACTGGAAGGTCTGTGACATTTGTTGTTGTGTAGAACTCTCAAAAAGAAACACTTTTACACTGTTATTTACTGCCACCTATGCACATATAACGTTGCTAAAGTGTTGTTTGCAGTCTTCTAAAAAATAGGTGTTTTTAGGTATTTTGGGTATTTTTAGTTATTTTTGAGGCCTATGGCTTCCCATAGTTTTGAGCGAGGCTGGGGGTAGTGCAAAAAAAACCAGCTACATGCACTGTAACTACGTCATAGCATTTTGGACGAGAATAATCGGGTCTGCCGCATACTGAAGATCATATCATTTGGACGATTATAGTCGGGTCTACCGTGTAAAGGGGTTAAAATACAGTAATAATTTAGTGTTAAAAATTAATTGGCACATAAATTAAGTATGCATATTTAATAAAAATGTTGTTCAACAATTCATACTTAATGCAAATGTATTATTAGACTGATTTAATAAAAAAATAAAGACTAAAAGGAGGAATCTTCAAGGATGATAAATTCTTACCCGGGTCATATGGTCAAAGTCTTCACTGACTGCTCATGCTCTGCCAGTGAAAACAGAAGCCACTATGGTGCACTCGTTCACTACCCAGGAGAGGCAACCTCCATCAGAGGAGATATCAGAGCCCAGTGGGAAACATAGAACCAAACAGAACTCAAAGCTATACTGGTTACACTAAAAACGTGCGCAAACGCCTAGAGAAAAAGGAAAAGTTTCCCCAGACACTTTAGTTCTCACCACCTCACGCTTTGCTCTTGAAAACTTGGAAAGGGGCTCTGCGGGGGATACAGTAATAAACACCATTTAGGTAACGGTAGATGGCACCCATGCATGAGGCTGAAAGATTTTCCTGAAGCACATCCCTTGTCACGTTGAGGTGATGCAGCATGAACCTGAGCGAGAGGTTTGGACCAGCCCCAGCCCTATAAGCCCATGACTCATCTGGGAGTCAAAGCTTGACCAGAAGACCATTTCCGCAAGGTGTGGCTCACAGGATTAACAGCTGTACCAGAATATGCAGCGACCGAAAAAAAACGACCCCTGGTGGAAGCTAAAACATAATGAACAGAATTTAGTGATGCAGATGAGGGATGGAACACTGCCGGCATGCAGCTGCTTAAACCGACTGGAATCACGTTTGGACCTGAACTGCCGAGACATTGGGCCACCTGATGGTCGGCTGCCCTGTAAACAGTGAACACAGAAACCAGTGTTCATGAATTCATTTACTGTGCTGCCTGGTGTAAAAACAGCCAGGATCATAAGAGCATAATCTCAACCCAACAAGAGAATGTCCTATATTTAGTAAAAATACATAACATTGAGAAGTATCTGGGTTTTTTCTTGTATGGGGGGCATTCTTTTTCTATTTTAAAAGAATTTAATTAAGCTCTGGTTGTTACAATCACCTGACTTCAAGTTCTTGTTACAATCACCTGTCTTTATGCTCTCAACTACAAACTTGTATTAAAATTAACTCTATTTACTTGTAATAAAATTAACTCTATTAACTTGTATTAAAATTAACACTATTAACTTGTATTTTTTTTACAACTTGAATAGGCTCAATGAGGGTCACACAATGTTTCTGGAAAGAAAAATCTTGGGAAGGATGCATGGCGAATCACTGAGTCAACTACATGCTCATGAAGGATGGAACAACTTGAAAGATGCAGTAAGTTGAACAGTTTTATTTTGTGCAACTGAACTTGATTATTTTTCTACTGTGTTGAAGTTTTATTGATGTGAAAGCAAATACTCTGCAGAAGTATTGATTTGTTCTAGGTAGCTGACCTTACTCGCAGAGGCCATGCACCATTCACAAGGCTGGTCCCTGATCTCAGAGGGATTGATCCTGACGACGCCTTTTCTCTTGTGCCTTACGAGAAAGGTTTTTCTCTTCTTTACCATTTGGAAACATTGCTTGGAGGTCCAAGTAAGTATTTGTTTGCACAGCTTTGCGTAACTGCAAGAAATATTTTAAAAAATCAAACATTATGATGTGGTTGTTTTTTTAAATTGTCATCATAACAAGTTATGAAACCATGAATTTCTTTCATTTCATGCTCATTTTTTTCTTTTGTTTACGTGTTATGAAACTTTGAAAAGCGAATTGTTTATTGAGCTTTGTGTTGGCGTTGCATCGCAAATAATTCTTTCAAGCTCTGTTCATATTTTCATATTAATATTTTCATATTTGATTTTCTGTTTCTAGAGGTATTTGAAACATTCCTGAGAGCTTACATTGAGAAGTTCAAGTATCAATCCATTGGAACACAGGACTGGAAGGATTTCTTGTACCAATACTTTTCTTCAGAGGTAAAATTTAAATAATTTCACTTAGGCTGAATAGGTTTTTTATTGCAATTAAGAAGAAAATTTATTGTCTTTATTTGGGCATTATCAGACTTTTTTCTAAAGTGAACATAATCTGATTTATGCACTATCTGTTACTGTTGGGAAGAGAGGATTTGTCTTATAAATATCTCTTCCTAACAGTAACAGATAGTGCATAAATCAAATTACGTTCAATTACAAAAGAATAACCGATACAATACGGGTACTCAAATATCAAAACCAAAATTTCTTGTAATATGTATATTTATTCTGTACTAATATGTATATTTATTCTGTACTATCTTAGTTTGTAGTTTATAATTGAAATATTAATGGCTCAACAATATTATTATCCTATCAATATTATTGTATCAACAAGTTCATTAACTTACAGTATTACTGTATCATTATGGTCTCATCGATATTTTTTTTACTCATCATCGCAGGAAGATCAGAAAAGGTTGAACTCTGTAGATTGGGATGCTTGGCTCAATGGTCAAGGTTTACCTCCCTATAACCCTAAGTACGCATTACGTGAATTGACACCAGAAATACTTTTATAAGAACAAATTATCATTGAAACCTCATACACTTATCTGGAGGAGGATGGTATGCAAAGTGTATGTGAGTTGGCCACTTATCTGGAGGCGGATGGTATGCAAAGTGTATGTGAGTTGGCCACTTATCTGGAGGAGGACGGTATGCAAAGTATATGTGAGTTGGCCACTTATCTGGAGGCGGATGGTATGCAAAGTGTATGTGAGTTGGCCACTTATCTGGCGGTGGATGGTATGCAAAGTGTATGTGAGTTGGCCACTTATCTGGAGGAGGATGGTATGCAAAGTGTATGTGAGTTGGCCACTTATCTGGAGGAGGATGGTATGCAAAGTGTATGTGAGTTGGCCACTTATCTGGAGGAGGATGGTATACAAAGTGTATGTGAGTTGGCCACTTATTTGTGCTTTACCAGCCTAATTGTTGTGTGCATCGTCCCCAGGTACGACACAAGTCTTGCTGACCCCGTCAAAGCCTTAAGTCAACGATGGATGGAAGCATCAGATGAGCAGCTGGATGCTTTCACGCCTGAGGATATCAATAACATTTCAAGTGAACTTACCAAGGAGTTCATGTCTCTGCTCTTTTTGGCAAATGTTTGCACTTGTTTCTATACGCTCTATAAAGCCTCTAATAATAATAATAATAATGCTTTTTCACAAGTATCCATGTAATCATGGAATTGGAGTGGCTGAATGTGTAGTCTTTTTGTCTTGTTAATCTTAACACATGAGATTGGAGTGGCTGAATGTGTAGCCTTTTTGTCTTGTTAATCTTGACACATGAGATTGGAGTGGCTGAATGTGTAGTCTTTTTGTCTTGTAATCTTGACACATGGGTTGGAGTGGCTGAATGTGTAGCCTTTTTGTGTTGTTAATCTTGACACATGGGTTGGGGTGGTTGGGACTCGTGAACCTTGGATGCCAACTCATCTAATAGAATGCAAACTCTAAAATCAAACCAAACTATGGAGTCTCCGTAGGCTGTATGACACTGACACAATGAATATTCCGACTCAAAGAATATAGTTGAACACAAGACATACTGCTGGTCATTTACTGCATCCTGGTTTATTTCTAGTCGCCTGGACTAAGCGTCGGTTCACACAAACAAATTTTCGATCATGCATTTGATGCAATTATTGTATGAAGCATTGTCACAATTTACAAATTACTATTTGATCAAATTCTCATTTTTGTCCAAAAAAAAGAAACCATGCACAAAATAGTGCGTTCATACACAAATTTGACGCGAAATTTGAAGCTAATTTGATCATGTGAACTGACACTAAGTCTTGCCATTAGATGAAATTGGCAAGGACAAGAGAGTGAGGTTGATGAATTGAGCAACTCTCCCTCACTTGACACAAAATATAGCTCAAGTCAAGGCTACTAAAGTCTTTGTCATCATAATAATGTGTGAAGTACAAACAGTACATGTTAACACATCTGGTCACTGTGTGGTCGTTTTGTCTTGCTAATCTTGACACATTGGCTAATGTTTAGTCATTTTGTTTTCTTCCTTATGTATGTTATTTCTAATGACCAAGACAGGCTTACATGAAACATCTGTAAATAAGATGAAGATTTAATGTAATTCCTTGCAGTAATCATCAGAAAGTGAATAACATAGGAAGAAACCTGCTAAGTAATGGCATAAAGATATAAGACAGTCCATGAGGGATTTATTTGTTTTGTTTTCTTCCTAGCCACCCATTTCTTTAGCCAAAGTTCAGCATCTTGAGAAAGTTTACAATCTGAATCAAATTAGAAACTCTGAAATTAGATTCAAGTAAGTGGACTTTGTTTTGTCCTCTGATGAACTTAGTGAATATGTTACAGTATCAGACTTTGACAATAAAATATCCAACACTTGCATATGGCAGCATATGGCATCAGCTATTTTTTTATACTCTGCTTTCCACCTATCAGCCTATAAATGTTAATATAAATCTGGTATTTAATCCTATAACAACAGTGATCTCTTAGCTTTATTCTACTTAAAGGTGGCAGAGATTGTGCATCAAAGTAAGATGGGAGGATTCCATACCTCTTGTTCTTCAGTTCTTGAATGAGCAGGGAAGAATGAAGTTTGTAAGACCATTATACAGGTTAGTTTGTCATGGCTACACCACTGACTCACACCTGTAAGGTTGTGCTTCATACAACAAATAGACCATACTAATCACAAGAAATCTTTATAATTTTTATTTACAAAACTTGATGTATTATAAAATAAAAAAAACTGCATTCTTATCTCTCTGTCATAAAAATAAATTCTGTTTTGAATATGAAATTCTTCCCTAAACTGCACATCAGAAATATATCAACCATCACAGCCTTCAAAACTGCACTCAAAATACATCTCTTTAATCTCTACTATCCTGACTGATTTCCCCCCTGACAGTTAAACGATGCTGCTGAGTGCCGTCCATGGCTTCACATGTAAATTGTTATGGAATGGTTGGGACGAATACACATTTGTTCTTTTTTTTTTTTTGTTTTTTTTTTAAATTAATGTAAGTTGATTTTTAAGTTCATGATTATGTTTGTTAAATTGTATGTGAGCCCAGCCCTGGACTGGGGTACCACGCTACAGAAAACTACCAATAATAATAATAATTTACAGTAAGTTTTGTAAATAAATATTAGTTTCAGCACCCAAATTTCATTAAGAATTATATTAGACTAAGATCAACAAAAATAAAGACATTTTATAAAGTGATTCTTGTATTTAGGGATCTTGGTGAATGGGATGCCGCCAGACCAAAAGCCATAGCAAACTTCAGGGCTCATCGACACGAGATGCACAACACCACAGAACAGCTTGTTGCCAAAGATCTTCATTTGGAGTAATTATTGTTTCAGAAACTGTCAACCATCACGACCCTTCGTTTTTGTGTTAATGTAGTTATTAAATTAATCAAATATTTGTATTTTCTTATGTCTCCTTTTTCTTGGTTTTGATCTTCACTAGAATGGAAACTCTGTGTTTAAACATTGTCTTACGGAAACACTATTCTAAAAAAAATAAACACAATCTTAAGAAGGGGTTGTATTCAATTTGATTCCCTCTGTTTATTTATTTCAATTATTTATTATTTTTCAAAATTGTGATTTTAAATAACACAACTAAGTTATTTAAAGTCACAATTTTGTGAAAAAAAAAAAATTAAAAAATTGTGACTTTAAATAACTTAGTTGTGTAAACTAAAATAATTTCCAACATTTTGAATAATAGATAAAAATATTTTAAGTACACAGGATTTATTTGGAGATAAAATTATAAAATTTTTATTCAGCAGATTAAATGCTCTTAATTTTTCAAAAAATTGTATCCTTCTTATAATCAGTTAAAAGCAACATTTTCTATAAAGATCTTTTCAACTTGTTCCTGTTTTCAAACTTGCATTATTTGTTACTGAATATCACAGGATGAGACACAAGAACTTTTCAGCTTTCTACTTTAGCAGTGGTTCCCAACCTGTGCTCCAGGGAACTCCTTTACACTAGCTTGCAAGACATAGGCTGGGCCCTAAGGGACTCCCCCATAAAAATTGATTCTAAAAAGGGGCTCAGCGAGTCAAAAATGTTGGGAACCATTTTACTAGAGGTAGCAGCAATAGAAAAATGAATTTTAGTGAAGTCATATTTATTTATTATTAAGATGAAAAAATCAAAAGCCAAAAAACATGGATACGTTTTTTTTGTTAGATGTGCTCCATATACTTATTTTAAATACTTATTTAAAATTTTGTCATTTATCTGAGGTCTACTTATTATATTATAATGCCAAAAATATTTTTCAGCTCTAAAGCTTATGTTAAACTATTCACAAGTTAGACAAACATGTTTCCTATCAAGCATTGATATTATGTATTTGGTACCAAATGCTCCTCAGAAATAGTGTATTTACATTTTTTTATACTGGTCAGTGCAGTCTGTGATCCAACTAATTTTGACAGTTTTAAACACAGGGATGTATTATGACCATGGCATTTGTTACGGTACTATAAAATAATGTAGTTTTGTGACTGGCCATGTTGTATGGAGATTGACATTCCATTTAAAACATTGTATTGAGTAGTCAGCATACTGTCAATACAAATTATTTTATGAAATCAACTCTTTGAAATTATTCTAGATTGGTTGCTTTTTGTGTGTGTGTGGCCAAAATAATAAAATCATAAAGAATAATTATGTGATTTATCATTTTATAGAAGCATTATTTATTTATAACTTAATTTTGTGTGTGAATATATTGTGTAATTAACAATGTCTCCAATAGGGAAGGCAAGAAACAAAAGGGGCCCACAGTCAAGACCAGCCTACTGCCACTTTTTATGTGGCATGTGAGCTCAAATAATTCATTCCTGTATTCTTATCATGATAAGTACATGCTGTACTCCTTACACATGTCTTACTACCTCCTTACTTGTGTTTTACTACCTCCTTACACGTGTCTTACTACCTCCTTACATGTGCCTTACTACCTCCTTGCACGTGTCTCACCTTCTTACACATCTTACCTCCTTGCATGTGCCTTACCTCCTTGCACGTGCCTTACCTCCTTGCACGTGCCTTACCTCCTTGCACGTGCATTACCTCCTTACACGTGCCTTACTACCTCCTTACACTTGCCTTACTACCTCCTTACACTTGCCTTACCTCCTTACATGTGCCTTCCGGACCTCCTTACACAGCCACATCACTGTATGTCTTTGCAATTCTTCTAACGTATTTTGTGTATGAGAAAATTAACTTTATCTTAATAGGCTAATTTAATTAAATAGCAAAGTACACAAAGAAACATTTCCGCTTTCAAAAAGACTCATGCCCAATTTGCCCCTTAGTTCGATAAGGTACAAAGTCACAAAACGTTCTAGTTTATTAGTCATTAATTACAAATTATTATAAAATTAACGAATCATTTATACATACAATGTTTAGTGATCCGCACAGCATTACAACAACAAAAAAATATGCAAATTTAATGAGCTGCACAAGCCTGCCAAAACAAAAAAAAAACCACCCGAAGTTGCTGAATTGATACAGCACAACATTTGAAACAATAAAAGTTCCACGTTTAGAAAACATAAAAAAAGTCCATTGGACTACGATTAGTCACTTCCTTGTTTTGTCACGTGATACGTACCAGCCATTAGTAGGCTTTCTGCTACACATAACAACAGATAAACAGCTGATCAGCCATTATCATTAATTCTAAAGCAAAATGTTTGTCTCCATCAGCGCTTCCCCAGTGTTTATTAAAATGTTACTTTTCAAAATATTCTTGAATACACGCGTTTCTTTAAATGACATTCAATAAATGTGACAATAATTATAATTCAGTTATGATTAAAGGAAGAAAGTTGTTTGAAGAAAAATTTGTGAGCAACTAGTGTGTTGCAGACCGCCTACCGGAAGTATTACTTGTTTTTACACGTATCACGTGACAAAACAATCGACTAATCGTAGTCCATTGATTCGCCAAACTCATCTGCTAAGATCAGTGTCAGTACTGTCGGTCATAAATGCCATTTTATCGAATTGATGGCGAACTGCGCCGGTATAGCTTGACAAGATCAGGGCACTCCACCCCCACTTCTGCATATAACGCTCGATATGCTACGTTTTCCCCCTTTGTTTTTCAAATCAGCTCAGAGATACTTTATCTTTTTTCTTTTTTTTTTTTTGCAGTGCCGCAAAAACAATTCCCTCCGGATAAAATGTATTGGAATAAAGTAAATAAGTAAGGAGTAATCCAAGTCATTTTGGTCGTTTTTCTTCTTTGATATACTTGCTAGAAACAATTTAAAAATGCAGGGGCGTAGCTAGTGGTTGCAGACCGTACCATCTCAGGGGGATGACACCATCTCAGGTGTCCGACCAGGGACATCAATTCAGTTTTTTTTCAAAAAAAAGGGGGGGGGGGGCAAAACCAAAATTGGTCAACTTGTAAAGTTGTTTAATACTGTAGGCGCCACGGTACATAGCAATTTAAATTAAACCTGCAAATTCAGTGGGGTGGCAAATGCCCCACCCTCCCCTACCCAAATGATGTCCCTGGGGGTGACACCACATTGAAAAATTGCATAGTTACAGAGCACACACTGCTCGGTCTCACAGAGCACACACTGCTAGGTCTCACAGAGCAGACACTGCTAGGTCTCACAGAACACACACTGCTCGGTCTAACTTAATTTCATAAAAGGATAACAAATCACATGCAACTTTTCCACACATGTAACTACTCCAAATGCGTGATTTATTAAGAGTTCAAGGTTGATGCATCAGAAGTGAGGTGACCTTATAATGAGTCAGAAAAACACCGTTTTGACCATGATTGAACGCCGATTGAAGTGTTCGGTAACTTTCGTAAGTGGCAGGAAGCTATATTTATCTAAATTCTGACAAATAGTACTTTCCAGTGATACCATATACGATGTTGCCGGGCGATTCAAAGTACATGTTGCAGTTCTTAAATACATTTACACCCTGACCTTCAATTAATTTGTTTGTGTTCTTTTCATTGTTATATTGTGGATTTATTCCAACAAGAAGAAATCCATAGTGGGAGGATGGAGTGAAACCACGAGTTTACCGCACCGGCTGACACCAACCCTAGCTACGCCCCTGTGCAACGGTAGAAAAAAAAGGCGCAAACAAATATTACCACAAAAACAACTGCTGTTCCTTCTGTTTAAATATCGGACTCCTGGGGACGCGTCCTGTGCGAGAACCCCTTGTAAAAGGGGCGGGGGCGTGTCCTGTGCGAGAACCCCTTGTAAAGAACCCTCGAGCTTATGTTATCTATTTTTTAATGTCACGGCCATGTTACTGTAAAAATCCTGCCTTCATAGTGTTTTAACGCTAGTTCATCGTCTACCTTACAAGGGGTGTTAGCAATCGTTACAGTCAAACGATCCAAAGATTAAGTGACAGGCAAAATGAGAATGCCATCGGAAAACTTGCACTCAAATCGCCTATTGAGAAGCAACATTTATAACACAGTTGCGTTTATCATTTCCATTCATCTATCGCCTTATCTCCATCCATTCACCCATCCATCAATAGCAGTATTTCCCAAACCTTTTTCGTCCCACACCCCCAACTAAACACATAAAAAGGTTTAATCCCCTACCCCACGGTCCCCTATGGTCCCGCCCCCTTTTGAAATGTAAATACATTTCCTTTAACTGTTGTTCGTCAGCCGGGAGTCGACCAAGACAAGCTTGCTTGTCTTCCGCGAAAGGAGTCAACGATAGGATAATGGCAGTGAGACTCTCTCTCGTATCTGGAAGAAGGCACCTCACCATTATAAGCGGTGCTGTGCTACAACAATGACAAACCCAGATGAATTCTACGAGGACCTTCAGGCTGTCATAGCCGGTGTTCCAAAGCAGGAAAAGCTGATAATTCTTGGTGACTTCAATGCTCGAGTTGGTAGCGACCACATCGCTTTACATAGGACTCTAGGAACGTTTTTTTGTTGAGTGGTCCAGTGCAACAGTAACGGTCTTCTCCTGCTCCAGACAAGTGCAGAGCATGAGCTGCTGATTTCCTCTAAATAAATAAGTCCACGGCCCCCCCCCCCCCTTTCCCCTCCAATTAATCTTCAAGTTGTCCTGGGGAAAAAAATAATCTACTGGTTATCTTTACAAACAGGCTTAACAAAACAATCTACTGGTTACCTCTACAAACAGGCTTAACGGAACAGAAGTCCACGTTCAGCGTGACGCAACTGATGACGCCTGATTTTCCCCGGCATAATGCCCTTAAGTTCAAGAGGAGGAAACGAATAGCTTGTTGTGTCGGTCACAAGCGTGTTATACCTCTGTGACCAGTATATATATATATATATAATATATAAGAAAGGGAAAGCCATCTCTTTCTTTCGGTCTGTCTGGAACGCCTAGCATTAGAGCCATCTTTCTATTTTGCCCCCCCCCCCCCCCCAAAAAAAAAAAAAACAACAACAGATGTGTACATTAAGAAAACGACACACAAAAAAAAAAAGTGCCAGCGGAAAAACGAAATTATTTGCGTCATATTAATAACAAGTGCAAACATTTAGAAAATAAAAGTTAGCCTATTTTTTGTACTAATGAAAGAAGTATTAAAACAAGCGTTAAGGTGTTAGATAAACAGCAGCATTTTCGGGGATTTAGAATGTATATAGACCAGAGGCGCAGCTATGATATTTTGCGCCCGGGGATGAACTATTAAATCGCCCCCCACCCCCATTTAATCACATTTGTATTTTACATTGGATAAGGATCGTTGAAGTCAACTAATATACCCCCCTCCCCCTTGTCAACAACTGTCAAACATTTCCATACCCCCCCCCCCTATTTTTTTGACGTAATTTTTAAAAAAATTATATTAAATTTATTTAGTGATAAAGCTTTTTAAAATGTTCTTTTTAAATAAATTGCAGTCAGTTACTGTAAGGTGTGTTTCAGAGGCATTAATTCACTGACCGCTATCATTGCAATAATTATTATGGAAAAAAATACTTTTCTTTTTTAAAACTCTTTAACTAGATTTTTATAACCTTGGGAAATCTTGGGAAATATATTTTGACAAAATCTTGGGAATTTAAAAAAGTGAATGGCAGCCCTTTTCTGGCGCGCCAAAGTGCTGGGTGGACGACTGAAATTTCGATCAGTTTAAAGTTGGGTCTTTTGCCTTCAGGTGTTGAAAATTACTGTATGTTGAAGATAAATTGTTGCGTTCGTGAAAAGCCAACATTTTTGCATTACCCATAATAATAATTGTTATCGCATAGGTTTGTTATAAAATGATTTTCATTATTAAGTGCTAGCTAGAAGTTTCCTGAAACACAACTTTCTATGAATTCTATCTGCTTACTCAACTTACTGATACTGATTAGTGATTGTGATTACTAAACTGATGATTCATGTTTTTTACCATGGCCGCCAACTTGATTGCCGTGACCCGTAAAATTCAGAATAAAACTTTATAAATAATGAAAATGTTTCCTAAATGTATCCCTAACCTAACCTTAACCCTAAAACTAAAGTCACTGTACTAAGTAGTGTACTATCTCTTTGCTGATTGGCGTTACTCTTACTGCTTATAACTTTTAACTTAAGTTCTTTTTTTATAGTTTAGGCACAGTAGTAGTAGATTTAATTAAGTCAGGTATACCCTAATTTTTACTTTACACAGTGGAGTTATCATTTTTAAGGCGGTTGATGGGCATAGTTCTATGCATAATCATAAATGCGATGGGTAGAGAGTGCAGGTATACTCACAGGGAGAAAATTGTCTTAAAAATGGTATGAAATATGATAGTAATAGTTATTTATATGCCCTGATTTTTAATAAAAGCCAGAGCTAGGGTTAAGTTACTAACTAAGGGTCGACCTTGTGTTTCTTTTATTTCAGTACCACTAGAAGTTGAAGTCAATCAACTGATATAATTGTCTATTTGCTTTATTTAGTTCAATCCTTGGTAAATTTTGAGAGACGGGGACGCGTTTTTTACCATGGCCGCCATCTTGGTTGCCCCGACCTGCAAACTTTTACGTGTTCACGGGTCGGGACAACCAAGATGGCGGCCGTGGAAAAATAAAATAATTCCTGTTTTTGCTAAAAATGACCTATATCTATCCCTAACCTGAACCCTAAATCTATCCCTCACCCTAACCTGAACCCTAAATCTATCCCTAACCTGAACCCTAAATCTATCCCTAAAGAGGGTTTTGACCCTATCGGAATCAGCGTTTTGACCCTCTCCCTAAACTGGGAATGAAAAAAAGCAAAGAAAAATGGCAAAAATTAATTATGAAATAATGAAAACCCAAATTATAGTATCATGGAAAACACTTTTACACACTTTATTTCAGGTTCCATCAAAAATAATATCCAAAAATTAATGAAACACAGCGTGGCAAACCTCCAAAATAATCTTCTAAAATGGCGGAGCACATTAACATATTAATAGGCCAACCAATGAAATTTTAAAAATTATAATTAATCAACCAATAAAAATTTGCCACCGTCATATTAATGAAAATGTAACTCTATTAAAAAAAAATTAGGGGAGTGAATCCAAAACACCAACTTAACAAAACACGCAAATGATGTACCCATCTTTTAAAATTAGCCCAATCCTTGTTCGAAACACGATAATAATCCTTTGAATCCAAAATATTGGTCTGGCTGGGTGTAGTCTTTTATGCACAGACCGAGATCGCGGGATAAGGGGTTAGTAGCGGCTTACGATAGTTGAGATAGTGCTAGGCCTATTTGAAAAAAGAAGGAAGGAATATGTCCTATCTCTTTAAAACAGTCCAATAATTCATGTTGATTAGGCCTTGGCCCACTGTCAAGTTTAACTAAGACAGACACTGAAGAAATTTATTTTTTCTTTAGTCCTTAGCCTCAGCCTGCCTTTTGTAGGTTCATGGAATTAACCTGGAATAGGCCTATCCCCATTAAATTTAAATTCCCTCCAATTGAATCAAACATATAATTGATAATTTGCATATTTCACAAATTTTGGATGTGATGTATAATAGCAATTTATGCTATTACTCATGACCTATTCATGTCCATGTTGATTAGGCCTAAAGGTATTGCATGCTTAAAAGTCAATTAAATTAGAGGATGTATCAACCTCTGAGAATTGCAAATTATGCTTTGGGCACATCAGTATATATTATAATTATGTTCACCACAATCATTGTACTGGGCCTAGATCTACTCATTATGTATTGATATTATTTGGTCTAGGCTAAACTTCCAGTCTATATGCCTAATAACAGGATTAAAAGCTACGCCTAGAGCCTATACTATGAGTTTTGAATATGCAATTTCTATTCTTGATTATAGTGACCATGGATGATGACCTCTGTGACCAGGAGGCTTTAGAGGCTCTTTTAAATGATGAGGAGGATGATGTCAGATTTTCTAGTACCTCTGATGTACCCAGTGTTGAAAAAAAAAGTAAGTGCAGTATTTGTCAATAGCTTTTCTTTTATCACAATACCCACAACTAATAGTAAATGAAACAGAGACCCATATGAGCATAGATATTTTGAGATTTAATTGGAGTAGACTAGGAATCATATTATGAATGTGGAACTTCTGTGAAATAAAACTAGCCTTACCAGTAAGTACAATTGTGGTACTGTTTATCTTTCTTTAACTGACTTCCACATTGTGATTAGGGTCAGACATAATCATAAACCATTATTCTTTCAGTTTAGAAAAGTTATTGGGTTGATAGTAATTTTAAAAAAAAATCTTTGGTGACCTATGTATCATGAATATATAATGCCTATTAAATGAATTATTACCGTATTTTCCACTACTTTAGCTCATACTAATAGAACTTGAACTGCTGTTAGCGCTAGCATCACAGAATCAGCCATAATATCTGATGATCTGCCATTATCACTGTTCATCGTTTAATTTCTATCCTACCCTATCATAAAAAAATTAATTATACCTAATTCATTTCCTTAGCCTTAGCAGTTACTGAAAGCATTGATGAGTTCTTAAATGCAAACTCTGAAGATGAAGATGGTGACCTAGAAAAAAGCAACCAAAAGACAGATGGTGTGTTAGAGAAAAATGGTATGTTTTTTATCATTTACTTCCCATGTCCCTTAGCATTATTTGGTGAATAGCACAGTATCTCCCTCTTTTCTCAATGTAAAAAAAGTCTTAATCTTTTGAATCTCATTTATTTATTGGGACGTTAAGAAGCTCAATTTCATCTAATACAAATTTCTTCAAATAAGTAATGAATGTTAGCTGCAACTGTTAAGATTTTAACATTTTCCCTTTTTAAAAATTTTTTTTTTTTATTAATTTAGTTAATAACACACAGTTTCGATTTATCTCATTTTAGCTTGTGGAAAATTAATCATGTATTGTCATATTTTTTAACTGGGAATACATTTATAATTCCCCTGGCATAATGTGGACTTAATGTTGTTGCAGCTTTGGCTGTTTGTGGTGAAAAATGTATTTTACACATTTCTTTAATTTGAAGGGACAAACAACTCTTCCAGTTTTGTCTAACATTTTAGCTCTCTCATTAAAACTGTTCAAATAGGCACATTGACTGATGAACAAAAATTGGGAGTTTTGAAATTATGTTTTATAGGTTAGGTTGATATTTGTTTTATTGATTTTGTCAGTTTTTGGAGTCGATTCCTTTCATCTTTAAATACGTTTGTTAGCAAGTGTATTAAAAGCAACATTCTTTCCAATTCACTGCTTGGCTTTTTAATCGTGATCTCAAAAGTATCTTAAACAGCTTTCCAAGGGGCTAAATGGGTGAACCTACTTTTAACTAATGATAACCATTGGAATGCTGTATCATAAACTTGTTTACTCTTACAATTTTGGCATACAATGTACGATTTTGAGATGTCTTTTAGGATTGTAAGCCAAGACATGACAACTACAATTTTAAGAGACTGGGTTGAAAATATATACATTTCCGTAGTTATTTGCGATTTAAATATATTTAATAATTACATTGTTGTTTGTTAGTTTTAACTTGCATTGGCATTCTACATCTGGCAGTGAATGGATTGAGAAATAACTGTTTGGTGGGTACCATCTATAATTATATAAATTATATTACGTTTGCCCTGAGAGGAAAATGGAGTGGTGTTGATTTAGGAGATTTTGTGTACTGTAGGGGGAGGGCAGTCTAAATATTTATGCCTATAAAAATAAAATTAACACCAAATTTTTGTAATGCTATTGGGGATTGTCAAATTGTTGCTTTGTGTTGTCGCAACAAACTCGCTAAGCACAGCTACGGTAATATTAGCGTAGTCCCCCTAGTGACCATTTTAGTCAATCCGGGGCCAGCCTTACGTGGTGGGGGGGGGGGGGGGGCAGTTGTCAATTAATTAGACTTTGCCTACACCTGCGTAAAAAAAGGCGGGTGAGAGTCTCAGCAGAAAGTAAGTGCGTTATTCAAAATTTTTATAATATTCATCCCCTCCCGAAACTCTGAAAGTCGAAAAATAACATTCTATTTATATCTCGATTGCTGTAAAAATATCACTGATTTGTATGAATTATCTTCATAATGTTGCCATGTGTTTTCACAAATGAACTTGCTAGATGCACTCAGATGGTACTAAGTAGTAAAGGTATTACAGTAATATTTAGTCCACCGTATGTCAAACGTGCTTGTGACTTATATTTTGTTGGGCTACGCCAGGGCTTATAAAAAGTGTGTTTCGCTTAAACATTTTTAAAATTCAGGTTTTCACCTGGCTCTCTGTGTCCAATTCTAACAAGTACACTTCAAATATAGTGAATACTTAAACAAAATAAAATAAAGGGTTGGTTAAAACTAAATATAACACTTATATAGATCACTAAGCGCCTTCTACTTCTAGTAACTGCATACATTAGTTACTCAAATGAGATAGGGCCTTCTGTTTGCAGCACGGCCGCTAGATGTCACTTGATTGAAAGTGGAGATAAAATTTACGCCCCTGTGAGCACGCCGCAACAACTCGTAAAGAAAAGGAGGGGGGAAGAGGACGTAAAAAAAATTTCCACTTGCAATATTTTTTTTTCTTAATTGACAGCAACTACCCCTGATGCTATATCTACTCAAGCACTGCAAGAAGAAATGATGAAGATGCAGGCCAAAATGATGGAGCTTCAAAGGCTTTTAGAGTTGCAAAATGTCAAACAATCGTGTAAGCCATCTCAGTGTGATGTCATTGGCAGTATTCATAAAAGTAATTCAGAAGTAAAAAGTAAGCAGTTTTTAACTTCTTCCTCACAAAAAGTCTGGCAAAGTCTCTCCCCATCTACTGAAGGAAATGGAGTGCAACAGAACATTGTAACAAATAAGCCATGCTTGACACTACTTCCTGATTCTGATGATAGCATTTTTTTAAACGGCAACAAAATGTCAAATACACCTCACAAAAAAGTGATCAATCAAAATATTCCTGGGGCCAAGGCCACAAAACAAAGTAATAGTGGAACAAAACAAAACAAAATGGCAGCGGAACTCTTTGGAGATAGTGACAGCGACTGGGATGATTTGGATGGAGAAGATAAAAGAACACTTAGTGAGGCTGGAAAAGATCTGAAAAGGATAATGCAATCAGGCGAAAAGAAAAGAGAGGCTCATCAAGCAAAATTTGAAATAAGCAACACTTCATCAAGTGGTAATTTTCTCTTTTTCTTTATTTTAAATAGTTTAGTTACTATGTCTTCATTAATTTACCCCATCTGGTTTATCGTTTATTTTGCTTTTCCTTTGTTTATAATTCTCATATTATTTGATTTTTATTTTACTGGTATTTCCCATATATTTCAGTTGACCTAAACACTTTCAATTCTTATTTCTTGACAACCCCCCCAAATTCCATTATATAATTTTAATTTAGTCTTCCCATTAAAATGGCTATGAACCAACTTTAAACTTTTATCTAAAATGTAATTAATTTCATCTATCGAAACTAGCGTGTGACTCTTAGTATTGTTAACCCTGTGGCGGATTATTTCAACCAAAGTGATGTGACCAATGCAATTTTAAGAAAGAAAATTGTCCTTCCAAAATATGCAAATTTTGTGTCTGGTCTAACATTTAAGTTCCACTACACTATCAACTTGATGATCACATTACCCCCAAGATGTTTTCAGATGTTAGTTTTAGCTCCTTTCTACATTGAATGGACAGCAATACGGTTGGCTGGTGACCATCCTTAATTATATTATTTACGCACTGAGAAGGTTAAGAGGGTGGTGTTGACTTGGAAGCGTAGGGTTGTGCATGTGAGGGGGTTGGGGAGGATATAAAATAACACCATCACGATTTGTAATGATTGTCTTATTGTTGCTTTATGTTTCACAGTGTACTTGATGGGTACAGCAAAGTAAAATTTAGCGAATTCGCAATAGTGGTGAAAATTTAGTAAACATTCTTTTTATCAACTTATTGCTGTATGGTGTTATAATTATTTTGTTCTTCTGCTGAATGGCTGCAACTGGGAAAATGGAGAAAACTATGGATTTAAAAAAAAAAATAATTCTCAACTGCTCTGGACATTTTAAATCTATTTTAGAAGTCACTAAAAGCAGCTGTACATTTTTAATAACCCAGTTTTGTTCAAGCACTCATCTTACTTTCTCCCAATACAGCTTGCGGTAGTTATTAGATTAGATGTTAACAGAAAATAAAATCAAGCTCGCCGATGACCGTCCAAGGTTAAATGCAGGGGTGGGCTACTCGCGGCCTGCCACGTTTAATTTTTTGGCCCGTCGGATTTATCATAAATGAATTTATTAGCCATCTACAAGAATTTTCCATTCATCTCAGTCCTGTGCTTTCCTTTCCAGTTGCTTCCAGGTGTGTCCCATACTTTGTGCGTAGCCTGGCTTTGCGGCTTCCAGTAAAACCTGGCTTTGGTTCCACAAGGCTTCATAATTATTCTTGGGGAAGAAGAGCCCTCTCTTATCAGGGCTGTAATTGTTTGGTTTTCATTCTCATTAACGGTTCTGTAGCAGTTTTTTTTTACGGGTGAGGTAGATGGCCTCATGTCAACCCTCTTCCTTTTGCACATGGGCTTTGGACCGGCCATGGTGGAGTTATTTTGGTGTGCTCACCCCTATTTTTGTTGACAGATTGAAAAAAAGGAGATTGCAATAAGTTTTAAATTATAAAACAATTTACAATTCAGTAACTATTGAAATAAAAATGATTTATATAATAGATAAGGGGAACCTTATTTTCCATAAGCATTATGATTAAGTGTAGAATGATGCAAACTATATTTGTTGCAAAACTATACTCGGGTATATGCAAAAGTATTTCCCTGCATTTTAAATTTATACAATCATATCTGGTAACAGGGCTCAGCCTCCTCCACATAAACAGAATAGATTTTTTTTTTTAAACATACCTTTATCAGATTTAGAATATAATTTGTATGTTTTTTCATTATATGACTACATTATACATATAAAAATATTTTTAATAAAAAATAAAATATAATAATTTATATAAAAAAAATATTTAATACAAGAAATTAGTTATTTGAAACATACCTGACAAATATTTTGTCATTACATAAGTCTAAATCCATTCCAGTCTTAACATAAATGATAGCACCAAGTTTAAATGAGTGTCCAAATTTGGCCTGTCTTTGTGCGCAGTTTTTTTAAAGCCTTGTTGATATGTGGGTCCACTCGTAGCAAACTCTTCCGCTTAGTTTGAAATCAAAAAGAGAGGGACCCAAAAACCAAGATTTTCAATGATGATGAATATAGTGACAAACACACAGTTATAATATTTTAAAAATATTTAGAGGCAATGTTTTAAAATCAATCTAAAGGACATTGATATATATATATATATATATATATTTACTATCCAGATATTTAAATGGCGTTTTTAAAAATATTTTTATTCTTCCTTTGTGAACCCTTAAATCAGGCACATGGACGAGGACCTCATCTGAGGCAGGGTTACCAAAGAGTAAGAAAGATCTAGGCACTGAACACAAGAATAACCATTCTTTGCAATGTAAAACTTCTTCAAGTGACCACTCTAAACCTGTGGCTGCTGTTGCTGTGAGTGAACACATTTATGTTGATGCCTTTTCGAAGATAAGAATTGTTAATCCTCTGATTTCAACATCACTGATGAAAACACGGATGGAGGGAAGAAAAATGATTAGTGTTTCCAAAATACATCTAAAATTAAAAACTCCAGACCTTCAAGGGGACTGGGTAACAATTGCTGCTGTTGTTGGTAAAACCGATTCCAAGTCTTCTAGCTCTGGTAAGCCATACTCTATATGGAAACTCAATGACCTGGAAGATCTAGATAATTCAGTGAGCTTTTTTCTTTTTGGAGAAGTTCATAAACATTTGTGGAAGACTGATTTAGGCACTGTTGTTGGTGTCCTCAACCCATCAATCATGGATTCCATGGAAAAAAGTAATAGTGAACCTGCATTCACTATAAAAAATGTCAATCAACTCATGATAATGGGTAAATCAAAAGACTTGGCCTGGTGTGTGGCTAGAACCAAGGCAGGTAACAAATGTATCAAGTTTATAAATAAAAAGCATGGGGACTTCTGTGCCTATCATGTTGCTGCTGAATATAGAAAAACTTCAGCTCAGAGGTTGGAACTTCACGGTAGTATTGCTGGTGTCAGACCAAAATCTTTTGAGAGCAAAGTTTTCTCTAAAGACTGTGCTTACATTTACGGTGGCAAAGTGTACTCTCATCAAAACAGTTCCTCGGCTAAGAAAAAAGGGGTCACTCTTACTAAACTTCAAAATACTCTTAGTCAAGGCAAGCACCAAAAGATAAACACACTCAGCATCAATAACATCAAACCAGAATCCCTGACACCTAAACAAACTGGAAGAATAAAGGAAGATCCAGACGATACTTTCTTAGACCTTATTTCTGTGCCCAGCCCTGGCTCTATGAACCTTGTTGCATTCTTAAAGAATAAAGACAGTAAACGCCTGGTTGCAAGCACCTCAGATTTGAACAAAGGGGCCTGTGTTGTGGAGGTAACCGCAAAAGATCTTATTAAGCAGCATCAGCAGTTAATGAAACAAAAAAGACCAGAGAAGCGAAAAGCTTCTGACATTTTGATGGATAGTTCACCAGTAACATCAATGGCTGGATCCTCTGGAAAATCCCCACCAGGCTCACTAATCACAGATCCTCTTAAACAAGTGCCAACTTTGGGTAAAGGATTTTACCACGGCCAAGAGATAACACTTGATGTTATTCCTAGAGCTATGAGTCTTGCTGATAGAATCAAGGTAAGAGTATTTCATGTTATTGCTGGTGCTTAAAAGAGTTTTTTTGTAAGTAATGGAAAATCAATGGGAAGGGGGGGGGGGGGGGGAATGGATGATTAGTAGCCTAATTTAACTAGGAATGTAATGAGATATGTTTAAGCTTGAAAGTAAAAACGGGTTAATCAAATGAATGTTTTGGCTTGCTGCAGACAAAACAAAGAATTAGACATTCTAAGACTTAGCTTGACGGTCATATGTTAGAAATGGAAGTTGTCTAAAACAAAATGTATATGCTATAGAGATTACATAAAGGAAGTAAAAGAATTTAGGTATTTTTTATGTGAAAAGCTAAATTTTTAGATTCCAATTAGAAAAAAGTAATAAGAAATATAGGGAAATTTAGAACTAAAAGTAAAAGTATTTCCTTCCCACAACGTAGTTCTTCATATTTTATCTTTTAATTAACTGTTTTTTTTAAAAAACATAATGGTTAATTGACCTTGCAGTTGAAAGCAGTGGCCGCCATAAAACAGAAAGGAGGACTCAAAAAAGAAGATCCTAATGCTGTTAGAAAAGTAGAATGCTCAGATGTTGATAAAATAAGCAAAAGGGCAAAAGATGAATATGGTAAGCGTTTAGCAAAAAGATTATTTCCTCAAAATATTGACATTTAAATTGGAACCCTCCAATGCAAAAATCATCAACATGAGTTGTATTTATTTTGTTTGGAATTTCTCAGAGAAAATTTCTTCTGAAGTGCCAAATGGAGTTTCCAAGTCAGTGAAGGAACCACCAAAGAAAAAATCAAGGCTACTTGGGGATGTTGATTTGAACTCAGATGATATCAAGAGTATACTGAAGGCTAAATCAAAACACAAAGGGGCATTAGCAGAGGTTAGTGATGGTCAAATTGGCAGTTATCAATTTCACAAATCAAACCTATGGAATCCATGGCCTGTGACAATGATCTGCCGTTATGACAGTTTGTGGGTTAAACTCAATAGAAATATAAGAACAAAGTATGATAAACAACTTGTATGCAGTCCATCCATTATGTTTTAAACTCAATAGGGATAGGACTGTTCTTTGCATCCTTAAATCTTGACATTCCTTGAATTTTTCTTTTTTTTCTTGAGATGTTTAGTGACTTTAAAAAAGAGACAATAATTTTTAGAATCTGTTTCTATTGTTCATGAGGTTAAATATCAACTTGTAGGGAAATGCATGGGGCTTCTATATAACTTATAGGCTTTCATATAAGTTCAACACTTTAAAGTTGTGAGGAGGATAAAGGATATTTAAAAAAAAAAAAGTGTAATTAGTTGTTTTGGTAATCAGGTACAAAGAAGAAAAAAAAATTACTTGGAATTATTTAATAGAATCTGTTTTTTTTTTTGAGAAAGAAAAATAAAATTTTGAATGTCATATGAAGAAATGGGACCATTTTATGAGCATTTGACCAAAATATAAAAGATTATATACAATTAGTTAAAAAGGGAAATAAATATTCCACAAAGTATTCACAATAATTACAGGTTATTATTATTTTACCTAGCTAAAATTATATACACATTACAAAACAGATCGGTGGACAATTTAAACTTCATCTTGTTTTTTTAAAAAGCAAAGGTAACTTCACATATGCTACTTTGATTGTGGATTTTAAAAAAATTTACCCTCCCACTGTACAATTTCTTTTTAAATCTTTGCTTTCAGGAACTAACAGATTTATTCTATTGTATTTAGTGTTATTTACATTTGAGGCACTTGGAGCATTTTCAGATACAATAATCCACCTAATGCTAAAATAATTCCTCAGTGAAATCAGATGTGAGTTAAATGTTAGGTCGCTTTGGTTCATCTATGTTAGGATTTTCTTTTCAACACTCCTGAAGAGATTATAGTTTGAAATATCAACACAATGGAGAAAAGGGTTTATCTAGTACTGTTTTGATTTCCTTAGGGTGATATATCCATTTATCTACAAGTTCACACCACACACGAATGAATTATATGATTTAACTATGTATGGTTGTCTCACCAATAATTGCCTGAACGCACCATCAATTTTGGTTCTGTTAGCAAAAGAAATTCCATTTGTTGTCATATAATTTGAAATAAAAGAGACTGTTTTGTTTCTGCTTCTCAGTTATCTTCATCAGAAGATTCAGATAGAAATTGGTTGATATTTTCTAAAAGAGACTGTTTTGTTTCTGCTCCTCAGTTATCTTCATCAGAAGATTCAGATAGAAATTGGTTGATATTTTCTCCAGTGAAATTCATGTTCATAGTGATTTTATAGCTTTAACATGTCAAATGTTTCTCAAAATGTTTCTCAAACCTGCTAAACATCAAAATTATTATGAAATCCTGTACATTTTAATTATTTAAAAAATAATTCGTTCAATTCTTCAATTAGAAAATATAGAATAAAAGACAAAATTTTATTAGTGAAAATAACCTGCTAATATAAAATTGCGCTCTCTATTTAAGAGGAATGAAAAGAGTTAATCATTTATTTTAGTGCAAACACTAGTAATTAAATATTTTTTCAAATTCATCCCAGGCTGAGGCTGAAAGAGAGGACGTTTACTTCAATGAGCTAGAAAAGAAAGAGAAGTTGGAGGAAAAATTGCAGAGTGTGACTTCAATTGAAATTAAAGTGTTTACTTGTAAGCAGGTAAATGCAAAGATGTAAACTATTATAATAGTGAAAGTAAATTATATCAAGTATTTTACAGTGTGCTTCTGATATTTGCTAAGGATTTTTAATTTGAGCTTTTAAACAAGGGGCCATCTTCAAAAATAACATCATAATTCTCTACAACACCCCACCAATTGTCCCTATTTCCACTACTGTCCTTTACAAACTGTCCCATGGATAGTCAAAGCAATCCCTGATGGACGACGAAAGTGTGTTGCGGAAAATGAGAAGGGATGCAGTGCTGCAAAATGGTTAAGAATCCTTGCCCGAGAACACTTCTTGATATAACCCCCACCCACCCCGTCAACCATTTTTAATTCCTATCCCCCTCACGTAATATTCCTAGTTCTATGACTCCTGTCTCCATATTTTGTCATAAATTCTAACGACTGTCAATATAATTACACCCTGATTCCTCCTCCTTCATAGCGGCCTGTAACTAGATCAGAGACCATGTTTCGGACCTCATATAACTGTACTGACTCTAGCAGTGATCTTATTTTTAAAAAAAATAAATACATAATTAAAATTGTTTTAACAAGGACTAATATTAACAATTTCTGTAATTTAGTATAATTTTTAAAATAATGTGTCGTCACATTGCTTAACTCCACTTGTCAAGTCACAAAAATTTGACCACCCCTCCCCCTGGACGTGTGACGTCATTCATGGATTTCACCCAAGTCGGCTTCTGGTTGCATAAAAAATTGTAATGAATTGTTTTCCTTTTGGTTTACTTCCAGTGTTTATACACAGCACAGTCGGCTCTAGAATCATGTAAACAAGAAAACCATACGGTTGTCACCAGCAAAGCCAAAAAAAGATTTTTCATGTGTAAAAAATGTAAAAACAGGACCTTTGTAATTGGAGGGAAGTTTCCAACAGAATCTTGCAGGTAAGTTGACCACTGAGAACACTGATGAAGGGATAAAATCTAATGGAGTGAAGCTGACAAAATGAAACAATACATTTTCCCATCTGGGTCCATATGACATGCCTTTTTATTTGTTCTTTCAGTGTTACTTTTTGTAAGAAGCTTGTGATGGCTTCAAGGTTATAAATATAATGCTGATTATTATTTTCTACTGTATGTGTTGTTTATTTTAACTATTTTAATTATATAATCTTCAGAAATTGTGGCACTCTGTCTTATGAAAAAACATCCATGTACAAGGTATTTGTTTGTTTTTTTATTTTTACATTGTACTATTAATTACTTGTAATTTCTTGTATTTACTATTCCATCTTTTTTCTTATTTTTGTGTGTGTAAATTCTACACATTTATTCCTGCTTTGATTAATTAATTTACAATGGGTTTAGCTGTATTCAATGTTACTTATATTTATAAATTATCAACAGGTGCGGTCAGGGCCAAAGCTTGATTCTGAAGTTCTTAATCTTCGTGGAGATGAAGTCAAGTTTCTCAGTAGCATGGATCAGAAAGTTTTCTTAAACACAGTCATTGACTAGGTATTTGCTTGAATATTGAATAGGATCTTGTATTGCTGTGATAAACATCAGGTGACTAACATATTTATGCACTTGTTTATGTGACTTTTTACTCTACATTACACTCCTTATAACTCCTTGATACAGCACTTTGACTTATCAGAGGTAATCTTTTGGGCTTATCAATATGTCTATCATTTTATCATTGAGTAATTTTATTCAAAAAACTTTTTTAGTTTGTAAAATAAGCTTAAAATGCTTTGGCAATGTTCTTTTTGTGAAGAATTGATTTTATTTTCAATATAGTTACATTAAAGGTTATTTAAATCTCAGGATTCTTTAATTTTCAATGATTTACCCGTATTCATTATTTCAAAATAACTTTTTGAACTCTGATAAAGTGGAAAATATTCAATCTCATGATTTATTTCAAGCAGTGCTGCAGAAGAGGGAGGTGCCAGAATTTCCCTCATGGGTCCTTGGTCCTCTTGTCCTTTCTCCTCACCTCACCCATTTTTTTCTTGTATTGTCTTGTCTTTTTTTTTAAATTTAGATTTTGGCATCACCATTGGTATCCTTGGCTGGATTCATTTAACCCATTCAATATGTTACAATTATTCAATGGAAGGTAGTAAAATTAAGGGACTAAAATTCCATTTGACCTGATGATTTTTAACTTAAAATCCCCGCTTTCTGTTTATCAAAACTTTGTCATGTAGCATATCAAAATTTAACTAATTGAACAAGAAATATCTTAAAGAGTGATAATGCATTACATAGAGAAAAAACGTTAGGAGTAATATGACAGTGGTATGCAAAAGTGAAAATTAAAAAAAAATATAAACAATTCTACTCACCAACCCATAAATCGGGTAAGAATAATCCAATCAAGACAAATATTTCATTAGCTCAAGAAATTGCTAAGTTATGAATTTTTTCTCAACATAATAGTCTTGAATAAATGTTCCAAAAGTTAATAATAATAACTATTCTAATCTGGTACACAAATATTTACACATGTTTACAAACTATATAAACGAATCAGGCCATCATTTTGAATGAAAGACCCTGAAACATCCTTTACGATGGTGAGGTTTGGCCTCACAACCAGTGTGTGAGTATCCGTTTAGTAGCAGTAGAGCAATAGGCACAAGATCGGTCATGTTCTTCATAATCTATGATGTGTTGCGATTCATTCGTCCTTTCAAGTCATCCTGTCTCTGGGCCCTTTCCTGGTGTTCTTACCATTGGATGGAATGTCCCATTCCCAGTTAGCTGACATATTAATGTAAGTTTATAGTCCTTCAGACGCATTCGGTTTTGATCTGCTGCTTTGCATAATGAAAACAATATGTAGGAGTTCACCTGGGTGACTTCCAACAACCAGAAGAAAATTTTCTTCCACCATTTTATGGTTTTTTGATCATACACAGAGTGGTAGGTTACTTTCTGATCTAGCTTATCACAGCCATTCATTTTTTGATTGTAAATATGAATCATTTCAAGTTTGTCCATTTTCTTGGTTTTGGTAGTATGTACCCTTGCATCAGTTGACACTAGTATTACATTTTTTTTGGCCTTTTTATCTCAGAATGCTACACAAAGGATGCTTTTTGGGTTGCTTAGGTACCATTTAATTTCTTTGTGTTGTAAAGATAAAGAAGCTGAAGCCAAGTATGAAAAACTTGGACAGCTTGTCCTCCATCTTTATCCACTTATGGGTTATATGAAGTGTTTGCACCAAAATATGTCAAAATGTCTACAGCATAACCAGTGGAGGAATTGCACAGACCAAAAGTTGTTAACCCATTCAATCCCGGTCACTCAGAAATTTTATACTCTGAATTCCCAGCCAAAGGGAAATAACTCTGCACTTAGCGTAGGTTGCTTCAGGAAAAAATTAATAACAAATCTATCTTGCCATATATTTACATGAAATAAAGTGAATTGTATCCAGAAATGTTGCTCTACATGAATAATTATCATTGGATCCTTTTGTATGATACTGATTTTTGTAGGATGAAATGAAATGACAGAATGACAAAAATGAGGAAAAAATTGAAGGGAAAAAATGTTAGTACCTTACAAGAAGTTATATTTATTTTAGTTTAGATTATTGTGAAAGGCTGCAAAGCAATGTCCTTTGCATAAATGCACCTTGCACACGAGGCATCCATTGGAAGTTTCTATGGGTCTATTTGTAGGGGTCTTTCGCTTCGCTCTTGAACATTCATAGCATGTTTTCTTCCTGCCATACAATCTACTTGGCTGATGCATTGTGTGGTCAGCTGTGTTAGTGCCAGTTGCTGCAGGGCTGTCAGTCACAGTACGGTGCCTTGCAGATGATCCAGCCATGAGCTGCTGCATTAGTTCAAGGCGAAACTCCAAGTGTGTCTTTGATTTTTGGCTAGGATGCCGTTGAGTGTACTGTTTTTTGTATACAATGAAGGCGTTGATTGAGGCAACCTGAAGTAGAAACCATAGAAGAGACCTCCACCATTTCCTACTTCTTCTGCCAATGGGATAGTAGGATCTTAACTGATCTACACCACCTATACCCTTGTTGTAATTGTAGACAGGTGTTGGTATGTGGACATCAACACATCCAGCGGCTGTGTGCGCTGTGTTGTTGACATAGTTGGGTGCGAATTTGTTGACAAAACTTGAACAGGCCTTTTGTCATGAAAGAAACATGCCACAAGGTTTCCAATTTGCCTAAATCGCACTCCTAATTCAGTAGCTGATTTTTTAAGCTTCAGGTTCTTTAGTTCATTCGGCCAACCTTTGCTAGAGGGCCTAATAGTCGCACATGGATATGTGCCACGATGAAGCAAGTCCTCGGCAAGCTTGACACTAGTGAAGTAATTGTCATAAAAAAAATGGTGATTCTTGTCCAGATAAGGCTCACCCATTGTAAAAACAACATGATATCCCAGACCATTGGGCATATTTACAGTAGACTTTCCAGTATACACGTTGAAATTATACAAATAACCACTATGTGGATCTGCAGCACACCACAATTTAATGCCCCATGCAGTGGGCTAATTTTTATATAGTTTAAACATTAATAGCCCTACATATGCCACCATGGCTTCATCAATAGAAAGCTTCTTCTCCTGCTTCATAATTGCAAGGGAATTTTCCAGGACGGTGTCAATTAGAGGACGGACTTTGAAAATGGGATCATGGCCTGGCTCCCCTCTTGGAATAAAATTTGCGTTATCATTCAGATGAAAGTATTTTGCAATAGCTTCATATCTGTTTCTGGACATGATTTTTGAAACAGCTGCAACATTTAGTAGCTCATTTGTTGACCAATACAGCCTGTAATGAGGCAATACATGAATGCCAAACATGAAGTTAATATAAATGAAGAGCTTGAAGTCTGAAATGTCTATAGGCTTCCAAGTTGTGTCTGGTTTTGCGAGAGTTGGTTGTAGTGCATACAGATTAGTTTCTTTAACACAGTGTCTGTAGAATTCTTCAGGAATGAACAGTGAAAAATAATCATATGCTGTGAATAAATCATCAGCATTAATACAGTTGCTTGGACCTGTTGGTTCAGAAAATTCCTGAACGTCTACTTCAGTCAAAATACTTGACCACACATGATCAACATGGTCACCATCCTCGGTGACTTGTCCACTCGCTCTAGGCCTAACCATAGTACTAATATCTTCATCATTGGTATCAGAAATGTCACTTTCCACATTATTAATTAAATCACAATCTACATCAGACTCATCATCATCAATAGCAGTTTCGAATTGTTCATCATCTTCATCTAAATGAGACGGCCCAGCACCATCATTTATCAAAGTTTGCAGAAAATTAACAGCCATTTTTCAAATCACTATATCTCAGCATTGGATCAACGTAATGACGCAAAATTTGGTAGTAAGCTCCCTTAGCCTCGTCTCGTTATGTTCGAGATTTCCATTTTAAAGGCGATAGTTCCGTTGCAATACAGTAATGCCTGAGCCGTATATTTTGTGGCCGGGTTTGGCCGTTACGGGGTTGAAGCGGTAGTGGCCAGATATGGCCGTTACGGGATTGAATAGGTTATGGGGTACTTGCTAGGCTTACTGGCATTGTATTGTTTAAACTGCCACCTGCCGTTATTGCCTATTACCATTTCATCTACACCGAGTTCCTGAAAGGGGTTAAATGCCATTCTGAACTTATTCAGGAGTAGGTTCATAAAAGTTTCAATTTTATTTTTGCCTGCAGATTTTTCATCGCCACAGTGTTGCATGGAGTGATAAATTTCCTGAAACCTCTTTCTGTTAAATAAATGGTGAATACAATGGATATAGGATTCAGCCGACATAACCAATAATCCACAAGAGCTGGCCTTTTTATACATGCTCATATAAATCAAAACGGCTATAAACTTATCTAGTTCATGTCTAGAAATGTCCTTCAATCTGCTATATACAGAGCATCTAAGTGCAGGTGTGTTAACTTGTACTTTTCTTTTGGCAGTGTTCTTCTTACATCTTGTTAATTCTTCATTCTGTTACTGTCCTTTTTCCTCTTTCTGGTCTTCCTTTTCTCTCGTCTCTATTCTTTTCCTGTCCCTTTCCGGGGACTCTTACGCCGTTTTCCGCTGCTGGTTCTATTATTTGGGGGGGGGGGGGGGTGTCATCTTCATTACTGTAGCCGATGCGTAGCTTTTTGTGGATGCTGTTTGGCGCCTACAGGTTGTACAGAGCTTCCACTTACTCCCATTTTAACTTAAACTCGGCTCCTTCATTATGATTTCAATTGAGATTTGATAGGCCATAGGGCTACATAGCATTATCACAATAGTTCCGGATTTGTTATAGGTCCTTAGTTGTACTTTCAAATTCATGGTCACAGTTTTTTCACTTGGTTATACTAATTATTGACTCCCAATAACCCAGCTCTATAATTATAATTGAAATATTAAACAAAATTAAGGTGCCTATAATCAAATACCATATGCATTTTCAAATTACACAACAGTACATATTTACATTATAAAACAATAAGCAAATGATTTAAATAGCATCTACCAATAATTAATCTGTAAAGGACCTATTTCTTATTAATGCAAGCCAAATTTTAAATTACTCTTGTTTTGAAAAACTACCACTAATGCTAGTACTTTTTCCACCTTCAGATAATGGGCTAGAAAAAATTATTTTGGCCCATAATAACAGAACTTATGCTTACAAAGGCTGCCCATAGGGCAAAGTGCGTCGAGTGTTTGCTTTCCTTCTTACACCTAGGCCAAACATTTTTTGAGCTCTTGAAAATGTTAGTTGCTTGTAATTAGGATGTGAGATTCCTGAGGAGATAAACAAAAGAATTTATGACATCTTCTATCATACCAGGTTTTAAAAAATTAATTGAAAAGAACTTTTTAGCAGTCGTAATAAAATCTAATGTGGGGAAAAAGTTTTAACCCTAAAACTGTCAAGAACATTTTTCTGTAGCATCAGGCCCTTTTTAGCATTTTCATATACTTGGCAAAAATGACTAAATCCCAGACCAAATGAATTCAGTGACTTAAACAAGTAAGGGAGTTGGGGCACAGTGGATCTTATTTTTTTCAATATTTAAAAAGTTTTCATAGATATTTTAATGTTGCATGTGCAAATTGATTGTATTACATCATGGACATGGATAGGAATCCTTAAAATGTGGCTAAATGTAATATACTTGCTCACAGAGCATTTCAAAGTGTGCAGGGGTAAGTGATTCACTGAGCCCCGGTACTGGGGCACAGTGAATCACTACCTGGGGCATAGGGAATCAATATGGAAAAAATGAATCAGAATTTGAAATTGACTTAAATTATAGTGAGGGTTGTGAATTTAAGGCAATTATTGCACTAAATGTTATTTTTCATATAAGAACCTTTTATAAATTTATAAGAACCTTATATAAATTCAAATATAAACAGTCACAAAACCTCCCATGGACTCAAGACAATGAAAAATGCAGGCAAACAATTTTTAAATGAATCTTTATTTTTTTATTTATTTGTAATACCAAACAATTTAATTATAAAATAAAATGACAAGCAAACAATAACCAATAACTGCAAAAAATCAACGCAGAAAATCCCCATAAGCTGATAAATCTACATTAAATTTGAAATGGCGAGCAACACGAGCAGTCCCTCCATGGAGCAGTGGCCTGGGCAATTTACCTGCAACATCCTCAAAGGATATATCCTCAACTTGTGGAAAAATAAAGGAGAAAGATGTAGGTCTCTCCCGACGAAGAAATTTAACTTCAAACTCCATGTCATTGTTTAAAATTATTCCGACATACATCATTAAAGTTTTTTTTGTGGAAAACTTGACAAGCACATAATCATCACAATTTAAATTGCAGCGTACTGGGATGACTATTTCACTTTCAGAACATTCTTCATCATTGTCACTGAAATCAGTGAAGTCATCGCAAAATGTTATTTTGTCAACTTCATCACATGAGGTTTCAACATCACTACCAGTAGGCCTATCCAAAATTAATTTTTTACAAACATTTGATGTTCTGCAATTGACTTTCTGTTTCTTTGCTTGTCTAATACTTTCCTCGTGTCTCAATTGCTCTTTGACTGTGTCACAGAACGGGTGTTACAGAGGAGGGCTCCGGTCCTGACTTATCACAGACGGTATTGATGTAGTAGTTTTCAGTACAGGACCGCTCCTCTCTGTGATTTATATTGTGGGTATCTAGGCGTTGGGACAGACAAAAGCACAACGTAGACAAACGTAAACCGAACAACTCCAACTCCAGGTGTCCAGATGATAAAGGAAAATATATTTATTACTCAAATTAAAAAAACTCTTCTATATTCTTCACTAACTGTCAGCTACCTACTCCCTATATGAATCTCTAAAGCTATGACTGTTCATTGTTTCGTCTCAACTATGTTCAACTAGTCAACTATAGTCTCTTGGTTTCTCTTGCCACTCCTTTTCTACTTCCCCCGGAAATTGCACCCCAGCGCGTTTAGCATTAAATAAATGTGGTGCTACATAACTACATATCAGGAAGTCCCGAACAAAACATTATATAAATTACATGAATAATCACTGGAGCGCCATTGTTCAATCCCAGCCCAGTCATTTGTGACATATGTCCCCTCTTCAAGAAATTTTTCAATACATTGACAAATTTCAAAAACTCCACAAATGACCAACCTACAACTCTATGCATTACACAATCACATGGGTCCAGCTCTTATTCTATGCTTCGCTGCGTCTTTTATCACCTATACTCATCTTCAGTTTTTTCATAGAAAATAAAAATGGCAACACAAAGCATCATGCATATGTCAATAATAAGCAACAAAATTAATAATCGTCTACACCAACATGAACATTGTACCTTAAAAGCTCTAACCTAAACAAAAAAACATTAAACAAATCTGCTCTGTCATTAAGATATATTGATCTCAGAATCCTGGTTAACCCTGTAATAACCAGACACCAAAATTATCTTCAATTTCCACATTGACAATATCTTCCTTAGTTGCATCCTCAAAATCACCATATTCTATGCAACTTCTGAACATGTGTCTCTAATACAATAACTCTAAACTTCTATCATAGTAGACTTAACCCCTAAGTCTTAATCTCTTCATCCAATTCCACGGATTTGGTTGAGTGATTATCCATTTCTAACTCACACATTCACACATAGTGTAGGGTATAGCCGCGCTGTCCATGCTACACCCACACATTACCCAGTGTGGGAAATAGCTAACCTAACCAAGCTATCCTACACATTACCCAGTGCATGTTATAGCTGATACACATTACCCAGTGCAGGTTATAGCTGATACACATTACCCAGTGCAGGTTATAGCTGATACACATTACCCAGTGTAGGTTATAGCTCACCACCTGATGCTACTCTACACATTATGTAATGTAGGCCTACCAGACATCCTTTGTTATCTCACACCTCTCTAAGTTAGACAGACTCGCTCTCTGTAATGCTGTCTTAGTTAAAACCAGCCATGTACCTTATACTTATACTATGCAATTATCAAACCCACCAACACCCTAAACATTTTCTATACCACAAGCCATTATGTGCCCTGCACACTCTTGTGTAGATGAGTACCGGTGATATCCATAACAGCATCCTTGTTATGATATAAATAACCATCATAACTGAAACCTTATAAACTCACACACACCATCTTCTTAACAATAGCACAGGGGCAGTGACCCGCATATATAATTCATTACAATATGTATAACGCAACCCAACAAGTGTTAAAACACATGATTATACTCATTATCAGCATTATTTAAATTACACAAGTTTTTATTAAAAAAATGCATGTGTGAAACAGAAAGCTAAAATAAAGATAGCACAACAAAATTAACTAAAATTACTAGAGTCTTAAAAACATGCCTAATGTCTCTTTCAGAAAGTCTCCTTGGTGACGCTATAGAAATTATTCTCCTACTAAACTAAACACTCTGTCTCCATCTACCTAAACTGCCTCCAAACTGTAAACACTCTGTCTCCGTCTACCTAAACTGCCTCCAAACTGTAAACACTCTGTCTCCGTCTACCTAAACTGCCTCCAAACTGTAAACACTCTGTCTCCGTCTACCTAAGCTGCCTCCATACTGTAATCACTCACACAGAAATACTAAACTACTTGTCCCACGATGACGTCATAGACAATATCGGGAATGCACACTACTTTAACATTTCCAGAAACATATGGTGTGCTGATTGTCACTATTGCCTTCTCTCCTTTTAGCCTTGCACCATTCATCAGCACGACCGTGCACCTCTCTCCTGTCAACTTGCTGTCATTTACT
Source organism: Omphiscola glabra (assembly GCA_964017045.1). NCBI lineage: Eukaryota > Metazoa > Mollusca > Gastropoda > Lymnaeidae > Omphiscola > Omphiscola glabra. The sequence continues at coordinate 38,237,347 of OZ024799.1, forward strand.
AAGTCTTTCCTGACCACTATGTCACTACACAGATAATGTCTGAATACTTGAACTCTTTTATCCCCAACTAACCCATAGACACTTTTCTTCACTCCGATGCCAATTGAAATTCCTCCTATAATAATTTCATCTTCACTATCACTTATTTTCTCTTCACCACTCTTGATCACACGTGACCTATTGTTCTCCTTCTTCACTAATGACTTTCCTTTCTTTTCTTCACACTTCTTTTCCTTTCCTAATCTGAAACACGTGGCTGCCGTTTTCACCTCACAGAAACTAAAATTTCTATCTCTCCTGTCACTGACGACTGGGCAATTCCTCAATACGTGCCCCTGTTGGTGACACTTGTAGCACCGACGATGAAATCGACATCTCACGGCAATGTGTCCTGGGCGTAAACAGCTGAAACAGACTCGTGGCCAGTTGCATTCTCTAGCCAGGTGTCCACTTTCATAGCAACGAAAACACCGGCGCTCGTTGCAGCAATCTCGTGCCAGATGATCAGTTGAGTAGCATCTGTAGCACTGCAGTATGTTAGTGCAGTACCTTGCTATGTGACCTACACGATGACACCTATAACAAAGTGATGCGTCCCACTGCCTGACTTGGCGGTACACAGCTGATCTTCGATCCTCTGTCTGTCTGCACCACGATTGCGTCATCTTTGCCTTGACACCCTCTGTTTAATCCAGGTAACGTCTGTCGTCCAGCTCTTAGGTCAGCCCTGTCTATCTCCTGTTGCCTAGATCCCGAACGAGCCCCCAGATGTCACAGAACGGGTGTTACAGAGGAGGGCTCCGGTCCTGACTTATCACAGACGGTATTGATGTAGTAGTTTTCAGTACAGGACCTCTCCTCTCTGTGATTTATATTGTGGGTATCTAGGCGTTGGGACAGACAAAAGCACAAGGTAGACAAACGTAAACCTAACAACTCCAACTCCAGGTGTCCAGATGATAAAGGAAAATATATTTATTACTCAAATTAAAAAAACTTCTATATTCTTCACTAACTGTCAGCTACCAACTCCCTGTATGAATCTCTAAAGCTATGACTGTTCATTGTTTCGTCTCAACTATGTTCAACTAGTCAACTATAGTCTCTTGGTTTCTCTTGCCACTCCTTTTCTACTTCCCCCGGAAATCGCACCCCAGCGCGTTTAGCATTAAATAAATGTGGTGCTACATAACTACATATCGGGAAGTCCCGAACAAAACATTATATAAATTACATGAATAATCACTGGAGCGCCATTGTTCAATCCCAGCCCAGTCATTTGTGACAGACTGGAGTGTCAGTCAGGATCAATTTTTTGTCCTCTTTTTCTACCTCCCTGTGTTTTTCTCTGTTTTTCTTTTGGAAATGGGCTAATGTCTTCAGGTAAAATTTTTGAGGTTGAGGGTTTATCAATGCCTATTGCTGGAGGAGTAGAAATCGCAGTTGATGATGTAGGAATAGCCTGTGATACGATTTTTGTATTTCGATTATTTTCAACAAAATCTTCAGTCTCTCTGCATTTATCATTTTGGTTTTGACTTGTGTCTGGTTGTTGAAAGGGGCGATCAGTTACATAGGATGAAAGAAATTCCTCAGCAGTAAAAACTCCAGGATTGAATGGGGAAATTCCTGTGCACTGAAATCCTGCTGTTATATTTTTCGGGGTAAATGCCAGAGGATAGGCATTGCCTAACAAGCTGGCAATGTCATGAATTGTAATTGGTTGACCGGGGTGATTAATCATAAATGCATTGGCAGCTTGGTTATAATAACTTTTAAAGGGACCATACACTGCTCTTCATCATGGGTATCAGAAATGTCACTTTCCACATTATTAATTAAATCACAATCTACATCCGACTCATCATCATCAATAGCAGTTTCGAATTGTTCATCATCTTCATCTAAATGAGACGGCCCAGCACCATCATTTATCAAAGTTTGCAGAAAATTAACAGCCATTTTTCAAATCACTATATCTCCGCGTTGGATCAACGTAATGACGCAAAATTTGGTAGTAAGCTCCCTTAGCCTCGTCTCGTTATGTTCGAGATTTCCATTTTAAAGGCGATAGTTTCGTTGCAATACAGTAATGCCTGAGCCGTATATTTTGTGGCCGGGTTTGGCCGTTACGAGGTTGAAGCGGTAGTGGCCGGATATGGCCGTTACGGGATTGAATAGGTTATGGGGTACTTGCTAGGCTTACTGGCATTGTATTGTTTAAACTGCCACCTGCAGTTATAGCCTATTACTATTTCATCTACACCGAGTTCCTGAAAGGGGTTAAATGCCATTCTGAACTTATTCAGGAGTAGGTTCATAAAAGTTTCAATTTTATTTTTGCCTGCAGATTTTTCATCGCCACAGTGTTGCATGGAGTGATAAATGTCCTGAAACCTCTTTCTGTTAAATAAATGGTGTATACAAGGGATATAGGATTCAGCCGACATAACCAATAATCCACAAGAGCTGGCCTTTTATACCTGCTCATATAAATCAAAACGGCTATGAACTTATCTAGTTCATGTCTAGAAGTGTCCTTCAATCTGCTAAATACAGAGCATCTAAGTGCAGGTGTGTTAACTTGTACTTTTCTTTTGGCAGTGTTCTTCTTACATCTTGTTAATTCTTCCTTCTGTTACTGTCCTTTTTCCTCTTTCTGGTCTTCCTTTTCTCTCGTCTCTTCTCTCTTATTTTCCTATCCTTTTCCTTTCCGGGGACTCTTCTGTCCTTTTTCTGCTGCTGGTTCCATTCTTGGGGGGGGGGGGGGGGGGGGGGGGTCATCTTCAGGGCTGTAGACCGGCCTTCTCGTGTAGTTCAGATACTGTTCAGTTATATTCTTGATTGGATGCAGTAGTTCCAAGATTCAACTTTGACGGGCCTTATGTCAAATATTCCGCCTATTCTGGGGAGCCTGGGATTGGTTGATCCTCATATGAGATGACATTGTAGGATCCAGGCACAGATGGGTCATGGCTTTCTATCCCATCCATTGTTGTCTTTGTATGTGACTTTGCTCCAGGTCCCTCCATTGATGTGTTATAATCTGATTCTGGCACATAAGGTCACATAACCCCTCATAAGTTTTCTGTTGTACGGAATTTAACCCAGTTATCCAAGTTTATGCTAAGGTTTGTGTGAAATGATCTAAAATTGTCACTGCTAGGGATTAAAGAATTACAACTATTTCTATATCGTTCACTGTGGAAACCTGCTTGTGAAAGTAAAAGTATTTTGACTGCTTCATAATCAGTTTCTATGTGGTGATTTTTAAGCGTAGTTCCTGAACCCATTCCCTCATTGGAATCCCACATTTTTCTGCAACGTCTTGAAATGAAATTAGATAACTGTTAAAATCCATTTTCCCATCATAATTCTGTAGGTTTTTGTTTGCTTTGTTGGTATTTGTGAGTTCTATCACTGTCCTGGACTGGATGAGTTGTTCCCTCTGACTCTAATATCATTCTTTCGACTGCTATACTTTCATTTGATTCTCTGTCTTCTATCTCTTCATTGGCAATCCTTTCTGCTAATCTTTCTTCCCTTTCCCTATCTAATCTTTCCCTTCTTTCCTCGGCCTCTAGTCTTTATTACTTTATAATTTGTTATATTTTATAATTTCTTTCCCTTCTAATCCTAACTTAATCGCCTCCTGCCTAATTCCTTGTATTCTTCTCTTCTATATTTTGAGGGCCCACAATCAATGAATTGATCATTCTGGCTCCTATGTTTCAGAGGGATTGACTATTAGTTACCATTCTAACTAACTTACCAATGATAATGCGCAGCTCCACACGATAATCCACATGGTGTTACCGCTTGCACCGTAATTATAGATCCCGGGGTGCTCACGTCACAACAGGAACCTTGAACAATGTCGTTAACACAAATCACTTTGCGAATGTAAACCACATCCGGATGGGCGAATGAGAGAACTGGGATGTGTGATTCCCAGTCTTTGAGATGATGCATTGACACTTTTGAGAGTAGGATCTTGGGGCTCCCTTGAATGGCTCAACCATAAGATGGGTGTAACGGGGTGCTAAAACGTTGGGTTATGCTTAGATCTTATTTAAACTGGCTACCATTTGTGTGATAGAATTTCAACTGGTTCCACACAATGTTCCATTCTAACTGTAACTTACCAATTGTAACATCATCATTATTTGAGTTGATGATAATACATTTATTTGATAACTAGATGTATCTACTTACTTCTATCTTTTTATTAATTAATCACTTTTTTACTGTCACCACATCTTCAATAATATGAGTCAGAAGGAATTTAACATCACTATAATATTTATTCACGACTATTCACAATAATAACAAGTCTCCGATATTGGAGGAAGATAATACATTGTCTTACTGCTTCACATAAGTAATATCACACACAAGCTGTTATAGAATGAAACTTTGCAAGCGCAAAATATAAACCTCCATACTGTTGATCATATAACCGTTATCTCCCCTCTACCCTTGACATTCATCTAATTCACTTCCTGTACATATTAATTTACTAAAACAATATGTCATCCGAGATAAAATAATTGTGTTCACATTTGACCTGTTACACCAATGATAATGCGCAGCTCCACAGGATGATCCACACGGTTTTACCACTTGCACCTTAATCATAAATAGTATAAATCTATGGCCTTTGCTTGAAGGTGTACTGATAGGTCCAATTATGTCAATGGCTACTTTTTCGAAATTTCTCCCGATTGTATCTGTGGGTTGAATAGGAGCCGTGTGTTTTCCACCAATTGAATTTTTTTTAAGCAAGGTTGACATTTGCCTATGTAACTTTTTAAGTCTTTTTTAATCCCAGGCCAGAAGAAATTTTGTAATATTCTGTTCAAGGTTTTCTTGATTCCCATATGTCCAGCTAGAGGACTATCATGTGCTGTTTTGATTATTAATTTCTTAAAGAGATAGGAACAACTATTTGAGATGCATTAATCTGACCTTTGTTGAATTTTCGAATGAGTAATTTTTTATATATGTATTGGGGACCTCTGAATGGTATTCCTTTGTTATCCATTTTTTGTTTTATTTTCTGTATTTCAATATCCTCTTCTTGAAGTTTGATTAACTCATTAATGGTGATAGGTTTGTTGTCATCAATAACTTCTTCTGGGAAAACTTTATCTCTGTGTTCTTTACTCATTTGTTGTCTTGTAGTGACAACATTAATGGTCTCCATATTGAGGCCTTTTTGTTCTATCCATTTAATGAATAGTGCCTGAGAATTACTGGGTATGCCAGGATAGTTTCCTATGAGTAGAGGACAGATTGAGTTGTCCATTACTGTGGCTATGACAGATAATGTAATCCATGGACAGTCTATGTTAACTTTGGCCTTTCTACATTCAATTTCTGTGTTGTTGGCTAGTGTTACTTTAGTTGTTTCTTTAATATAATTGCATGGCTTCACATATTTGAGTCAACAATTGTTGTGCAGCCTGTATCTCTAAGACATTGCACAAGTTGGTTGTCAATGTAGGCTGGAAAAAATTATAGTTTTCCATCTGTGTGGCATGCTGCTGCTATGGTCTCTCCTGGTCTATTTGTATTCTGTCTTGGGTAGTTATTCTGTTGTCTGGGTTGCTATCTATTATTGTTTCTTTGTCTTTCCCTACTTCTGAATTGATGATTGTATGGTTCTCTATAGTTACCTTTATTGGGACTGGCATTTGGTGAAATTCTATGTGTTCTAAAATCATTCCTGTAGTAGTTCATTTCCCTTAGTAATTTTCTACACTCTGATTTTCTATGCCCTATTTTGCCACAATGAAAACATGCATTGTGTGATGCATATTTTGTGTAGGTATTGTAATTGTTACTATTATAATTAGCAGGTAGGCTATTAAATATATGACTTTGGCTTTTCCAGGATTTTATATTAGGTTTGTTCTCTATGATTACAGCTGCTATTGGTCTTCTATCAAGTGTTTCATTGGGGTGTGCATCTTTAAATGTGCAGATAGCATCTGCTAGGTCCTTTTCTGTTTTAATTTTCCTTTATTTTAAAAATGTGAATAACGGTTCAGATGAATGTCTCAAAACTTTGTCTACTAAAAATATGTCTAGCAGTGCTTTGGGGTTGGTTATATCAATTTCAGCTAGCACTAACCATTTCATCATGTTGTCCTTAATATTAAAAAGTGCTGTGTGGGGATCAGAGGTTCTATCAATCCTGATTGAATGAAATAGTTTCCTGTAGTCATCCACCGAACGCCCAAAGTATTTGAGTAGTGAAGCCTTGATACTTTCATAATGTTTCTTCTGTTCATCTGTTAGAGAACTAATAATATTGAGGCATTTTCCACTTAGTTTGCTGATTAGAATGTCAGGCCATAAATTTTCTGAATAGTTATGCGTTTTGCATATTCCTTCAAATTGAGTTAAGTAGCTGGTAATGTCTTCTTTTTCTGAAAAATCTCTAAATTTGGGTTTGTATATATTTGAGTGGTCTCTGTTTCTGTGGCTTTCATTTCCAGCTTGACGTTTTGCTGTCCCTAGTTCAATTCTTTTTAATTCTAATTGTGCTTGTCTTTCTTTTTCTCTATCATTTGCTTCTTTTTCTCTATCATTTGCTTCTCTTTCTTTTTCTTCTTTTAGTGCATTTCTAGTAGCTAGTCTATCTTGTCGTTGTCTATCAAGTTCTGTGGTTACAAAATCAAATTTCCATAATATAGTGTAATTCTTAGCCTCCATGACCTCCGCCACTGTGGTTATTCCACAGCATTTTCCACACTTGCAGGGGTAGAGCAAATAACAAGTTATATGAAACGGCTTATCATGCAGTAAGATTTCTTGAAATAAGGCTACATCCTCTATGACTATCTTGGCCGGCGATTGAGACACACACACACACAAATATAATCACAAATTGTACTAACTCCAACTAACTGACTCACTCCAGGAATTCTAATCCCAACATGTTACTTATAGAAACATGTAGCTTTCTATTAGCATTTTTTATTTTAGTAATAATAAAGTTGAATTACAAGAATGATATTAGAGCAGGCTTTTTTTGGACGAATTCCACTCATGACAAATTTTTCAGGTCCAGCTCTGCTCCAGCAAAATTTAAAGGGTGTTAAGGGGGTGCTGAGGATTTAAAGAAATATGTTTGTCACCTACCCATCTTCTCCAGCTCTTTCTAATCTTTTTTCTATTTTTTTTTTTTTTTTTACATCCCTTTACCAAGTCTAAGGAAATGATTCCTGAATTATTATGCATTAAAATTTACATTAAATCACTCATTTGTGCTGCACTGCACTAGATTTTTAAAATTATATCGCGTACAATACTTTTATCTCTTGTATATATATTATGCTTCTGGTGTGACTCATGACTGCTTCCATTTCTGGCTGCTTCCTAATAAGTGAATTTGGTGGCAAGATTATTTTTGTTGCTTTTGGTAAATGCTTTGTATTTTGAGACATATGTTTGGGTATTGGAAATGGCGTTGTTTCCGGATAGCGCGCAAAATATAATTCCCGATAACTACCTGTACGCTAAATGATTTTTTTCTTTTCGAAAAATGGAATCGTGTCATTTTAAAAATGGTGTAGTTAATATTCGTTTAAAAGTGTTTGGGACATCACAATATTAATATAGTTCATGGGCGTGAAATAAAAAGTGTGCAGTGGCTTATCATGGAGGGAACGGGTGAAGCAAAAATTGGGATTCTTTAATGTGCATTACTTGGTTTCGTGTTTTGTCAAGTAACTTTAGTAGATTGGAAGTTCACACATTGATATCGCCAATGTTTGGCGACCTATAACTAGTAGGCAATATAATAAGCTTCGCTTTTTCAGGATTTAAAACCCTTTTCCTTAAAGATAGATTTGGATAAGATTTCATTAAATATTTATTTATAGGAAAAGCTTCATCTGCAACTATAAAAAATCATACATCCCCTTCAATACCTTGAATATTTTTTTTCTATTTCAAAAAAGGAAAAAGTTTCAATTTGAATATGGTGTAATAAATATTCGATTTAAAAGTGTTTGGGACGTCAGAATATTTAATATAGTTCAGGGGCATGAAATAAAAAGTGTCCAGAGTTTTTCGAGCAACATTCCTGCTGCACGACTAAAACTTACACCACAATGCAGTCTATACAAAAGGTCATGATCAGCATATAAATACGTCACTAAGTCAAGCGCAGGACGAGCGTACACTAACTTATAAAACTCTCTAACACAAACTGCACGTAATAAACATAATATTCTGTCGCAACAATTATCAATGAACTCCTATGCTCGACATATCCCCCCTCTTCCGTTTCAGATTTAACTAAATCGACACCCACACAAAAAATTCACACAATTGTCATCAATTAAAAACCTTCAGATAAAACGAAATATTGTTTAGTATCTCTGAAAATCTACAGAGTTATGATGCACCACAATCAAAAGCAATCATTCGTACATAATTTAATTATCATTCAAGACTTAAAAATTCATGTACGACTCTAAATTAAAGAAATGAGAGCGATGAAATTCAACAATAAAGCCTGTATGTCATGCCCCGACTAAGACTGTCCACTACTTGTCTTCTAGTAGACTTTCTGCGGTAATGTGACAAACCCTGGGGATTACAACCCGAGTAAAATTTAACATTCCGGACCCAATCCCTAAAGACTGAAATGTGTCCTTTTCAGATTTTGTCTCGGCTATCTAAGATACAGCTCTCTGCAATAAAATCAAAACCTGAGCAACCCTGGCTCATTTTATCTACTAATTCATTTTCATTACCGATACATTGTCTCTTTGTTAGCCGAAGACGAAATCTCATTTAACCTTGTCTCCCATCATCTAGATGGGGTACAGAGAGCATGCTGTATTATGTCCCACTCGGATGGCTTTGACGCTCCCTGCACTGTCTTCCCGCCTTGTCACCTCATATATTTTTTTAACGCGACACAGCCAAAACTGCTTGCCCTCACCTTTTTTTGTTGCCCCTTTGAAACTCTCATGGATAAATCACGTCTGGTGCGGTTGGTTACCCAGTTTCGCGGCAACAGGACTTGTCTTCACCCTGCTCCAGGTGCCCTACTCGGTTTGACACACACAGGCGTTTCGACTCTCCTGGGCCGGTTCTATCGGTCTGTTGGTCAAGTTCTTGAGCATTCACTGTTTTGGTGGGGTGGTAGGGGTGTGACACTCAGGCACAAGACAAGGTGCTCCACTGTCTCGATGTCGAAGCCACAGTGTCTGCACACGGGACGGTGTCGCCTGCCCAAAGGGGCTAGGTAGTCATTTGTAGGACAGGGACCCGTCCTGATCTGAGCCAGGGTCGCCTAATCGGGATGTGTGAGCTTCCACCAGTCACCGGACCTCGTGGGTTCCTTCAATTTCTCCCAAACCACTCTCCCCGTGTTACCATCCCGCCATCCTCTGGTCCACTTATCCCTAAAGTGTGCCCTCAGCAGGGTCTTGTTGGCGGTTATTTAGACTGGAGTCTCGGGCTGTAGTTGGTCAGACCCGTGCTTGGCCAGCTCATCAGCCCTGTCATTACCCTCCAGGTGGGGCGAGACAAACTTACCGCAAGGGCCACTTAGTTCTGTGCATTGTGCTCGGTCAGGTAGACGCATGGATATCCCAAAGCCGGCTTTCCCCGGTCCAACAGACCCGTCAGTGAAGACGTGGATACTGTCGGTCGGGTAGGCTGCCATAGCTTTTTGGGCATCTGCCATGACCTGTGCCAGGGACTGAGTCTTAGTACAACTGCCTGGTATGAATTCCACTATTTCTAGCAAGGCATGGGCCTCGTCTGGGTTCGCCTTCCCTATGATCGCTAGTTCTTCTCTGTGAGTGGGTAGCGCAATCTCTGACTCAAATTCACAAGCAACTCTTAGGAAGGATGTTTTCTTAATCCTTCCCTTGCCTACCCACCCTTCGATTAGGCTCTGGATCGGGTGGGGGTCACCAGGTGGTGGAACCTCTCGAGTTAGGTTAGGATGGCTCGCTCACGACTGATATTGAGCGGTTACAGGTTTGATAGGATCTCGGAGGGGGCAATCCGGAGAGATCCGAAATATGCCACAGATTAGGCGTGTTGCCTGATTTTGCACCATGTCACGTTTCTCCAGTGCGGTTCTGCTCGCATGAACCTGGATAGACATGCTGAAGTCGATGACAGATCTCACAGCTCCTATATAAAGAGCACAGCCCAGTTGGTACTTGTGAGTTTCATAACAATGCATAACTTTCTAGAGGCTGCCTGGGCCAAGAGTTTGATATGTGTATGCACCTGGAGCTTTGGGTCAAGGGTAGACCCAAGATATTTTGCGTTGTCACACTTCTGCATAGCACAGCCCCGATAACTAGGGCGTATTGCCACCTCTTTGAAAATTCTACTAAGGGTAAACAGCGTGTATACGGTCTTTGCAGTGTTCAGTTTCCATTTGCTCGCATAACGACTGATCGCATCGAGATCTGCCTGTACCGACTCCTGCAGCTCCCAGGCATCCTCTCCTGTCTTCCAAAAGGCACAATCGTCGGCAAAAAGTGCTTTCTCACTTATGATCCCGGGGAGATCATTGATGTTAACTAGAAACAGTACGCAGCCAATTGCTGAACCTTGTGGTAAGCCCTGTTCCACTGGATGGTATCTGGACAAAGCACTACCAAACCTAGTTCTAACGACCTGGTTCGTCAGGAAGCCCTTGAGCCACCAATACATGTTTCCAGTTACACTCGTCTGTTGTAGTTTAGACCTTTGCCAAGCTTCAGGATTGGTGTTATGGTGGCCTTGCGCCACGCATCCGGTATGCCATCTGTAGCCCACGTCCTGTTAACTATATCGAAAAGCGCCCTCCTCGAGCATGCACCCAAGTGCCGCAACATATCATTCAAGACCCAGTCAGAGCCGGCGGCCTTTCCAGTGTAGCACTTTCTCAGGGCTTCCTCCAATTCACCGGTGTAAATGGGGTAGACATAACAATCGACTGGTCAGCGCCCGGTAGTGTTTCGCCTTCTCTGCGCTTTCGATTTAGAGCTTTACCTTCTTCATTCTTCCAAATCTGAGAGGACAGGTAATTGTACGTTTAGCAGTTTTCAGCCGACTCTGATGCGACTTCACGAGCTGCCTTACGTCTTTTTACCTAGTCTTCAAACTCTGGAGTCCAGCCTGGGTAGTATCGCTCGAGGCCTCCGGAACGAGGGATTGTTTGCTTTGCTGCCCTGAGGATGGCGTCCACCAGGGAGCAATACGTGCAGTCTAAACTTGCCTGCTGATGGAATATGCGACTCACCATTACGTCAGTCGGAGCCTTGAACCTATCCCACTTTGCCTTCCCGTACTGCCAGTGCTTGGCAGTTGAATCTCAACGTTGGTCTTAGCCCTGTGTTCAGGGTCAGCAGGAGAGGTCTGTGGTCACTACCACTACACTCAAGGACCTCAAGGCTTGCTTGACCTTCTAGGTCCACCGAGACCAGTGTCAGGTCAGGTCTCGATTCTACACCGTGGCCTGAGTGAAGAAATGTGGGCAGATTTGGAGTTCATGTTAGTGGAGTTACACAGATCGTTGACAGCGAGGTCTGAAGTGTTGGTTAGCGAGTAACCCCACTCTGGTGAGTGCTCATTTAAGTCTCCAGCCATAACTTTGCGCTTCAGGACAGCCTTCGACACTGCCAAGTTTACAGTCGACTTCGCTGGGTTATAGAGGTTGACAAATGTGAAAGCCCAATCCCGGCCCAGATCCTTACCGTGATCGAATCTGTGCTGGAGGGTCCTGATGCCCTCGGCTGTATGGCTGGAGCCAACCAGCTTAACAAGCCCGTGGCATTTCTGACACTCACATCGGTACGTGGTGAAGCCCTCCAGCTGGAATGGTTCACTATTCATACGAGCCTCTTGGACGAGAGCAATGTCCACCTGTTTCAACTGTAGTCAGACTAACTTACCTCGACATTTAGTATTAGCACGGTTTCTCCGTTGACGCTTTCTTTGTCTCATGTTCCCCATTCGAGGGGCCACTGCCTCTTTGCTGCTGGCCACTCATCACCTATTTTTGGAGATGCCTCCCCGATAGTAACTTTAACCCCGTGGCCTCTGGGTGATACAGCAACGAAGGTGGGCCTGCAACACACTCTACCATTTTGAGGTGAGAGCTGACCCCAGAGATTACCATTCTTAGCGGAGGGTAGTCGGGCTTTATGATCTCACATTCCTTACGAGTTCCGAGCTCGCTGCTGGCCCAGACCCCATCCCTTGTCTGCACCAGACATATCAAAAGATACATTTATTTTTTATAAAAGTCAAAGTAATCACTTGAGTTAGACATTTTACCGTTGGCATAAAGAATAGAATATCTGTTAGCATTATCCCAGGGGTCAGGATTATAGAAACCAGTGAATAAAAATTAAATCACTTCTTTGTTGGGATATTTGGCTTTGATTTGAAATTTTGCAATTTTAAAAAAATATGAGCTTTTGTTGTAGCTGTTTACCTTATTAGATTGCCTAAATGTTCATCAGGCAAAGAGTTAGACTTTTGACTTGATGTTGATCATTATGGCATATCCAGTAGGGCATCCCAAAAAAATGAAGTTTTGAAATGTTGATGTCTCACCCCACAGAATATGTCTGTATGGTAACAGTAGTTAACCTGCAAAATTTCAGCTCATTTGGACAATGTTTAGAGGTCCCCCAAGAGGTTTAAAGTTCCAGATTTTGGTGTAAAATCATTCGCGGTCAAATCTTATACAGCGTTAATGTTGCATTATATGCGAAACTGATATATTAAGTAACAAATTGATGCTTAGTATTGTTTATAATATTAAATGAAACAAAATATATAAATCTTGAATGGTTTATATTTTTAAATTTGAAATTTAAGTAAAAAATTATGAAAAACAAAGTTTTATTCATTTTGTCAAGTTAATTCTTGAAAGAATGTCAATCTGCTTGAAAAATAATAATAAGCAATGCAATTAAGCATTCCTAATATTTATCTTGTACTTTGTACTGTAGGGTAGACAAAAATTTAAAAAAGTTCTTCAAATTTAAACATTCCGGACCCAATCCCTAAAGACTGAAATGTGTCCTTTTCAGATTTTGTCTCGGCTATCTAAGATACAGCTCTCTGCAATAAAATCAAAACCTGAGCAACCCTGGCTCATTTTATCTACTAATTCATTTTCATTACCGATACATTGTCTCTTTGTTAGCCGAAGACGAAATCTCATTTAACCTTGTCTCCCATCATCTAGATTTAAATTTTAGCCAGCTGTTCATGATTACACTCTGCAAAATTTTTCCGATGTTTGTCAACCACTTGGAGCAAAAATTGTTTTTGTTCTTCGTCCTTGGTGATACTGTCATTGAAATTTTGTATCAATGCTACACCTCGCTCTGCAGAGTCATTGATACAAGCCAGATTCTTTACAAAATCTGCTGCAACTTTAAAAGATGGTGTATCTGACCATGCTTCAACAGGAACACGCAAATCAACAACACTTTTTGGTAGTGTTTTTATGAGATGCGGTCCACGTTCTGATTTCAAGGCCAGATTTTACTTTGTCCGACAAAAGGGTTGAAAATAACACAAGCGTCGACAGTTCCGGACTCAAGTACCACGAGTGACGCACCATCATTTTCAATCCAGTCGATCGAAGAACAGCATCATCATATTCGTATAAACGCTGTATCAACAAGATATCATTCACAGGTGCATCTGCGGTGAGCCTGCATGAAAACCATGATTGAAGATAAACACATATGGTAAACCGATTAAAGCGCTGAATACCTTGTAATTCTCGAGCTGTTAACTGAAATATGGTTCCGTTGCCTGCAAACAATAGTTCGATTTTCAATGCATAGATTGCTTTCGCCATCCACCTTGCCCTATGTAGGGCACCAGGTCTGCAAATGCTGACATCAACCTCCAACCCAACCATTTGTGCAGCAAGCAGAAGAAATTCCAAATAATCATCACGTGAATGACTGACCTCAAGTTGACATTTGATAAATTCTTTAATCGAATCAGACACGATTATCAAAAGGGCGGATCTGGCTACGGGTGTGTGGTTTAATTCTGGCCATTTTTCTCGAAACCTCTTAAAAAACAAAATCTCTGGTCCAGTGGATGGTCCAAGACAAACATTGAATGCATCAGAAAGGAGTACTTCCAACATGTGATGACGGCATGCCATCCATAATAGATTACGTCCCAGGGCTACTTCTAACAGAGTGCAAGCTCCATTGAGTCTTCCAGTATTGGAAGCCTGTAGTGTCGAAGCACATGCCGATGACCATAGATTCGCACTTCCACGATTTGATATGTTCATATACTGCATCAGCAGCTGCCCGTCCTGACCCGGACCCGGATGCTAACTTGGGAACACCAAGAAGCTTTGTAGTGCCATCGACAAGTGATGAGAGCAGGACAGGTAATCGATCGACGTTGTTGGTAACCTCTCCGGTAACATCGGGCAATAGCTTACCATCCCAATGAACAATTGATTTTGAGTCAATATAGTCTTCTTTTATACGTGCTGCAGCTTGTAGACGACGAAGCTTGCGATGACGATGCATTGTGCTCTTGGAAAATACTGTGTCAGATGTCGAAACACCAGCTTCGTTGAATGCGGATGCAAGTATCATTGTAGATTTTCTAATGCTGGTGTTCGTTCTGTCCAGCACTGCAGCAACTTTTGGTGATATGATGCTTCGTCTGCGATTTCGTGTTGCAGAATTTGTTTTGCTTGAGGATGCTGATTGGATGACAAATTCTTCATCAGGTTCTGCATCGTCACTGGAATCCCGACAAATGGATGATGTCATTGAATGTGTGTCTGTGTCACTGTCAGAACCACCTACATCCAGTTGCTGTTCTATGTCTACTGCTGACTCTACACTTGAACCTGATGGTAACCCATGGTGACGGCACTGTGATGTAGCATCTTTTGCTGCATCACCAACATCCCTGATAAATTGTTTCTGACGCTCAGCAACTCGTTTTTCTTTAGCAGCAAGCTTTTTGTCCACAGATCCAATTGATCCTGTTCTTGATTCTCGTTGCAACTTCAAAAACTGCCTGTCTTCATCATTTTTTATCAGCTGTTCAGAGTTGGCATGGCTAAAGTCAAAAAGATTACTCAACTTCTCTGTGTATTCTTTTTGGTTCATTTGATCGGTTGAGTTGTTACGCTTACGGTGCTTCATCAAACGAACTTGTTCTGCATACAGATCTTTGATCTTCTGTAGGATGTGCTGCTTTTGTCGTACAGGCAGTCGTGATTTCACCCAGAAAGGCAACAGTTGATCATGTACTTGCTGTGCAGCTGTATTGATGTTTAGCTTCTGTTGACGGTGATAATATACAAAATCTTTCATGACATCGAGGCCCGAAGGGAGGCGAGCACCTGATAGTTTCTTTTGGAAAACCGATAAGCCAGATGTTATTATTGCTTCTCGTTATTTTAGATTTAGCAGCTGCCACAGCCATACCTTAAGAAAATAATATACATCACATTGATTTTATATTAGGTAATAATCACAGCTTGTTAAGTAGTTTTATAGCACTAGACTAAGCAGACTTAGTAGACTAGTAGCAGTGACTGACTGCAGTGCAGCAGCACTTGTACTATTTAAATATTTTATTATACTTACCCTTAGTTTTTAATTATAAATAATTTATTGATATTTAATTAATTATTTATTATTACTAGTGAAAATTAATGAACTAAGTTACCAACTTGTAGTATATTTCTTGTTTCTTTTATTTTGTTGTATTATTTAAAATACTAGTTTAAAAACTATTGTTTAAAAACAATGCCATGTGGTGTCTTGCAAACTTAAAACAAGATGGCCACCTTGGTCATGTGACAATAGCACTGCAGTAAATAATAACAAGTAAGTTTGGTAGAGAATAATTTCATAATTGTTTCTAGCCTGACAATTTAGCATGCTTAGTTTAAAACAATCAAATCTTCAAAAAATATGCACAAGTTTTGCACATTAGGTATTTTATATGTTTTCTCGCATTTATTACATTTTCTAATTAAGAATCACACAATTTCAACTCTAGTTAATGGTAGCAATGAGGTAAATATAAGTATATTTAAACTTCATTTTATTCATATATGGCATGCAAAAACTGCAAGTTATTTGAGCCACGATTCGTCTGGATTTTTATGTTGGCCTAATACTGGAATTTTAAAAGCTCTTGTGGGACCTCTAAATGTTGTTCAAATGAGCTACAACTTCACCAATTCACTCATTGTACCCAAGAGACACATTTCAGGGGGTGAGACACCAAAGATTAAAAAAAATAATTTTCGGAGCATTTCTGGGACGCCCTAATATCCAGTTCATAGGCAGTTTCTTCCATAGTCAGTACCTGTAAACATTTTGATGGTTCTGTAAATTGAACTAAAGAAACATGAATCATTTAGCGACGCATTCTGTTTGTCGCTTAGAGACGTTATGTTGAATCTCTAACATTTCAAGCTGCACTGCATCTTCATTCTCCTGATAAATGTATTTTTGTGCCTACCATGGAAATATCACAATGGAAAAATGAATGAGTTACCAACAAAAAGCCATACACGTGTAAGTCTGCAAATATATTTAAAACAATCTGTGAAATCAAACTTTAGTTTTTTCATTTACATAAAAAAATTACAAAATATATACTTAGAAATAAATTTTAATTAAAGAATATATGAAGGGCCGAGTAGAAAAAGTACATAAGTGTATTTTTGAAGTTTTGAGAAAAATGAGTTTAAAATTTTTAAATTCTTATTTAGGTACAATAAAATCTGCTCGAGGTAACTCTGAATCAAACGCTTATGGACATTTTTCATGCATTATATTTACAGGAATGATTCAGGGGAAGTCATCAAATATAATGCCTGTCTTAACTCATTTTTGGAAAATTGTAACTTAAGTACTTTTTCTACTCAGCCCTTCATATTACAAATAGATGTGAAATGACCTCAAATAGTTTCTCTGCTCAGCAAAACATAGATAAACATTACATTTTTCACATAAGTTATTTGTTTTTAGTCTGCAGACTGATCACTTTTGACTCCCTCTTTCTTACTTCTTGGTCTCCCGGAGTGTGATTGGGTCTGACTGTACCTGTATTGTGAATGCCTAGCTTTTGCAGTTCTGCCAAAAGAGGCATAGCGGTGAAAAAGTTGTCTGCAGTGACTTTGTAATTTAGTAGAGGTTGTCCTGGAACATTCTGTGGCAATGAAGAACAAAGTTTCAGAACAACATCAGCACCAACTCCAAGCACACTTTTTAATTTTTTATCTAAGTCACATATTATGCCACTGGCAATGGTTCTCGCCCAGACATTTCCAAGGGTGCAGCTTTCCCTTAACTCTACTGAATGTCGCTTTGAATGAGCTCATCATTTCATCGATGCTGTTGTTTTCGTCTGGCACAATTTTCAGACATTTTTTTCTAAATTTGTTTAGCCATGGCCGAACCTTCCATAGTTTATCACTTTTATTTTCATCTGTTACCAGATTATTGTGAACAAAGTGAAGAACAGAGAGGAGTAATTGAAACCAAATTCTGCTAATTACTGCTGCAACAGATTCATAACATGTGTCATAACATCTGGTGCCAGTAATTTTATAAGACCATTTCTAAAAACATGCCAATAATCTGTTCAATTTCTTTTTTGTTGGTGTCAATTGATTTTCCAGACTTTTCAACACTATACTGATTAGTCATTGTAACTAACATATTATCTGTTAGAAAGTCTTTGAAAAATTGAAGAGGCGATGGAAGGTGATAATCTTCCGATGGAAGTTAATAATCATCTGGTCTGCCTCTCAATATAGAATCTGGTGGATTAAACTTTTCTTTGGTCTATACATATGACACCTTCTTCTATCCTCTGGCAGAGTTAGAGGATGTGGAGGGTTCTGGATCATCATCATCAGACTCCGAATAATATTACATATGATTTTGACCTAATATTTGAGTATTATTTGGATTGTAATCCTCAACTTCATCATCTGTTGAATTATCATCTATATCACTCTCATCTGGATTTATGGCATCCATGATGTCGTATGCCTCATGTGTCTTGTAAGATCTTTTTGCCATTCTGTTAAACACAAAAATGATTATTAGTTATTATTATACCCTAATTAGCATTAGACATACAGATAGTATAAGTATAGGCGTCTATGAAAATAAAACAAGTGGAATTATAACAACATAGATTTTTTCTATAATTGATTAATTAAAAATAATATTTTTATTTAAAATACAAACATTAATATCCATTAAGATTTAAGAAAGGTAATACATTTTTAAATGACATCACAATATTATTTTTAGTACACTAAACATAATTATGTATACATCTAGTTTTATCTAGGAAATGAGTGGTGTCTAGACAGTCTAGTCCTAGTGACTTATTTATTTGACCAAGAAAGCCCAGTGGGTGGCCAAGACTTTTATAAAGTCAACATCTAAAATATTAGCTTCAATATATTTCTTTGCACTCTAATTTGTGTAAAAACATTTCTCAAATACATTCAAGATAATAAATTAATTTATAACTTACCTAATAAGGTAGAATTTATTCTTGAAATATATATAGTCGACTGCCAGTACAATGTATCATATGGGTAGCCATAAAAGCAAAAGGGAATTCTTTTACAAAATGTTTTCTGGTTAAGGTAGAAGACCCCCCTGGGACCCTAACATTGAAGATCCTTAATTAAAATTAATTTCAACCACATAGATAGATTCTATGGGGTTGATAATTAGTACCTGAGGTGAAATTAGAATTTTTATGCAAATTAGGATCCCAATATGGCCGCCGCATTACTAAAAATAGCTCATATTTTTCAACACTCATAGCTCAGCAACAGATTGACATTTAGCCTTGATTTTTTTCATAAGTGTTCATAATTAGCATTTGGAGGGCTGGAAGTAAAATTGTTGTATTTTAAATGCACAGTTGATTTTTTTGTGAATTTTTAAAAATTTAGTCTTACGAGAATGCAAGAAATTTGCTTATTTTTAGATCTAGAAAGCAACCAAAGAAATATTTACCTTCAGTGTACTGCATTTATTTTACTTCAGGTCCTTCATTATAGGGTTAGAACTATCCACAGCAAATTTCATGCCAATCCAACAAAAATTGTTCAGAATATCATTTTTTGAAATTAGGTGACAATGATGAAAATGAAGTTTGCCGTAAAATTGAAAAAACTTTAATTCCACTTAATTTCTTGTACTAAATAATGTATAATGTCCTCCAGGAGTGTACATATTCCCTTCCTGTACTAAATAATGTTTAATGTCCTCCAGGAGTGTGCATATTCCTTTCCCTGGCTTCTTGCGAGGTCTAAAATGCCTATTCTGATGGCTCTCAGTCTTTTTCTTCTCTTCTGGGTTGTTTCAGATGCTTTAACGGTAGACGAATTTATTCGAATCTTGTCCTTGGCTATGCAGCTTTTCTCTGTGAAATATCCACTCTGGATCCCAAGGTGTTCAAATAATTTTAATATAGAAGAAGCTCCATCATTAAAATTATGACAAAGCACTATAGACTGCCTCTTCTACTGTTCCCTTTTCAACAAAATATTCTTTTGAACACGATCCCATATTAACTTATTTAAAACATTCGTTGTTATTTTGAGTCTTACGGTGAAGACACTTACTGAGCAACTGCTCGTTGGCTAGATCCTGAAATACAGGCTCAAGGAAGTGTATAGCTGCTTCAGGGAGGCCATTTTTGTGCTTGTAGTTAACAGGATCAAGCTTATATTTTCACCATGAGTTGCTTGGGCAAAATGTATGATTAGGAGACGTGTCCGAAGAACCGGCTTGATGTAGAACAGCTTTTACACCAGCCTTCATTTGATCCCAATTTCCTGCATTCTGCCGAATGCTGAAGCCAAAATAATTTTGAAGTGTGTAAATCTTCTTGTTGGTCATTCTACCAATACCACCTACACCCTTGCCATCGTCAAGTTTTCTACCCTTATTTTCTGCTACCAGTCGTCTCAATTCTGGAACCGCACGCTTCTGCACGTGTCCAACACACTATAACTTTTCTATTTCTCTATCTCCATATGGCTTTGCCTCTAAAACCTTCTTGAATGAAGAAGAGTGTCCATCTCCTAAGTACTGTGTGTACGTTAGCTTTCTAATGTCTTCAGAGCGTGAAAATATTCTCACTGCACCTACAGCCTCCATAGCTCCAGCACTACCCATATGGTTGATTTGACAATTATGTGTCAATTTCCACAATTCAAACTCTTGTGTGCCCCTTCTCTCTTCCCAGTGCTGACATCCTTTACATATATTTGATAGAATATCATTGACTACACATTATCCAGTTTTAATAGAAATGTCAGTGACAATACCGTGGTGACTTGCATGGCCTCTACGCTGCCAAGGGCCATCTACGGAAATTGCGCAGTCAACAACTCCACTATCCCCAGAACTGTCCAGCTTTGTAATTGTATGTTCTCCTTCATTTCTCTGCCCCAATTCAACTGCAGCTGCCTCCATGCTTTTTATAGCCACTTGTCTGCTAGCAGAATGAATTTTTGAAAAAAATACTTTTATAATTATTTTTGGTCATGGGTTCCGGACTTTTCAAATACAAGGAGAAGGTCTTTAGCGCTGTATAGCCCCTTCCAAGTGCAAAAGCTACCATTCTCAGGTTCACCTCCTTATGCCTACTAGCCTCTCCTCTACTAGTTTTTAGTGTAGTCTCCCATTCCTGACAATTTATACCTTGATTTTGATATGTGCATATCCACTTCAAAAACTTTCATTGAGTTCACATGACAAAGTGTACTGACTGCAATGATCACACCTCATATTAGTTGATAAAAATTGAAACAATTGACCTAGATCCATAAGGATAAATCCATTGTTGGCACTCATGCTCTGTCCAAAAGAATTCTGCTCTTGAAGTTTAATTTTTTTGGCAGATGAGCAAGGTTTCTCAGCTTCTCAGCCTCGATAACAGATCGTTCATCTTTTTGAACAGTGTCAACAATTGATCTTGTATATTTATTGCCACAAAACTTTTGAAAAAGCTCGAAAATGTCCACAGTAGGAACACTGGGTATTAGAGGCAAAAAATCAAAAGAAAACGCGTTTGAGAATAAATTATTTTGATTTTTTTATTAGTGTGACCAGGGAAGGGGGGGGGGGGGCTCTGAGGGTTAAACGGGCTCTGAGGGTTAAAATATTTAAAAAAAAAAAAAATTATTATATTTCAATTAAATCAATAGCTTTTATTTTTTAAATTCATTAAATAGAAAGTTTGGAATCTAGCTTAATAATATTCCTTTCTCAGTCTGAAAAGGGCTCTCCAACAACTGAGATACCTCTGCACTATCACATGTGTGTTTACTCACTTCTCTCTTCTTACTGAACTTACTGTAAACTTTAAAGCTTAAAAAATAGCCAGGCTTTGGCCTCTTTCTTTAACATTTTGATCCGTGATGTCTTTCATGTGCTTGCACTTCCTATCTGGTAAGTCATAGTCTCTGTTCTATTGTTCCAAAGGTTGTTGAAGTAAATTTATGACATGTCAAATTTGTCTATGCCAAAAAGCAATTTACAAAAAAAAAAAAAAAAAAAAAGTTACCAGTGTATAAAGAAAAGTTCATGAGATAAATATAAATACTTTTTAAATGTAACCCCAAAAAAATCGAACCCTCTGTTAGCAAAGTCAAAGTGCTGTATTGAGGGCAGAGAAAAGAATGCGTGCCGCCTGATGACAGGCCCTTCACTGATTGAAGAATAAAATAAAAAAGATACTCTTGAAAAAGTTTTATCATGATGTCACCATTTTCTCATGTTTCACTATTAGTTCTCAATTTTATGTGTATTCATTATGTGTCATTTTGTCATGGTTCATCATGTACATTTTTTTTCCTGCAATGAATCTATTTTTTGGAAGTAAAATATCTCCTAATTTTGAATTAAAATATGAATGGCTAAGTCTATGTCAACTGCATTTCAAAACGTTTCTGTAATGTTTGTACAAAGTTTGCAACAAGTTAATGTCACATTATTTTCTAGAAAAAAAATTCATGTGTACATAATTTATTTGTTTTACAAGTATAAGTAAATTCGTACTGTAGTTGTACCAATGTCATATTGAATGATATGATTTATAGCAATCACTTTTGTAATTCTACTATTCCGATTATAATTTTGTGCTTATTTTTATAAACACATCAAATTTACAATTTTTAATGAATTTTTTTTACTGAAATTAATTTTTTTAAATTTTTTTTTGTAAAAGGATTGCACATTCCTTAATGGGGAAGTCTGAAATAAATTTGAATTAAATAAATATTTGTTTCATTTTATTTATCCAATCATGTTTTTCAACTGGAAACACCTATATTCTACCTGGCCAGCATGTATTGGCCATCGTCTGTTGAAAAACCCACACAAGTAAATATTCTTGGTACTTATTTAAGGGCAGGACTCCAAAAATAGAGAAAACAGTAAGAGAAAATTACTATCTTTTGTACTTTACCCATGTGTAGCTCTCAGCTTTCTAATAGTATTGAATTGAAGGCTGAGTCTGGAACAACCATGTCAATAAATGTAAGACTATGCTTACTGAGAGTCACCGGCTTGTAAGGGACTACACATCTAGGTTGTCATGACTACCAAGGCACTACACATCTAGGTTGTCTTCACTACCAAGGCACTACGCATCTAGGTTGTCATGACTGCCAAGGCACTACACATCTATGTTGTCATGACTGCCAAGGCACTACGCACCTAGGTTGTCATGACTGCCAAGGCACCACACATCTAGGTTGTCATGACTACCAAGGCGCTACGCATCTAGGTTGTCATGACTACCTAATTCTAATGTCAGGAGTCCACTGAATATTGCAAAAAATGGACCACCATAGCGATTTCAATTTGAACTGTGTTGAATCTTTGAATGCAACCGAAGCCGCTCTACCAGCTTGAAGCACTCAGCGCTGCACTAAGGCATGGGTACACTGGGGGAGCTACCCAGAACCTGGCACGTCTAGGGACATATCAAGTTGCCGATATAAATAATGGTTACCGGAAATTTGATGGAAAGAAATTTGGTGGACGGAAAATTGATCGACTGAAATTTGATCGAACGGAAATTTGGTCGAATCTTTTTTTCAGTCCACACGTTAAAATTTTCGTCAAATTTCTTTTGAACGCACTCTACTAAGTATCTTTTGAACGCACTCTACTAAGTATCTTTTGAACGCACTCTACTAAGTATCTTTTGAACGCACTCTACTAAGTATCTTTTGAACGCACTCTACTAAGTATCTTTTGAACGCACTCTACAAAGTATCTTTTGAACGCACTCTACAAAGTATCTTTTGAACGCACTCTACTAAGTATCTTTTGAACGCACTCTACTGAGTATCTTTTGAACGCACTCTACTAAGTATCTTTTGAACGCACTCTACTAAGTATCTTTTGAACGCACTCTACTAAGTATCTTTTGAACGCACTCTACTAAGTAGTCAAACTAAATAATACGTCCAAAAAAAAAAAAAAGTTGAAGCAAAATTTTAACGTGTGGACTGAAAAAAAGATTCGACCAAATTTCCGTTTGATCAAATTTCCGTTGATCAATTTTCCGTCAACCAAATTTCCGTTTGATCAAATTTCCGTTGATCAAATTTCCGTTTGATCAAATTTCCGTTGATCAATTTTCCGTCGACCAAATTTCCGTTTGATCAAATTTCCGTTGATCAATTTTCCGTCGACCAAATTTCTTTTGATCAAATTTCCGTTGATCAATTTTCCGGCGACCAAATTTCTTTTGATCAAATTTCCGTTGATCAATTTTCCGTCGACCAAATTTCTTTCGATCAAACTTCCGGATACGATAAATAATGGACATTGAAAGATTGCTAGGCAATTTAATTTGGTTGCAACAAAGTATTGAGAAATATGTTTCTTCAGTTATTGTGAACATTAAAAAAAAAATATTTAAAAATCAAATCCATTCTTGGGT
The DNA here is from genome assembly GCA_964017045.1 of Omphiscola glabra. NCBI lineage: Eukaryota > Metazoa > Mollusca > Gastropoda > Lymnaeidae > Omphiscola > Omphiscola glabra. Next base: position 38,261,347 of record OZ024799.1, read on the forward strand.
ACTATTTCTATTAAAATTAGTCAATTAAAAAAAAAAAGAAATGGACTTTTTTTTTGTGGGTTGGGAAAAGGGGGGATGAGTTGATGAAATATATAAATTAAAGTAAACAGAGCTTACAGAGAAAAGTGTAATATGTTAATTAGTAATTTATCCGAGGAGAGTTCTAATAATAACATTTTGGCATTTCAGATAAACCTTTCACTTTCATGTTCCTAATGTTTTTGGTGAAATCTATACTGCGTCACATTCCCTATGATTAATCAAATGTTTAGAATTATAGGATGCATTTTGTAAATATAGATCCATCCTATCCTCTTAACGCAAGTTTGCACTTTCTTTACATATTTGTTAAATGCACAACTTTAAACTGCCTTAAAATCTAGAGACATTTTCCCTTTTTTCGTTATATTATACATCAAATATATTGATATTAGCTGACATGTAGGGCATGTTATGATGTTAGTTAACACGTAGAGCCTGTTATGGTGTGTAGTTAACATGTAGGGCATGTATGGTGTGTAGTTAACATGTAGGGCCTGTATGGTGTGTAGTTAACATGTAGGGCCTGTATGGTGTGTAGTAACCATGTGGGGCCTGTATGGTGTGTAGTTAACATGTAGGGCGTGTTATGATGGTAGTTAACATGTATGGCCTGTTATGATGGTAGTTAACATGTAGGACATATCATAATTTTAACTAACATGTCGGACCTTTAATTATGTTAGACAACATGTAGGGCCTGTACTGATTTTAGCTAAAAGTATTAAATAATGTAGTGTATTTAAATTTAAAAAATTGAAATTTAAAATGATAACAAAATTACAATTATTTTAATTTTAGTAACAACTAAATATAAAGGATTTGTATAAACACATCCGGGTCAGAGGACACCGAAATGTCCACTAGGATCTCTTCTGTTGCTGGCTGATTCATTGTAGCAGGATGCAAAACTATTTACAATTATGCCTTAAATTACAGCCCTCCATTTTGAATTCATAAACCATTTTCTGGGGAGGGACTCGCTGAGCCCGGTCCCCAAAACCTATCTGCAGTTTCGTTCGGTTGTCCATGGCACACCTTGATTTCTGCTCCCTCCCAGATGAAAATGACAGTACCGACACATTTTATCTACCGGTACAATCTTTCAAAAGGAACAGTTGAGGCGACAACAATTGACTCATTTGCGTCTATTGCCTCAGGCCTCCCAACCCCCAGTGCATGATACCCTTACACAGTTACTCTTGTAACCAGTGAAATATCCTCAACACCAGGCACAGAAACATTGCAAATCCCATCTACATCCATAGGAGCCATAATGATCAATAAATTGATCGTGGGCCCTTAATATATAGAAGAAGAAGAAACAAGTATCTGGACGATCCGATAGCAATTAAAATCATTTTCTTGAACTGAACAAAATATGCTTTTTGTTAAGTTTGTTGAGGCCATAAATATACCCCACAACAGGTATGATTTTATGTTCATGCATGGCGGGCGAGTCAGAGCTGTCCCTGGGCGACATTATGCATAATTTAATCCCTGTAGATGCCCCGCCTACCCCTTCCCTGAAAGCCTGAAAAGCGGCTATGGCATTGTCTGAACGACACAATGGTTGTAACACGGGCCATGCCTGGGACTAAAATGCTTTTCTTAACATTACAATTCTGGAATAGTGGGTCCATAAAGTACGTCACGCTCTTTAATGGGGAAAAAAGGTCGGGGAGGGTGGGGCTTATGTTCTAAGAAAGTAATATATGACGTCTCACATTTATATTTATTAACAAAGTTCGAAAGTGGGACGTGCTTGACCCGGGGGGGGGGGGGGGGGAAGGGGGCAGTGCCGTCATCATGCATGGGAACACTGGGCAGTTGCCCGATTTTAGGGAAAAAAAGTAAAGTTACAGGATAAATAATCACAAAATATGTTTCATATGCACTCCTAATGCTCAGTTCACACGATCAAATGTTCGTCAAATTTCTCTTTGAACGCGTTATTTCAAAAAGAAATTTTAACGAAAATTTAATTTTGTGAACTGAGCGTAAGTGTCAATGTTAATGAAAATTATATATTTAAGCCCTTATACATATTTATGTACTGAAAAATCATACTTTATGGACGGTCCCATGTGGGGCCTCAGTGTATTGCTTTGTCGTCTCCCCCTCCTCCCCCACCCCAATGCTGTTAAGACGGTCATGGTCGTACGCCAATGGTCATGCTATACACACATTCTCCTACCCCCTTTACTTTGTCGTCTTGGAAGGATGAACCAATTAATCGTATGTTTAATAACTACAGTGGTCACTGACGTATGTCTGCCACCAGAAGAAGCAAAACAAGTGGAGATATTAAGGGATGAATCCACCAATATCAATTAACTTATGTTTATTAATAATTATTTTTTAAATAATAAAATTAATAATTTATTAAAAATATTAACAATGCCACACTCCAAAATATATCGTGGGGGGGTGGGGTCCATATTTTTAACGTAACTTTATAACGGTGAATCTTGATTGACATAACATTAAAAATGTAAAAAATAAAAGAAGTAGAACTCAAAACGTTTGAAGATGTTGAATTATTTATCTTTGTATAAATCATTTTTCTTAACAAAAGCATTCCTTAGAAACGAACTAAATAAAAACCTAGCAAATTGTTTAGTGGTCATATAATATGTGATGTTAGGCAAACACATTAAAAATTACCAGTAGTTTGGCTGCTCCAGACTAAAATTTCTACACAAGGCTCATGTAGTCCTACACAAGGCTCATGTACTCTTACACAAGGCTCATGTAGCCCAGCAAAAACAACGGTTTCAACGAAACAGCCAGCTGCGTGTTTGCCTAGGAAAATGATTTTGTAAATAATTTATAATCAAATACTATACGTGAGGTGGTCATAATTTTATTGATAGACTGTTAAGTTAACAAGCAATTGGATGTTTGTAGCGGTCTCTACAACTGGTATTGAACATACCGGTATATTTTATTATAAATCCCAATTTAATTGATATCAATATATTTGCCATGGGCTCAGAGAGCTTAACAAACTAATGTGCTATAGATGAGGTTCATATCAAGGCCTGATATTGACAGATGACAATAGATGTTGACGATCTGTGAAGATCCATACAAGGATGAAGCGTTTTTTTAAAAACGTATTTATGGTTATACTAAGTTCAAAGCCTCGTTAAACATGTGGGGGGATAGGGCCACCACTGCCCGGGGAAGTTACTCCACGAAACTGTTTGACTAAGTAATGGAGATGTGAAGAATAACTTGCAATGGTTTTTAACAAAGAAAGTAATTATTTGGAAGTTGAATTAAAGATGACGAGCGCCCTTAAGGTGGCGTGGCCTGGTATACAACGTTAAGCGCCCTCGGTGGAGTGGTGTGACGTGTGATATGACATGAGCGCCCCCAAGGTGGGGTGGTGTGACGTGTGGTATGGCTTGAGCGCCCCTGGTGGAGTGTGGTAGGGCTTGAGCGCCCCAGATGGAGTGGTGTGATGTGTGGTGTTGCTTGAGCGCCCCCAAGGTGGGGTGGTGTGACGTGTGGTGTTGCTTGAGCGCCCCTAAGGTGAGGTGGTGTGACGTGTGGTAGGGCTTGAGCGCCCCTGGTGGAGTGGTGTGACGTGTGGTATGGCTTGAGCGCCCCTGGTGGAGTGGTGTGACGTGTGGTATGGCTTGAGCGCCCCTGGTGGAGTGGTGTGACGTGTGGTATGGCTTGAGCGCCCCTGGTGGAGTGGTGTGACATGTGGTAGGGCTTGAGCGCCCCTGGTGGAGTGGTGTGACGTGTGGTGTGGCTTGAGCGCCCCTAAGGTGATGAGGTGTCGGGGTTTGTCCTGCGATTCCCAGCCTTCAGTTATCGAACGTTATTCGAGTTATCTCCCTTAGCTCCGAGAGTTCATTTGTGTCTGTATCCAGGTCAGGTAAGGTCTGGTACGGGTGAAGACGCTGGGGTAACCGCTGACGTTACACTCCTCTGTACCCCAGGACACGACTCCCGTCAGATAGAAACGACCATTCCTCCGACAGGACAACGGCCCGCCGGAATCACCCTGGTGACAATTTAAAAAAAAAACAAGGTTAAAACTGTTAGCAATTTATGTGACATGAGAAATAGCAAGTGAACAAACTATAGTACTAGCCTAGCATGCAGGAACGTCATATGGGTAGGGAAGGGTGGAGCATTCCCCCGCCGCCCCTGAGTTTGCCGGTTCTATTTAAATTGCTTTGTACTGTGGCGCCTCCAATAATAAACAACTAATCTATTCTACTTAAAAAATCAGCAAACTATAGAGCCGAGGCTCATGAAGTCTTCCCAAGTGCACCCCCGCCACTCCCAACCGGCATTCAACCACTTCCCCAGTGGTTCTCTAGTCCAGTCAAGCCGCGAAGCTTTCCGCCCCTGAGACAGCCTTACCCACCCTTCCACTCGATTGACTATATGAGTGAGGCGGCATCAGAGAAAGAACGCCTGGTCGGCCGGGGTGCTGCTTTCACACAGCAACCTGGCCGGACTATTTTGGGCTGGGGTGGATATATTTTACGTCTTTATTGCCCCCCCACCCTTTGGCTCACCGGGGAGGCGCGTGGGTGTTTTACAGACGCCCTCTAAAGGATTTACGTGGTTTTCTGTGAATTAGTCACACATCAGCTGGGAGAGAAAAGAGGTTGCCTAGGAACGGTACCCTCAAAGACTGCATATTTGGAATCATCGGCTAGGGTCGCCACATTCCTTCGCCTCATATCCACACGGCAACTGTAATCATGTCCCGACCTGCTCCTGCGTTATTTTCAACTGCACTTGGTAGGAAACCATGCAGCCGTGTTCTTTCTAACGCAGTTTCCGTGCGTTACTTTTGCCTTTCAGCGCAGGTCCCCTACACAGTGAACCTGTACCCCGAGTAACGTTTCAGGGGGTTTCTTTATCAACATGCCGACTAGAGCCCCCGGGGGGGTGGGTGGGTGGGGGGTGGGTGGGTTGGGGAGTAATAAAAAAACTTAACAAGTAGACCAAGTTTTGGTATCCCACCCCCTAACCTTGAAAACGCCTGAAATGACGCCCCTGCTAGAGCGTGTCTTAATCACTTGAAAGAATTAGGGCATATCTTTATGATAGGGCGTCTAGTTAAAAAAAAAAAGATGCCCTTGAAAATTATGCTCCAAAAATATATACAAGAAGTGGAATTATTATGCATCTCCCCCATCGAATTCAATATTATACTTTACAATTTGACACGTCAAACATATAATTATAATATGTAGACAGAACTGCAACAATAAGATGTCTGTAAAAAAACAATAATTTCAACCGCTGTTAGCGAGTGTTAAAGATTAAAAAAATTTAAAAAAGCAACGAATGGAGTTTTTTTTTTTTTTTTTTTTTTAAAGCAAATCCTATCTGTGACGCCTAAAGTGAACTCACTGCGCATGGTCCGAACGTGCCGTCACCAAAACACACCATGTCCTGTGGTAAAGTCACGCCCCACATCTGGCTGCACAGGTCGCTGCCAATAATATCCCCAGACACTTCGCGGAGGCCGTGATCGTCTGTTGAATCATCTGTAAACAAATGTTTGTGTTTACTTTATGTCTTAATTCTTAAAAGATGCAAGTTCTAGTTTCCTGACTACTGGTACCTCTGGTATGCTTATATGATTACAGCTTTCGCTAAATTACCTACTCAATTATGTCCACATTTAACAAACTGACAGTTAGTTAGCTACCACTGGTATTAGTACCGGTATTAGAGTTGCATGGATTACGCCAATTTGCCAGATACCAATAAATCGGCCTTGCCATAAATTTCTTGTTAAATTGAATGTATTTTGCTTTGAAAATGTGTATTGCAATAATTGAGTTTATGTAATCAAGTCTACTTCTTTTATCATGACCCACAATACGAGCTACTTACTGTTTGTGTTATGGGGATAAAGATAAAATAATAAATATAATAATAATATCACATAGCTGGTTGATAATTCTGAAGGAAGCACCACTCTTGATTCCCAAATTTCTCAATTTGACCGCTCCCCTGTCCCTATGCCGGCTATGCTGCTGGTATATGTATTTATAATATGAGTAATATCTAATTTACAAATATGGAGAAATTGCTATAACGCACGTATATTTTAAATTGTATGTCTACTTTCAAAGTTCTGCACAGTCGATTTATTTTAAGTCATTGCGTGAAAATGACAAGCAGTTTTAAAGCACACAAGATATGTAATTCATTAAATGAATTTGTGTCTTATCACGTAGAAGAGAAAATGACAGGACAAAATCGCAAACCAAAATGATTACGTCCCACTCCCGAGTCTAAACGAAACGGAAAAAAGTGTGTTGAGAGTAAAAAAACGAAAATCCTCAGATTGATAGGATGAGTACGATAAGCATGTATAGAATCTCTCACATAAGTATGAGTACGCTTAGCATGTACAGAATCTCTCACATAAGTATGAGTACGCTTAGCATGTACAGAATGTCTCACACATTAAATATAAAAATGAGTTAAGGTATCCATGTATGCAACGCTAAAAAAAAACGGATGAATTTAATTACGGTCAGATTCTTAAAAAAGAGAGAGAGAAAGAGGGAGGTGTACTATTATTTTACGGATAATGAATCAATTTACATATGATAAAAATAAAATATATCTGCTTATTTTAATTATATGTTTAAGTGTTATTATAAATTAGAAACACATTAAAATAACAATTAAAGAAGTTTTTAAAAGTATTTTATTCGAATTTTAACAATTTTAAAGTTATTATTAGCATTATTAATTCAAAATCACATTTATCGAGAAAACCCCCAAAATGGGGGAATTTTTTTTTTTGGGGGGGGGACGACGACGACAGAGGTTTGCGTTATTATTTTAAGAAATAAAATAAAATTTACCTTTATGTCATCCAAATATCTTCATACAGTATCAAATTAATATTTTCAATCGAACTGAGTTAATAACCGCGTGTGATTAAACTGACAAGGTTTTCTCCCCTTTTTGAAATTAAATTTAATAGATTCCCTTTTTAATTGTTAATGCACAACACCTGATTTAAAATTTTAGCTTTGTATTTTTAACATTTATTTTTCATTCCAAATATTGTGCTTTTATCAAATTTATAAAGTAATAAAACCCAAACTTAAAAAAAACACTTTAAATACTGGTAAGAAAATGCCGTTTAAGTCAGTTAGTGCAGCGAAACTTCACAGCTGGCTACCAGTAATACAACTCACTAATCGCTATTACCACCAGTCCAAATTAAAAACAAGAACGAACCATATGAACTTGCAATCGATTCATTTTAATATCAATGTCCCAAAAAGCCCAGTTATGTAACAGATTTTAATTTTTGTATAGATTTTAATGTTAAAATAATTACCATTAATTAACCAGCACTATTTTTTAAAAGAAATATGAAACAATGCATGGTAAAAGAGATCTAGGATTTTAGAAAATTATTCATTAATACGTTCAGGGGCGTGCAATAATGATTAGTTTCACACGAAAGGAATTACCATCCCGTGGATGATTTATTAATGTTGGTTTTAAACAGTGTGGGGAGGAGGATTTGATGCTCACGTTTTGCCCCAGGCAGTGCAAGATACGCCACAGGCAGCGCTAGATACGCCCAGGTAGCGCAAGATACGTCCCAGGCAGCGCAAGATACGTCCCAGGTAGCGCAAGATACGTCCCAGGCAGCGCAAGATACGTCCCAGGTAGAGCAAGATACGCCCCAGGTAGCGCAAGATACTCCCCAGGCAGCGCAAGATACGTCCCAGGCAGCGCAAGATACGCCCCAGGCAGCGCAATATACGTCCCAGGCAGCGCAAGATACGTCACAGGCAGCGCAAGATACGCCCCAGGCAGCGCAAGATACACCCCAGGCAATGCAAGATACACCACAGGCAGCGCAAGATACGCCCCAGGCAGCGCAAGTTACACCACAGGCACTGCAAGATACGCCCCAGGCAGCGCAAGATACGCCCAAGGCAGCAAAGATACGCCCCAGAATGAAGGAATGAATTTGATAAATAATTAACCTTCTTCGGCAAACAAAATCAGGTGGAGTGAATAGGGTGTGTAAATTTTAACGTTGACGACAATATCTTTAAACTTTAAATCCAATGATAATATAGTCGGGAAAATGAGGGGTTAACAAATAAGCACCGGGTACATGTTATACCGATTAAATTTAAAAATACAGTACAAGGGGTTTGACCAACTGCAAGCACATTTACATAAGTATACACATACCTCAAATAAACACATCAAAACGCAATAATTTTAAACACGTGAAATTTAAATCTTAAAAATGTGAGCCTTAATTCATGGGCGTGAACAACGATCAGTTATTTTCTTTCACTATATAATAACATACGGTATTTTTTGTTTCCACTTTTCAAAAAAAGTAAAGTTAATGAAAAACTGGCATAACTATTTATGAGATTAATAACATTTCTTTAAAAAAACACACACTAAGGCTGTTACAGACGTTAAAATGAGTTAAGAGATTTTTATTAAGATACAAGAATTCTTTGTTATACGATTTTCCGATAATATAGTAGAGAAACAAGGCAACAGTTTAGTTAAATTTTAAAGAAAATACCAATACATCAAATTCCTTTAATTTAAAGACCTATATTATATTGCAGATACATATTTCTCAAAACTAAAGGAAGTTATAAATGTAAACATCATTACACAGATACTTCATTAAAAAAAAAAAAGAATTCTGATTATACTTTGAAATAGCTAGCAGGTAGAACGTATCGAGAATGGCGTTCATTATTTTCCTGGTAACACCGGGTCATATATTCTAGTATTTATGAATACGGTAAGCACTTATAAAATCAGTCACGTATTAATCACGCAAAGAATCTCACTCAAATATTTTTGTGAGTACCGACATATTTATGTTGGTATAAAATATAACATCTGTGATTGTAACATCCATTAAATCATTTCTTTTGTCTGATTAGCCACCAATCGTCAGAAAGACCGACAGCTGTTGATTAATCTGAAAGATGACCAATATTTGGTTGTCAATTAATCTGAAAGATGACCTATATTTTGTTGTCCATTAATCTGAAAGATGATCAATTGATTATCGGTTAATCTGAATCTTGACCGATTAACTGCCAATTTAATTCTAAGGTGACCAATTAACTTCAGATAAATCTACAAGATGACCGATTAAATGCCCATTAATGTCTAGTGGCGGTTTCTAAAGTCAGATGTCTAGTCACAATCTTAATGTAGCCTACCGCAGATAAATAAGCATGAGTTGTCACAGTTATAAAGCGCTGGAGCGGAATATATAATAAGCTGGTCCAACATTGAAAATTGCAAAGAAATTGAAATAAAAGTTAAGAAACGCCTCTCGCCCCCCCCCCCCCCTTTTCCCCCCTTTATTTTTCTTTCTTTCTTTCTACCGTAGTACTCATAAGTGAATAGCGGTAACTCCTTTAATATGGTTTTGGTTAATTTGACTCCATCGTCTGCAAACAAAGATCACTTCAGACGTCTACTTGGATGACTTCGGGACTAGTGATAGCAGACACGGAAGTGCGTGAGCGATTTTCTTTCTGGGGGGGGGGGGGGGTGTGTGGATGGCAGGGAGTGGGGGCAGGGAGGGTGGGATGGAGGTATACATAGACTGGACGATTGCGATAAAGCCAAATAGAATTAGACAAGCTAAATAAGCACCGAACTCTCCTATAAGACGAATGTTGCTATAGTTTCCTCAGCTACTTGGCTCTCTACTTAAAATCGATAGTTTTTTCTCTCTCTCTTCCCCCCCTCCCCCATTTTTTTCACAACTGGATTTATCCAGTTTAAAATGGTAATTTTATATTGTTGCCGTATTTTTTTCAATACCGAAAACAAAGAAAGTACAACTACTACCCCGATAACAACAAAAAAAAATCATTAAAAGAAATATATATATTTATATATTACGTTTCTGGTGTGACTCGTGGACTGCTTCCATTTCCGGCAGCTTTTTCCTAAAAATCGTGATTGCTTCCTAATCAGCGACTTTGGTATTGAGAGTATTTACAAATATGTTTGAAAGATAATATGGTTCAATAATGAGTTCAATAGCGCGTTAAATATAATTCCCGATAACTACGCTATATGACTTTTTAAAAATATAACGCAACTGCTTTTGGCGCGAAATATTTTATTTTTCGGAAAATGAAATCGTCTCAATTTAAGTTTGGTGTAAAAACATTCGGTTTAAAAGTGTTTGGGTCATCAGAATCTTTAATAATATAGTTCATGGGCGTGAAATAAAAAGTGTGCAGGGTTGTATCATGGATGGGAAAAAAAGGGGGGGGGGGTAGCAAAAATTGGGATTCTTAAATGAGTTCATGTTCTGTCAAGTAACTTTAGTAGATGGGAAGTTCACACATTGCCGTCGTCAATGCTTGGCGGGCAATATCTAGTAATAATAATAATAATAATACATTTAATAAAACTAAATCAAAAAGAATCTTTAAAAAAATTGCTTTATCGAACGACCAACACGCGTTTGTCAGTACGGCATCAAACAAAGCGATGTTTGGTTTGTTTTCATTTTTCGGTGATGAAACGTTACATCGGTAGTGGTTAGAATTTTTGAAAAAATCGGCAATCACCACCTAGTCGAAGTAGGCCAATTACGCTGTAAAAGGACCATCCATATAGTACGTAAGTACTGAAAAAGGGGGCATGGGAGGGGTATTGTCGACATTGGAGATTTTGAGTATGGCCCCCCCTCTCTCCCCTGAAAAAAAGGGGGGGGGGTCGTCTCAGCAGAAAGTACGTATATTTATTAAAAATGTATTAAATAACAATCATGAATCCCTGACAGTAAAATAAAAAGAAGGCATGTTTATATATATCTAACTTGAATGCTGTAAGCATCTCACGCAATGTTTTGATGGAATCATCGTCATGATGCTGCTGTGTCTTTCGACATATGAACTCGCTAGATATCGCTCAAACAGTACTCAGTAGTAGCAGTATTACAGTTTTATATTTTATTTAGTCCATCCACCGTATGTTTAACGTGCGTGTGACGTATTTCCCCCCCCCCCCCGACTTTTTTCCTGCTACTTCACCTTTAATCTAATCTAATCTACTTAAGAAAATCAGCAAACTATTGAGCCTCAGCTCATGAAGTCTTCCACAGCGCACCCCCGCCACTCCCAACCGGCATTCAACCACTCCCCCAGTGGTCTCTATTCCAGTCAGGCCACGAAGCGGCACGCCGGGCGGCTTTCTGCCCCTGAGACAGCCTCACCCACCCTTCCACTCGATTGACTATGCGAGTGAGGCGTCATCAGAGAATGAACGCCTGGCCGGCCGGGGTGCTGCTTTAACACAGCAACAGGGCCGGACTTTCTTGGGCTGGGGTGGATATATTTTACGTCTCTATTGTCCCCCCTCCCCGGGGAGACGCGTAGGTGTTTTACAGACGCCCTCTAATAGGGTTTACGTGGTTTTCTGTGAATTAGTCACACCGCAGCTGGGAGAGAAAAGAGGCTGCCTAGGAGCAGTACCCTCAAAGACTGAATATTTAGAATCATCGGCTAGGGTCGCCACGTTCCTTTACCTCATATCCACACGGCAACTGTAATCATGTCCCGACCTGTTTCTGCGTTATTTTCAACTGCACTTTGTAGGAAACCACGCTTTAATAAAATTTTTCGATTCCCGGTTATTTAGGTTTTCACATGGCGCAGTTTGTTTAATTCCAACAAGTAAAATTCGAAATAGCGAATGAATAAACACAGTAAAAAAGCGGTTGGGTAAAAATAAATAAAACACTTACGCAACTAACTAAGAGTCATCTAGGAACTGCAAACAGTAGATACACACCGCTAGGTGTCACATTGGATTTAACGTGAAAACAGTGGCGTAGCGAGCTTAACTCGCGCCCGGGGCACAATACCTTTTTAGCGCCCCCTATTCGAAAACCATACAATATTATAGTAAAATATACCATCTGGCGTCCCTTTGTGAGTAGCGCCCGGGGCATGATGCCCCCCTTTCCCCCCCTCACTGCGCCACTGCGTGAAAATACATTTATGAAAAGTGTGTAATATCCAATTAAAAAAAGAAACGTTTTTAAACCTCAATTTTGTCTTGTTAAAATTTTCATTTATCTTTAATGTCATTGAATGTGAATTTTATATTTCATATATCTGCTGGCAATGCTTCATGTTCAGTTCATCAAATTTATTTTTGAACGCACTATTTTGTTTTACTAAATAGTGCGTTCATAAAGAAATTTGACGCAACTTTGATCGTGTGAACTGAACATGACACATATAAGTGCTCCCAACCCCACGCTACTACTGCGCTTCTGAATAAGCAAACTGGCTTAAAATCATCTAACACGGTGGTTCTCAACCGTCCTAATGCCACGACCCTTTAAATACAGTTTCTCATGTTGTGGCGACCCCCCGACCACAAAATTATTTTCGTTGCTACTTTATAACTGTAGAGTATATGTGTTTTCCGATGGACTTACGCGACCCCTGTGAAAGGGTCGTTCGAGCCCCAAAGGTTGAGAACCACGGATCTAACACTACACAATACTGACCTCTTGTAACGCCCCAACCAGCGACCCAGCAGTTGCCGTCTCGCCGTCTCTGACTTCGCCTAGTGCCCTGGAACTCACTGGGTATATCGTTCTCGCCCAGCACGCCCTGACTTCTCCTGACGGTCGGCCCGAAGCGTGGGTTGTCGCTCAGCTCGGACACAGCTTCCGCCAGAGTCGGCGTTTCGTTGATGACGTTGCTGACGTCTGCTTCGTCACCGGACGCCGGTAAGCAGATGGGTTGGACTCTGGCATCCTCGGCGAGTCTGATGAGCGCTATGTCGTTGACGTATTTGTTGTAAATGGTCTCGTTGTCATTGTGTGGGAGGGCTCGGTAGCCAGGATGCTGAGATTGCAAATCTAGTGTCATTATTTTTTAACATAATGGGAACGCATTGCATTAAATTTTTAGAATTCATAATTTGGACATTTTAAATTTGATTGTTTTTTTCTGAGGCCATATTTTAGCCCCTAAAAAGGATTACGCCTATGCAATAAGTGGAACTTGCGGGACCAGCCGGGGTTTTATTAAGTACAATACTAGTACACTTAATAAAATATAAGATTTTTAATATGTCCAAAAAAGTTACATAAAAATTGGTGAGCCTGTATAAAAAAAGGATTAGGTGTAAGTTACAACTGAAATGCTTAAGCCGTGAATCAAATAGTTTCGGGTCTCGTCACCATCCTATTTGCGTTTGATGCACAAATGACAGTTTATTGATGGATAAAGCACATTTACAAAAGCAATTGTTTACTAATATGTTATTTTGTGAGGTAGGAAGCACCCTGGCAAGAAAGCACCCCTACAGGCAGGGCCGACCCTAACAATTGCGGGGCCCAATGCGAAACGGATTGCACGGGGCCCATTCTAGGTAGAGGATAAGGATAATAAGTGAAAATTAAGATTTTGTTATAGAAAATAAATTCGGGGCAGGGCCTATGAAAGTGCGGGGCCCACTGCGGCCGCATAGGTTGCAGTGGCCTAAGGCCGGCCCTGCCTACAGGCGCCTATTGCTCCATCAGACTACACTTCTAAGGGACTGTTGTGATTAGCAGTGTATATTTGTCATCTTTAATGAAGTAAAGAAAGCAATTGAACGCATTTTCCTATATGGTAATTTTAAAAACTATCTGTCATTAATTTACCGTATGCCATCGGGGGCATTCTTACCATAATGATTTCCTGTATGTGGATGTCTCTCTCCGTGTCATCGTGCTGGATCAGGTTATGCTCACCCACTCGTACGCGCCAAAGTGTTGGGTTAGACACACTGGTGACAAGAAAGTCAATGAAATTGACAAGACAATCAATGTAATCAATGGAGTCATGACAGTCAATGAAATCAGTGGAGACAAGACAGTCAATGAAATAAGTGATGATAAAACAGTATATAAAATCAGTGATGATAACATGACAGTCTATATCAGGGGTGTAAAATTCAATCGCTCGGGGGGCCAAACTCAAATCACATGTAAAGTTGCGGGCCGAACAGGCTAAACATTCCATGAGAGGAAAATTTATCTTAAAAAAAAAAAGCACATTTATATAAATGAAAACAGAAAAAAAGTTTTAATAATTAAAAATCATTGGCATTAATGGCATCACCATTTTCGTTCTAATACCGATTTGTCAGCGCTGGATGTTTGGCACATTTTCTTGGCTACAAAAACAAGTAAGTTCGTTTATGTTGGGAGTAACGCTCTGTGTCATTGAGATTCTCATGATGGCAAGTGTTCGCCAGCGAGACGACTCCTGTGTGATGTTTTGTTATTTTCATTATAGAAAACAGCTGCTCACATAAAAATGTGCTATCCAACATGGTCAAGGTTCGAGCCGCATGTAAACGAAGCTGGGGCATCTCTTCAGGAATAAAACGAGTGAACAGTGCAGGCCCAACTGTGTCCTTTAGTGTTTCATTACACCGCAGCTCTATTAGCCCCATCTGCAAATTAACAGGTGCAGTTTCAACGTCTATGACTAATGGGTGACAAAACAGCTTGAAATTACTTTTCTCTGCTTCAAAGTCACTAAAGCGCCGTACAATCTCGGCACAAAGTAAGCTAAGTTTTTCAGCAAAGTGTGCACGCGGAAACACCATAGATTTGACTTGGATATATTTGTACACAGGTCAAGACCTCGCGGGCCTGATATAATTATCTCCGGCGGGCTGGATGGGGCCCCCGGGCCTTGAGTTTGACACATGTGGTCTATATTCTTATTAAAAGAAGTGTTACAATAAGTGTGTCTCAATGGAACCGGCATCAACTTGGACTAGGTGTGGATGCTGATGAAATGAGTAAAACAAAAATCGTATTCACTACTCACTGTTTAAAACAATGTGCCGCCGTGAGGACCCATCTTTGGGACACCACCGCCCCTGAGCAGGCGTGTGAGCCGATCATGACGGACCTAAGGGCGACCAGCCAGGGCCAACTTCCAGGGGATGCTGCGTGGCCTCCAACTATTCTCTTCCTCCTTAGACTGTTGCTAGGCAACACGCCGCATTGTGCTGTAAAGTAGATCATTGCATGAACATCGTTACCGTAAGATTGAACGCACTATACTATATAGTAAAACAAAATAATGCGTTAAAAAAAAAAAATGACGCAAAATTTTTACGTGTAAACTAAAAAAAGATTCGACCGAATTTCCGTTCGATCAAATTTCCGTCGATCAATTTTCCGTGGACGAAATTTCTTTGGATCAAATTTCCGGACACGCTTGTTAAGATGTCATTTGAGATTTGAAATAAGCAGTATCATAAGTTCACGCATTTGAACCACGTGTCGTAAAAAGAAATTATGAAAGAAAACCTTTGAGAGCTTTACAACACAGATTTTTTTCAAGAAACTAAAGGTATTATTATTTTAATAAAAATGCATCGGGTTTCCCCGTTCTTATTGCACGATTATATTTTAATGATGTTTAAGAATCTAAATGTAACTACAACATCTATTGGGGGCACGCTTTTAACTTGATGTTAAACTATTTGGTCAGAAATTAGCAGCGCCACAAAATTCCAGTGCCAATAAATCTGGTGTCACTAAATTTCAGTGCCACTAAAGTACAGTGCTCTAAAGTAGTTTGCTATTACTATGAGTGGCATGACAGATGGTTACCATAAGTTAGATAATTGTTACATGTTTACAGTCACTTGTTTACCGTTCAGAGGCGTGTCATGCGTGTTCGGACCATGGTGACAAGGTTACGCCCCTCCGGTCAACACTCAAATCCATTATTTTCCTCAACAAAATACCATCCAACCCTATTATGGCTCCCCCCTAGTAGATTGTCGTCCGGGGCCGGGGACATCTGTCCTCCTCTGCTCCCCCTCCCTCTAGCTACGGCTCTATTGCTGTTACATATTTTCTGTCATCACCACTTCTTTATGGAGTCTTTAAATTTAAACAGAAGGACTGCTGGTAAAAGCAGTCAATAAAACTTGAGCCTCGTGACGTATGAGCTCTTTAAATGGGGGGGGGGGGGAGAGGCGCCACATGCAAGCACTACATGCAGATCACAAGGGGGGCGCAACACATGCAAGCACTACATGCATATCACAATAAGGGGGGGTGTGCCACATGCAAGCACTACATGCAGATCACGCCCACCAAGCTCTCCCTGGACCACTTTCACGTTTCTATTAAGTAATTGATCAATTTACTACCGAAAATTGAAGGGGCTGGGATGTTGAGTAGGGGAGAGGGGGTGGGGGCCCACACTCTGAATGTAGCAGTGTAGACATGCAGGACACTCCAACGACCATGTGCCATCTTCTGCTGTCCAAGCATCCAAGTCAGTAAACATCATCATAGCTCGTCTTCTGAACAGACGTACTTCTGCGGCCACTTCACCGACATGTCGGACCATTCACGATACCAGAACACGTTCATGCCACTCGATTCTATAATTTTCTCATTTATATTATTCGGGTTGTCGTAGTGCTGCGGATTCGATTACAAGGAAGTATTGGTACCAGATGTTCGATTACAAGAATACTTTTCGGATTTTTTTTTTTTTTAGAGTAAAAATGTATATTTGGTAACTTTGGTTGGCATTCCAATCATCACAGATCCACAGTTGGAGTATGAACAGGGTTTAATGGAATGGGATTCGAATATATTTTCTTGTGTATTCGGAACCGTATATAATTTTCCTGCATTTTAATTGAATTTCGATGAAAAATGGAAATTCTGATCTAAATCTTTGAAGAAAGAAACCAAATTTGAGGACTTCATAAGCCATGGCAGAAAAAAAAAGAGGGAAAAAAAAATGGGGGGGGGGGGGGGAGGGGGGGGGGCGCCCAAAATTCAGCTTTTTAAAAACAAATTCCGTCTGCTAAGCTGTTAAATACCGGTAATCGATTTTTGCCCATGCACTATAATTGAATTTATTTCCCATGTTTGACCAAAACTATGTTTCGAGAGTGTAAACACTTGAGCGAAATGAAGGAACCAAACTCAAAGTACTGTACCATATTCTGGTGCAGGGGTAGTCACTACTGTGGTACTGGTAGTTGTCGCCATGGACGATGCCGGTGAGTTTTCCTCCCCTGCAAGAAATTAGCGAGCTCGTTTTATTTAGTTGGAAAATTTCAGATCAACCACAGAACCATAGAACAACATATTTACTATACAACAACATATTTACTATACAACAACATATTTACTATACAACAACATATTTAATAATAATAATAATAATAATAAAGTTCATTTGAAAAATCACGCTTCATCCCCAAAGGCTCGAAGCGCGGTACAAAAACAAAGCTGGGAGATAATAACTAGCTGAAAAAGATGGTAGACAACTTCACCCCAGAAGGTGTTTGCGAAATAGATGAGTTTTTAAATGTGTCTTGAAGGACTCCAGCGTCTGGCTGTGTCTGAGAGGGTCAGGAAGGGTGTTCCAAATGGTTGGGCCAGCAAATGCGTACGTGCGCTTTCCGTAAGTCTATACTACACAACAGCATATTTACTGTACAACATGTTTATTGATTATATTTTATAAATTAAAAAACAAAATTTGTTTGAATGAAATGTTTCGAAAAATCATAAGCCAAAAAAAAAAAGACTCAAAAAATGTAAAATTAATATTAATAATAGGATAAAGAAAAAGAATGGAGAATCGTATCATTAAATATTCGTCTATAACTTTATTATGTGCATGAAGAATCAGGGTAAACAATACTTCATCTTAGCATTGGCGCTTCGATAAATGCGATACACTATTCGATCCTTTTCAATAGAGAATCGATTACAGGAGAAAGGAGAGCTAGCGAATGTCAAAAAGCATTACTAGCGCTTAGACTTGCTCGCAGTGTCAACAAATGTTAACTTATACAAGAATTTCAGTAAACGAAATTTGTTTGTTTAAGATGTTATGAGATACAAAATAAAGTATTAAGTTGCAAAGTGAGGACTTTGGCCATATCATGATTTGCTTATACGGAAGTGACGTAACTCTCCCTTTCCCGCCGCCGATGTTGAAACCATCACTTCCCTTTCGTGCAGAAGTCGTGAATAAAGTGAAGACACACTTAAAAAATCCATTTAACATAAGCTGCTTACCACGTTTTAGCTCTGTCGGGTTCTTCAAACAATCGATATAAAGACATTTAATTTCCAAAGTGCACTCCCTTACAGTTATATACAAGTCCCTCCCTTATAAGATATTAGTTCAGTACTCTGAATATATTAACTACCTTACAGCACATTAGCTCAGTACTCCCCGTACAGTTCCCTCTCTTTCACCACACCCGTTACCCACCTGTCGCCGGCCCCAGACAGCATTCTTGTACTTGTGGTGTGAAGGGACACAGAGGTATGTTGAATCTGTGACGCATTAATCTATGTGGACACACTGCGCCACACTCACCGCCAAAGTGGGTGCACAGCTGCATTTCAACAAACCGAGCCACTGTGGACACAGTGAAGAGCAAGCTTAAGTCAAGGTTTAGTCAAGTTCATGATTGACAAATAGTTCAAATACCATAGTTTAAAACCAAAAGTAAGATAGATTCGGTTCAAGGCAATGAGGTGAGAGGTTAATCATCTGTTCATGCTTGTGTCAAGTTTGTACTTGGAAAAAAACCAACAAACCTTGTCAGTTCCTAATCAATGGTTTTCAACGTACCGGTATATCAATTTTGTGAAATTTGTATCGATTAAGTCTCATCAGCTTTGGCCCTTAAATTATGAACTAAGACGAACGTCTATTGGTACGGACATGTGCTCTCTGACGTGGGAGGTTCATGACGTAACCACCGACTATTGGTACGGACATGTGCTCTATGACGTGGGAGGTTCATGACGTAGCCACCGACTATTGGTACGGACATGTGCTCCATGACGTGGGAGGTTCATGATGTAACCACCGACTATTGGTACGGACATGTGCTCCATGACGTGGGAGGTTCATGACGTAACCACCGACTATCGGTACGGACATTTGCTCAATGATGAGGGAGGTTCAAGACGTTTGAACAAGCACTTAGTAATCATTGTTGGCAGCTTGGAATCCTACAGCTACTTTCTTTGGCTAATTTCTTTTACCATCATTCCACAACATCTAGGAGAAATTAAAGAGATGGAACTCCAGGATCCCCGTAGAGTCTCTGGTTTAGGCAGAAAGGATAATTGACTTTGATGGTACAGTACCAGATTGTATAATCGACTTTGTAGTACAGTACCAGATTGTATAATCGACTTTGTAGTACAGTAGCAGATTGTATAATCGACTTTGTAGTACAGTAGCAGATTGTATAATCGACTTTGTAGTACAGTACCAGATTGTATAATCGACTTTGTAGTACAGTAGCAGATTGTATAATCGACTTTGTAGTACAGTAGCAGATTGTATAATCGACTTTGTAGTACAGTAGCAGATTGTATAATCGACTTTGTAGTACAGTAGCAGATTGTATAATCGACTTTGTAGTACAGTAGCAGATTGTATAATCGACTTTGTAGTACAGTAGCAGATTGTATAATCGACTTTGTAGTACAGTAGCAGATTGTATAATCGACTTTGTAGTACAGTATCAGATTGTATAATCTACTTTGTAGTACAGTAGCAGATTGTATAATCGACTTTGTAGTACAGTAGCAGATTGTATAATGGACTTTGATGATACAATCAATAACAGATTGTACGGATCTTTCAAAATTTTTCAGTGAAAGTATTCCAAATGTTCTGAGAATCTGTTAACAATCTATATTCAAATGTAAAAAAATGGCATCAGATGCAAACTAAAATATACGATATTTATTGCGTAATAAAGTTTTGTTTTGTGTACATGTCAGTCATGAAATGTCAAAGTCTCTTATCATTATGAAGTTTGTTATCGAGAAATATCAGTGAATGTAAGTAATAGATCTTTGAGTGCTTTCTCTGACAGTTGGATAAAATGCCAGTACATGGAAGCAATAAATGTCGAAAAAAAAGATATATTAAAATATTGATGACACACCGTTATATTTAATGTAAAAACTCTTAACTTACGTTCTTCATCTGAGAATGACATTGTTGCTGCTGTACCTGGTAAAAGAACCCAATAGAAATGAGCGATAGGATGTATGTATCAACAAATGATGATTTGATTGTATACAACAAGTTATAGAGAATATTAAGTTTCAAATGGACAGACTATAAAACCTCCCCCTCCAACATTTCAAATGTATAGATCAGGGGTGGGAAAACTTTGTGTGCGTAGGGCCAGATTGACAAATGAAAAGCTATTGGAGGGCCGCATATATATTTTGCCATAGTAGCATTACAGTACGAAGGTCAAGGACAGTTTACCGAAATAGAAAATTGGAAAGAAATTTTATGAAAAATGTTAAAACAATCATAATGGTACATGAAATTCTGTAAAATTCAACAAGATAACTTTAAAACGAAGTAATTTTTTAAATTTCTTAATGCCCTCGGGGGCAGCATAACATCCGTAGCCGGGCCGCATGTGGCCTGCGGGCCGGGCCGTAGTTTGTCCACTCCTGGTATAGATTATAAAAAACTTTCCGTCCAACATTTCGAATGGATAATTTATAAAAATTTACCACCAATCTGGCAAATGGATAATTTAGAAAATTTTCCCACCAACATGTCAAATGGATAGATTATACAAACTTACCCTCCAACATGTTTTTTTTAAGTGATAAAGATTTTTTTAGAAGAATGAAAAAATTGTCATACTTGTTCCCCCTTCTCTGTCTCTCTCTCTCCCACCTCTCTCTGCACGCCTCTCTCTCTCTCTCTCTCTGTCTCTCTTGTACCCTCCGCCGCCCCAAAAATAAAATAAAATAAATAAATAAAATCAGACAACGAAGTCATTGCTTGAACTCACTCCCGGGCGGCTTCATTTATTTGTCACGTTTTTCTCTTCTATGAAGCTGCCATTTTCTAATGCACACAATCTAGACGCCGCATTTGTGGAAGTAAAGCTGGGACAAAAAATGCACATAAAAAAAAAGCCAAAGCTAATATTTCTACTATTGCCTGCTATTGTCATAGTAACATTTTAACTATAACGTTTAGTGTTGTTGATAATGTTAAGATGAGGATTTACTGAGGTGAACTAAGCTGAGGCGATCGCGGCAATATTTAACGGGAGCTGATGCAGGGTCGGGTCCGACCCTGATACGTCATAGTTCCTTCCACACAGAGGCGGGTCTATAAAACAATGGGCGGGGTTGAATTCGAATTCATTACGTATGGGAAAACTGGGATTTCTTTTCCTTTTCCTAAGCCCGGCATGCACAACATACGGCCCGCCAGCACCCACTATGCGGCCCGAGAAGTAACTAAAAATTCTTTATTCTTATTATTTTCTTAATAGCTTTCCCCCCGTCCGATTATCTTTTGGCCCACACTAGTCCTGTCCTATTTTCTTTTGGCCCGCACAAGCTTTTCATAAAGAATTACGGCCCGCCTTACATCTTGAGTTGTGCAGGCCTGTCCTAAGCCTTTCTTACTCCCCAAAGGAGCATATGCCTCAAAGACGGAAAAAATTAACTTAATTTGCAATCAAAAATGTTTTCTATAAACCATCGAGGGCCAGGTGCCCACTTTCACTACCCTACTTTCTCCGCCCTTGATCCAATAGCGTCACAAGCGAGGCGTGAGCTGAAGATCTTGGATTGGGGAGAACGTTGCGTGGTGGGGCATAAGGGACGGGATTTAAACGAAAAGTAATTTGATTCGTGTCAGGACAGAGAAAGGGGGCTAGCGGCAGTCCTTGCTGACTCAGAGTCACAAAGTCTTAGACTCACAGAGTAACTAAGTTCCAGAGTAACAGAGTCCCAGACTCGCCGAGTAACTAAGTCACAGAGTAACAGTCCCAGCATAACAGAGTCCCAGACTCGCCGAGTAAGTAAGTCCCAGAGTAACAGAGTCCCAGACTCGCCGAGTAACTAAGTCCCAGAGTAACAGAGTCCCAGACTCGCCGAGTTACTAAGTACCAGAGTAACAGAGTAACTGAGTCCCAGAGTAACAGAGTCAAAGACATTGTCAGATATTTTTCTTCTATTTCAAGATACACATGAAACATACGTCTATACATACACAAACATATGAAATGTCTACAAGTACATTACCAGGCCTCTGAAAATTGCATGTCCATTTACCCTCACACAGTTACTCTTGTAACCAGTGAAATATCCTCATCAACACCAGGCACAGAAACATTGCAAATCCCATCAACATTCATAGGAGCCATAATGATCAATAAATTGATCGTGGGCCCTTAATATATAGAAGAAGAAAAAAAACTCGATATTTATAGCAAAATCTTCAAGTAAAAAAATGTTTACTACAGTTATTTTCAGGAGAGTCTATCCCTCCCCACCCAACCTTGAGTGAGGTAAGCCAACCCCCTCTCCCTAAACGTTGGTCAATTCTGTGGGTCAATTCTTTGTGTCAATTCTGTGGGTCATGGTATTGGAGTTTAATTCGAGACTTTACTATGCATGTTAGACATTAAAAAATTAGTGTTTGAAAATTGTTAGGATATTGGTGACTATTCAAAAAAAAAAAATATTGATAGCAGACGATTATAATATCGCTAATAGCTCAATATATCGTCAATTATTTTTAGCTAATCAAAGAATCGATTCCAATGAGTGGTTCAAAACATGAAATTAAGTAGGCTGATAATTTTTTATTTTAGTTTTAGTTCTAAACATCAAATTTTTTGTGGGGTACTGATGTTTGGATCCCAACTGTAAAAGGATCCCATCGGGAACGGAATTCCATTTGGAAATCGGACACCAATCGGGACCACAATGGGGTCAGCATCCCACCAAGAAACGGGATCCCATCGGGATCGGGAAAAGGAACACATGGGATCACAATGGGGTCAGAATCCTAACAGGAACGGGATGCAATCGAGATATGGATCCCACTTTGGATCCGTATCCCAACGAGATATGGATCACACTGCGAACAGGATAAGGGATCTCAATTGGGATTGGGATCCCACCGGGCGTTATTCGGGATCGAGATTCCATCAGGATCAGAATCGGAAACCTATTGGGATCTGGATCATATACTCGGAAATGCGCTCACAGCATAGAAAGTTTCCACTGGGGATCGGGATCCGACCGCGAAAGGGATCCCTTTGGGATTGTATTTTATAAATGAGCTTTTAGAGGAGAAAATAAAAAAGCTTAATATTAATTTCTTAGCGATGTTTTTTTTAAATAGGGTTCTTAATTGCGATGTCAGCTAAAAAGCTGTAGAATTTGTTTTTTTTTTTTAAAAAGGGTTCTTAATTGCGATGTCAGCTAAAAAGCTGTAGAATTTGTTTTTTTTTTTAAATAGGGTTCTTAATTGCGATGTCAGCTAAAAAGCTGTAGAATTTGTTTTTTTTTTAAAATAGGATTCTTAATTGCGATGTCAGCTAAAAAGCTGTAGAATTTGTTTTTTTTTAAAAATAGGGTTCTTAATTGCGATGTCAGCTAAAAAGCTGTAGAATTTGTTTGTTTTTTTAAAATAGGGTTCTTAATTGCGATGTCAGCTAAAAAGCTGTAGAATTTGTTTTTTTCCCGAATGCAATCCCGGTCAACGCCGGGTACATTGGCTAATATATATATATATATAATGTAATTATTTCCAGATTTCTGCTGTAGTTAGACTTCCACCTATGTGTCGAAAAAGATCATGACTTACAAAGTACGACACACCTATGAATCTCTTCTCAGAGCAAAGACAAGTTTGATTTTTTAACATAAACAAGCGAGGATATGCTCTTGTTTCATATTAATTACACTAGCCGCTACCCTTGATGGTTACTGTAATTTTGAAAACTATTCAAGCGAAATCATGCGTAGCTACTTTCAGCAACGTATGAGCTTGGAATCTTTCACAAAGTTTACAGTAACGCGACTCCATGTCCAAAATAAGTATTTCACCTTCAGAATCGAATTGTGTACTCTTTACACCAAGACACTTACTCTTTACATGATTCATTACTACAAGAGACAGGTACACTATTCACTATTAATTCCTACGAGAGCAGAAAATCCTTTCCCAAATATATGATTATTACGAGTATTGATTTAAAATAATTCACATTATTGAATTTATGAGTCATTGTGCGCCAGGTTTGCGAAGTAAAATAATTTAAAATTTCGCACTCACTTTTTTACAGACAAGTAAAAACATTTTACCTTTAAGTATTTTTAAAACAACATTTGTCATTTTGATTTATAATCTTATTTTAAATATCATTTTATTAGTTTTGATTTTCTCCTTGTTATGATTATTCACGTCTTAGTCAAGCTAGAGGAAGTTACAAAAGTTGATTTATCCGATTTTGTTTCGCTTCTAAAATTAGTTACATAATGTCTCATTTGTTTGCTACGTACTTTGACGGTCAGGTCAATATTGTTACGCACGGTACGAAATATTTACAGACGGTTCGCTACCCTGTGGTGTCACTGGGTGGTGTCACTGGGTGGTGTCACTGGGTGGTGTCATTGGGTGGTGTTACTTTGCGTTGTCCTTCATCGGTACTATTGGTTTCCATCTAGTGATGATATGTCAAGTTACGCCGCAGTACCTATATGCTCATATAAATACAGGTTCCCCAAATAACATACTTTCCCGTTGTTTTATCATTTAAAAACAACCCTAAGAATTGCATACACATTATGTTTAGATTCATATTTAATGATATGTTTTAAAAGTTCGCGCACTTCTTTCTTACACACCAACGGATATGAATAGTGAACCACCGACACTCTCCGCACCATAAGATGAGAACCTCAGTCCTACACTTCATTCATGTGTAGGTTTTAGTAAGATTTGCGTCATTGGACTTCACCAAAATAATTTACAATGGCTCAGGACATTTTTGGGTTGTGATTTTAAATAAAATATAGCCGCCATTTAACGCAGAACAATACAGACATTGAATAAACGGAAATAAATGTATTTATTTCTTGAAAGAAAAATAGTTATTGCCAGAGTACTCACCCTCTATTTGTCTTGTTAGGATCGACACAAGCAGTAAGACCGGGATGTACAACGAAGACATTGCCTCTTACAGCGTTTGTTGGACGCAAAAATTTGGTACGGTTGAGATGCTCTGTCTTTCTGAGAGGATGAAACGCTCTGACCCTTCTGAGAGGATGAAACGCTCTGACCTTCTGAGATGTTTGGACTCTCTTCTTTTAAGTGGGCTTCAATCTTGTTCAAACCTGATCTCATCAGTTTGCTACTTAGCTGAACTTTTAATCAAGATGAACTATGCTATCTTATTCTTCACCCCAAATTTTCCTTATCACAACGTTATAATAGCAACTGGAACTATTTTTTGGTTATATCCGGTATTTTTTAACGCGCTTGTGTCTAGAAAGAACAACCTCGGAAGCTGTGAAGAGTTCTCCCAAAAAGCACAGCACAATTAAAAAAAACGTTATTCCACCAAAGAATGTTTCTTAGGCCCGTTGTCACTTTCTCAGCTGAAGCTGTCACATCTGCCCGCACGTAGATTGTCTGCCCAATAAATAATCGGAAGCCTGGCACTATGTCGTGTGGGCGTGAACCAGACGAGGCTGGCACGAGGAGTGGGGAGCAGGTTTCCAACCATTTTGGGCAGGCATCCCCCAAGGACGAGCCGATGCGTCATTCAGACATCTTAGGCCACATTGTGGCGGACCAATGTGGACATTTTCACTTTCAATAAAATTGCATGTTACAAATTTTGCAAACATTTTGCTTGGTGAAAAGCTTTTCCTCTATGGCGACATCTCAAAATGTAGGGAAAGCTAATTTTGAAAGAGAACTATTCTGCATTCCACAGTGTGAAAGTTGATAGTGTGTTTCATTTTCGTCTTTCATTTTACAAAGAACGGAAAACGAAAACGATAAATTGTGCTCAACTCTGTCTAAAACAGCGGTTCTCAACCTGTGGGGTCGTGACCCCTTTGGGGGTCGAACGATCCTTTCAGAGGGGTCGCGAAAGACCATCAGAAAACACATATAGTCTACAGTTATGAAGCAGAAACGAAAATAATTTTGTAGTTAGGGGTCGCCACAACATGAAGATCTGTGTTAAAGGGTCACGGCATTAGAAAGGTTGAGAACCACTGGTCTAAAATTATTTGAAAAAGTTGATATCGAGCTGTTTGGCCTGCAGATTTCCCTCAGGCCCAACGGGAATATGATATACAGAATTTTATTCTTCATTAGTGTCTCTTTAATATTCTTTAGCTTTAATAGAATTCAATCATATGTACATGCATTTGATACCTATGCTGCAAGGGTAGTTAGTGACATATAGGGTAGTTAGTGAAATATTTCACTTGTTAAGTCTCTCCCACTCATAGTGGATGACCCAAATATACCAGCACGAATTGGGGCACACCAATGGGCCGATTTAGCTTGATTATTTCAATTTTAATCCCACTTTCCACAACGATATTTTAAGATTTCTTAAACTCACCCCACTGCCACTTTCCTCAAAGATATTTTAACATTTCTTAAACTCACCCCACTGCCACTTTCCTCAAAGATATTTTAACATTTCTTAAACTCACCCCACTGCCACTTTCCTCAAAGATATTTTAACATTTCGTAAACTCACCCCACTGCCACTTTCCTCAAAGATATTTTAACATTTCTTAAACTCACCACACTGCCACTTTCCTCAAAGATATTTTAACATTTCTTAAACTCACCCCACTGCCACTTTCCAAAAAAAAATATTTTAACATTTTTTTTAACGCTCCTCCCATACTTTCAAAAACGATATTCGCTCCCTCCCACACAACAAATAAAAAATCCGCTTCTCAATCCCCATGCACTTCAAATTCAGAATTTAATTCTTTATATGAAAGAGAATGGTCCACTGGATCTTCAGACTTGTTTGACAACATGTCTAGTAAAAGAGAATGGTCCACTGGATCTTGAGACTTGTTTGACAACATGTCTAGTAAAAGAGAATGGTCCACTGGATCTTCAGACTTGTTTGGCAACGTGTCTAGTAAAAGAGAATGGTCCACTGGATCTTGAGACTTGTTTGACAACATGTCTAGTAAAAGAGAATGGTCCACTGGATCTTGAGACTTGTTTGACAACATGTCTAGTAAAAGAGAATGGTCCACTGGATCTTGAGACTTGTTTGACAACATGTCTAGTAAAAGAGAATGGTCCACTGGATCTTGAGACTTGTTTGACAACATGTCTAGTAAAAGAGAATGGTCCACTGGATCTTAAGACTTGTTTGACAACGTGTCTAGTAAAAGAGAATGGTCCACTGGATCTTGAGACTTGTTTGACAACATGTCTAGTAAAAGAGAATGGTCCACTGGATCTTGAGACTTGTTTGGCAACGTATCTAGTAAAAGAGAATGGTCCACTGGATCTTGAGACTTGTTTGACAACATGTTTAGTAAAAGAGAATGGTCCACTGGATCTTCAGACTTGTTTGGCAACATGTCTAGTAAAAGAGAATGGTCCACTGGATCTTGAGACTTGTTTGACAACATGTCTAGTAAAAGAGAATGGTCCACTGGATCTTGAGACTTGTTTGACAACATGTCTAGTAAAAGAGAATGGTCCACTGGATCTTGAGACTTGTTTGACAACATGTCTAGTAAAAGAGAATGGTCCACTGGATCTTGAGACTTGTTTGACAACGTGTCTAGTAAAAGAGAATAGTCCACTGGATCTTGAGACTTGTTTGGCAACATGTCTAGTAAAAGAGAATGGTCCACTGGATCTTGAGACTTGTTTGACAACATGTCTAGTAAAAGAGAATGGTCCACTGGATCTTGAGACTTGTTTGGCAACATGTCTAGTAAAAGAGAATGGTCCACTGGATCTTGAGACTTGTTTGGCAACGTGTCTAGTAAAAGAGAATGGTCCACTGGATCTTGAGACTTGTTTGGCAACATGTCTAGTAAAAGAGAATGGTCCACTGGATCTTGAGACTTGTTTGGCAACATGTCTAGTAAAAGAGAATGGTCCACTGGATCTTGAGACTTGTTTGGCAACATGTCTAGTAAAAGAGAATGGTCCACTGGATCTTGAGACTTGTTTGGCAACATGTCTAGTAAAAGAGAATGGTCCACTGGATCTTGAGACTTGTTTGACAACATGTCTAGTAAAAGAGAATGGTCCACTGGATCTTGAGACTTGTTTGACAACATGTCTAGTAAAAGAGAATGGTCCACTGGATCTTGAGACTTGTTTGACAACATGTCTAGTAAAAGAGAATGGTCCACTGGATCTTGAGACTTGTTTGACAACGTGTCTAGTAAAAGAGAATAGTCCACTGGATCTTGAGACTTGTTTGGCAACATGTCTAGTAAAAGAGAATGGTCCACTGGATCTTGAGACTTGTTTGACAACATGTCTAGTAAAAGAGAATGGTCCACTGGATCTTGAGACTTGTTTGGCAACATGTCTAGTAAAAGAGAATGGTCCACTGGATCTTGAGACTTGTTTGGCAACATGTCTAGTAAAAGAGAATGGTCCACTGGATCTTGAGACTTGTTTGGCAACATGTCTAGTAAAAGAGAATGGTCCACTGGATCTTTAGACTTGTTTGACAACATGTCTAGTAAAAGAGAATGGTCCACTGGATCTTGAGACTTGTTTGGCAACGTATCTAGTAAAAGAGAATGGTCCACTGGATCTTGAGACTTGTTTGACAACATGTCTAGTAAAAGAGAATGGTCCACTGGATCTTCAGACTTGTTTGGCAACGTGTCTAGTAAAAGAGAATGGTCCACTGGATCTTGAGACTTGTTTGACAACATGTCTAGTAAAAGAGAATGGTCCACTGGATCTTGAGACTTGTTTGACAACATGTCTAGTAAAAGAGAATGGTCCACTGGATCTTGAGACTTGTTTGACAACATGTCTAGTAAAAGAGAATGGTCCACTGGATCTTGAGACTTGTTTGACAACATGTCTAGTAAAAGAGAATGGTCCACTGGATCTTGAGACTTGTTTGGCAACATGTCTAGTAAAAGAGAATGGTCCACTGGATCTTGAGACTTGTTTGACAACATGTCTAGTAAAAGAGAATGGTCCACTGGATCTTGAGACTTGTTTGACAACATGTCTAGTAAAAGAGAATGGTCCACTGGATCTTGAGACTTGTTTGGCAACGTGTCTAGTAAAAGAGAATGGTCCACTGGATCTTGAGACTTGTTTGGCAACGTGTCTAGTAAAAGAGAATGGTCCACTGGATCTTGAGACTTGTTTGGCAACATGTCTAGTAAAAGAGAATGGTCCACTGGATCTTGAGACTTGTTTGGCAACGTGTCTAGTAAAAGAGAATGGTCCACTGGATCTTGAGACTTGTTTGGCAACATGTCTAGTAAAAGAGAATGGTCCACTGGATCTTGAGACTTGTTTGGCAACATGTCTAGTAAAAGAGAATGGTCCACTGGATCTTGAGACTTGTTTGGCAACATGTCTAGTAAAAGAGAATGGTCCACTGGATCTTGAGACTTGTTTGGCAACATGTCTAGTAAAAGAGAATGGTCCACTGGATCTTGAGACTTGTTTGACAACATGTCTAGTAAAAGAGAATGGTCCACTGGATCTTGAGACTTGTTTGGCAACATGTCTAGTAAAAGAGAATGGTCCACTGGATCTTGAGACTTGTTTGGCAACATGTCTAGTAAAAGAGAATGGTCCACTGGATCTTGAGACTTGTTTGGCAACATGTCTAGTAAAAGAGAATGGTCCACTGGATCTTTAGACTTGTTTGACAACATGTCTAGTAAAAGAGAATGGTCCACTGGATCTTGAGACTTGTTTGGCAACGTATCTAGTAAAAGAGAATGGTCCACTGGATCTTGAGACTTGTTTGACAACATGTCTAGTAAAAGAGAATGGTCCACTGGATCTTCAGACTTGTTTGGCAACGTGTCTAGTAAAAGAGAATGGTCCACTGGATCTTGAGACTTGTTTGACAACATGTCTAGTAAAAGAGAATGGTCCACTGGATCTTGAGACTTGTTTGACAACATGTCTAGTAAAAGAGAATGGTCCACTGGATCTTGAGACTTGTTTGACAACATGTCTAGTAAAAGAGAATGGTCCACTGGATCTTGAGACTTGTTTGACAACATGTCTAGTAAAAGAGAATGGTCCACTGGATCTTGAGACTTGTTTGACAACATGTCTAGTAAAAGAGAATGGTCCATTGGATCTTGAGACTTGTTTGACAACATGTCTAGTAAAAGAGAATGGTCCACTGGATCTTGAGACTTGTTTGGCAACGTGTCTAGTAAAAGAGAATGGTCCACTGGATCTTGAGACTTGTTTGACAACATTTCTAGTAAAAGAGAATGGTCCACTGGATCTTGAGACTTGTTTGGCAACGTGTCTAGTAAAAGAGAATGGTCCACTGGATCTTGAGACTTGTTTGACAACATGTCTAGTAAAAGAGAATGGTCCACTGGATCTTCAGACTTGTTTGGCAACGTGTCTAGTAGAAAGATACTCTTATTTTGGTTTACAAAACTTCTAGGAGAATCATCTCTGATTTGCTTTTCAACCCGTATAGGAAGCGGCAACTTTGACTTGGCTTTTACAAGACATTCATCAACGCCTTAACTTGATTCAAGATGATCTGAGCAATTCTGTGTGGATTGGAACTTGGAGTTGCAAAGTAGTGATTCACTGGAGCTACATGTTTCGGATTTACTAGAAGTAATAGAGATCTTGAGAGAATTCATTCTAGGAGAAGGACAAACATCCGAACACTGCGATCGCGTAGTAAACAATGTTGACAGTGCCAGAGCCTTCGCAAGAGCAAAGGGATTTTTTTCTAAAATTGAATTTAATAAAAACTTACTTGAGATCATCAATGTCTCATGTTTGATTAGATTGTCAGCATTGTCAGCGCTGTCAACATTGTCAGCATTGTCAGCGATGTCAACATTGTCGGCATTGTCACCATTGCCAGTATTGTCAGCATTGTCAACATCGTCAGCATTGTCAGCAGGGTCAATTGTGCGAGACATTGTCATCCCCCTTGACGATGAAGAACTCACTTTTTTTTTATTTTGCTTCCCGATTGCTTCTGTTTTTATTATTATTATTTTTTATAATACCATCTGAACTGATTCAACTTTGGAAATAGATATAACATAAAATATGCGAAATAAATTAAAATCTGAATAAGACCGAATGGAGCAAAAAGATAATGGGTAATCTCAAAATGGTCACATGACTGCTGAATACAAACAACGGAGTGTTGGGAATAGAAATTAATAAAGAAACCTAAATACGTACGAGCGTCTCTTCTGTATTACTGTATTAGGCGTAGAATGACGAAAAACTAAAATTTAGTTACACCTTAGATTGCATGCATGCATTTTGAATTTTTCAAACATTTTCTGACCCCCCCCCCCTTTTCAAGCCCCCCCCCCCCCCAATTTCGCTCGACGGCATTCGGATAAAGGTTACTGATATAGATCAGGACTGTACAAATCAGATTGTTAGGAGAGCCGTAATACTTTATAAAAAATTTTTGCGGGTCAAACGAAAATAGAGCAAAGTGGGGGGGGGGGGGAAGCTATTTAGAAAAATATAATAACGAATATTTCGTTACCTCGTGGGCCGCAAAGTGGGTTCTGACGAGCCACTTAGCGGCCCGCGGGCCGTATGTTGTGCAGGCCTGATATTAAGTGATTTAGATGGTAGTGGGCGGTATAACGTTCTATTCGCATGTCCCTGGCAATACATATAAATATAATAGTTTTGACATAATTATTGGAAATTTACTTCGTATTTTTTCTTCTAATTTGGTTGGGTGGGGTTTGTTAGTGGACCTTTTACATTTTTTATTGCACCTCCCCCCTTTTAGTGTCAAAACCTGGCTACACTACTAATACACCAGTGTCAAACTCCAAAATCATGCACCATATTATACATCAGATATAATCTCCACCGTTATACACCATATTCATACATAAGTTTTAAACACTGCTATCATACAACTGAGTCACACACCACATTTTTACAACAGCTTTAAGCGCTCTTTCAAACACCTTAGTTCTACACCGGGGCTCTAGTCGGCATGCCCGTCCCCAAAATGGTATGTCGATAAAGAGGCGTTTTCCACAAACCCCCTGGGCAAAGGTAATGCACGGAAACTGCGTTAGAAAGAGCACGGCTGCATGGTTTCCTACCAAGTGCAGTTGAGAATAACGCAGAAACAGGTCGGAACATGATTACAGTTGCCTTATGTAAATGAGGTGTGGGAACGTGGTTTCCCTCGCAGATGATTCTAAATATTCAGTCTTTGAGGGTACTGCTCCCAGGCAACCTCTTTTTGTCCCAGCTGCGGCGTGAATTAGTCACACCACAGAAAACCACGTAAACCCTATTAGAGGGCGTCTGTAAAACATCTACGAGTCTCCCCGGGGTGGGAAAGGGAGGGGACATTAGAGACGTAAAATATATCCACCCCAGCCCAAGAAATCCGGCCCGGTTGCTGTGTGAAAGCAGCACCCCAGCCGGCCAGGCGTTCCTTCTCTGGGGCCGCCTCACTCGCATAGTCAATCTAGTGGAGGGGTGGGTGAGGCTGTCTCAGGGGCGGAATGCTCCCGGCGAGCTGCTTCGCGGCCCGAGAGAATAAAAACTGCTGGGGGAGTAGTTAATGGTCTGTTGAGTTTAGCGGAGGGTGCGTTGGGGAAGACTTCATGAACTTCGTCTCGATAGTTTACTGTTTTTCTAAAGTTGATTAGATTAGTCCTACACAATTATAAAAAGACCAACAGATTCAAACATCACAATCATACACCTGATTCCTACAATGGATCTCTGTATCCTGGCTGATCCCCCCCCCCCTCTAACCGATAGACGATACCGCTGGGTGCCGTCCATGGCTTGACATTTAAAAAGTTATGGAATGGGTGGGCGAATACACATTTGTTTTGTTTTATTTAATTAAAGTATGTTAATTTTAAAGTCCATGATTATGTTTGTTAAATTGTATGTACAGCGTGCTGAGCCCATCCCTAGGTTGGGGTACTACGCTATTAAAAAAACTTCTTATAATAATAATGTCCAAGCAATGCACGCCCTGCCGTGATGCTCGATATAAACTTCACTTATTTATTGGAAGACGACTTTATTACGCGCTTGTCACCCGTCCTCAAGTCCAAGACTACACCTTTCAAAATCTTTAAAGTCAAAGCTGTGCAAAAATCCGTCCATGTCACATTACACTAATGACACCAGTGACACGTTTTATCGTCTGCCATTCCGATAGTTTGTCAAGCCGTTGGCCGAGCCCGCCTCACATAAATGGCCAGTGAACTCCCATCAACTTCATTATTAATTTCATCCTGAATTCCACACACTCGTTCCAGTTTTATGAACTCCCCTTGATTGCCTCGTGCTATTCTGTTACACACTTCCGGGGGGAAAAATTCTGAATTGAATATTCCTGTTAATTGGCAAATCTCCAGATTGTGACGCAGGAGAAAAATCCTAGTTTTTTATTATTTTGTGTACTTCCATAAACCGAGTTCTAAATCAAGCTGGAGTTAAAACTTGGTGGTTCTGAAAGATAAACAAAACTAAATATCGAGGTATGAAGGAAAGTAAAGCGAATTGCCGCGTATAAAAATTCCGGTAACTGCGCTGAATAAGATTCTTAAAAAATACAGTAAAACCGTTCGGTGCGCAATATTTTCTTTTGTTTTACGGAAATATTCTCAATTTAAATATTGTGTAATAAATCTGCAATAAAAATATATTCGAATGTTAATAGAGTTCAGGGACGTGAAAAAGGTGTGCTGTGAGGGCAGTGATAGGGAATCTTATGAAGTGCGTTTCAAGTTTTTCTTAAGTTGATGACAAGCTCACGTATTGCCGCCGCCATTTTTTTGGCGGGCTGTAAATAGTATATAGAGACCATATCACCAATGAACAAGTGAAAGGAAGGATTCGTCAAGTAATTGGGCAGTACGATGACCTCCTGGTGTCTGCATAAAAGCGCAAACTTGAGTGGTATGGCCACGTGACCAGAAAAAAAGGGCTCGCCAAAGAAATCATGCAGGGCACAACTAGAGGAGGGAGAAAAAGAGGAAGACAGAGAAACAGATGGGAAGATAACATCAAAGAGTGGATGGGACTAAAAACTAGGCGATGCTATGCGTAGTGCAGAAGACAGAGAGGAATAGAGAAGGATAGTTTTCATGTCATCTGTGGCGCTCCAAAGGTCCGAAAGACTAAGGGACATGATGATGATGATGATGATAATGATGATGATGATATATATATGTATGTATGTGCGGTTTGGAAAGTGTATTCTAGGTACATAAAATAAAAGGGGCTAAATAAAATTCCCACCTGCTGCACTAATTCGGATTCCTTAAAACACAAGAAGTGTATTACTTTAAATAAATCCATCATTGATAATCATTCAAATATCAAACAGAAAACAAAACTCCCACACAATAAACAGTGAATTATGTTTGAAACACCACTTCGTATTTGTTATTTATATTTAATGAGGCTAGATCGGAAAGAAATTGTTTTTTAAATAATTAACACTTTTCTGATTTTTATCTTTATGAATGTAAACACGTGACGTCATTAAATCTTTATAAGTCCACAAATCAGTTCAATTACACCCCCCCCCCTTTTCCCCCGTGGTCAAGGACGGGTGTATCGGCTAGTTTATCAATAAAAGTTCTATCATAGAACATTTTATTTGTTCTCGGGTGTACCGGCTAGTTTATCAATATAAGTTCTATCATAGAACATTTTATTTGTTCTAAGAATTCATTTCCATCTTTTTGACACCAGAAATGTATATCAGAAGTGATTTGAATTTTGCTTTTCTTCCTAAAACCTGTTTGTGACGTAGAAGTCACAGGTCAGAATCCTACCTGCTGGTGGAATTAAATGTCGTTTTGGTGTAAATGGTAACATCATAAAGATATTTCAATTTATAGCTATTTTAAAGTTATCAACGGCATGATCATACTACTTATGAATTATTACAATAGGTTCAGAACTCAGCTGCTAGTCTAGTTCTAAAGGCAAAAAAAAAAAAAAAAACGTGATCACGTCACACCTCTACTTCATTCACTTCATTGGCTCCCTGTACAAGCACGGATTGACTATAAACTCTTTGTTCTCTGCCACCACTTTTTCTCGAATTAATACCCTTCCTATCTAACCGAACTTCTCTCTGTCTATTCACCTCTTCGACAGCTTCGCTCCCCCCGCAGACGCGCGTATTCTTTCTGAATTATTGTCCCCAAGACTGGCACAAAAACATACGGTGAACGATCTTTCTCTTTCTGTGCCCTCAAACAACGGAATTCTCTTCCACTACACATCTGCAATATAACGACCATCACAATCCTCAAAACTGCACTCAAAACACATCTCTTTAAACTCTACTAGCCTGACTGATTGACACCTCTGAACAATAAACGATGCTGCTGGGTGCCGTCCATGGCTTGACATGTAAATAGTTATAGAATGGGTGGAGTGAATATACATTTGTTTTGTTTTATTTAATCAATGTATGTTAATTTTTAAGTTCATGATTATGTTTGTTAAATTGTATGTACAGCGTGGTGAGCCCAGCCCTAGGCCGTGGTACCTTGTATGTACAGCGTGGTAAGCCCAGCCCTAGGCCGTGGTACCTTGTATGTACAGCGTGGTGAGCCCAGCCCTAGGCCGTGGTACCTTGTATGTACAGCGTGGTGAGCCCAGCCCTAGGCCGTGGTACCTTGTATGTACAGCGTGGTGAGCCCAGCCCTAGGCCGTGGTACCTTGTATGTACAGCGTGGTGAGCCCAGCCCTAGGTTGGGGTACTGCGCTATATAAAAATACTATTAATAATAAACACAAATATAGCACCATGTTCAACCACTTTACATGTACATCACGAGGACACAGTGTTCAACCACTTTACATGTACATCACGAGGACACAGTGTTCAACAACTTTACATGTACATCACGAGGACACAGTGTTCAGGCACTTTACATGTACATCACGAGGACACAGTGTTCAAGCACTTTACATGTACACCACGAGGACACAGTGTTCAAGCACTTTACATGTACATCACGAGGACTTTTACATTCCGGTGTTAATGTAGTCTTTTTTGATGTTGTTGTTACTTGTTAAAGTCAAATACCAAGTTGACTTATATCAAGTTGTTAAATGACAATTATTTATATTCTAAAATTGATCAGTGGCGCATCCTACTTCTTTGAATCTCATAATTATTATTGGTACGGGTATATTGCTGTGGACATAACGAAAGGCCAAAGGTATGTCAATAAACTGAACATATGGTTGACTACAGAGATTTTGCTTTTGAACCACAACATTCAACGTATAACATACAACATCGGTGCATGTGGAAAAACCACACGATTAACTATAGGATGATTTGAGTAGGATGATTTGACTAGGATGATTTGACTAGGATGATTTGAGTAGGATGATTTGACTAGAATGATTTGTCTAGGATGTTTTTACTAGGATGATTTGAATAGGATGATTTGAGTAGGATGATTTGAGTAGGATGATTTGACTAGGATGATTTGAATAGGATGATTTGACTAAGATGTTTTGACTAGGATGATTTGACTCGGATGATTTGAATAGGATGATTTGATCAGGATGATTTGATTCGGATGATTTGAATAGGATTATTTGACTAGGATGATTTGACTCGGATGATTTGAATAGTATGATTTGACTAGGATGATTTGAGTAGGATGATTTGAGTAGGATGATTTGAGTAGGATGATTTAACTAGGATGATTTGTGTAGGATGGATAGGATGATTTGAATAGGATGTTTTGAGTAGGATGATTTGACTAGGATGATTTGAATAGGATGATTTGAGTAGGATGATTTGAGTAGGATGATTTGACTAGGATGATTTGAATAGGATGATTTGACTAAGATGATTTGACTAGGATGATTTGAATAGGATGATTTGATCAGGATGATTTGAGTCGGATGATTTGAATAGGATGATTTGATCAGGATGATTTGAAAAGGATGATTTGACAAAACAACAATTTAGACTTGTATGTTTTATTTTAAAAAGTTAGTTTGAAAAACCATTGAAAAAAAACTGTATTAGACGCAAGTGTTAGGTTTAATGTTAGGTTTAATGTTAGGTTTAATGTTAGGTTTAATGTTAGGATTGGAATTAGCAACACCTCGAGACTGTCGTTATTATATTATTTTGACGACGCTGTAAGGTCAATCTGACATTGTCTACTTAACAATGTCGACTAACTATACCATCCGTATGTTGAATATAATTAAAAATTCAATTGAACGGAGTATTGAAGGGATCGGGGCACTCATTAAATAAATTATTGGAATCTAATTTAACATGAAAGTAGTTTGTAATTATAATTACTATGAAAGCAGTATGTATATATATTTAGTATGCCGAAAATTCACATAGAAAGCGATTCAATTGTTTTTGCGGTCTTGATAACATTTCAAGTTGTGGCGAAATCAGAACTTGACAGATATTTGTTAATTATCGAGAAATGTCACAGGGGCCAGTCAAGTGACAGACTGTGTGTCTCTTGATTATTGATAATGTCGGCGTTCGAGAAACCCGATTCTTGGCAAGGCCATTACAAACTCGTCAGTTTCAACACCTTTTTTTTGTGTGGACGCCTTTCGTTTAGTTTGATCCGCTCCATTGAATGAGTGTCATCAAATGGAGAATGAAAAAAAACAAGAACAACACGATTTTACGCCCTGTTACTGGATGCACTTTGCTATCTCTTATATAATATATTACGCTTCTGGTAGACTGCTTCCATTTCCGACTGCTTCCTAAACGTCACATAGGAGATGGCGTCGGTGGGCCGTCGAGCGCGAGCTCTTTATGCCCCCCAGCACACCTCCACGCGGGCCAGTCGTCGGATTTCCCCACAGACAGACCTGGCCTGGGGGACGTCCGGTCGACCGAAAACGCTGCGTTTAAAGCGTTCGTGGTCCACTCTCAAACTGGCTGATTCTTATTCAGCTTATTTGGTACTGAGATTATTTTCATAGCTTTGGCTATAGGCTTTGTATTTTGTGACGTATATCTGGGTATGGGAATTGGCGTTGTTTCCGGATAGCGCGCAAAATATAATACCCGATAACTATCGGTACGCTAACTGATTTTAAAATTTAAAACAAAAATAACGCAACTGCGTTTGTTGCGTAATATTTTCTTTTCGGAAAATCAAATCGTCTCAATTAAATATAGTGTATGTAATATTCGGTTTGAAAGTGATTGGGACATCAGAATATTTGATATAGTTCATGAGCGTGACATAAAAAGTGGCACTAAACCAAAACTTGGTCGGCTTGGTAAATTGTTTAAATTTAAATAAAATTTGCGAATTCAAAGGAGGGTGGTCACATGCCCCACCCTGCCCTACCCAAATGACGTCCCTGTTTGTCAATGGCTTAGATTATTGCCTTTATAATAAACGAATAATTCACACCATAAAGATATTTCAATTTATAGCTATTTTAAAGTTATCAACGCAATCATTATCCTACTTATGAATTTGTTTTTTCCGAGCCATTTCCTTACATAAAAATGTATCTTTCTAATGTATCTTTCTAATGTATCTTTCTAATGTATCTTTCTAATGTATTTTTCTATTAGACTTATCTGTCAGCGCTCAAAATACTTGTTTTTTTTTTTTTTTAAAGTTTGTGACCCCGCTAAACGCTTAAAAAAAGATTGGAATAGAGGGGCCATTGTTGGCAGCATCTAACTCGGCGGTTCTCAACCTGTGAGTCGTGAAGGGTCGCCTAAGACCATCGGAAAACACACATTTATGAAGTAGCAACGGAAATAATTTTATGGTTTGGGGGAGGGGTGACCACAACATGAGGACTGTATTAAAGGGTCGCGGCATTAGAAGGGTTGAGAACCACTGGTCTAAACTGCATCCACGTCACTTTAACCCTTTCATTACTACTGCATATCTCACCAGCGATTACATCATTAAAAAAACGTTTTGAAATGACCCACTATGAAATGTTTATACATTTTAAATACAATTTTCTCAAAGAGCCGCAAGACAAGCCCCGCCCCCCTGGGCAGAAAAAGGGCCGCCTTTGCCTCTTCGTAAATGTCTGCGTTTATGTGCGTGTTGGCTTTCCTGTCCGTTTCTCAAATCTACCCGAGAGTACATGTACTGGCGACCTCGGGAGATAATTGTCTGAGTGACGAGGTTAATTTTAACAACTCTCCACCGCACGATCAAATGGACGAGCGTTTATTAATAGACCGGACGTGTCACGTGGGCAGATAAGGGGAGGTAAACATCTGTCAAGATAGCCGACTGAAAGAGGCGCTTTTTGAATTAAAATGTTAAAACCAGACCTTTCAGAGGCGGGGGTGGGTTACGCCCCTCTTTCTAATTATACTTCAATTATAAATTAAAAATAGATAACACTGCTTTCATTTTTCTGTGCGTGCAGTGATGAAATTAGATGCGTTTCTCGGTTAGTCTTGAATATTCCAGATTTTGTAGAAACCAACCGGAAGCGGATTCTTCGTCTGTTTACCGTGCCATATTTTATGTGTCGATGCATCACAGGGGTCACCCAACTATGGCCCGCAGGCCGGATCCGGCCCGACGGCACGCGACGTCTGTTCATCAGGCCCGCTGACTGTACTTGAATTTGCCTGATAAAACGCATGGAGCACGAGACGTTGTGGTACAATTTCAATTTAAATATTATCTTTAGAATACTTAGAGATCTTCACATGTGCGGAGACCTCCTGACTGATATGCGCCTTAAATTGACCAATTTCAATTTTATATTACTTCACCTAGATTTTCTTGTTTATTATTATTGTAACGTTTACTTATTTCGCGTCATCCCAAGTCCTTCCCCGGCTCGTGGTAGCTCTTCCTGAAGAGATTTTCAGAACTTGACAGAAATGAGAGGGACATTCTTCTGTTCCAGAATCCGTTTGATTGCAACCTTGATGACGCGCCAGTTGAACTGCAGTTGGAGCTCATTGATTTGCAAGCAAACGACATGTTGAAAGAGAGGCACAGACAAGGAACAAATGTTGAATCTCACCATTGCTTCCCTGATGTTGAGTTTCCGAAACGGAATAAATTTGCCGCGTTATGGCACCAGTGCTTGGAACAACTTATGTCTGTGAGCAAACATTTTCAAAAAGGAAGTATGTGAAGTCAACAAATTGAACGATATTGATTGATGAACATCTTAAAACAATGCCCTTGATTAGATGCAGTGACTCCAAACCAAACATTGATGCTATCTTGTAGCCAAACGTCAGTTTCACAAATATCACTAACCTTTTTTATTGCTGAGTCTTAGTTTGTGAGATTCGAGTAGGTGTGCTCTAGGTCTGGTGTAGGCTATCTTTTTGCTGACGCCGCCTTCTATGATAATTTTTTTAGTAAATAAATATGTTGGTTGTCTTTGTTTTTTTTTTACATTGCACGCCACTCATCTATGATTAACATGGAACTAAACTTAGTTTTTAGTCTTTTATCCCCAGACATTTCGTTCTGGCTTGCAACTATTGTAACCGTACAGAATTATTATGTGGCCTGTAACTATTGTAATGGTACAGAATCATTATGTGGCTTGCAACTATTGTAATGGTACAGAATCATTATGTGGCTTGCAACTATTGTAATGGTACAGAATCATTA
The DNA here is from genome assembly GCA_964017045.1 of Omphiscola glabra. Lineage (NCBI taxonomy): Eukaryota > Metazoa > Mollusca > Gastropoda > Lymnaeidae > Omphiscola > Omphiscola glabra. Next base: position 38,302,136 of record OZ024799.1, read on the forward strand.
TGTGGCTTGCAACTATTGTAATGGTACAGAATCATTATGTGGCTTGCAACTATTGTAATGGTACAGAATCATTATGTGGCTTGCAACTATTGTAATGGTACAGAATCATTATGTGGCTTGCAACTATTGTAATGGTACAGAAATATTATGTGGCTTGCAACTATTGTAATGGTACAGAATCATTATGTGGCTTGCAACTATTGTAATGGTACAGAATTATTATGTGGCCTGTAACTATTGTAATGGTACAGAATCATTATGTGGCTTGCAACTATTGTAACTGTACAGAATCATTATACGACCCGCGCTCGTCATTTTGTCCGTTATCCGGCCCACTGTGAAAAGAAATTGGCGACCACTGGTGTATCATGATGATACGGTCTAACATATTATATGTTATAATTTAACAATTAATTTAGTTAATAATTCGAAGTTAAAGTAAATGCACCAATACATGACGAGGCATTAAACGAGGATTAAACTGTAAATAAAATCTGATTAAATTTGGTTAAGAAATTTCATTTCACTTTCTGTTTTTATAAATTCCCAATTGTTATCTGAAATTTAAGAAACAAACATAGCATCCTAATGTATATTAATAAATCTAAATCTGCAAAACATTTAGTACTTCCCTTAGTGCAGGGGTCTCCAGACTTTTCAGCCTGAGGGCCGCATTAACTATCAAACAGCAGTTCGGGGGCCGACTACACACTCGAGGTCCTAATAAAAAATAATCAAAACCTGGATGTTGTTTTTAATTATTTATTATTTAATATTATTTTATTCAGTTATTATTTAATAACACATCGTTACACTACACATTAACACCTGTACTAATAATAATAATAATAATGAAGTTTATTTGAGAAATTTGAGAAATCACGCTTCATTCCCAAAGGCTCGAAGCGCGTTACAAGGTTTCGATGTTCGAGAGGCATCACTGCTGCCAGTTAGGCGCATGTGAACTCCATCTCCCCATCTCCTGGGTTTGAATTCAGAGTTGCCTTCTCTTAGATGAGTTGCCGTCCAGGGTTAACGAGTCCCATCCACCCGGGAGTTGCCGGAATGTTTCATTGTATCAATGTTATCCGCCTATCGGGACTCCATCGCCGGGTTTGAATTCAGAGTTTCCTTCTCTTAGATGAGTTGCCGTCCAAGGTTAACGAGTCCCATCCACCCGGGGTACTGGTGGTGTGTTTGCTTGACTGGGCTTTGGCGGGGATTGAACTCCAGACCATCAACTTGAGATTTAGCTCAGTTTAGACCACTCGGCCACCCAGCACTAGTGGGAATAGTGAAATTGTTTCCTGGATGCCAAAATAGCAGACATTTCTGGCTTCAGATTTGATGTCCCTAACATCAACTGTGACCTGAGATTATCATCGGACAAGTTTGTTCTCAAACTGTTTTTCAGGTATTTCATTCTTGAAAATGTTTATTCACACACGTATGTTGTTCCAAAGATTGAAAGGTAACTTGATGCAAAAGTTTTGACATTAGGAAAGTCTTCATTGGGCAAGAACTGGTAAAAACCCACCAGTCCCTCTTCGAACATGTCCCTTGCAACTCAATGACTTCCAGCTGCAGTTCATCTGGGCAACTGGCCAGATCTGCTTCAAATGGGTTTTGGCACAGTTCTTCTGCCTTTGAATCCAAGTCAGAAAACCACTGCTGAAAATGAGGGTAATAATGGGGGAGACTGCAATCGGGTTAGCACAATAGGAAATTAGTAAAACACAGTAAGGTTAAACCTGAAAAAAGGAACGCAGCAAAACAACGAACGTGTCGGCAGGAAGCCTTAATCGGCGAAAAACCGGAAAAACGAATAAAATAAAATATATCAAAAAATTATAATATAGCACTTAGCTGAGAAGTAGTGTACGCGAGGGCAGCAAAAGATTTTCGTATCGCTTCAGTAGGAATGATTAGGAAATATTTCAGACATTGTAAAGTAAATTAATTGTGCATGATACCAATAGTGATAGCCAAATCTCAATATAAAGCATTAAAAACGAATATCGTCTATTGACTATACCATGAATTACAAATTATAGGTAAAGCATTCGACCCAAAAGTTAAAAAAAAAAATAATGGGCGATATATTTTTTACAACATACATAACTTCTAGAAACCGTACGCTTCACGAAACAAATTCGTGGGTCTCAATTTAGTCCAGTGCGTGCCACGTTTTCCAGCGTGAAATACCCACGGGAGGACCCATTTCAAAGGTTTAAGTTTAACCCAAAGTTTCACCCGTCTTCGTAACGTAATTTTGTTTACTCCCGCGAGTATCTGTCTTATACAAAGGAACTCACAGATCTGTCTTATACAAAGGAACTCACAGATCTGTCTTATACAAATGAACTCACAGATCTGTCTTATACAAAGGAACTCACAGATCTGTCTTATACAAAGGAACTCACAGATCTGTCTTATACAAAGGAACTCACAGGACCACCATTTCTGCTTTATACAGCCATTGAACAAATCAATTCAAATTAGTTTTAAAGTAACTTAGGCTTCGATCTTCGAACCATCCAAAGAATCTTTTTTTTTAAAAAAAGCCATCATTTTATATTAACTATATCAAGTTATTTGTTTCCCCCACGGAATTAACTATGTTTTAAAAAATAACCACAACGTGGTCATCAACCTTTAATTTAATTCAAGTTAATTTGATAGTGATAACAAAGAAGAAGAAGAAAAAAAAAACGTTCTGTCCTCAAAGAGTCATCTGTTACTTAAGGCCACAAGAATCCTGGTGGTTGGGTCAAGTGTAGCCCTGTGGTTGGGACAAGTGTAGCCCGGTTTTTGGGTCAAGTGTAGCCCTGTGGTTGGGACAAGTGTAGCCCGGTGGTTGGGTCAAGTGTAGCCCTGTGGTTGGGACAAGTGTAGCCTGGTGGTTGGGTCAAGTGTAGCCCTGTGGTTGGGACAAGTGTAGCCCTGTGGTTGGGTCAAGTGTAGCCCTGTGGTTGGGACAAGTGTAGCCCGGTGGTTGGGTCAAGTGTAGCCCTGTGGTTGGGACAAGTGTAGCCTGGTGGTTGGGTCAAGTGTAGCCCGGTGGTTGGGTCAAGTGTAGCCCGGTGGTTGGGTAGAGTGTAGCCCTGTGGTTGGGACAAGTGTAGCCCGGTGGTTGGGTCAAGTGTAGCCCTGTGATTGGGTCAAGTGTAGCCCTGTGGTTGGGACAAGTGTAGCCGGGTGGTTGGGTCAAGTGTAGCCCTGTGGTTGGGACAAGTGTAGTCTGGTGGTTGGGTCAAGTGTAGCCTGGTGGTTGGGTCAAGTGGAGCCCGGTGGTTGGGACAAGTGTAGCCCGGTGGTTGGGACAAGTGTAGCCTGGTGGTTGGAACAAGTGTAGCCTGGTGGTTGGGACGAGTGTAGCCCGGTGGTTGGGACAAGTGTAGCCTGGTGGTTGGGTCAAGTGCAGCCTGGTGGTTGGGTCAAGTGTAGCCTCGTGGTGGGGACAAGTGTAGCCTGGTGGTTGGGTCAAGTGCAGCCTGGTGGTTGGGTCAAGTGTAGCCTGGTGGATGGGACAAGTGTAGTCTGGTGGTTGGCTCAAGTGCAGTCTGGTGGTTGAGTCAAGTGTAGCCTGGTGGTTGGGTCAAGTGTAGTCTGGTGGTTAGGTCAAGTGTAGCCTGGTGGTTGGGACAAGTGTAGCCTGGTGGTTGGGACAAGTGTAGCCTGGTGGTTGGGACAAGTGTAGCCTGGTGGTTGGGACAAGTGTAGCTTGGTGGTTGGGACAAGTGTAGCCTGGTGGTTGGGTCAAGTGTAGCCCGGTTGTTGGGACAAGTGTAGCCTGGTGTTTGGGTCAAGTGTACAATGAGGTAATATAATGTGCAAAATTAAAAATTAAAAAAATTGAGGTTCCTCAATCCATTTCGCATTGTCACAAGGTTTGCTGTCTTCTGACGTATCTGACCCTGAGTTTACATTCGTGAGACTATTATGTTTGAGCCAATCTGCCTCACAGTCTCAACGACTGACTGAGTGACTAGAGTCCCCGGTGTTTCTTATACTGTAGATATTTCCATTCCGTCTTTTCTCGTGGCGTTCTCCGCGGGGGGTGGGGGTGTGGGGGTGGATTAAAGAAATACGAAAATTAGATAATGAAAATAACACCCGTAAGGAAGATCGACCAAAAAAAAAGAAAATGGTTTCTAGTTGTCACAAAATGTCATGCTCTAATGGTTTATTATTAATCCATTCCCACATTGACCCCCCTACCATCTGTTTTTGCCCCCCCCCACCCACCTGTTTTTTGTTTGTATGTGATCTTCTTGTTGTAGGCGTCTTCAGTTTTAAACAAACTTCCACAAAATCACTCATTTTTTTCCAGATAGGTTTCTCTTGTGGATCAATTTCATCTATACCAGCGGTTCCCAACCTGTGGATCGCGACCCCTTTGGGGGTCGAACAACCCTTTCCAAGGGGTCGCGTAAGACCATCGGACAATACATATACCTTACAGTTATGATCGAAGATAATTTTGTGTTTGGGTGTCGCCACAATATGAGGAACTGTAAGTAAGGGTCGCGCCATTAAGTAAGAAGATTGAGAACCACTGATATATACGATAATATAATATAACAAATTCTTGATTGACCTATTCTGAAATGTGTTTTGATCAAATCTTGATGTCAAGTGAAACTGAAGACTGCCCCTTTAGGAGCTACAGTCAATTATATAAAGGAGCAGACATCATAAACTCCAGGCGTCCGACCGTTCTCCGTGCTTGACAAATATTTTATCAACTAGATAAAATCGAACAATAAGGCAGTCACAAGGGACAGTGGTCAGTGACAAGGGGCAGTGACAGGGACAGTGACAAGGGGCATTGGCAAGGGCGTTGACTAGGGGCAGTGACAAGGAATGGGGACACGGGTCTAAACGTCGATAATTTATTCATTAATTTTTTGGAGTGAAATTCAGCCTATTTTTGATTGGCTTCTTTCTCTAAATTCTAATGTTATCATGCATAAGTATGATTGCTATTTTAAAAAATAAAACTGGGACTAGACTCACAATTGACATTTTAATAAATTATTTACTAGAGTATATGACCCGATTTAATCGGGATAACAATGGTAGGCTATTTGCCATAATTTCTACATGCTATAGCGAAAAATCGTCATATTTCCTTATTTTTAAAAAAGAGTATCTACGTGGTGATTTTTATGTTTCTAACTCCATTTAGCTTTGAGAAGTATTTTTTTTGCTGTATATTAATTATACACCTCCCTACCCCTTTTTGCGCCCCTGAACTGCATTTTTTCTCTCTATACATGACCTTAAATTATCAAATCTAATTGATCACTAATTAAATCATTATTTTTACTAAAGGAGTTCATTGATGGCTGATATCTATGCTAGAGAAATATTTTAGATTCTTGTGTTTTTAAATTCTTGAACTACAATTATTTTCCTCTAAAATTTTTTACATATAATCTTAAATTTACAAAAAAAAACTCTATATACCATTTTAAATATATTTTATATTAACTGAATTTGATATACTGATATCTTCATTAAAAATTTAACCAACCTTCTTCTTTGTTTTTCTATTATATTATCGAAAATTGTAAAATAAAGAAATATTTTATCTAAAGAGGAACCTCTTAACCGTTTTTCACGTCTATGACAGCCTTGAGTGTCTTTTTAAAATGGATATATTATTGATCTCATCAAAATATACAACAAATTTACTTTTTGAGAGGTAAAAGCAAAAAAATATTTTTGGAAAGAAAATCTTAACTCATCTCAATTTTAATAAAACATAAATGTTCACGTGTGTAAAATGATTATGGTTAAGATATTCATGGATATACTTATGTAAATGTACTCACGTTTTTTAATGCTATTGATTTTCTTAATTGGTGAACAAATTAGGTTTATTTGTAAAAGAAGGTAATGTAACATCTCTTTTTCACAGCTGTAAATCATAGGATTTAAAGATATTGTCATGCGCGTAAAAATGAACACATCCTATTTCTTACCCCCGATATGTATGCACACAAGAAGGTTAATTATTTATCATCAAATTGATTCCTTTATTCTGAGGCATATCTTGTGCTGCCTGGGGCAATATGGATGTATCGACCCCCCCCCCCTTTTTTTTCCAGATTAAAAAAAAAATTATGAATTCATCCACTGGATTGTAGCCCCATACGTAAGCAAACGCACGTTTTTGCACTTCATATGGTTTGTTATTATTTGGATGAGTGATAAGTGCATTTGGCTATGGGGTTTCGTTGCACTGATTGGCTTAAACGAAATATTCTTATTAAAATATATATCTAAGTTTATAGTTAAGTTTTTATTACGTTATAAATTTAATAAAAGTTTATTTTCGGAATGAAAAAAAAAAGTAAAAATTAATTAAATGTTAAAAATACAAAGCTAACATGTTTTGGGTGTTTCATTAACAATTTTAAAAGCAATCAATTATATTTATTAATTTTAATTTTCAGACGTGGAAAATAAATTATCAGTTTTGTCACGGGGGGGGGGGGGGGGTATTAAATCAAAGAAACTTTGGTTAAAATAAGCTATTCTCGCTTTGACATCATTAAGTGTTAATTTTAAAATAAAAATCTAATTATATTTTGCAATATTAACAACGCTCAAAAAACGCAATTAAAACAGCAGATATTTGGGTTTTCCCAATAAATGTAATTACGATGTAATTCTTAGATCATAATTTTGCATTATTTTTTCATAACTTTCAAACTCGGATAAAATGTTTAAAATAGTTCCTTTATTTTAATTTTAAATTTAATTGCAATTTATAATAATATGTGAACATTTGCTAAAATAAATGCTAATATAACTTATTTTTTGCGCTTTTAAATTTATACGATTTCCGTAAAATATTAGAAAATAACTATGATTGTTTTTAAGAATGCGAACTTCGTTTATTTGGCTTTACGTTCAGCCTAGCTCATTCTTATATGTAATATGATACATGGATAAAAAAATATAAAGAAAATAAAAAAAGAAAATTAGCTAATGACTTGCAAACTTCGTCTAATTTTCTCACCGCAAAATTGCGTTGTTTCTTACTGTAACTTTGCATTGTTTCCCCACTGTAACTTTGCATTGTTTTCCACTGAAACATTTGTAGCTTCCCATTCATGGGACACCCAGAGCCATCAAGTCCTGAAACATCTTGCGCCACCAGACGTAAACATCTGGCCAAACTGAAAACCTTAAAGGAGTCAGAAATTACAAAAAGATTGTAAAAACTCTGCAACATCCCAATCAGCGTTACTGTGCTGGAACTAACGAGTTCAAGGTGCTGCTTGTGGAAATCTAATAAGAAACTGGATTACTGGATAACAAAAAAATATATCGTAACACCAAGGGAGGGGCTTGAGAGGGGCAATACTGTCGATCATTTAAGTCCGATGATTATATTTGATCGATGGCTCCCCTCCCGTGGTTCCCGTCACATGGTTCCCCTCACGTGGTCTCCCTCACGTGTACTGTGATGACGTTTCACACAACAACACAGGACCGTCACTTGCGTATTTGCATTGACAACCGCCAAGCCAATGTCCAATGGGAACCTTGTAATATTTGAATTACGTCACGCACCCGATGTACCCAGTCACGTGGTTCACTCTTTTATTGCTGAGGTTAAATATATAAACGCCGAACGTTATTGAAAGTTTAGATTCTTCATAAACAATCTAGAAAAAAAATCCAAATATATCTACATGTTATTTCGTGGGGATTACATCAATTTGGCGGGCATCCAGTGCCGCCCAGTTTAACGTGCGTTACATATCATCTTGACGTCTGACAGTTTTTGGGCGAGCCAACCTCAAAGTTACGCTCACGCATGCGATATTATTTACTTAATTACACAGAAACTGGGAAAGTTATTTTCTGTAATGTATTTTGGGGGAGGGGGGGAGGAGGGGAGGTAAATCTTAACTTTAGGTTTATTAAGGGCTCTTACTCTGTTGAGTAATCATTGGACAGAAGCAAACGTTACTTGTTAGAGAAGTTGTTTTTTTACAATGCTTATAAAAAAATATACAGTGGTTAAAGGACGAAATATGCTCATAAAATATTTCATCAAACATTTTGGATGTTATTCGTTCAGTTTGAGATATTTCAAATAGTCACATTATTTGACCAGGCTGAGATATTCAAATAGTCACATTATTTGACCAGGCTGAGATATTAAAAAGTCACATTATTTGCCCAGGCTGAGATATTTCAAATAGTCACATTATTTGACCAGGCTGAGATATTCAAAAAGTCACATTATTTGACCAGGCTGAGATATTTCAAATAGTCACATTATTTGACCAGGCTGAGTTCTTAGATCCCCAGATGTCCCGGTCAATATTGTCCGGATCTTGGATTTAAAGTATGTCCAAATGTCGACCGTCCATAATGCCCTAATGTACAGTCAATATTGCCAAGATTTTCAGTCAATAATGTCCAAATGTCCCCTGAATGTAATGCTCAGATAACCAGTTCATAATGTCCAAATGTCCACAGTTCAAAATGCACGGATGGCCAGTCAATATTGCTGAGACTTTCAGTCAATAATGTCCAAATGTGCACAGTTCATAATGCTCGGATATATAGTCAATATTGCTGAGACTTTCAGTCAATAATGTCCAAATGTCCATAGCAATTAAACCTTTTACACGTTAAATGATTTCTTTGTGAATACATTTTTGAAATATCCTTCGTGTTTGAGTTGCCAATGGGTCAATACGGAATAATATAAGTGGATACCAGGTATGTACACGGGATAATAAAATAATTCATGGGCGTATAATCCGCTAAAATCCCAGATGATTAGCATGGTGATAGTTGAGAGATGACTTGGGTTTTATGGTTTGACTTTAAAAAAAACCATAAGATTTATACTATAGTCGTTTTAAGGTCATAAATATATATCTTAGTTATTGTCCGAAACTGGTGAATCAAAACCTGGGATCATATTAACAAATTGAAAATGTCGACACAATCGAGATTATGGGTAGTTCTTTCAGGTGTGGTGTTCATGAGTAGTGTTCAAGGTGGTGCTCGGTAGCGGTGTTCAGGTGTGGTGTTCATGAGTAGTGTTCAAGATGGCGCTCGGTAGCAATGTTCAGGTGTGGTGTTCATGAGTAGTGTTCAAGGTGGTGCTCGGTAGCGGTGTTCAGGTGTGGTGTTCATGTGTGGTGTTCAGGTGTGGTATTCAGGTGTGGTGTTAAGGTGTGGTGTCCAGGTGTGGTGCTTGAAAGTGGTGTTCAGGTGTGGTGTTCAGGAGTGGTGTCCAGAAGTGGTGCTTGAAAGTGGTGTTCAGGTGTGGTGTTCAGGTGTGGTGTCCAGAAGTGGTGCTTGAAAGTGGTGTTCAGGTGTGGTGTTCAGGAGTGGTGTCCAGAAGTGGTGCTTGAAAGTGGTGTTCAGGTGTGGTGTTCAGGAGTGTGGTCCAGAAGTGGTGCTTGAAAGTGTTGTTCAGGTGTGGTGTTCAGGGGCGGTGTCCAGAAGTGGTGCTTGAAAGTGGTGTTCAGGTGTGGTGTTCAGGGGCGGTGTCCATGGTCAGACATTTGTTTTATCTGAAAAATTGGCAATGTCATATGAAAAAATATCATCGAAATTTAACTTTGAAATAAAACAAATTGGTTGTCTTTATCGCTGTTCTGTAATTTCCAAACTGGGTCAAATCCCCAAGCTTTTAGTTCTACCAACATCACTGCTAAATGTGTGTATTATACAACTGATGACGTGAGCCACAACAAATAAATAATGATGTCATTCGCGTCTTAAGTAGGCCAAGCCTTAACCTCTTAAATCGTCACGTTCTGTAGAAACTCCTGGAATCGGTGAAATCTGTCAAGGCCTCTCGTGGAATCTTGGAACATAATTCACTTAAGTCGTGACAAACTGATTTTACTGGTGAACACAGCTGCAAAAATACCGCGTCAACACGAGGTAATCGAATTATCTTATTTCATTGGTCGTGACCCTCGCCATAGCTCGGATTAGGCACGCATCATTTATGACCTCGTTAAGCGGAGCAGTCAGAATCCAAAGTGACTTTACGAATGTTCAGTTATTTCTAAACTGGTTTCCCTATCGTAATATGCTGCTTACCTTTGCAGCCAAGAGAAATATTATGGAACTATTTTGTAATTTTTAAAAATCTTATCAATTACCATTTGGACAGTCAGTGTTCAGGCCCGCACCTAAAAAGGGGGGGGGGGGCGCGAACAACCATGTCTTTTGTCAGGGCCCCGAGCTTGATAGGGGCACACCCTTTTTCGAGTTTTTAAAATACACGCACATGTCTGAAACACGAAAGGGGCCCGAACGATTTCAGCTGCCTGGGGCCCATCATTTCCTAGGTGCGGAACTGCAGTGTTGTTTAATCAAAGTAGTACTTCATAATCCTCTTTGGTGCAAACTCCGTTTATCAACTTTCAATAAAAATATCAATTCCTTTGATTGTCGTAACGAAGTCACAAAAAAAGACATTAAGACTTTAGGTATCAGACTTTTAACGGATTACACTTACTAGAGGTCTTAGTCGGTCATGTATATTCATATATACTGAGCTTTTATATAATCTTTGATACTGAGCTCCTATATATTCATATATACTGAGCTTCTATATAATCATTGATACTGAGCTCCTATATATTAATTGATACTAAACTCCAAAATATTCATTTATACTAAACTCCGTTATATTCATCGATACTAAACTCTTATATATTCATGAAAAACAGCTCCTATATATTCTCTGCTACTAAGCTAAAATATGTTCATTGATGCTAAGCTCATATATATTCATTGATACTGAATTTTCACCAACTTATTTACATTTATCTTTGGTGCACACTCTTAATTTGTTTTGACTCAAAGACGGTGTCTGTGTACATGGTGTGTCTGTGTATAAGGTATGTCTGTGTACATGGTGTGTCTGTGTACATGGTGTGAACGGTGTGGACCTAAATTGATGTGTTACTGTATATTGTGTATTTACATGGCGTATGTGTACGTTATGTATGTACATTGATGTGTCAGTATATATTGTGTGTGTACGTGGTGTGTGTGTGTAAATGGTGTGTGTGTGTGTGCAAGTTCTTGTTTGCATGGTGTCAGTGTACAGTTAAAATTGTTATTTTGGAGAATTTTTAAAATTATAAATGCTATATTTAGAACATAATTCGAATGGCATTGTCACGGAGATGCTGTAAGGCAGCGGTTCTCAACCTTTCTAATGCCGCGACCCTTTAATACAGTTTCTCATGTTGTGGCGACCCCCAACAAAATTTTTTCTTCGTTGCTACTTCATAATTGTAGCGTATATGTGTTTTCCAATGGCCTTAGGCGAACCCTGGGAAAGGGTTGTTCGACCCCCCCCCAAAGGGGTCGCGACCCACAGGTTGAGAACCGCGGCTGTAAGGGATATTTTGTTAAAAGTGTTGGACTCAGATAACTTATACTTGTATGAATGTTTTTTGGTTGTCTTTTTGTTTTTTGTTTTGTACTGATGAAGGCCTTTTCCAAAACGTCAACATTTGTACTCTTTATAATCATGATTAAAGCTTAACATATATTGTTTTATTTACTACATACATTGTTTGTGTCTAATTAATATTTTTGGTTAACTACGCAATGTTCTCCTTTGTATGGGTGGGGATGGAGACGGCGCAAGAGCTTCTTAATGTTAATCTATCTCTTCCAATACTTAAAATACTATTTGTATATCACTCACAACCTTGTGCTTTTCAACTTAAATAACAGAAACGTTATTTTTTTTAAAGGGAGAAAGAAATAAACCTTGTGAAGTATAAAGGTTAAAAAATGCGCGCATTCCGAAAATTTAGACGCGGCTCTTTTGTCATATCGTCCATTTGTTCACGGGGCATAATCCTGTTCCGGGGGAGACAAATCTCCTCGGCTTCACCCGCTACACGACAGCTACATTATTCATGACTTGACAAGGGAACATTTGTGAAAGACATGCCGTATTGGAAATGTTTCACTCTGTCGTGTGTGTACCAGATCATTTATCGGTGCACGAGATATCGGAGTTATACATCTTTGTCGTTATGTTTATTGAGAATCAAACTGAACGAAGCACAGCAAGTATCCATGCACACCTGAGTCTTTTTCAATTCTCATATCAGCACGGGCAGAAAGAATGCAACTTCTGCCAATGTCCTAAAGCAGTGCTGTCCATCTTTTATGACTCCCTGGCCCAAATAAATTTTTTGCTGCCCCCGAGGGCTGCTAATGACATCTCAAAAGAAAATTATTACTATTATTTATACTTCTTTTCTTTCTGCACAAGGAGTAATACATCGACTAGCATTTTCATTTCATCAAGAATACAAATAAAGCGAAAAAAAACTTTAACATTTTAATAATATACTTTGCTTTGAGTCTTACGTGCAGTTTTCTCAATTTGAGGTAGTTATCTGTAGCACATGACCTCATTAGGGGTAGTTATCTGTAGCACATGACCTCATTAGGGGTAGTTATCTGTAGCACCTGACCTCATTAGGGGTAGTTATGAGTAGCACCTGACCTCATTAGGGGTAGTTATCTGTAGCACCTGACCTCATTAGGGGTAGTTATCTGTAGCACCAATGTTTCCTCTAAGGTTTGCTGGTTCGTGTGCAAAGTCATAAAGTTGTGTGCAACGTTTTACTTTGCAGAGTGCAGCGCATATATTCGAATTTATTTTTATAAACATTTGCTGCGCGGATACTCAAAACTGCTGCGCGGCATCTGTGAGGTAGCTGCGCGACCGCGCAGCCACGCAGCTTAAAGGGAACATTGTGTAGCACCTGACCTCATTAGGGGTAGTTATCTGTAGCACCTGACCTCATTAGGGGTAGTTATCAGTAGTACCTGACCTCATTATGGGTAGTTATCAGTAGCACCTGACCTCATTAGGGGTAGTTATCAGTAGCACCTGACCTCATTAGGGGTAGTTATCTGTAGCACCTGACCTCATTAGGGGTAGTTATCTGTAGCACCTGACCTCATTAGATGTAGTTATCTGTAGCACCTGCCCTCATTAGAGGTTGTTATCACTATCACCTGACCTCATTAGATGTAGTTATCATTAGCACCTGACCTCCTTAAGGGTAGTTATCAGTAGCACCTGACCTCATTAGATGTAGTTATCAGTAGCACCTGCCCTCATTAGAGGTAGTTGTCAGTAGCACCTGACCTCATTAAATGTTTTAATGTTCACTAGTCAAGGCATTAAGTTGGTCATCAAAGAAAATCCAGATTCTTTGATGTAGGTTGCTACCAAAAACATGGTCAAAATTGTGTTACAACATTTCCATAGTTGTGGATATTCAACATAGGGTGCTATCAAAAACATGGTCAAAATTTTGTTACAACATTTCCATACTTGTGGATATTCAACATAGGGTGCTATCAAAAACATGGTCAAAATTTTTGTTACAACATTTCCATAGTTGTGGATATTCAACATAGGGTGCTATCAAAAACATGGTCAAAATTTTGCTACAACATTTCCATTGTTGTGAATATTCAACATAGGGTGCTATCAAAAACATGGTCAAAATTTTGCTACAACATTTCCATAGTTGTGGATATTCAACACAGGGTGCTATCAAAAACATGGTCAAAATTGTGTTACAACATTTCCATAGTTGTGGATATTCAACATAGGGTGCTATCAAAAACATGGTCAAAATTTTGTTACAACATTTCCATACTTGTGGATATTCAACATAGGGTGCTATCAAAAACATGCTCAAATTTTTGCTACAACATTTCCATAGTTGTGGATATTCAACATAGGGTGCTATCAAAAACATGGTCAAATTTTTGCTACAACATTTCCATAGTTGTGGATATTCAACATAGGGTGCTATCAAAAACATGGTCAAATTTTTGCTACAACATTTCCATAGTTGTGGATATTCAACATAGGGTGCTATCAAAAACATGGTCAAAATTTTGTTACAACATTTCCATAGTTGTGGATATTCAACAGAAGAAACGCCATCCATGATTTATTTGGCCACGCATTTTTATGTTTGTTTATTTAAATAAGATACTTTCAAGAATAGTTCCCACAGTCTCACACAATTCTCCACTGACGGGTAAAGGACCGTATCCGGAAATTTGATCGAAAGAAATTTCGTCGACGGAAAATTGATCGACGGAAATTTGATCAAACGGAAATTTGGTAGAATCTTTTTTTTAGTTTATACGTTAAAATTGTGCGCCAAATTTCTTTTTCAACGCATTATTTCGTTTTACTATATAGTATAGTGCGTTAAAAAAGAAATTTGACGAAAATTTTAACGTCTGACGTAAGATTCGACAAAATTTCCGTAATTAAAACTGATACCCCGCGACGCCCCCCTGTAAAAGCAACGGAAAGAATAAGAAGATAGTATCCGATTTTTATGTCATCCAGGTTTTCAAATGGTTGCTTTGCTGATGCGCTTAACCTCCCACTTCCCATGTTGCAACTTCTCGTGTGCTCTCACGCAATTTCCCCAACAGTACTGAATCAGTGAATGTTGTTTGAACATATTTTTTCCCTAAATTTTTTATTTGTTACAAACATCATTCAAATTTTTCAAGCTTTGGCGGACCATTTACAATCAGCTCGTGGGATGCATGCGGCCCGCAGGCCGCGGGTTGGACAGCACTGCGCTAATGCAAAACTTAGTTTGCTAATAATTTTTTTAATAAAGTAATGCCCAGAATAAAACACAATTAGTTACTCCAAGTCAGGCCTAACAATGTTCAACTCCATCTCTTCACCCTGACGCCCTAGTTGTTGGCCTCTTGAGCCCCGCTGTGAGATTTTAAAAGTAGAAAGGTTGGGCTAAGGACAAGTATTGATCGTTGTTAATGTCTTGTAGCTAAACACATGAAATAATTGATCAGTGCTGACTTTCAATGTACATGGCAGAGTTGTTAATGTCTTGTAGCTAAACACATGAAATAATTGATCAGTGCTGACTTTCAATGTACATGGCAGATTTGTTGATGTCTTATAGCTAAACACATAAAATAAGTTAGCTGTTCTCACTTTCAATGTTCAAATAATATGGGTATCAAAATTTAAAGGTCTGAGCACCTTATCCAATAAAGAATCCCTACATTTTATTTAAGACAAAAGCAGTGATACACTCTTAATAATCTATCGTAAAAGTACCCCTCAAAAACAGTAACTTACTGTGTACAAGCTGCCAGTAACTTACTGTTTTTACTTTGAGAAAGCGATAGCATATCGTTATCAGCCTACAGTAATTTAGCGATAATATGCTGTTACTTTTCAGTTTACCGTTAACGGTAACCTACAATAAGTTACCGTTTTTTTTTTAAAAACCCCAAAAATCCCCAGGTATATTCTTTATATAGTGCCGACCCCCATCCTTTAATATTAGGTGATTTTAATTAAACAACAAATTAAATAAGAAGTATACAATAAAATAAGAAATGTTCTCAAGCAAGTTACAAAATTTATTCCCATTTTCGGATTGAAAAATTAAATTCAGCCTAAGTCTTCGTCAGTGACATGACTCCCCGACTTGCAGCTTGTCAGGGGAATTAGTCTCTCCAATACTGCCTTCTCAACTTGATTGTCCAATAAAGGCCACCGCAATCTCAAAGTTTCTGTACAATACTGCCATCTCAACGTGTCTGTACAATACTGCCATCTTAACTGGTCTTTCAAAAAGTGGCATCACCATGCTTAGAAAATGTACCGTTCACTAAAGAGAGAATGAAACAAAAACAGATTTTAACACAATTTAATAGACAACAATGCTGCTCAACTAACACATTTACTATTGTTTATATTTAACCCATTCAATCCAGGGCGCTCAGAAATTTTTAATTGGAGACCCCAACCAAAGGGGAGCAACTCCACCCTTAACACGGGTAGGTTTTGAAATAAATTCAAAACAAATCTATTGAACAGTATAATCATATGAAATAAATTGATTTGCATCCATTAATGGTTGCTATATGTGTTATGTAACATTATTTCCTAATGCTTTTCTTGTGTAAATTCCTAAAAGTCAATTTTCAACAAAGTATTTGAATACAAATGATCATAAAACTAAAATAAAAAAACTGCTTTTAAAATAATGAATACTCCTCACCCATTAAATAAAAATATTTTTAAAAAGATAGTAATCTCCCTTGGTCTCGTTTCTAGCGAGATTTACGTTTAAATAGTGAGATTTCCACTTCCTTTTTAGCAACGTGTAAACAAAGGATTGAGTGGCCGGATTTGGCCGTAATGGGATTGAATCGGTACTGGCCGGATTTGGTCGCTACAGGATTGAATGGGTTAACAAAATTTAATAGACAACAATGCTGCTCAACTAACACATTTACTTTCATTTACCTTTAAATAAATAAGCTATACATTAAAACTGCAGTAGAGTAGTAACCTCCTAAGGCTTGCAGGCTCTGCATGCATTTTGCAGGCTCTGCATGCATTTTGCAGGGGTTGCTGTCAATCCCTTCCCCATAACACTACTAAACATAAATAACTCATAAAACATTGAGTACGGTACGCCTTAGAAAGTGATAATAGAAATGACCCTGGGAGACAAAATGTTTGGGAACCACTGCACTACAGAATTAGCCAAGAGAATATCCCACAATTAA
This sequence comes from Omphiscola glabra, assembly GCA_964017045.1. Classification (NCBI taxonomy): domain Eukaryota; kingdom Metazoa; phylum Mollusca; class Gastropoda; family Lymnaeidae; genus Omphiscola; species Omphiscola glabra. Next base: position 38,318,774 of record OZ024799.1, read on the forward strand.
ACATTTTATAACTCTAATTTTTTTTAAAGTAAAAAAAAACCTATTTTACAAACTCGGGCTAACATGATAAATGGGAGTTACAAGGTGACCTTTACCCACTCAATCCATGGCGATCAGAAATTTTATCATTATCCACCAACCAAAGGGGAGCAACTCCACCCTTATCGTAGAAAGGTTTTGAACATTTTTTTAAAACAAATCTATTTAACAGCATAATTACCCGGTATATGAATTGATTTACATTAAAAAATAGTTGCTATATAAAAATATTTTGGTCTCGTTTCTAGCGAGGTTTCCGGTTAAATAGCGAGACTTCTCCCTTCTATTTAGAAACGTGTAAACAAAGGGTTGAGTGGCTGGACTTGGTTGCAGTGGGATTGAATCAGTACTGGCCGGATTTAACCGCTATGGGATTGATGAATGGGTTAACCAGTTTTTCAACAGCAAAAGTAAAAAAGTTCTTGGACTAACCTTTGTTAAAACGGCAAAACACTACAGCACTACTTTGGAAGATCCATATCAGTTGATTAGTCTTTGTCATCACAAGAGGAACTGAAAATTAAAAAATCATTATAGATATTGAAGTTGAAAATTAAAACTAAATAAGTAAAGACAAACTTAAAATAGGCTATATACAATACTAGTATCAATTCACAAAAATAGAGTATGAATCAATTTCTAAAACACAAGTATAGCAGCTCTTCTAATCTTAAAATCTGATCAATACCAGTTAACTAAAGTTTTGCAAAGAGCTATGGTATCGACCTCTACAAAATTATTACAATGAACCTGTAAATATAATATTACACAGGGAACAAAGCAAAGTTGGTGTTATTCATAGGTTAAGCAAAGAGTTGTAAATATTTCCATGTCTCGGTCAGTTAGAGCATAAGTCATGGGCAAAAAAACTGGTCAAGGTTTGTCATATCCAGGTTGGATTCTATACATAATGTATACTGCAGTGTTTCCCAAACTTGTGGTCGAAGCCCCACCCGGTAACGTTCAAAGTCTATGTCACCTGAAAGGTGAATTATCTTGCTAGCAATACCCATATTATATAAGGAAATATTGAATTTAAAAAATCAATGAACCAAAAAGGGTTAAAAACATCCCTAGAAAACAAATACTGTAGTATGTAGCATAGGGTACAGGTAAAATCACTATGGAAAAATACCATAGTTAGAAGGTGATCCAAAAGTTTTTAATACATTCCTCTCCATTACAGCAAGAATGTCACAACCCCCCTCTCAAATATTCTAATTGCCATCACATGTAGGGAAGCACATAGGTAATAGCCTCAAGATAAGCCACCTTTCAAAAATAATCCATGTGACTTACCCTTTAGAATAATATTCCACCATTGCATTATAAACAATCTTGATGAATAATCCATTTCACTTTGTCATCAGGACAGGAACTGAAAAAAAAAAAATGACATTGAAACAATCTAAGTAAAGCAACTCTAGAATACTATACATCATTATCAGGTACCAGTTCATAAAATATGGCACATAATAAGACATAAAACAATCAGCAGCCTAAATCATGTCAATTTTAACAACATATACCCGGTAGATCAGTGGCCCTAAGCATTGACAAAATCTTTCCAAGAGCTAAAAAATTAACAAATAGAATGATATCTACATCTACACAAATTACAATAAAACTTATTAAAACCAATTAATGACGCATACTGTTAAAACTCACGTAAAAATTGTGCTTTTTGTAGGTGAAACTATAATTACATTTGTGAGTTATTGCATATGCCAGGATAAGTGCTATTTAAAAGGTCCATGATATCCAGGCTTCACTGCATACATCAAGTAAGACTATGTACTTTTACCTAAATTCTTTGGTCCATGCCCAGCCTTATCACCATAAAAGGTTGATGTCACATAAAAGATGTCTAAACTTTCTTCCACTACCAGTACTCATTTTATATAAGAAAGTATTTGATTTGTGTTCTAAAAAGGAGTTTTTTTATTCTTAGTTTGAAAAAGGTTGATTTTGAGAGAGGGGGGTAGGGGAACAAGGCAAAATGCTATGGAGAAATACTGAAGTTAAAATAAAAGGTGACCTGAAAGTTAAAGAAATTCCCCTATATTAGAGTAAGAATAAATAATGAGTCTGTAAAATGCCCAAGATAAGTTATTTTCAAAAAAAAATCCATGGGACTTACCATTTAGAATAAGACTCCACTAAAGCATTATAAACAATCTTGATATATAATCCATTTCACTTTGTCATCAGAATAGGACCTGAAATTTTTTTTAAAAATTGACATGTAATATAACCTAAGTAAAGCAACCCTAAAATTTGTCTATATCAGGTACCAGTTAATAAAATATGACATATTAAAAGGCTATGAAACAATCAGAGGCTAAATGATGTCAATTTTAATGACATATAGATCAGTGGCCCTAAGAATGGACACAATCTTTTCCAAAGTTAAATTTACAAATAAGAATGATATATACATCTAAAATTCGCAATTTAACATATTTAAAACACATGCTGTTGAAACTGGAGTAAAATTTGTTTCTATTGCAGGTTTAAAAATATTGCGTTAAGTGTTGCAAATGTTAGGAGCAGTGCTATTTAAAGTCTGTTATTTCAATGTTGTAATGTATACTGGGACTTACCCCATTAAAAACCACCATTGCATAATAAACAATCTTGATTAATTCTTGTCCACAAAGTGGGGATATCTCTTCATTTCTTGATACCAGGTGGTAGAGTGTCCTATGAGACTCAAGGGCATTCACCATGCTGTCTATTAAACTGGACTGCTGTTGAATTGTACAGATAAAATCATGATGAAAATAACAGAATGTATTTAGATTTTTAGTGATAGTTTTGATTCAAAATTCAAATCTTGTAATTATATGGGACAAATGAGTCTATAAAAGTAATACAAAATGAAAGTATAAATTAAATTTAAAAGCATGCAGATGCATTAACAATCCTATAAGATGGGATTCTTTGACTATACTTAAAAATTTAATTTGCTCGCTTTTATATCTAATGTATGATATGTACATTATAAACATTACTGTCATCTGCATGAAAGTAACATAATTATTGCATCCCCCTGACAACATGAGTCACTGGAATAACCAGTAATTCTCCATTGCTTAAGTACAGTGTACCGGTATATGTGATACAAAACAATATATATATATTTGACGTAGGGATGTGGGAAGATCAGGATGTGGCTGCATTTGACGTGGGGATGTGGTTGCATTTGACGTGGGGATGTGGTTGCATTTGATGTGGGAATGTGGGTAGATCAGAATGTGGTTGCATTTGCGTGAAGTGTTGCAAATGTTAGCATCAGTGCTATTTAAAGTCTGTTATTTCCATGTTGTACTATATACTGGGACTTACCCCATTAAAAAGTCCACTGTTGCATTATAAAGAATCTTGAGAAATTCTTGAAAAGATGGAGATATCTCTTCATTTCTTGATACTAGGTGGTAGGGTGTCCCATGAGACTCAAGGGTATTCAACAAGCTGTCTATTAAACTGGACTGCTGTTGAATTGTACAGATGAAATCAGGATGAAAATAACAATGTTTTTAGATTTTTAGTGATAGATTTGATTCAAATCTTGTAAATATATCGGACAAATGATTCTATACAAATAATACAAACTAAAGGTATAAATTAAAAGCATGCAGATGCATTCACAATGCTATAAGATGGGATGCTTTGACTATACCGTACTTAAAAATTTAATTTGCTCACTTTTATATCTAATATATGATATGTACGTCACAAACATTAGTCATTTGCATGAAAGTAACATAATTACTGTATCACCCTAACAACAAGAGTTACCGGAATAACCAGTATTTCTCCATTGCTTAAGTACAGTGTACCGGTATATGCGATACAAAACAATATATATGTATACACACACACTTCATTATTTCCAAGCGGAGCTAAAACAGTATTTTCTTGATATGTAATACAAAAAAATCCTCAATTGTGGAATTTAAATGTAAAGACTACTTCAACCAGACTAAACACAAAAATATTTTTTTTTTAATTTATTATATTTTTATTTATCAAATCAAATAACCTTACCATTTAAATAAAACAAACTCAAATTAAAAGTTTTACCTTCATAGGTCTTGAAGCAAGTTTAAATCTCATCATAATATCCTATGTGCCATCAAAAATCTCCATATATTATGGATTAGTCAACAGAACTAACAGAAACTGAAATTTGAATAGTGAATCATTTCATAAATGGTAAAAACAAGCCTAAATAATTAGTATTTTTTCAATATGAATGTTAGATGAGTCCTGAATGAGTTTAGATTTTTAAAAGAAAAATAGATTTAGAAAATCCAATGCCCAATTACTAATAGGCTTGTATTATTCTCCTACATGAATTAATACTGGCCAAATTTTTTGTAGATATAAACATTAGACCCACTATACTAACAGTCAACTTAACTCTTTAACTCTAACCAAAATAAAAACTTAGTAAAGTTTAATTTTTATAAAGAACATATAAACTTGCACAGTCAATATCAGTTGTAGAGTCTGTGTTAAGCCTAACTAAAATTGTAAATGCCTCTTTCATTATTGCGACAAAAAAATATTGTTAACTAGTGTCTAGTGTTAGTGTTTTATTTAAAATATTCTAATGCTTACACGTAGATGTTCATTCATTGTTGAATTGAATTTTCCAAGATTAGAAGCTCAATAAGACCTAAAAGATTCCCACTGTGTGATGTAATACAGAAAACACTTTGTTGAGACTTGTATTTTTGCTGGAAGGGTTAACGTTTTTGTCTCCGGCCCGGTCAGTGCCTCTCCTCTTTACCTAAGTTTGAAAATAAATGAAAATTGTTTTAAAACATGTCATATGGGCTAGGCATAGACCTAACAAAACTAGAGCATTTCTACTTTTAAATTACTATTGTATAAAGTAAACTAGTTTTTTAAAACAGGCTCTAACTCTAAGTCTGACGATATTTTTAAAGTTTAAAAAAGAGTTGTTAAATATTTAATGTCCTAACTTTAACATATTCAATCTTAAAGCCTGTGAATGATTTGGCATAGGTCTACCTATTTTTATAATAATATAATAATTTGCTTAGGCCTCCTTTACTTTTATAACAATATTTATTATTATATTTACAAATTAAATGTTTCGCCATGTGGCATTCTGTCTAAGTCTAATCCATTTAAAACTATAAGCCTAACCAACTAACCAGATTAGACTATAGTTTGGTCTAATCTTGTTAGATTAGTAATATGTTATTAAATTACCGATATTCATCCACCAGCCACCCATACTCTTACTACTCATGGCCATAGTCGCCATAGTATAGTCCATCATTTCTTCATATTCAAAACATAATCTCGATAGAACTATTACCGATAAACTCGATTTCAAATTTAAATTAATTGAAATAATACTTAGTTAAAAATAAATTACTATTAATGTAATGATACTATTACATGTTTCAAGCAATGATACTATTACTTGTTTCAATCTTCTACTGGAAGCGAAACGTTAGCCGAAAATTTCAATTTCAAATCAGTAAAAGTAACGCCAACCTCCATCGAGAAGAATCCCCGGTTTAAGTAAAAATTCGAATTTTGAAAGGGGCGAAATAAAGTTTTTTCTAATTATTAATTGCATAGCTCTGCAAACGTTATTTATTTTCTAGTAAATATTTTATCGATTTTAAAATTAATTAAAACAAATAAGTAAACATAGTGTGCTTAACTACGACAAACTTATTGATGCAAGTAATTGTGATGTTGTTCAACTTTTTAAACGCTTGGCTTCTTACATATTTTTATTGTAAAAAAAAATTTAATACTTTAACTTACTGTTTTTTTAAAAATAACAGTAAGAAATTATCATTTACAGCAATATAGAGTTTTATTACATTCAAAACCTGTAAAATAACATTGAATTATTAACAGTGTACATTGAGCAAAAATTGATTCGCGCCTTCACATTGCAAATCTTTCATGTGTTTAGCTATAAGAGGAAAAAACTTCCCTGACGTAGTGGTCTTCATCGATTCACGCTCAGCTCTAGAGTACGTGGAGACCACAATGGTTGACACCATTCTGGAAACATTAGGTAGCATCAGGGCAAAGGGCGGCAAAGTAACCTTGCAGTTTATCGCTTCGTACGTTGAGGTGTCGCAGAACGACAGGGCGGACTTCCTAGCAGTGGCGTAGTGAGGGGGAGCAAGGGAGGGCATCATGCCCCGGGCGCTACTCACAAAGGGGCGTCAAATGATATATTTTACTATAAAATTCTATGGTTTTCGAATAGAAGGGGGCGCTAAAAAGGTATTGGGGGCGCTAATAAGGTATTGTGCCCCGGGCGCGAGTTAAGCTCGCTACGCCACTGCTTCCTAGCTAAAAAAGAAGGCGCAGCCCAGCCGCAACCCGATAAGCCAATGACCCAGCTGGGGGTCAACGCTTGGTTGAAAGACCACTTCCGAGAATTTGGCTCAGCGAATGGGCCGTAGGAGAAACCGGACGACAGCTATACCGGAAAATGCCGAGGTCGAGCAAAAGCGACCCTTGGTGGAAACTCAAGAGAGGAGAACAGAGCCTCATCACCCAGATGAGGACAGGACATTGCGCGACGCGCAGTTACCTCCATAGGCTGGACGACAGAAATGAACTCAACTGCAGGCATTGCGGCCAGGGAGACAAGGCGATGGTGGAGGTGTGGGGGCCGAGGGTCGTAACCCAGAGGCCTGCCTTGATTTGATTTACGGTGACGCCCACCAGATGGGGCAAGTCGCCTAAGTAATAGCCAGGGCTATAAGAGATTGAATCTCAGCCCAAGAGAATGTAACATTGCAAATTAAAATTTAGCCACTTTGCTTGCAATGGTTCAGAGACCTACTTATAATTGTGAGATCATCAAAAAAAGAGCTATAATTAGATTAAATCGAAGTCAGATGACGTCTGCTGCTAAGACTTATTATTTCAAACAGTTTCTTCTCACAAAGGGGAACGAATTTCTTTTAAAAAAAGCTTTCTTTAGATAATTCACCCATGTTATTCCCTTTAATATTAAAAGCATTTTTTAAAAAATATGGATGACCATTAGCTCGCATAATACGTGTCCATTTTAAAGGCAAGGCGCTGTAGTCGGAGTGTCAGAGAACGAAGCGATTTCTTCTGAACGCTAACAGTTATGTGTCCGTAAAGCGATTATAAGTCCAGTGAATAAACGAGATGACCTTTTTGTACCTTTTAACTTAAGTAATTTGTCCTTTATTTACTTGTAGTAGAAAAAACTCTTGACATCACATACCAAGGTCAGAGTCACATAAGCCTCGTAGTCAGAGTCGTATAACCATCGTAGTCAGATTCGGAGTCGTATTACCATCCTAGTCAGAGTCACAGTCGTATTACCATCTTCATCAGAGTCATATAACCATCGCAGTCTGAATCGTATAACCATCTTAGTCAGAGTCGTATTACCATCCTAGTCGGAGTCGTCCACCTGGTCAAGTGGCTGAGGTTTGAGACTAAAAGCTAACGATATCACAACCTTCCCTTCTTGTGAATCCACATCTACATCCATCGCGTGACTCAGGGTCCGTTAAAGTTGCTGACTTGTGCTGCGCCTTGAAATGGACTCACTAAGCCAAGCGCAACTAATGACATCAATTTGAAGACATCAGTCAAAGCCTCGTTTTCATTTGAACGAGTTTAAACTATGTCCGTGTGTGATAATGCCGTTTTCAATTTCCATTGGTACTCCGTACCACAAATCAAGCGCTAACTCAACACATGTTAACCCTTATTTCCGGTATCTCACAAGATTATTTGAAACTTCAAAACATTAATCGCTTTGCTTTGTATCGGGTTTAAAAAAAGAAAGGGATCAATGTTTTGGATCTTCACATGAAATGCGCCTAAATTACTGCCTCTCAAAAAATTAAATAAAAAATTAAATTGACTAATAATTATATATAATGAATAAAATATAATGTAAAGTGAGTGATATAATACTGGATATACATGTAGTTATATCATCCTGGATATAAATATAAAATGATATGATATTGGATATATGATTAGAAATAAAAAGGAGGAAATATCATTTGAAATCGAACATATCATAAGCCATTCAAGAAACAACTTGACGGTCACGATATGAAAATATTATATTGAGCTTATCAAGTTTTCTCTCTAGAACTAGAGCTTGTGCTTGAACTTCATTGATATGCATGACTGAATTTTGGGTTCAGCAGCTAATATAGGAGCGTTAAGAATTCGAAAGCGTAAACATTGTAAATAGAGCAATACAGAATCGATTCGCCTTATGTTATCACGCGGAAATGAGATTTTTTTATCAATGATGCCTTACGACGTTTTAAACTAACAATTACTAGAGCCACCCTATCATTAAACATCAGGGCCATCCAGTCATCAAACAATCTAGGGCCACCAAGTCATTAAACATCTAGGGCCATCCAGTCATCAAACAATCTAGGGCCACTCAGTCATTAAACATCTAGGGTCACCCAGTCATTAAACATCTAGGGCATCTAGGGCCACCCAGTCATTAAACATCTAGGGCCACCCAGTCATTAAACATCTAGGGCCACCTAGTCATTAAACATCTAGGGCCACCAAGTCATTAAACATCTAGGGCCACCAAGTCATTAAACATCTAGGGCCACCAAGTCATTAAACATCTAGGGCCACCAAGTCATTAAACATCTAGGGCCACCTAGTCATTAAACATCTAGGGCCAACAAGTCATTAAACATCTAGGGCCACCAAGTCATTAAACATCTAGGGCCACCAAGTCATTAAACATCTAGGGCCACCTAGTCATCAATCATCTAGTTCCACCCAGTCACTAAACATTTAACTTTAGCAAACTAAAACGTCTTTTTGGGGCCAGTAAAGGTGAACGGAGCAGATCAATACTGAGCTCCAAAGGCGTCTCCACACAAAAATCTTAAGGGAAGGTTTGTTAATTTCACTTGATCCGTTCCTGATTGAAAGCAAAAATGAAGCAATAAATTTCGGAAATATTGCCCGGCGCGTAAAGTTCACCTAGACGTTAGCATCCGTCATTGCATAACAAGCTGGGCACATTGCAATATTTAATTGTTGTGTTGCAACCTTGTGCATGGGGCTTGCATTAATCTCGAATCCCGTGGAAGAAGCCCCCCCCCCCCTAAAAACACATCTAATTTAAACGCCCTTTCTCTGGAATTTTAATCAATTTGAAAAAAAATATTCCATCGATCTGAGGTTCTCAAAATGACATTTAGTCAGAATCACACAGGTCCATAATTTTGCACAATTACTATGCTTCACAAACTGTTCTTATTCCTCACCATCCATTAGTTCCTCACCATCCATTAGTTCCTCACCATCCATTAATTCCTCACCATCCATTAATTCCTCACCATCCATTAGTTCCTCACCATCCATTAGTTCCTCACCATACAAAAGAGTTTTCAAAAAAATTATTTAAAAAAAAAAAAAAATTCAAAAAAAATTTACATCCAATCCTTTTTTGAAAAATTGAATTTTGAAAAATTATTATAGATCGGAAAATGTTAATGAAGAAATGTTTTCAAATATTAAAGAACTGTATATCCTATCTTGAAAGCTAATGTTTTCTCTGTTCTTATAATTCCTTTGTCTCGGACACCTCAAATGCCATCTCGCTACTCCTAGGGGTGCGACCCCATACCCGCCCGCTCCCCAGTTCGGGGAATCTTGACTTTAAAGCTAAAATTAATTGGACACTCACCGAATCAATTCACATCAGTAACAGTTGAAACGTATTGAAATTATTTTAGTACTATCGTTGAGCTCTCGGAAAATTCAATCAGGTTACAAATTAGAAAAAAAAATAATTCAAAATTAAAAAACCAACACTAAAATGTTTCGGGTAAATATAGAATATTTATTATTTATTTATTATATTTATTTAGACCCATTTATATTTATTTATTATATTTATTTAAACCCATTTATAATCATCACAAAAAAAATCTGGAGTACATTTTCACAGGAGAAATGAGGGTACGACATTTTACATGGTTGGGATTATGTAGATTAGAGTCTTAGGATGAAAAGGAAACTCTGTCACAAAATGATGACATGAGCTGTTGGCCAAGCTACCCACGCTAAGTTTGTGCTTGACACAAGCTGTAACGCATAGTTAACACCGCTATCGTGGCTCAGTGGTAGACAAAGTTGACTGTAACTGTTAGACATTATTATCGAACAAATGTTACTGCATCTTTGTCTAGCAGCTTATTCATATACAACAACTGTACTGAAGGCAATAGTCATGAACTGCAATGTACTGGGAATATTCATGAACTGTACCATCCGCAGGGAATATTCATGAACTGTACGATATGAGGAGAGAGTCCAAGAAATACCGTTTCTAAACATGATGTGTCCAAGAAAGACCGTTCTAAACGGGAAGTGTCCAAGATATAACGTTTCTAAACAGGTTGTGTCCAAGAAAGACCGTTTCTAAACAGGATGTGTCCAAGAAAGATAGTTTCTAAGCAGGATGTGTCCAAGAAATATCGTTTCTAAACAGGATGTGTCCAAGAAAGACCGCTTCTAAACAGGATGTGTCCAAGAAAGACCGTTTCTAAACAGGATGTGTTTCCAGGAAAAAACCTATTCTGATCAAGGTAGGACCAAGGGTGTGTCTATGGAGGTAATACACTGCACGGGGAGTATTTTACAATTACTAGAAAATAATTTTCCTTGTAAGAGGACAGTGGATTTTGGACGTACACTGTATCGGGATAATCCAAGCAAGACTGTATCATGATTGATGAATGTACTATAATGACTGTATCGTTTATGAGGAATATCCAGTAAGGAATGTACCTTGCATAGAATATATCCATGAAGGAATGTACCATGTATGAGGAATATCCAAGAAAGACTGTAACCTGTTTAGAGTATATTCAAAAAGGAATGTACCATGTATGGAGAATATGTTAGAAGGAATGTACCATGTATGGAGAATATATTAGAAGGAATGTACCATGTATGGAGAATATCCAAGGAAATCAGCACACTCTCTAAGACACAAGAGAGTCATATCATACGGTTTACGATAACGGTTGGGGACCAGGTGTGATGATGTGAGAGAAAAAAAAGAAGAAAATCTGAAAATAGACAATATTAAAGTAATGTACAAGATGCTACTCTCCTAGACTCACGTACAAGCCTAATTGTGTAGACAAAGCTGTGCTCAGACTTAAGTCTCCGACATTGTATGAAGTAGAGAACCAATAAGACTTTCTGACTTTTCTGCGATGAAAATTGGCTGCCACGGGTTAGGGAAAGAAAAGAAAACAATTTTTCTTCTTATTATTTTAAAATATTTGCATTGTTAAAAATTGTTCTCGTGTTTATAGAATCTGGTTCAGTTCCGTTTACTGCGTTGATTTTTCGTCAAAGCTATTTTTGTGTGTTATTGTGTGTTTTAAAGCCGCTATGCGTGTTATTGTGTGTCTGTTATCCATGTTATTGTGTGTTTAAAAGCTGTTATGTGTGTTATTGTGTGCGTTAAATCAGTTATGTGTGTTAAATCTGTTATGTGTGTTAAATCTGTTATGTGAGCTATATCTGTTATGTGTGTTAAATCTGTTATGTGTGTTATATCTGTTATGTGTGTTATATCAGTTATGTGTGTTAAATCTGTTATGTGTGTTATATCTGTTATGTCACTGACGCACAATGTGGCTACAAAGTGAGGGAATGCGACTTTTTTTGTTTGTATGTTTGTTTGTTTGTCATTTTAGATCAACTAGACTAGAATTATCACTGTTTTATCACTCAACATTCACATTACATTTGATTGCATGTTTAACGGATCCCTTTTGGCTAAATCCTAAGTGTTACCACCAATGTCTTGTATCTGTTTATTTAGTTACTGTACGCAACAAATTAACTCGTACAAAACAATAGCGATTGTTGAAATGAAATAATTAAAGTATTGACATTTTCAACAGTTTAGATCCCTCATCTGCTGGTAGCGGAACAAACTGCCCCTCATCTGCTGGTAGCTGCACAAACTGCCACGGGACCAGGTCATGGCCACCTAACGGAAGCTGGAGTTGGACACAGTTCTGCCCAGGCGCCGACGTTTAGGTGCTGATCCATTGTTTGGCGTCTCGCGCATGCTGGACGTCGGCGAGAATACGCGTGTTTCTATAGATTGGACCGAATGATAATGGTCTATCATTGGCTTAACTTTGACCCAAATCTGGAACAAAGAAAAGTTAAGGATTTAAATCAAATAAAACTGAATGATGAAATTAATATCTAGTTCGTCCAACAGGCAGTGGCGTAATAAAAATTTAGAACAAATACAGCAATAAAAACTCAAGATAAGGGAAAAAATATCAAAACGCATATCAAAAACTTTTAAAGTTGTGTATAATATAAAGTGAATTATCACTGTTAACGGCCACATGAAACTTTAAAATCGATTTTATTCTTTGTTTTTCATTTTGCCTTGTTTGCCAAAGAAGGCTTTTTGACGATAGGCTGATTAATTTGTAAGGCATTTTAAAAGTTTATTTCGATTCCATGTTTCTAATTTCCTAATTTAAGGGAGCCTCCCATATCATTTGAAATTTAATAAAATGTATAACCCCACAACAACCCCCCCCCCCCCCCCCCCCAAACAAAAAAGGTTAACTGTCATTTTTTTACCTTCTCTTCTTGAAGCAGTTTGGTGACAGCATCAATGTCAGGGGCCATAAAGCGGTCTTTTAACCAGGGCCTAAACAAAAAGATTCGACAGTTATTGTGTGTGCTATGTGCTTATAGACAACTGATACCCTACAAATGAAATATTAATTTATTGCAAAATGTGTTAAAAAGCAACAAAACAAAACAAACAAACAACAACAACAAAAACAACAAAGCAACTGGACAAACTGGGTAATTGAGCAACGGGGCAAAGGTTAATTGGACAACGGGGCAACTGCTTAACTGGGCAACGGGACAACTGGGCAACGGGGCATAGGGGAAACGAGGTACTAGGCAACGGGGCTTAGGTGAAACGGAGTGACTGGGCAACGGGGCGACTGGGAAACTTGGCAACGGGGCATAGGGGGAAACGAGGTACTAGGCAACGGGGCTTAGGTGAAACTGGGCAAATGGGCGACTGGGTAACTAGGAAACTGGGCAACCAGGCATAGGGCAAAGGGACAACGGGGCATAGGGGTAACGGGGCTTACGTGCAACTGGGCAAGGGGGAAACTAGGCAAATGGGTGACTGGGCAACGGGGCAACTGGGAAACGGGGCAACTGGGAAACGGGGCAACTGGGAAACGGGGCAACTGGAAAACCTGGCAACTGGGCAACTGGAAAACCTGGCAACTGGGCAACGGGGCATGCAATTGCAAAGGTCTGCTCGCTACAGTCACGGTGTCCACCGAACCAAGAACATTCGCAAGAACCATGTGTTTTAGACTTGCTGCAATTACTCTGCGTTTTAGGCCGATACATGTGATAATTAATAAACTTTTCAACAGCAGATATCGATCGAATGTGCTGGCTCACACACAGACAAGACAATAATAGTGTTAGGACATTGAGGATGTGACTCTTTAGATGAACCTACTTGGCAACCTCGCGGACAGCCTTGTACACTTCTTCTAATGGGGCAGTTGTCTTCAGTGGTCTCAGGAACTCCATTGCCTGGCAAGCGGCCAGAAGCTCAATTCCAAGAACTGATGTTAAAAAAATTGATAAAAATTTCCGTATTATAACAGAAATTAACATTTTTAGACATATTGGTAATGTTTGCTATTCCAAGAAAATTCCAATTTTGAAATTATACCTTAACATGAATTTAAAAAAAATTAATTTGTTCCCTGTGGATATAATTAATATATTTTATTTTTAACACTTGAAATGTAAAAATATTTATTTAAAAAAAAGCTATACCTATCTCTCTCACCCTCTCTCTCACTCTCTCTTCGGTATATATTTCTCTCTCTCTCTCATATATATATATATATTATAAGCATATAAAGTTGACATGAAAAAACCAACTGCCTTTTGTGTAAACGATAAATGACGTAACATATCAGCCTAAAGACACATTGAGTTAATGAACGAATTTTTTTCAAATGAATTGTATATTAACATTTTTTAATGCCGCTGGTGAGGCGTCACATGGGAGGTCCGCCACTCCACCAGAGCTATGGTCTACCCAGAGGCGTAACTGGGTTTTTGGCGCCCTTGGCTAATTTATTTTGTAAATAATAAAAATTAAAAAATTAGAGATTTAGCGGCGCCCTTTTGAACAGGCGCGGGCCGGGCGCCCTTGGCAACTGCCCCAATGCCAAGCCGCTGCTACGCCTCTGTGTCTACCACACAGACAGAATCCCTACCAATAGAAATAGGCTCCACCCCTCATACAGAATTTCTACGGCTGGACATTTGAAGGGTTCATGGGAAAAACCAGTGATGTCAATTTTTCGAAATTTGCAAGTTATCTCCCGTGTGGCTAAATTCCATTCACTAGAATAATATGACACATAGGTCCAACTGAAGTTATCTCCTGTGTGGCTACATTCCATTCAATAGAATAATATGACGCATAGGTCCAACTGAAGTTATCTCCTGTGTGGCTACATTCCATTCAATAGAATAATATGACGCATAGGTCCAACTGAAGTTATCTCCTGTGTGGCTACATTCCATTCAATAGAATAATATGACGCATAGGTCCAACTGAAGTTATCTCCTGTGTGGCTACATTCCATTCAATAGAATAATATGACGCATAGGTCCAACTGAAGTTATCTCCTGTGTGGCTACATTCCATTCAATAGAATAATATGACGCATAGGTCCAACTGAAGTTATCTCCTGTGTGGCTACATTCCATTCAATAGAATAATATGACACATAGATCCAACTGAAAAAGCAACGTAGTCAATAAATAAAGATTTAGAAATTTTAATATTTTGATACTTTAATGAGGAATTTTAAAACTTTATTATCATTTTTCTCAAAACTCTCAAAACCTGACATCACTGGTTTTTCCCTTGAGCCCTTCATTTGCTCTACAACTTAGACTTCATTCCTTTTGCTAGATCTATGCTCTTAGACAGACTTCATATGGCTATATCTATCCATGTATCACTTAGAAACACAGCTCATGGCTGGATCTATGCTCCACCACTCAGATTATCAGCACTCACCCTGCTCCACCACTCAGAATATCAGCACTCACCCTGCTCCACCACTCACCCTGCTCCACCACTCACCCTGCTCCACCACTCAGATTATCAGCACTCACCCTGCTCCACCACTCAGAATATCAGCACTCACCCTGCTCCACCACTCAGATTATCAGCACTCACCCTGCTCCACCACTCACCCTGCTCCACCACTCAACCTGCTCCACATGCTCCACCACTCACCCTGCTCCACATGCTCCACTACTCTGAGGGACTTCCTGGCGGCAAACCCTCCCATAGACACGTGATCTTCTGTACCTCCACTGGTGGTCAACGAGTCGACTGAGGCTGGGTGGCAGAGCACTTTATTCTCAGACACTGGTTAAAGAAAAAAATCGGCCATCACATTTTAGCTCTGGTTAATTTCTTAACACCATAATCATTTGCTTTATCATTCGCTGATAATTCGTTAAAACAATTGTATGGGAAGTGACGTCACTCTAAGGTTCCAACCCAATTTTTCATTAGAACTTAAATACAAAAAGTTTTCTGGTAACGTATACATTGGGATTCATTGTATTACTTTGACATGGTTTTTAAACTCCATTGCCAAACATAACTGGCACTGAGTGGGAAGCCTTCTTTCTAGCTTGCACCGACCTTAATTTATTTTAGCTAACGTTAACTTTTGTAGCTAACGTTAACTGTTGTAACTAACGTTAACTGCTGTACCTTCTGTAGCTAACGTAAACTTCTCTAGCTAACGCTAACTTCGGTGGCTAACGTAAACGTCTGTAGCTAACGTAAACTTCTGTAGCTAATGTTAACTTCTGTAGCTAACGTAAACTTCTCTAGCTAACGCTAACTTCGGTGGCTAACGTAAACTTCTGTAGCTATCGCTAACTTCTGTAGCTAACGGTAACTTCTGTAGCTAACGTTAACTTCTGTCTTCACGTATGGTTCCCTTTCCAGCCTGGCGCTCCCCCCCCCGACCACCTTGAGACATCTAGTGAGAGTTGCTTCAGTGTCTCTCAGGGAGATGGTAAAATGAGTAGAATCTAGACATTGTTCAAGTACACAGCTGGTACATCTGACAACAGTTAGCCAACTAAAGTAAATCTATTCAATTAACACATTTTTTAAAAAGTTCCCCCTTTCTTATAGATTTCATTTCCCATACAACATAAAGATCTTGTCCTGAGTGTTAACATACATCGTTGACTGCGCATGTCCTTGCGTCACTTACCCAACGCTGCTGCAGTGCAGTGTGCTATCATGAAGCCAGAGTTAAGTCCGCCTTCATTGGTCAGGAAGGCCGGTAACTCACTCAGAGCTGTACGAAACAAATGGGATGATTATTGTGCTACATGCAATGTTATGATTTAACAAGTAAATAGTATATTTAATTTGCAAAGGAAGTGATGTGTCAAATGATCGGATGATAAAGTTAAGACTGATGTTGCTTCAATTACATGGCGTATAGAAGGACTCAAAGCAACTATTGAACAAGGTAAACAGTCCCCAGTCTCTTCACATTTCAAAAGAGATTAACATAAAGGTGCATTAGATGTATCCATCACGGCACTGATTTCCTGTACCGACACACAAGAGAGAGTTTAAATGGAAAGCAAATTTATTCAGTTTTTCGGCACGACACCACCACATGGTATAAATCAAATACTCTCCTACTAATGTTTCGGAATATCCCTGTATTTCTTCTTTTTTCTTATTCCTTATTATATTTTATGTATCACTAAATATTTTGTTCCTTTAAGATTCTGTACCCTAATTTTAACAATACCAATATTTTTATTCTATCACTTCCTGTTCCGGCTACAACAAAGATGATCTCTAAATATTTTTTTTAACTGTGCTCTGTTTCTTGTCGTATTTTCATTCGTCCTATCTGCTGAAGAAGGCTTTAAGCCGAAACGTCCACAACCTATTGTCCTGTCTTTGGACTCGAGCTTCCACATACCTTGTTTCCACCATTTCACTCAGAGCAACTACTACGTCCATCATTCTAGTCTTACACAGTGGCGGCATTCATTGGGCGACCCTACCTACCTGGGTTGACCAATCTTTCGATCCTCCTCTCACTCATGCTGGCCAGCTCGTGAATTCCAATAGCTAAATAGTCCAGGGCCTGTGGATGTCATGCAGAGGGGTACATGTGATAACATTTGTTAACATTAGACTCTTATTGACTCATCATCATCATTATTGATTATGACTCTATAATAACACCATCAATAATCTTTATACTTACAGCGCCAGATAATTTGTAAGTAATTTTAACATTTAAGACAGAACCGAGAGCGGCTGTAAATAAAAAAAAGGTATAGAAGTGACGGGTTGTATATAGGGATTCTTTGTTCACTAATAATACTTTTTTAATGAAAGTAGTGTGGTGTCTCAGATGAGCCTAGTAACCAGTGGTGGCACCTAAACTTCCAGGAACCGGTTCTATAAAAGCATGTAATGTGAATTAAATTGGTTTTCGTCTTGGTTTAAGTTATTTTGGAGATAGTGCATCTACCCGTTTGATAAGTTTTTATAATTTTAAAAAAAACCGGTTCGCGGAAACCGGTGCAACCGGTAGAATGCCACCACTGCCGGTAACGCGTTATAACAAACGTATGACCTTGCTCCGTATATTTTACTGACCTTTGCCGGATATAATAATGATCTACACCGAATGTTGTACTGACCTTGGCCGGATATTCTCCATGGAAATTACCAGCAGACACAATCTCACCATTCTCAGCAAAGACCATCTTGTTTGAGTTAAGCGGATTAGACACATACTCTACTCGATAGTCTGATCACGAATACTAATACCAGGATTGTTGTAGTCCAGGATTGTTGTAGTCCAGGATTGTTGTAGTCCAGGATTGTTGTAGTCCAGGATTGTTGTAGTCCAGGATTGTAATAGTCCAGGATTGTTGTCGTCCAGGATTGTTATAGTCCAGGATTGTTATAGTCCAGGATTGTTATAGTCCAGGATTGTTATAGTCCAGGATTGTTATAGTCCAGGATTGTTATAGTCCAGGATTGTTATAGTCCAGGATTGTTATAGTCCAGGATTGTTATTTTATAGACCAGGAAAGGAATAGACAAGGAATGTTTTATCCCAGGAATGTTATAAAATACGAATGTTATTGGTAAGGAATGTTATAGGTCAGGGATGTTACAGTTTTATAGGCCAGGAATATTACAATTTTATAGGTCAGGAATGTTATAGAATAGGACTGTTATAGGTCATGAATGTTATAGAATAGGACTGTTATAGGTCATGAATGTTATAGAATAGGACTGTTATAGGTCAGGAATGTTATAGACCATGAAAGCGATTGATCAGGAATGTGGCTGACCAGGCATGTTATTGACGGATCCACTCACTGACCGGGAATCTCATATTTAGAATTAATAAGGATACGGGGTTGTCAGTGGCACTGTTGATCTCTGTCGTCAGGACACTTCTCACAAACTGCAGGGTGTCGTTCACAATGCCATGGACCTGTCCAAAGGAAACAATATTTGAATAATTTGACTTATGGACCGACCATACATTGAGGATGCACTTAGTGGGGTACTGTTGATAAAGGAGCTTATGCGTGCATGTAAGTTCATTTGAGGTGTCTCGGAAAATGTACATTTATGCAATAATTAACAGAAAACTGTTACATTCTCTCTCTCTCTCTTTATAAATATATCCGTCAACTAAAACTTCTTGAAATCATTTCAAATTATTGTAGAGGGCTAAATGAAACAAAATATTCACGGCAAGGCTGCATTTGTGACGTCAAATTGCTGCTTTGTGTTTTCACAAATAAACTGGCCAGAAATAGCAACGGAATTAAATAGTCTAATGTCAACCGTGGTCCACTGTAGGACTGTTACCGTGCGTGTGTGTGACGTCATTTGTTATTTCGTTAGCCAGACAGACGGCATAATTTGTCAAGATGGTTTACGTTGGCATCACGTCATTGTCTGCAGTGGCGTAAGAATTTGGTTACGGGGGGCATAGACCTTAGCTAAGCCACTGTTTGCACGTCTTATTTGTCTGTAAAATGAATTAAAAACAGTTGGTTTGGGGTGAAATATCTAATTTTTACAGACGCATGGGAGTGGGGGGGGGGGGGGTGTGGGGAGAGGGGCTCTCAAAAAATTTACGGATGCAACATGGGGAGAGGTTTAAGAATATGTGATGTATATTTGTTAGTTTGCGTATGTAATTATAGATTGTTCCTTATTTATTTAAAAACTATTTTTAAATAAATGAAACAATGCGCTTTTAACATTTTATTTTTTTAAAAGAATGTTTAATTTATGCGTACTTAAAAAACAACAACTTGGCTTTAGTTACATCTTTTCAATTTCCATTTTAAGTGAGTTGTTTTATTACCAAGACTTTGTTTTTACATGTTCACTGCTAGTTTGCATTTCTTTGTTTGAATATTTTATAAATACTTCTAGGCTAAGCGGTCTACCCCTATTAACTTGCGCACCAAACTCTCTAAGCACTTAATCTAATGTCACCAAATACTACTACTGTGACACGAAGCACCAAACTCTCCAACCAATTAGCTCTAAGGCCACCAAATACAACTATTGCGACGTGATGAGTGAACCGGTTCTATCAATCAATATATGCAAAATATAGGCCAATGATTTTTATCTGCGCACCTAAGACAGCTAGATGAAATCACCATTTAATTTATAACAGCAATCAGAGAGGCAGAACCACGTGCATCTATATGCTCAAGCCAGCTGTTTGATCTACAAAAGTATATACTTATATAATTGGTTTCTGTTTGTCTTGTGTTGTACTCATGAAGGCCTTTGCCGAAACCTTAAAATTTACATTTGTATTTTGCATAATCATTATCAAAGCTGAACCATTATTGTTTTATTTAAACAAATTGTTAGTGAGTCATTAATCTACTTGAAAGCTGTATCGCATTCCATCGCTCTGGAGCAGCGGTTCTCAACCTGTGGGTCGCGACTCCTTTGGGGGTCGAAAGACCTTTCTCAGGGGTCGCTTAAGACCACAGGAAAACACTTATACTCTACAGTTATGGATTAGCAACGAAAATAATTATGTGGTTGGGGTCGCCACAACACGAGGAACTGTATTAATGGGTCGCGGCATTACAAAAGTTGAGAACCACTGCTCTAGAGACGTGTAGTGCTTAATGTCGCTTAAATAGATTCAGTAACATAAGGAACTATTTCTACTCAGTGAAGTATAAACATGGGTTGTGTCCCTTCACCTGTGGGCAGCAACGCAGTGTGTAGGCGTCTTGAACTCGGTTGCAGAATCTGTGACTCTCTAAGTGGAAGGTAACACAAGAATTCAACATTAAAGATTGATACTTTCAAGTTCTGAGGGGAGGGTAACACTATTATTCAACATTAGTGATTGATACTTTTACGTTGTGAGTGGAAGGCAACACAATGATTCAACATTGGTAGATAACTTCGTCTACAGGATTTATAACTCAAAAGTTATTATGTACCAATACTTTTTGATACTATTCCATAATTTTACGTTTATAATGTTTAAAGGTTAACATTTTTCGTAAGGTGACAACTAAGGTATTGCACAACAAGAAAGGCATAGCATTGCATTCACCTGACACCTCGCTGGGGTAGGTATCGGAATGCAGAAGTGCTCGCAGTCGACTGGCCACCAGGATTTGACCTCTATGGGGACGGACTTCGTGTACCTCTGTCAAAATGAGTTATCACTTTTTTATAGGAAACTGGTGTTTTTCTGAACATATAGCTATGTAACAATTATTTAAAATCTCCTATGAACACAACATGGGCGATTTCAAAAAATATTTGAATATTCAATACTTTTAAAAGGACGCAGTTGACTACTGGAACATTTCTCAACTAGTTTCTTTCCCCTAAAATCTTGTTTGCACTGTAAATTAAAATCAAACATTACATTTGATACTTTTCTCTTTAAAATTTATTATTTAGGAAGACAAATCCTTCATTCCTAGGACGCCATAATTCGTTCTCCAACAATATCTCCGTTCATCCTCTATTTTTGAGACTATGACGTCACATCTTAAAAATTAACACACTCCCACAGAATTGTTAGTTCACCTGAATGACATTCAACAACTTACTGCTTTCGACATTCAACAACTTACTGCTGTTGACGTTAAACAACTTACTGCTGTTGACATTCAACAACTTACTATGACATTCAACAACTTACTGCTGTCGAAGGCACGAGTAGTGCCCTTCAAGACTTCAAGAGTAAAGGCTGCAACAACATCAGCTTGTCTGGCTATGGCCTCAGCACGCTCCAGAGCTTCGACATCACGTGAAATATGTTACCGGAAATTGGCACGAAAGAAATGGGCTCAAATACGATTGTTTTAACGGAAATGAGTATTTAAACGGACATTTGTACGAAGGTCCGTTTAAATATTTATATTTGAACAAGCTTCCGTCCAACAATTTCCCTTTGAACCAATTTCTTTCGTACAAATATCCGAATACGCTTGAAATACACTTTTTTTTTAAAAAGCACAAAGGATTTCGATAGTAATAATGGTAATATAACATTAGGTAAAGAAGGTTACAATTTTGTTTTATTTTATAAGAATTCAAAAGCACCACATTTATTCATTCTAATGTATAATTAGAATATATAATTTATACCACTACGCTATAGATCAGTGTTCTTTTTACAAATGTGTGTCAGTGACTGAAAGTTTCCAAATGATAAGCAGTGTAAAAATGAGACCAAGTTACAAGACCTTACTTCATTAACAGAGACCAGGTTTCAATGGGTTTTTTTCTTTACCTTCACAACCAAGGGAAGTAATCAGCTGTGTTCCATTGATCAAAGCAAGACCCTGTTGGAAACATGAATTAACCAGATGCTTTAAAGAATTAAATTTATGTTGGTATTTAGGTGTAAGGTTTACTAAAAGAAACAAAATGGTATTTTAGTGAGTGCAAAATTCACACGAAATAAAATTAAGACTTACAATAAATATTGGAAAATATTCTTTCGATCAATTATTCATGAGGACAATTTTCGCATCACGAATTATTTTGAAATATTCATAAAACCTGAAATTTAATTTGGAATTCTCCTGAAGATCTGAAATCTGTATTGAATTAAAGAAATGTGACTAAAAATATGTGCATCGAACGATACTGTTGTCAAACTATTCCTGTAAAATTGCGGAACACAGCACAAAGAGACAGAACATCCAACAGACCTACCTCTTTGGGTTTGAGCTTGATTGGAGTCAAGTTATGGGATTCCAAAACCTAGGAAATTTAGTTTTATAAAATAATTGGCTGGCTTTAAATATCAAAGTGGACAGCACACAAATGATTTAGTGGCACATAGGAAGAAAATAAAAGCCAAACTTAGCCTTTAAAATGCATATTATACCTAAATCACTTTATTATGTATAGCGTAGTAAATACTTTTGACGAAAAAAATTCTTTAACGCAAAATGTGCACACAACGTATTTTGTTTGTTTAATGACATTTTGGCTTCTAAAGAAATTCATTGGTGTTTTCATTGGTGTTTTCATTGGTGTTTTCATTGGTGTTTTCATCGGTGTTTTCATTTGTGTTTTCTTTGGTGTTTTCTTTGGTGTTTTCATTGGTGTTTTCTTTGGTTTTTTCTTTGGTGTTTTTTATCTTTAAATGTACTGTTGTTTAATTCCACAGCTAAAGTAGATGTTTGCAGGCATGTATAAGGTTCAAAGAGATTTTGAAAAATCATTTCTAATGCCAATTTTTAAAAGTTTCTGACTGTTAGAACTCTGAGCCCTGTTTAAATCATTCTCGCGTGAAGGTCAAAGGTTAAACTTACAAACTTTGCCTCCGCCCATCCACTTTTGGGACTCCACATTTTCCCCTCCCCCATCATCCCGAGAGCCATATGGGCCAGGGGGGCCAAGTCACCACTGGCTCCCACTGTCCCCTTTTCCGGTATCCAAGGCAGGCAAGATGCTGGTTAATTGAATGTGAACATTGAGAAAGGATATATTGTCGTTTAAATATGTTCCCTTAAAACGTTGCCACTAATTTTAGATATTAAAAGTTAGAAATCAACTACACCTACTGTTACCTTTAGCAAAACATGTTGAAAAATCAACACCATCAAATAGGTGTCTGTTTCCCATACGCCAGTGTGCGGCCTAAATTTTCTATCAAGTATTTTTCGTTCACAAGTCAACCTATCTAAAATGCCCATACAACACTGTCTGGTATTCTAGCCAAAAGAATAAAATTCAAATTGAAAGAATAGTTTTGACGGGTAAGAGTCATGAAATTCAAATCCTCAACTGTGCTATTACACACAAATTTCGTCTACAATAAAAACAATCAGATGCTTTGATGAATTCTTTAGGGAAGAATAGTTCGAAAATAGCGAAAACTATTCTTTTATTTTGGATACAAATTGCTCTGTACACAACCAGAATAGATAAAATAAGTAACGCACTTTGAAATCAGATCAAAGACGTTAAAGTGAGGGATCAAAGACGTTAAAGTGAGGGATCAAAGACGTTAAAGTGAGGGATCAAAGACGTTAAAGTGAGGGATCAAAGACGTTAAAGTGAGGGATCAAAGACGTTAAAGTGAGGGATCAAAGACGTTAAAGTGAGGGATCAAAGACGTTAAAGTGAGGGATCAAAGACGTTAAAGTGAGGGATCAAAGACGTTAAAGTGAGGGATCAAAGACGTTGAAGTGAGGGATCAAAGACGTTAAAGTGAGGGATCAAAGACGTTAAAGTGAGGGATCAATGACGTTAAAGTGAGGGATCTGAAGTGGAGCTTGGAGCTCTGGAGCAGGGTCTTTTTACTCAGAGATGAGGTGGAGCTGGAACTCGTCAATATACTTTTTAAAATTATCTTTATTAATTTATTAAAATTGATGCCCCATTCTTCTACATCTATATTGCCCCCACTCTTCTACCAACTATGTTGCCCTTACTCTTTTACCAGCTATGTTGTCCCAGTCTTCTACCAACAATGTGGTCCCAGTCTTCTACCAAATATGTGGCCCCAGTCTTCTACCAACTATGTGGCCCCAGTATTCTACCAACTATGTGGCCCCAGTATTCTACCAGCTATGTTGCCAAACTCTACTTAAAGTTTAAACAGCTTCCCCCTCAATCACCCCTCCCACCTTTGGAGCAGAGATGGAGCTGACTAAAACTCATCCGGAACAGAGTTGGGCCAAAAACGTCTGCTCCAAATCCTTGGTTATATTTAATGTTCAAACTTAAATGTCAGCTTAAACTGCAAACGTCAATAATTAATCTCTTGTGTCAAGGATTAGTGACGAAAATAATTATGAGACAATTTGTTATGTCTTATATTTTTTTTCCTGTACGAAATTCCATTTTCTCACTTCCCTAATTCCCATCCGTGTACCCCCATTTGAACCCCCATTCGTATCCCCAATTTTACCCCCATTTGTACCCTCATTTGTACCCCGATCTGTACCATTGTTTGTACGCCCATCTGTATCCCCCCCCCCCCCCATTTACCATTGAAAGCAGATATGAGTTTCTTTAGTGTTTCAAGTGAGACGCCACTGTAGCCCTTGGCAAGGACATTGATTCTCAAGGCCAGCAACATCTTGGTTCTCTCAGGAGGAAGAGCTGATCCAACACCTGGTAAAATTATACCCTCCATCTCTCATTTGTCAATATTTACTCCTGTACATAGAATGTCCTGTCTACATATTATGAAGAGCTGATTTTCAAAATGCTGTATATCCATTTTGGAGGTTTTGAGATTATTCAACTTTTTACAAAAAATTAATAAAGCGTTTAGAGGATTAAATCATTTTTAGACACGAATAAAATAGGAATATAATGTGTTTAGTATATAGAATTTACCATGTCCTAAACGAACCTGGTTTGCTCTGCAAAATGGTAAGGTTTTTTCATTTTTTTAAAAATGGTGGATACCGCGTTTTGAAAATAAGCTCTTCATATATGTTTACTCCTGTACATAGAATGTCCTGTCTACATATATGTTTACTCCTGTACATAAAATGTCTTGTATACATATATGTTTACTCCTGTACATAGAATGTCCTGTCTACATATATGTTTACTCCTGTACATAGAATGTCTTGTCTACATATATGTTTACTCCTGTACATAGAATATCGTGTCTACAGATTTGTTTACTCCTGTACATAGAATGTCCTGTCTACAGATTTGTTTACTCCTGTACATGGAATGTCCTATCTACAGATTTGTTTACTCCTGTACATAGAATATCCTGTCTACAGATTTGTTTACTCCTTTACAGAGAATGTACAGATTTCCTAATATTTTTTTATCTAGTCTAATAAAAATCATAATAATGTATCTTTTTAAAAAATATTTTATTTAAAGTTGTCACTGAATGTTTTGATAGTCTTAACTAAAATAAAATGTAAAAAAACATTACTTTGTCGTTACACATACAACATGTTAAGGAATATTACTGCTCTATACTTAACACTTAGTGTTTTATTGGTATAGTATTGCCTTTAGTTTTATCCTTCACGATTTACAAATCTCAATGTTTTAAAACGCTTGACGTGTATCACAAATTCTAACCTGCAGCATGGGATCTGATGAGATTTTCTTGCAGTTCACTAAACAAAATAAAACAATATATTTCAAATATAAGCCATTCTATCAGCAATTAATTACATCACTAGTTCAAATAATAAATATAATAATAACGTCAATTTTATTTTAGAACTCAGTTAAACGGCTTTCCGTCGTGCGACACACGGGATTTTAAACACTGATTGTGGCATCTCTCTGATGGTTACATTCGAGGACACATCCCCAAACATTTTGCCTTGGTGAGCCCCTTTTAGGCAAACTTTTCATGGAGGAGCCTACCGTATATTTAAGAAGTTAATAATTCTTTTGATCAATGCTATTGGTGGAGGGAAGAAGAAGAGGAAGACAAAGAAAAAGATGGGAAGATAATATCAAAGAATGGACGGGATTAAAATTAGGCGATGCTATGCATAGGGCAGAAGACCGAGAGGAATGGAGAAGAATAGTGTACATGTTATCTGTGGCGCCCCAATGGTCGAACGACTACGGGACCTGATGATGATGATTGGAGGAGGGGGCGGTGGCGGCTGCGGAACACAGCTGGACACCACTGCTTTACATGTTAATCTATTTGAATCAATATCTACACTGATTTATACTGTACATTAGTCTATTTGAATCAATATGTACACAATCAACTCACACCAGCTTATCCTTTTCGATAACTGTCCTTGCAAACTTTCCAAAGCCGGTTGTTATACCATACACAACTGTGAAGTTAATAAACAAGAAATAGGAAAGTTACTTACCCTACTGTATAATGAAATACTTTCAAGACCCAAGCGACAATTTTGTCTTTTTAAATTTGATATTAATCTCATGTTATGAATTTGACATTCGAATCGAAACTGCGTAATGCATTTTAAGAACTTTTAAAATATGTTTTACTTTTTAAGACGTTTAACTTCGTCTTCGGTAAAAAGTCTTAATTTGTTAATATACGTTTATATTTTTAAAATGTTCTACTTTTGAGTATTAAAATTGTAAGCTTTAAATTATCCACAAAATTAGAATTATTACCGTATGCCCTGTTCCTGAACCCTCCGAACCACCCTTCCCCAAATACCCACAAACCGCCTTTCCCTGAACGAAGCTGACGCGATGAACCACGATCAACCTAGCGAAACAGTCATATATGTGAACAAAAAAATATGCTACACACAAACCCTATGCATTATTAAATAACGAAAAAGTCTTTAAAAATACAAGTCATGTTACAAATAAACTACCCAAAATAATTGATGGACTGCATTCCAGTTGTGTAAAGAAAATAAAAAAATACAAGGTATGCTAAACTTGAATTCATCGACAGGACAAAAGATTTTTGCCGTTTTCGGCTTAGAGCCTTCATCATATTCTGTTGTACCTTGTTCTTATATATTAGCTAAACTACAACACGTAATTTCACTGTGAAATTTTTTATTTTTTTTCAAACTATGAGGTTTGTTGTGTAATATTCTAGATCTTTGAAAATATCTACAGGAACAGGCGATAACGTCTGTTGACACTTTCACTGCCAAATAGTCAGACCCCCCCCCCCCCCCCAGAGTCCCTGGTAACTCATGGAGGCGTGAAGTTGATATTTGAACGAATCAAAGAAAGACGTTTCAGAACTTAAATGGTCATCAAACCTGGCTGTTGAACTGACCTTTGTTGCTAGCCAGAATTTCATCTACCAAAGCACGTGACTTCAGCACCTTCTGTTCCGCATCAGCTGTCAGCTAAACAGGTTAGCAAAAAATGATAATCTAATCACAGTTAGAACGAGAAAATCTAGACTTACAACGCTATCAAAATATGAAAGTCTTATAAATTTTGCCAGTCAATGAATAGGTAGTCTTAGCTCGTTCTCTGGGTGCGATAGTATAATAGGAACAGCAAAACAAATTTGATTGAATATTTACAAGGTGATGTGTTTGAATAATTAAATGGAAAGTCTTTGGTAATATATTTATGAAGAGCAGAATAGTCTTAAGCCTAGTCAAACATTGTAGAAACAATGTTCTGCGAGTAACGGTAGCATGTCTACTTATGATATACTCATGGCATACTCATGGCATACTCATGACATACTCATGGCATACTCATGACATACTCATGACATACTCATGGCATACTCATGACATACTCATGACATACTCATGACATACTCATGACATACTCATGGCATACTCATGACATACTCATGACATACTCATGGCATACTCATGACATACTCATGACATACTCATGGCATACTCATGACATACTCATGACATACTCATGACATACTCATGGCATACTCATGACATACTCATGACATACTCATGGCATACTCATGACATACTCATGACATACTCATGGCATACTCATGACATACTCATGACATACTCATGGCATACTCATGACATACTCATGACATACTCATGACATACTCATGACATACTCATGACATACTCATGGCATACTCATGACATACTCATGGCATACTCATGACATACTCATGACATACTCATGACATACTCATGACATACTCATGACATACTCATGACATACTCATGACATACTCATTTCAGTTCTGAAAAATTGAGGATTAAAAAAACACACTAAAAAACCCCCATTGCAAAATAATTAAAAATAGAATAACCCAACAAGCAACCCACTAACCTACCAACCAACCCACTAACCTACCAACTAACCAACCAACCCACTAACCTACCAACCAACCCACCAACCCACTAACCTACCAACCAACCCACCAACCCACTAACCTACCAACCAACCCACTAACCTACCAACCAACCCACCAACCCACTAACCTACCAACCAACCCACCAACCCACTAACCTACCAACCAACCCACTAACCTACCAACCAACCCACCAACCCACTAACCTACCAACCAACCCACCATACTATTTTGCTATTGACAATACAAAGAGTCCTATTAGAAGTACTATTAATCCCCATGTAAAAAGATGCGTTAAAGATTGATCTAAACAGTCCAGCTTGTCTCTGAACGCACACTCACAGTTATGTTGTAAAGACCTTTACCAAGGCGAATTAGATCATCCGTTGACAGGCTGTCACCATCCAGGGCCAGCAGCTGGGAGGTGGACAAGAAAAGAACCCATGAGTGGTGTTATGTCCATGGTGTTTGTTATGTCCATGGTGTTTGTTATGTCCATGAGGGTTGTTATGTCCATGGTGTTTGTTATGTCCATGAGGGTTGTTATGTCAATGGTGTTTGTTATGCCCATGAGGGTTGTTATGTCGATGGTGTTTGTTATGTCCAAGGAAGTGGCTGTGTTCCTCAACAAGCTTATCCATACCAATAATTACAATTAATTAAATTGGTTTTAAAATGTGTGTGATAGTAAATATATTTTATTTAGATTTTAACATAGTCTTTAAATAAAAACTTAATAATCGCTATTTCACAGTGTACTTGTTATAAGCAGTTTAACATGGATTCAACAAAAGCACCCATAATCTGTAAAGTCTGGGAACCACGGCAATAGACATTTTTTTCTTGCAAGGTATGTAACTGGAATAATAATTAAATGTAAAAGGTAATGAAGTTCTTTCCCTTTATAAGCGTTTCTATTGAACTAGGGGTGGTCACGATTAATTGAACTAAGGGGTGGTCACGATTAATTGAACTAAGGTGTGTTCACGATTGATTGAACTAAGGGGTGGTCACTATTGATTGAACTCAGGGGTGGTCACGATTGATTGAAATAAGGCTATTAAAATGTACAGACAACGTACCCTGTCATATAATTAAAGCAATATATGATACTAATACATTTATTTACCTCCTTCTCAACGCCATGATCCACGACCTCACTGGGTCTGTGAAACTCTTGTTGAAGGAAAACTTAACAAAGATTCGTAAACTCGGTAAAACCATTTCAAGTACTAAATGCGACTTCTAGTCTTCAATGAATTACTTTTAAACTTATTTATGATGCACTTGTATTCTATTTATAGATAAAAACGTTTAAATTATAATCAGAAACACATCTGAAAGGCCCTATCTTTTTGTTTTACATAACCGTCGTTGCTATATTTTAACACATTTATTAGGTTGTTAATATTTATTTATAGCTTAAAAGAGGATGGACTGAGCTTTTAGATAGATTTATAAGACACAAAAATGTGTGCAAACACAACAGTATAGGTAGATTAAATTATCTAAACATTCAAGAGTTATCAATTTCTTGATTCCCATTTCATTATTCGATATTCTACAAGCTAAACAGTTTCAAATTCTTTAAAGGATACACTTTCTCTTCAACATAGACAATCTCTGCAGGCAAGGACATTGGACTTGAGATGTCGCTGTCCAACACTGAAGTCAGAATCGGATTAAAAAAAACAACAACATACATTATTAAAACATCAAAAAACATTCGATGATATAAGGATTCTGAAGCTACGGGAAAATGTGGTCTTCTTCTTCTATATTTTAATGATGTTTTAGAGGGATTCGCGATGTAATTCTGCATGGTTTTGAAGGGGATACTTCACATGTTGCAAGGGTAACTCAGCAATGGTATTATGAACTGGGGGTTGGAAGACAGGAGGCAATAGACGCAAATGTGGCAAGTGTAGTCGCCTCAACTGTTGCTTTTGGAAGCTTGTTCCATTCCCTTATTGTATTTGGCAGGAATGAGGATCTCCTGCACTGAGTTCTTGTTTTTATGAGCCGGAACTGACTGTCATGGCCGTGTCGCTGTCGAGTTTCTATTTAATTCTGTTTTATTATATCTATTATAATATTTGTAAGTAACTTAAATATTATGGATTGAAAGATATTAAACATTTCAAAATATATCTAAATCATTTTATTATGCATTATTAAGGGGAGTTATTTCGAAATGTATATGCTACGAGAGGAATAAAATCAATGGTACGAGCCTTGTTCTAGATGAATCAATGTAACATCCCAATTTACAACACATGCCCCTCTCCTGGACCATAGATTGATATTTTTTAAAAGTTTGTACACTTGCTCTGTCTGAATCTGTTCCAATCCATTACGAGATCATTTAATTGATATTAAACTTATAATCTACTGAAGCGCCATTGTTCCCAATGGGATGTAACTCAACTGGAATTTGACAGACTCACTGCCAATGACACCACTTTCTATGTTCCAAGGTTTGATTGCTTGATTGATTGGATATTTCTATAGCGCTGGTATCCATGCCACTTTAGCATGCCTACTGCGCTCTGGTTTCCTCAAATATATTTAAACAAAAAAGTCTTTAAATGTTTCTTAAATGATTTTTGTATCCTTTTCAATTAGCCTCCCAAAGGTTTTGCAAATAAGTAACACACGAACAAAAGCGCTGTAAATATAATTATTTTAGGGTTGTGGGTGGGGGCGACAACTTGAAAAACAACGTGCATTTAAGTAACGCACTTTATAAGAATCCCAATGAGTTCTCACCAAACCTCCCAAAAGCACATTTTTCTCACGTCCCTCATCTATATTAATACATTTACTCTAATTTCCAACCCGCTTTTAAACAGCAGATTTACCACATCAACTATTTATGAAAAAACAAAAGAATATATTACGCACCAAACGCACTTGCGATATTTTGTAACAATCTCATTTAGCTCAGTTATCGGGAATTTTATTTCGTGGAATCAGTGGCATCATTATTTCCTTCATCTTCCCCTTGAAAAACAGGAAAAACTGAAATTTTTTCCGGCTGGGGTGGGGTAGATGTTGAGGGTGGGGCTGAAAATTTGAAAGAATGTTTCGTCATCGGCAACATGTCTATATGACAGGTTTCAGTTCGATAGGATGACGAGAAGTTAGTAAGTTAGCCGTCCGAAGATTGGCCAGCCGGCCAGTTAGCCACGAACAAACGAAGTTAATTGGAAGGATTTAATTAAACTGCCCTTTAAAACAAATTTTTTCTTATAAATACATTATTAAATGTAATATCGAGCAATGGGGGGTGAGGCTAAAAAATTGACAAAACATGCATACAAATAACGCTCTTGATAAGAATCCAAATTAGTGCCCCCCCCCCCTTTTTTTTTCGCCCCCAAAAATTATGGTTAACCAACAGATACACTGAACTTATTTTACATTTCATTTCCTTTCTGCTGTCATCAAACAACGAAATTATCTA
Organism: Omphiscola glabra; assembly: GCA_964017045.1. Classification (NCBI taxonomy): domain Eukaryota; kingdom Metazoa; phylum Mollusca; class Gastropoda; family Lymnaeidae; genus Omphiscola; species Omphiscola glabra. The sequence continues at coordinate 38,350,751 of OZ024799.1, forward strand.
AAACGACTACCCCCCCCCCACCCTCCGATGAAAACCACTCTATAACAAACATGTTGGATGTGTTGCTTCTCTTACAACTTTCCCCTTACGTCTACAACTTGTAGTGTATTAGAGATGACGTCACTACTCTACACCTGTATTAGAGATGTCAGAGATGACGTCACTACGCCTCATGACGTCGTCATATCGCAGCCATCAACAGGGATCCCTTGTCGCGGGGCCCATAAAAAGGCGCAGGCTTATATTGATGGGCCTACTTTGCATTTAGATTAATCCGCGCTACTTATTCTGGTAAATGTGGAGAGCTGGGACCGCTCACCCTAACCTGAACCCTAATTCTATCCCGCAAACGACGCCATGGCCCTATCTTTACACATTAGCCCTTATTCTAACTTACGACAGTATACGATTAAATCGTCTTTAAGACAAAAATATAATTGGGCCTAATTCAGGAAAATATTACTATAGTTTGTCAAATAAGAGTATAGGTACTAATTTTATCATAAATTGGGGGCCTACTCAACCACTGCAAACATTGCATGAGGCCACGAAACTTGCTGGCCACAGAAACTTACCCACGGTGATGAAATCATTATCATCGATCACATCCTTAATGACATCGTCGAAGTCTAGAAGGGCGCCGCCCTTGGCTTTCCTCACTTCGTGCACCTTCTCTGCGGTTCGTCCCGAGCTCCCCCTCTGCTTGTAGTACCGCCTCAGTGTCTCCTCTCCCAGCCATCTGATGGTGTCTGATCCCTTGCATGGAACAGCGAACCAATCCCCACGTACGCGAACACTCAGCTTCATAATTAGTCTACACTTTATAATATAAAGAAATTATTTTTTAAATGCTCCACACACGAAGCTTTTCTAGCTAAAACTCGGACACAAACTTTCACTAGCAAAAACAAAACTAACACGGTGAATTTGAAAGGAAAACAAACATCTAATCTAGGACAATCAAGTAGTCTTCGATGAACTCCAAACGTGAACTCCTCTTGATATAAACACGGTCTCGGTAAATGAGTAATAACACGGTGTGTTATTGAAACACAGAACAGCCAACGTGTTCTTGCAGGAAAATTTTAAAAAAATCGTGTGAGTGTTTAAAGAAAAAACAACACATTTTTTAATGAAATATAACGGAATACGGACACAGCGATTTGTGCCACTGCTGTTCTAAATTATTTCAATTCGGTGACCTTCAAATTGCGTCTTTAAAAAAATTAAAAAAAGCAAAACAACAACTGTCTAACCAAAACTCATTTCCGTCCAATCAAAAGCTTAGAAGCGGACACACCTGTTTATGACAACGCAGTGAAGGTTTAATCAGTATAGCTAGAGTAGCCAGAGTGGACCAGACTTGGGTTTGTGTTATCTGGGCATCGTGCTATCTTTATGTTACTTACTCACACGTATCAAAGGCTTGAAGGGGATTTAACGGAGCACTGGATGATCAATGGGGCTCTCGATGGTAAATGGGGCTCTCGATGGTAAATGGGGCTCTCGATGGTAAATTGGGCTCTCGATGGTAAATTGGGCTCTCGATGGTAAATGGGGATCTCGATGGTAAATTGGACTCTCGATGGTAAATTGGGCTCTGCATGGTAAATGGAGCACACGATGGTAAATGGGGCCTTCGATGGTAAATAAGGCCCTCGATGGTAATTGGGGCCCACGATGGTGAATGGGGCCCTCGTCGGTAAATGGAGCCCACGATGGTAAATGGGACCCTCGTCGGTAAATGGAGCCCACGATGGTAAATTGTGATATCTGGTGGTAAATAGCATTCTCGATGGTAATAAATGAAATTATGGACTCCATTCAATGGCGTTGGTTTCATAATATCCGTAGAAAACAAATCCATTAATATTGCTTTACTTAATTAAAGGCTTTTCTTTGGAGTTACAATCCAACTAAAAAGTTTCAATATGGTGTAAATTTAACAAAATAATTTTATTATTCGTTTTTGTGTGTGTGTGTGTGTGGGGAAGGGGGGGGGGGGGTCAGTGTTTTAGTCGGGTAATTTAAGCACAGGTTGGAGTAAATTATTTAAAATCAAAATTAGTTCACAAAAATATATTTATACGGTGTCCCTTTAAATCAGACTCTTGGATCTGAGGGTGAGATGATGACTTTTTACCATGACGTCGGCGTCATGATTGGGGACTTCATTTGGCGTTAATTATATGTTGTCATCAGTGCCGTCTTAGAGCATAGACACAATGGGCACTTGCACAGGGTCTCACTCCTCTAGAAACCTCACTCCTCTAGGAACATCACGCCTCTAGAAACCTCACTCCTCTAGAAACCTCACTCCTCTAGGAACCTCACTCCTCTATGAACCTCACTCCTCTATGAACCTCACTCCTCTAGGAACCTCACTCCTCTATGAACCTCACTCCTCTAGGAACCTCACTCCTCTAAGAACCTCACTCCTCTAGAAACCTGACTTCTCTAGGAACCTCACTCCTCTAGATACCTCACTCCTCTAGGAACCTCACTCCTCTAGAAACCTCACTTCTCTAGGAACCTCACTTTTCTAGAAACCTCACTTCTCTAGGAACCTCACTTCTCTAGGAACCTCACTCCTCTAGGAACCTCACTCCTCCAGGAACCTCACTTCTCTAGGAACCTCACTCCTCTAGGAACCTCACTTCTCTAGGAACCTCACTCCTCTGGGAACCTCACTTCTCTAGGACCCTCACTCCTCAAGGAACCTCACTTCTCTAGGAACCTCACTCCTCTAGGAACCTCACTTCTCTAGGAACCTCACTCCTCTAGGAACCTCACTCCTCTAGGAAAATTCACTCCTCTAGAAACCTCACTCCTCTAGGAACCTCACTTCTCTAGAAACCTCTCTCCTCTAGGAACCTCACTCCACTAGGAACCTCACTCCTCTGGGAAAGATCACTCCTCTAGAAACCTCAATCCTCTATAAAACCTCACTTCTCTAGGAACCTCACTCCTCTAGAAACCTCACTCCTCTAGGAAACTCACTTCTCTAGGAACCTCACTCCTCTAGGAACCTCACTCCTCTAGAAACCTCACTCCTCTAGAAACCTCACTTCTCTAGGAACCTCACTTCTCTAGGAACCTCACTTCTCTAGGAAAATTCACTCCTCTAGAAACCTCACTCCTCTAGAAACCTCACTGCTCTAGGAACCTCACTCCTCTAGAAGCATCACTCCTCTAGGAACCTCACTCCTCTAGAAACCTCACTCCTCTAGAAACCTCACTCCTCTAGAAACCTCACTCCTCTAGAAACCTCACTTCTCTAGGAACTTCACACCTCTAGAAACCTCACTCCTCTAGGAAAATTCACTCCTCTAGAAACCTCACGGCTTTATGGGGCTACACGCCTCTATAGAACCTCACGGCTCTATCGAGCCTCACGCCTCAAGGAACCTCACGCCTCTAGGGGGGGCCTCACACCTCTAGGGGGTCTCACACCTTTAGGGAGCCTCACGCATCTAGGGGGCATCACACCTCTAGGGTCATTATGCTACCGATAATGCTAATTAATATTGAAACGTTTTTTGACAATTTAATTTCATTTGCTTTCAAAACGCAGCGAGAAGATCTGTTTTTCTAGTTTAAAAAAAAAAAAATTACGATTTTGATATCAATTCAATTTTTGGAGTAGTTTAGATAAAGTTTATTTTGATAAATTTTCTTTTTTGTTTGTGGCTTTGCGGGGGGGGGGGGGGGGAGCTGTAAAATCAAAGAGCATAAGAAGTTAAAAAGAGTAATAGTTCGAATTTTTTAAAATAAACCATTTAAGTGACTGCATTTCATTGGAGATTCCTACTGCTTTAACTTCCCTCGGATTAATCATAGATTAATAAATTTAATATCTGACGCCATAATTTGTGAACATTTCCTTTCTTTATTTTTATACCCTTTAGATTCAATTCATAAAAGATGGCCAGTATTTAATGACCATAAAAAAAATCTATACAACTTAACAACAAAACATAATTATTTTTTTTTGTGGCTGTAAATTTTAGAAAAAAATCTACTTACGTTTTAAAAAACAAATTTGTAATTATTATTATAATATACTAAAAGTTTGTTACTTGCTGTATTTTTATTTCTAACGAACAAGTGTTGTGATATTTAAAAAAAAAAAAAATTCATTAATGAAGTAGCTTAAACAAATACATTGTTTCAAAAGAAAATTATGAGACACCATTGCTGTTGAAAAACAACTAAAAAGGATTTTGTGCAACTCATGCATGGTTGAACTTGCATCTGTAGAATGAGGCAAAACTAAATGTATGAATGCGCCCAAATTCATATCCTATCTCTACTCCCTTTCCGATTAATGATGTTGGCGCCAGGGGAGGGGGGATTAGTCCTCCTGCCCCTGCTACGCACGGCCCTGAGTATATAGAGGGGTAGTGGCAGGGCCGGATTTATAATTTTAGGAGCCCTAGGCCAACAAAAATTTGAGGCCCCATTTTGAAAAATAAAAAATATTGCTAAGTTTTTTAATTTTAAACAATATTTTTTTTATATACTACTCTCAATTTTAGGCCACGACCTTATCGGCCTGACTGTAAATCCGGCCCTGGGTAGTGGGCCTCAGTGCATTACTTTGCCCAGGGCGCCCCTGCCGTAAAGACGGCCCTGTTTGTCATTGATTACAAGAGGGTTAAGCCTGGCTCAAGTTTGGATCAAACACCAGGCACTAAGTGGATACTGTTGACAAGATCAGTAACCTGTGGCCACGCCATCTGGACCGGTGCTATCTCCTTTGTTGTGATTTGCGTCTACACGCAGTTTCTAGTCCAAGATTAAACCTTGTACCTTGCTGTTCAGTTACGATCTCAGCGATCCAACCACAATTGTTAGCAGGCTGTATAAAGTATGGTCTCAGTGATCCAACAAAAATGTTAGCAGGCTGTATAAAGTATGGTCTCAGTGATCCAACAAAAATGTTAGCAGGCTGTATAAAGTATGGTCTCAGTGATCCAACAAAAATGTTAGCAGGCTGTATAAAGTATGGTCTCAGTGATCCAACAAAAATGTTAGCAGGTTGTATGAAGCACGGTCTCAGTGATCCAACAACAATGTTAGCAAATTGTATGAAGACCCTTACACACAAGAAGAAGTCCGTGCATGCCAACCCCATCTTTGTGAGGACGGATTGCGTGGCTCAAATGTACGAAGTGGCTTACGAGAGTGGATAGGAAGTGGTTTAGGATGGTGGATAGGAAGTGGTTTAGGACGGTGGAGAGTAAGTGGTTTAGGAGGGTGGAGAGGAAGTGGTTTAGGAGGGTGGAGTAAAAGTGGTTTAGGAGGGTGCAGAGGAAGTGGTTTAGGTGGTAGCGACAAAAAGGTTTAGGAGATGGAGATGAAGTAATTTTGAATTTGGAGAAGAAGTGGTTTTGGAGAGTGCAGAGGATGTGTTAAAAGATGGTAAGGCAATAAAATTGTTAATAGTCTATGGTTTGCGGTAAAATATTGAAAAGGGAGGGGTGGGCTAGCACTAAATGTTATTCTGATAAAGTGCGTCACTTGAAGGCGTGTTATTCAAATAACTGAAGTATCTTTGACGTTAACGCATCGTTGCCGCCATTTTTTTGCTGGCTGTAAGTAGTAATGAGGAAATAAAAGAAAGGATTCGTCAGGCTATTGGACAATACGATGACCTCCTGACGTCTGTTAAAAAGCGCAAACTTGAGTGGTATGGCCACGTGACCAGAAAACAAGGGCTCGCCAAAGAGATCTTGCAGGACACTACTAGAGGAGGTAGAAGAAGAGGAAGACAAAGAAAAAGATGGGAAGATAATATCAAAGAATGGACGGGATTAAAACTAGGCGATGCTATGCGTAGGGCAGAAGACCGAGAGGAATGGAGAAGAATAGTGTACATGTCATCTGTGGCGCCCCAACGGTCGAAGGACTACGGGACCTGATGATGATGATGATGAAGTAGTAAAACCCTGTAGACATCTTTGTTTTACTGCGGAGACTGCAATCATTCCATTTTTAGCCCACCTTCCTAGGTCTATGAGCACAAGCAACTTAGTTGATCGTAATATTTAAATACATCACACACGGCTTAGTTGGATGTAATATTTAAATAATTGCTTGGTGGCTCGTAAAAAACTAATTGTATTTCAAAGTTCAAATCAAGCAACATTTAGAATTTCCTTTTTTCATGGTGTAAATTTGCAAATGAATGGTTTTTATATAAGTGCTTAGAAATCATGTTTCAATTCTGAGTTGCACAATGTAAAAAAAAAACTCACCAAAAAAAAAAACAGTAAACCCCGTCCTAAACTACTAGGCTTCGAATGGTCTGCCGTAACACTATGGTGTAGTGCACCTGATCTGCCGTGACAATCTGGTGTAGTGCACGGCTATGCTGTGACACACTGGCGTAGTGCACATGATCTGTCGTGACACACTGCCGTAGTGCACATGGTCTGCCGTGACACTCTGATTTGTGCACCGGGTATGCCGTGACACACTGGTGTAGTGCACATGGTCTGCCGTGACACTCTGATTTGTGCACTGGGTATGCCGTGACACACTGGTGTAGTGCACATGATCTGTCGTGACACACTGCCGTAGTGCACATGGTCTGCCGTGACTCTCTGATTTGTGCACCGGGTATGCCGTGACACACTGGTGTAGTGCACCGGGTATGCCGTGACACACTGGCGTAGTGCACATGGTCTGCGGTGACACACTGCCGTAGTGCACCTGGTCTGCCGTGACACACTGGTGTAGTACAAAGGTTCATATAAATGTGACTCCACATAATGATACAAAGGAATGAAAACCGACAAATACAAATGTATTGAGGCAACTTGACCTAAGAAATATGCCAGTATAGTCAGCGTTGTGGAAACCCAAGATGGTCCCTGATTGTGCTGCGATGGTCCCTGATTGTGCTGCGATGGTCCCTGATTGTGCTGCGATGGTCCCTGATTGTGCTGCGATGGTCCCTGATTGTGCTGCGATGGTCCCTGATTGTGCTGCGATGGTCCCTGATTGTGCTGCGATGGTCCCTGATTGTGCAGCGATGGTCCCTGATTGTGCTGCGCCTACGCGCGACCCAAGATGGTCCCTGATTGTGCTGCGATGGTCCCTGATTGTGCTGCGCCTACGCGCGACCCAAGATGGTCCCTGATTGTGCTGCGCCTACGCGCGACCCAAGATGGTCCCTGATTGTGCTGCGCCTACGCGCGACCCAAGATGGTCCCTGATTGTGCTGCGCCTACGCGCGAAAAACTGCAAAACACGCAGAACACACATTAAACCGAAGACATATCTGGCATTTGCAGTGGACCCAGAATGACGCCCCACAAAACGTTCTACCCCCTCTAAATACTCCCATTTCGCCAGTGCTAAGGGGTACAAAACATCTGCTATAATAGCAATACTAATTCGTTCATTAATTAAACAACTGATTTAAACAACAACACAACTTTTTAGTTGTGTTAAAAATAGTTTTCTGTAAATAATATGTCGTAAGATATAGCAAAAGATTTAAAAACAGCTGACATAAGCTAAACATCTCAACACACCTTGCTTAAATAACTGACATAAGCTAACCATCTCAGCACACCTTGCTTAAACAGCTGACACAAGCTAAACATCTCAGCACACCTTGCTTAAACAGCTGAAACAAGCTAAACATCTCAGCACACCTTGCTTAAACAGCTGACACAAGCTCAACATCTCAGCCCACCTTGCTTAAACAGCTGACGCAAGCTAAACATCTCAGCACACCTTGCTTAAACAGCTGACACAAGCTAAACATCTCAGCACACCTTGCTTAAACAGCTGACACAAGCTCAACACACCTTGCTTAAACAGCTGACACAGCTCAACATCTCAGGTAAAACTCATTCATAATAGAGATTGCAAGTCTATCTTAAGTCAATTTACTTTATTTTTCTCCAACTAATTGCCAACTTAGCATGCTGATATGGCCATGGGATAGAAAACACATTATAGAGATATAAAATATATTCTAATATCCGACTAAAAGAGCAGAGTATAAAATTTATCAAATCTTCAGAGATATAAACGTGATTATTTATTATAAATTAAATGTACTATTAAATTCATTGTTCGACTGCTTTATCAGAGATAGACTTTTTGTTGGGGAGGAGATGGTAAATTTTACACCGCCAACCCGAGTTACACTTCCGTTATTTGTTTAATGAACGATACTGTTATACTTTTTTTAAAGTCAATGTGTAACTACCCTGCCTATCTTTGAAAAAAAAAGTTTAGTGCTTAAAGCTTAAATAAAGAAATATACTAAATTAAAGAGGTATTAAAACTTGATAAGTTGTTACATGAACAATGCATTAGGATGAAATAAAACTGATAAAATCAATAATAATTATAAAGAAGTAATCGAACATCATACTCTTAGAGTTATAAATCGATTATTTCTTTTCAAGGTTATTTTCCGTTACTACCACACGCTAGTCCTAAGAATTTAATTTGTATTAAATAGCAGTGGGGTTTTGTAAATAATTTTTTAAAATACATTATTTATTACATTTTTAACCCTTAAAAACACTATGGGAGGAACTACAGGACCAGATAATAGTGCAATGCGCTTTATTAAAACTTTATATTACGACCCATTTAAATGGTAAGTTCAAGTTGAAATACAAGTTTAATTCGATGATTGTCGAGTTTATCGTTACGGCTAATTTGTAGTTGTGTATCCGTGACGTCATTTGCGATGTCAAAACCCTGTTAAGGAGAGGGTCAAAACCCTGTTAGGGAGAGGGTCAAAACCGGGTTAGGGAGGAATTTAGGGTTCAGGTTAGGGTGAGGGATAGATTTAGATCATTTTTTCATTTTTAAAAACTTTTTATTCGTCATTATATCAAAAACATGAGTTACCAAGATGGCGGCCATGGTAAAAGACGTGGACACATCTCTATAACTTTACCAAAAAAAAATCAAAAATTGTTAATTCGGTAGAGATAGTGCCCCGTTTTTTTTACCATGGCCACCATCTTGGTTGCCGCGACCCGTAAAATTAAGAATAAAAGGTTAAAAAATAATGAAAAAAATTCCTTAATGTATCCCTAAACCTAACCTGAACCCTAAATTAATCCCTAACCTGGGTTTTGACCCTACCGGAACCAGGGTTTCGACCCCACCGGAACCAGGGTTTTGACTCTATCGGAACCAGGCTTTTGCTAATGAGGCACCAAGAGTAACAATTAGCATTATCATTAGCCCAAAAATTAACAAAGTAGTATACTATAATAGAGAAAAATTTAAATTAAAAAAAATGAAACCAAAATCAATTTTATACCTTTAGTAGTTTTTGAGATATGAATTTTTATGACTTCGTTCATACTTTTTTATCTAAAAAGTTAACATTGACAGTCGCATCTCCATATACTATCATATACTGTAACTTACGGTATAACCCAATTCCATTGTTTAGGCCACGAGATATATAACCCTCATTTTAATGATAATATTAATTATATGACTTTTATTTTCAGAATTAATGTCGTATTACAAAGTAATTTTAATAGTTATACTAATATAATTATAAATTTTATTTTCAGAATTAATGCTGTAGTGCAAAGTCATTTTAATAGTTATACAATTATAAATTAATTGTAATATGAACTATTTATATCAGTAAATTTAATATAATATATTAATATATGGGCCACATATTATGGCTTTTCTGATTACCAAATCTGGTGTCCATTATATCCCAATATCAGTATTTAATATATACTATATAGTCTACATGAGGCTACACATCCCCTTATTACTAAAGTACTCTTTGGGGACTACTTATACTACTTATTTTGAACTTTCATATTCAGCACATTAAAGCTTTCCCTGACCAATGCAATATTGGCAATAGTTTAATAGTTTTCGCACACTGCAAACTCTTATGAATGAAACTCTGAGATAGACCTACGATATAGCCATTATGCAAGAGGCTGTAAATGGTTGCCCATGACAACATTTTGCTCATGGTAAATTATGATTATTTATTTTATCATATAGACTCTACTAGGTTTTTAAAGCTCAAAGTAAAACATTCCAGTTTAAATGTCTTCAAAATTCATTCTGAAACACAAGTTATCAAATATTTTAATGTATAAATTTGTAATAATTGAATATTTCATAAGCTAAGTATGGGCGTCTTCCGTCATTTTAAAGGGGTCAGGGTCACTAATCCAAAAATGGACTGTGCGACCTTTGTATAATGAGGTCTACATTGATGAGAATCGTAAAAATGGTTCATGAGCTTGCGCAATGAAATTTTGCACACTTATACCTCAATATATTTTGCTGACATTCAGTTAGTATGAAGACATAATTTAATATTTTGACAGTAATCTTATGTTGAAAGATACCTTATATTGACATACAATTTTCCTCAATTAAAGTTGATATAAAGAACAAAAAAACTCAATGGGAATGTAGGTCAACATGTCTCCTAATGTGAAAAGGTAGAGTCAGACCTTAATTATAGGTCAAAAGGACTCCTGTGTTATCAAAATTACACTCACAAAAAAGATTTAAAACATTGGGCCGACGCCCATTTCCGATATAAATTACATAAGTAGTAGTCGTCCTTGTGTTACCAAAGTACCTAAAATTATTTGTCAAATAAAATAGGCGCTAGTCAATTTTTTTCAATTCAATTAAAAAAAAAATTCATAAGACATGATAAGATGAAATATTTTTATTGATCCAAATAAATGGAAATATTTTTTGATTACATATTATTCTCTACAGTCTACACATTCATTTGCAGCACATACATAAATATTTGTACTAATGTTACAAAAAGACATATAATATATTGTCTTTAAAGACTCCACGAGTTATTACATTACTGTCAAGCTCATACCATGCCATAAGGCTAAGATCTAATTTGTAAATTTTGGTTTGGTGTGTTTCCCAATACCGCCATCTTATTTACCATGGTGGCAGAGTGTCCTGACAACTAAGATGGAGGCTGTGTAAAAAATAAAAGTTGTGCAAACACATGTCTGCTAAATTGGGAGGGGAAACAGAAAGAATGTGCTGATTTAGCTATTTACAGAGAGAAACGAAAATAGGAACTGTCTAAACATTAAAATTTAATGAAATAATTACAGTAAGTACATTTATTTCGTGGTGAACGTAGAGGTAGCAATTTTATTGTATCCCTCAAGATATGTTGTCGCCCCCTTTCCTGGTATAATTTCAGCCAACAAACTTAGCAACTTTATTGTATCATTCTAGATATGAGGCAAGAATTGTAAAAGACCTTCGGTCGCTCCCTTCCATCTACTTAAATGTATGCTACAATTACACATTGTTATAAGTGTAAAAATGAAGAAAAACAATAAAAAAAAAAATTTAAATAATGAAAACCAGTCAGTTACATACTATAAAGTTTTTCACCCTTTATTGTAGGTTCCATAAAAAAATAAAATCCAAAAGTTGTCAGAAATATGTATTCAAAATGTATACCCATTCCACGATACCGGAAAAAGTTAGCAGAGTTTTGAATTTTGTTTTAAATATTATATTTAAACACTCAATGAAATATTACAGCCTTCCATCAGCGTATTAATATAAAAAATAAAAATTTAACTCTAGTAACAAAACAAGAATAAAGAAAAGGAAGAGAATCCTACACAGAAGCTCAAAGTGGCGCGTAGAACCAACATTAGCAGGCCCAACTATATGAACAATTAATTATAAAATGGCATTATGGAATAGGGGCCAATGCCTTCTTTTTTATAATTCCAATTAAATAAGCCTAGTTCTATAGTCTATTCCATTTTTACTAAAACTGTAAACAAACACACCAAAAAAATCAAAACTATAGTATACCAAGAGGGATTACATGGTAATTAAATAGTGCAATAAGATATGTTAAGTCTTAAAAATAAAAGGCAAGACAATTAAGCAGACATTTCTGCTAGATGCCGTCCTCGGCAGACAATACAATAAACTGCAAATAAATTAAAAATTAAACTTTGTTTTTGAAAATTTTAATCATGTCAGTGTAGATTAATGTTCAGAGCAGGAAGCGCACTACCGGGTATGCTAAAAAGCATAGGCATAGGCCTTTTAGAACAAACACAGGTTCCAGCCACTACCACATGTTAAGTACCGGTGTGTGATTTTTATATTAATTAATGAACCTTTATGGAGTACTTTTCCATCCTTTGAGATGTCTAAAAGTAAAAGACTAAATTAAAAAAAAAATGTAAACATTTGGATGATTCATTTAAAATTGGGGTTATTTTATTGAAGTTCACATTAAAATTCAAATAATTCTTAATTTTTTAACTCCTCTTGTATTTGTTCATTCTACCCGCAATGTGTTTTACTTTTTAATATGACAGTAAAGTGAGTCGAGTCCTATCCATAATTGGTAACAAGATTTTATACACAGGGAGCATTGAGCTCTACTCATCCAAATTATTGTTAGGGTGCTTTACTTTTATAATTAGTCCGTGAAGGGGGTTATAAAAAACCCCACTGAAATAGGGTCATTGGTAAATAACCTTCAATTTAAATTTAATATGGTACTCTAGAAACATTATTATTACCATACACAACAGTACTTTTACACTCTCCAAGGTCGATTGGCAGTAGGTAGTCCTGTATCAAACATCATTAACTTGACAATAAATGGGTTGGAATTCAGGTATAAGATAAGGTGTTGAAGTCACTCTGTCATTTCTCCTAGTGCTTCAGATTACTGTAATTGCTGTCCATATTCAATTCTTTGAAGAAGAAGTAGTGTCTAGCCCTTGAACCTCATTCTGTAAAAGGGAATCCAGCATTCATGATTACTTTGGTTTATCATCATTCAGTACAAGCTAAGCTATAAAATAATGTCTATTCTAATTGGTGGGTAAGACTTACATGTTTCATATCAATCATTTTATGTCTTGTTCATTTCAACAGGTCTTTGGTGAAGAGTTTCACAATGTTTGTTGTGGCAGTGTTGTTTGCCAGAGAAATGGTAGCAGCAACAGCTGAGCAAGGCACACCTGTTTGAGACCTGTTCTGAAGGATTGGTCTCAGCCATCTGAAAAGTAATATTTTAAAATAATTTAATGTTATTTTATGACTCTAGCTCATTTTTATGTACAGCGCGGTGAGCCTAGCCCTAGGCTGGGGTACCGCGCTATATAAGACAACATATAATAATAATAATATGCAGTAACGTTTGGTTTTATCATCTTTGCCATTGTTGAAATGGTTTTTTTAAGTTGGCATTTTGAGTCTTTTCTAAGATTAATCATTAAGAAAACCGAGCCAAGGTGAATTTAATGAGTTTTTAGCTTTGATTGCTTCTGTCTAATTAGATGAATTAGATACCGGCTAGATTTGTAGTTTTCTAAAAACTGTTCAGGATTATCAATTGCAAATGGAACTAGTAGGCGGGGATTAACAGGAAATGTCGAGGCCGTACTCGTCACAATAAACCCATTGGCACCAAACTAGTATTGAAGCATGTAATATAAAATAAATGAAATTTGGATTTGTTGCTTATATTGTGAAAAAACCAATCAACCTGAGAATGGATGTTCAACAACAATTTTTAACACTCATTCATTCAAACACAGGGTTTGAAGGGTAATCACATTATTCAATGCTGAAATTTCCTTTCATATTTATGACAGAGTTATATTAGGAAATAAGATATGAGAAGTAAAGATAAAGTCACAGAAAATTAAACCAATTGAAGTTACAGAAAGATGTGCTCAAAACAACCATTTAGGCCCAAGAGAGTACTGGTATACCATAGTTATTGGTTTCAACTTTCACTTAAGACTCTAACTCAATGGTTTTATGAATGTTGATCATCTTTTTGTTGTACCTTGCATGACGGTGTTATTGGGATTAAAAACTTGATGGCGCTTGTTTAAATTATTTCCTAATAATCATGACTATTTGATTAAGAAGATCCAGTTTAGGATACCGGTGATATCAAACCTGACATAATTATAATACATCACACAGTATTTTTGAGACCCAATTATTTATTTCTCTCGGCAGATGTTTTGATGCCCATGAAACCGCGTGCCGGTATGTTGGGCGATCAGATTGAGGACCAGTGCAGCCACCATCATTTTTAACTTACGCTTTACTTTTTACTTTGAGCATTTAATGTTGAAATAAAGTATGTTTAACTGTTTAATGGTGTTATGATCTCTTCTTTGTGAGGTCTGCACATGTTATGATCTCTTCTTTGTGAGGTCTTCACATGTTATGATCTCTTCTTTGTGAGGTCTTCACATGTTATGATCTCTTCTTTGTGAGGTCTTCACATGTTATGATCTCTTCTTTGTGAGGTCTTCACATGCTATGATCTCTTCTTTGTGAGGTCTTCACATGCTATGATCTCTTCTTTGTGAGGTCTTCACATGTTATGATCTCTTCTTTGTGAGGTCTTCACATGTTATGATCTCTTCTTTGTGAGGTCTTCACATGTTATGATCTCTTCTTTGTGAGGTCTGCACATGCTATGATCTCTTCTTTGTGAGGTCTTCACATGCTATGATCTCTTCTTTGTGAGGTCTTCACATGCTATGATCTCTTCTTTGTGAGGTCTTCACATGCTATGATCTCTTCTTTGTGAGGTCTTCACATGTTATGATCTCTTCTTTGTGAGGTCTTCACATGTTATGATCTCTTCTTTGTGAGGTCTTCACATGTTATGATCTCTTCTTTGTGAGGTCTTCACATGTTATGATCTCTTCTTTGTGAGGTCTTCACATGTTATGATCTCTTCTTTGTGAGGTCTTCACATGTTATGATCTCTTCTTTGTGAGGTCTTCACATGTTATGATCTCTTCTTTGTGAGGTCTTCACATGTTATGATCTCTTCTTTGTGAGGTCTTCACATGTTATGATCTCTTCTTTGTGAGGTCTTCACATGTTATGATCTCTTCTTTGTGAGGTCTTCACATGTTATGATCTCTTCTTTGTGAGGTCTTCACATGTTATGATCTCTTCTTTGTGAGGTCTTCACATGTTATGATCTCTTCTTTGTGAGGTCTTCACATGTTATGATCTCTTCTTTGTGAGGTCTTCACATGTTATGATCTCTTCTTTGTGAGGTCTTCACATGTTATGATCTCTTCTTTGTGAGGTCTTCACATGTTATGATCTCTTCTTTGTGAGGTCTTCACATGTTATGATCTCTTCTTTGTGAGGTCTTCACATGTTATGATCTCTTCTTTGTGAGGTCTTCACATGTTATGATCTCTTCTTTGTGAGGTCTTCACATGTTATGATCTCTTCTTTGTGAGGTCTTCACATGTTATGATCTCTTCTTTGTGAGGTCTTCACATGTTATGATCTCTTCTTTGTGAGGTCTTCACATGTTATGATCTCTTCTTTGTGAGGTCTTCACATGTTATGATCTCTTCTTTGTGAGGTCTTCACATGTTATGATCTCTTCTTTGTGAGGTCTTCACATGTTATGATCTCTTCTTTGTGAGGTCTTCACATGTTATGATCTCTTCTTTGTGAGGTCTTCACATGTTATGATCTCTTCTTTGTGAGGTCTTCACATGTTATGATCTCTTCTTTGTGAGGTCTTCACATGTTATGATCTCTTCTTTGTGAGGTCTTCACATGTTATGATCTCTTCTTTGTGAGGTCTTCACATGTTATGATCTCTTCTTTGTGAGGTCTTCACATGTTATGATCTCTTCTTTGTGAGGTCTTCACATGCTATGATCTCTTCTTTGTGAGGTCTTCACATGTTATGATCTCTTCTTTGTGAGGTCTTCACATGTTATGATCTCTTCTTTGTGAGGTCTGCACATGCTATGATCTCTTCTTTGTGAGGTCTTCACATGTTATGATCTCTTCTTTGTGAAGTCTGCACATGTTATGATCTCTTCTTTGTGAGGTCTTCACATGTTATGATCTCTTCTTTGTGAGGTCTTCACATGTTATGATCTCTTCTTTGTGAGGTCTGCACATGTTATGATCTCTTCTTTGTGAGGTCTTCACATGTTATGATCTCTTCTTTGTGAGGTCTTCACATGTTATGATCTCTTCTTTGTGAGGTCTTCACATGTTATGATCTCTTCTTTGTGAGGTCTTCACATGTTATGATCTCTTCTTTGTGAGGTCTTCACATGTTATGATCTCTTCTTTGTGAGGTCTTCACATGTTATGATCTCTTCTTTGTGAGGTCTTCACATGTTATGATCTCTTCTTTGTGAGGTCTGCACATGTTATGATCTCTTCTTTGTGAGGTCTTCACATGTTATGATCTCTTCTTTGTGAGGTCTGCACATGTTATGATCTCTTCTTTGTGAGGTCTTCACATGTTATGATCTCTTCTTTGTGAGGTCTGCACATGCTATGATCTCTTCTTTGTGAGGTCTTCACATGTTATGATCTCTTCTTTGTGAGGTCTGCACATGTTATGATCTCTTCTTTGTGAGGTCTGCACATGTTATGATCTCTTCTTTGTGAGGTCTGCACATGCTATGATCTCTTCTTTGTGAGGTCTTCACATGTTATGATCTCTTCTTTGTGAGGTCTGCACATGTTATGATCTCTTCTTTGTGAGGTCTTCACATGTTATGATCTCTTCTTTGTGAGGTCTTCACATGTTATGATCTCTTCTTTGTGAGGTCTGCACATGCTATGATCTCTTCTTTGTGAGGTCTTCACATGTTATGATCTCTTCTTTGTGAGGTCTTCACATGTTATGATCTCTTCTTTGTGAGGTCTTCACATGTTATGATCTCTTCTTTGTGAGGTCTTCACATGTTATGATCTCTTCTTTGTGAGGTCTTCACATGTTATGATCTCTTCTTTGTGAGGTCTTCACATATTATGATCTCTTCTTTGTGAGGTCTTCACATGTTATGATCTCTTCTTTGTGAGGTCTTCACATGTTATGAAATTGTAAGCCTCCTCCTCCCAACTCATGGAAAACGCTCACCTCCTCAACGAAATCAAAAACATCGATAAACGTAAAGTCTGAGCATTCCTTTGTTCCCTTCTCTCAAACTTTGAGCACTCTCGGCTCTCATGACGTAATACACATGCACAATATTTTTAAACAAAAATTCTCTCACCTAACCACACCTCAGGGGAAAAAACTCACCTCCTGTAAACTTCGTATTATCCCATCTGAACTGATGGCTTAGTTTCCACTTCTGCCATGTCATAACTGTCTTCTATTTGCTCCCCTGACCAATCACTATATAACTATAACTTATCTCTAGTGTAAGGATTATCGCAGTCAATACTAATTATGTAATTAACCCGTCTATTCTAGTGTCAGTCCATGCTTCACTGTCACTGCCGTAATATTCTTGACTCATAATTTCTTCTGCCTCTATTTCTGTCAGTCTGTTCACCGCTTCTACTTCTAAACCTCTCCATTTCAAAATTCGCTTTCCTTCTCCTTTCTTCAAGCTGTCTTTTAGCTAGTGCAATATCTTTTTCCGTTGTTATTTTCAATTCTGTAAGTTCATGTTCTCATTCCTCCATTCTTATCCTATCTTGTCATTCCCCCTTTTTTCCACCTTTCTTCTTGTGCTTCCCTTTGTAACCAATGACTGAGAGCTTCGTCTTGGAGACCCCTCTCCTGACTCCTCTCCCTCTTCACTAAGCTGTTGGAATACTTTTATTCTGCTCCATGTCGCCATGTTATTTAAATCTCTTTATTCTACACTATTAAATACCACGATACTTTGATCGTTCATACCAGGTCACGTAATGCAACATTATGTCTAACGACACTACACCACTTCCTATGTCAGTTTATACAGTAATTCTGGTTTGTTAAAATTTATTTTAAAAAAATCAACCTTTAAAAAAATCTGGTTTACCAAACTAACCCCAATTATTATATGATGTACCGGTACTTAGAAGTACAACTCATATCAAATTATCACTAATAGTAATACGGTACCTAATCAAATATCTAAAGCACTCAATTGCTCTAACTGTAACAAAGAACAAATTGTAAACGTCATGATACATAATAAAAACACATCTAATTAAACAATGACCCGGTCTTGGACTTGATCTTGTGCATGATCTTTTGATCATTGGCTACTGAATTGAAGGTCAATTCCTAGTTGCATTTTTGGATAAGTTTGAATAAATTGTGATTTATATTTCGGTCGTCCCTTTATGAAAGCAAAGAAACGACTCAAGATTTCTGGACGTTGTTTCATGACCGGTACTTTCAATTTCAAGAGTCCTGCTCAGTGGTTAGAAACAAGGCGATGCAGAACTAGAATCAATTCATTAAGCCCAACATTGTCATAGATCGCTTTAACTTTATGTATACTCGTAGGCTAACATTGAGCACAGCAGAAGTTAAATACTATAGTGATGCTATATGCCATGCTCCTACTCCATAATGTACCACCGTCTCAGTGTATACGCTTGATCGAGCTCAACCGTGTATAAAAATTATACTACCGCTAGTTGAGTTTTGAACGTAACTTGTATTTTGATTAATTTTTTAATGTTCAACTTCAACTGTATGTTTTGTATTTTATTGTGTTAGTGTTATGCAAATTAATAATAAAATAATTGGTGGCTAATTATAAATAGTGACTACGGGACCTAATAATGATGACCCCCATTTATATTAAGTGCCGGTATGATAAATTGAATAATTATAAAGAGAAAAGAATTAAAGAGAACATATCCAAATAATATTTCCATGCTTAGTCTTGGAAGGGTTAATTCTTATTGTCAAATCGACTTTACAAAGGTTTGTATTCGAATAATAAAATATCTCATAAAGCGCTATAGGTGAACACGGTCAAAACCACTTCACGTAAGTGAATTTACAAATTTTCTCCTACAAAAGGCCAGATAATAATAGGCCTACTTAATATTCCTGAAACCTGAGTACCTGCCAATGTACCGAGCACCTGCGATTGTATTGTGTACCTGCAAATGTATTGAGTACCTGCCAATGTACTGATTACCTGCGTATCCGGAAATTTGATCGAAAGAAATTTCGTCGACGGAAAATTGATCGACGGAAATTTGGTCGAATCTTTTTTTTTAGTTTATACGTTAAAATTGTGCGCCAAATTTCTTTTTCAACGCATTATTTTGTTTTACTATAAAGTACAGTGCGTTCAAAAAGAAATTTGACGAAAATTTTAACGTCTGAACTGAAAAAAAAAAGATTCGATATAGCGTATATAAGTAGCCTATAAGAAAAAGGCTAGAGATATTTGCGTATGTAAGTATAAGATAAATGTTAGAGGTATATCGTATATAAGTATAGGAAAAATATTAGAGATATAGCCTGTATAAGGAAAATGAAATTAATTACCCTGGACCCGACAGTGTTAAAAATGTTATGAGCTCAATTTTTCAATATAGATTTAAAGTGCATTCGAGGAAAATCATCCTAGCGACTTATAAAAACATAAGAAACATCAAAAGACATTTATAAACTCTTAAAGGTCATTAAAAATAAATAAAATGTTCTAAAAAAGAAAGCTTAAAAAATATACCGGTATATATTAACCGATACCGGGGAAATTCCAGGGAAAAGTATAGAAATCTATAAATCTTAACTAAATTTTCCATAAACGTTTAGATCCCATTGTTGACATCTTCATAGTCTTTATAGTGTTACGTCAAAAAATAGAGACTGGTAAATTCTGTTATAAAATAATCGTCATATATATTTTTTTTTAAAAGTGTCTTTTTATGTAGGTTGTTGAGACCCGCTGGTCCTCACTTGTGTGAGACCCGCTGGCTCACACAACCTACCGGTCACTTGTCAGTCGCTTGTCACGTGATCGACTCAATTAGGCCAGTACTGATGATAATAATGACTCATAGTCAGAAACAATGGAAGTTCCCAGTCAACCAGAAAAATGGTCAGCGTGCGACCAAGCTTGTGACCTAGGGTCAGCTGGTGAACCATTGGTTGACCAGACGAAAAATTAGCATATAGTATATTAATCATATGTATGACCCAGAGGTCACCGTTAACTGGACTTAGGTCAGCGTTAGGCTGGATCCGAGTATATATAGAGTTGTAAGTCAGTTAGTCGTTCTCTCTCGTCCCTGTAATTACGGTAGTGTAATTGACAGACAAGTATGAGCCTGGCTTATGACTATTTGCTTTTTGGAGTGTGTCCAATCAAGTGTCGTAGGGTTGGTAACATTATTATTGTTGTTAGTTTCACATGTTGTAATGTTAGCATTTTGTTAGAGGATATGTTAGGATTATAGTTAGTTATCAAGTCATTGTTAGAGTACCACGTTATATGTATGATTAGTAATATTGTGATAAGACTGTAATTCTTAGTTGTAGCTTAAGTTGTATCTATTATTCTCTTTACAGCCAGTTAGTAGCCAGTTAGTAGCCAGTTAGTTAGTAGTTAGTTAGTACAGTTGAAGTAGTTAGTTTAGTAAGTTAATACAGTTAGTACGTTAGCTCAGTTCAGTCAGTTGAATGAGATTAGGCTCAGGGCTATAGAAGCATATGCCATAGCAGAGCTCAGTAGACTAGAACTCAGTACTGTATAAGACGTCAGCGGTTAACAGTTTAACCCTGACGCAGTAATTGCACAAGGCAGATAATAACGAGCGAGTAACGCACTAGAGAGATAAGGTCAGCAGACGACCCAAACAGAAGTGTTGTAGAGGTAGCAGAGCGTGGCGAGCAGTTCCTCCCCACCCCCTGCACAGCTGAGTGACCAGTGGCTTTGTTGTGTGCTGTAAGAGTCTGGCAGTGTGTATAGCAGACGAGAAGCAGGCAAGAGAGGGCAAGCCGAGACGAACGTTCCACCGAACGTCCAGCATCATAATATCGTATTATTAGTAAAGCATTGTATTTGTATCGATATTCAGTATTACTATTTGTATGTTTCTATATGTATTTAGTATTTTACTAATTAAAATAATTATTTGTGGCTGAACCACTGGTGTTTTTTAGTAATAGTAACATTATTGTTGTAACTGTTGGTTGTAGTAATCATTCCCTAGACATAGTCATAGTAATACTAATCAACGTAGCGCTAGGGACCTTTATCTATATATATATATCCCCTGTTCTGAAAGTATTATTCGTGGCTCGACATTTTGGGGACCCGAAATATATAGATAAGAAGTAGAATTTTCGACATAGGTAGTCTCTATTTTGAGACTAAAACTTAAAACATCTAAAGTAAAACATGTACATCTATAGTTTTACGTTAAAGTTGATATAAGGACTCCGTTGGGGACCCGTTCTATAAAGTGACCTTTTAATTATCACTAAAAAAATAAGGACCAAATTATCATGTAAACATTGAGAAGTTGTCGTATGAAAATAGGTAGAAAAATGTTAGAGATATAGCGTATATAAGTATAAGAAAAATGTTAGAGATGTAGCGTATATAATTATCGGAAAAATATTAGAGATATAGCGTGTATTAGGAAAATGAAATTAATTTCCCTGGACCCGACAGTGTTAAAAATATTATGAGCTCAATTTTGAGAACGGGCTTCCACACATCCACCATATAACAAAATTGATAATAAAAATTAATATTAATAACGAAAACCCATTACTGTGTACCTCTGGGTTCTCCAAAGCACCCTTTATGCACGCCCCTGAACTATTTGATAACTCTAATGTGCTATTTTCTTTTAAAGTACATATACTAAAGCTTTATTTAAACTGCGTGCACCAAACACAAGCGCACCGAACACCTTCCTTCAAATAGACGTTTGAAAGCACACCGTTCTGAATCAAGGCTTAATAAAAACGCATACCGTACACCAAAAATAACTTAACCCAAACGTCCCTTTAATTCATTCAAAATAAAAATAGAATTTATTCTTTACTCATTACCCTCTAAATTTGAAGATCCATTACATTTTAGCTTTTTGAGATTCGGGGAGTATGACTAAACTTTCCTGGAATCATATACAGGTCCTCAGGAATGACCATGTCCAACTTTGTTGCGATTTATTGTTTTCTTTTCTTGTGAGTGATCGACCCATCTACAAACAAACAAACAAACATAGTCACACGGAGCCTTATCTATTAGAAGATTGGTGCAGTTCATCCGGTCCTCCGAACGCAATGATTTTATAGTACAAAACATTTAGCCATTAAACTAATATTTAGATTTAGAGTACTTTACTACGAACGCCAGGTTTTAGTATTTCCTAACATGGCTAACAAGGTCAACAAGACTAAAGAATTCAAGTTTCACAAAAAAAAAAAAAACCAACAAAAAACCCCCCACCAAACAAACAAACAAAGGAACAAAAACTACGATAAAGACAATACGTTAAGAGGTGTTTGTGAATCGTTCAACACAAATGGGAAATAAGTAAAACACTTAATGAGACTAATTGAACAGCTTATAGCGTCAAATGTCTCTACAAAAAAATAATTTAAAAAATTAATGAAATGTAAGATTGTTCAAACGGAACAGGGGCTCTAGAAGGCAAAGGAGTCATGATCTGGATTGGGGAGTGTGGTTGTTTATGACAGATGTTGACCGTTAGTTGATGAGAAGGTTTTGTGAGGACGAGTTGTGACTGGTCAGTTGGTGCAAGGTTAATGCGTGGAGTTTTGTTGTTGTCAGTAGGCTGGGTGATAATTGTATTTGTAGTGAGAAAAGTGCAAGCTAGTTAGTCAATGGAGATGAGTGGTCTGAGGACGCAAGCAGTGGAGCGAAGCTTTTGTAGACAACGTTTAATCAACTTCGAGTTGCTGCAATAATAAAGGACTAGGGCTTATTTGGGTGCAGTTTATTTATTTACAAGTGGGTCCAAATGTTACCAAAAAAAAAAGAGGTTTGCAAATCTGGATCCCAAAAGCAGCAGCAACTGTCACTAAATTGAATGAGTGGATGTGGAACAATCCTAAACTAACTTAAAGTACACAACTAAGCGTCTATAAGTCATGCTATCATTATTGTTATAAGAAGTTTTTTTAAAGCGAAGTACCCCAACCCCAGGGCTGGGCTCACCATGAGTGATCATTATGCTCCTATATGGCAGTTATGTGTGGACTACATATGTCAGTCATATGTGCTCAGTACGCACGCTCCTATATGACAAAGACGCGTGGACCATATATGCCAGACATAAACGGAAACTCATAACCTTCTGCCAAAGATGTCTGCGTAGCATTTAGCGTATTCGAAGGCCACCTTTAACCAGGAGTCAAGGGTTTCCTGCGAGCAGTCGATACTGTAATTCCAGGATCGGCATCGTAAGCCGTAATCCATTTATTTATGAAGTGGCAGAATCGATTCCATCGTCTAGTGAATTATGTGGGTCATAAGTGGTGAGATGTCGGTAGTTATGAAAGATTTGTGTTTTTTTAATAGATGTGTTCCTGGGGTTGTTTAGGGTGAAAGAAACGCATTCGGGCCATGGGACATGTTTTATCCGGAGATCCACGTTCGTGTTTTACTTATACGAGCTATAAAAATATATCGAAAGCTTCAAGGCTGCCCTGGCATCTGCTAGGAGCCGTTAGGATGGCAGCATCGCTTCCCCGACCGTTGCACATATGCCAGTATATGGATGCAGCAACGTACCCTACCTACCAGAATCAGAACCAGAAAAAAATTATGCTGCGGCTATATAGGTTGGTCATGAACGTTTAATGTAAATTTAAAATGGTTCACACCAATGAATGACTTTCCTGTGCACGGTGCGTAATGTGGCTTTGCTCATTAATGAGAACATTGTGTTGAGTTTTAATTTATGTTGTCAACGTGATGATCCGTGAGACTTATATCTCAAAGAGGTGCAGCCAAGACTGTCATATCGGGGATGGCATCGAACATCGAAACAATGAATCATCCCGACAACTCATGCGACGCCCCTGACGCCCCGAGAGCGCATTAAGCATGCTAAAGTAGCATGGGTACAAGCTCCATATGATACAATCAATCAATCATTCAATCAATCAAAACTGACATTCTACAGTAAATGACACCGATGATCTCAAACTCAACACATACAAATTGTTCTCAGAGCCGTTCACTAAACCTGATACGGTGAAAGGTTTATAAATAGTAATACGATAGTTCTTACGTTTAGAACTTAAACTTTACGAACAAATAAAATTAAGTTAAACGTGTTAAAACAGTGCTGACTAAAACAACGCCACCACTTACGTGCGGTAAAGCAGTTGACTCAAAGTTGACCTCAAGTTGACCCCAAGTTGACCTCAAATTGACATCAAGTTGACCTCAGGTTGACCTCTGCTCTGTTTAGTTTCTTCAGTAATCATCGACATGTTATAGAAATTATGTACACACAGTTATTGAAAAATCTGACTTAATCTAAATTATTTGGAAACATAGAGCGTCAACTTTTCATATGAAAATGTGGCCCCAGGTTGTAGCGGGTAGCACGACTAGCGCGAGTAGCACTAATGTCCCGTTGTCACAAAAAAAGCTGAGATTCCAAGTAACACATCTGCAGTGTGGACTTTCAATAATTAATTTAATCAACCCATAAAAACAAAGTTTTTCGTATAATCCTTTATGAATTGTAATGTCGAGCAATTGGGGTGGGGTGGGGCTGATAATTTGACAAACCTGCACTTAAGTAACACACTTCATGAAATAGCAATTAGTTCACCCCCCCCCCCCCCCACACACGCACAGGCTTGCAAACGCATACTTTTTCACGCCCCTGAACTATATTATACTATAAAGCTCCACCTGCTTTTACACCGATATTTATTACACCAACTATTTCTGTAAAACGAAACAAAATATATTATGCACCAAACGCAATTGCGATATTTGTAAGAATCTCATTTAGCGCAGTTATCGGGAATTTTATATACTTTTTAATCAATGTCCTCTGTCAGAGTTAGACTGATTTTTTGAGGGTTGGGGTTGTGCATTTCAAACGAATGTTTGCACATCCACAACGAGTCTATGGGCCAAATTTCAGCTTGATAAGATAACGGGAAGAGGGTCAGTTAGCCGTCCGAAGATTTTGCCTTGAAACAAACACACGAACAAAAGCGAAAGTCTTATAGAGGATTTAAAAATGACGACCTTTCGATGACGAACACGTCGTGGGTTTATTATGTCACGTCTGCAAAGGTCAAAGAGATCTCCACCGGGTGGCTCAATGTCTTGACGACGACATTCTGTTATAAGAAAGGCATAGAGTACAGAATCGTTTGTTTCCCCACTGTGACGAGCGATCATTAGCCTGAATACGGATGTTGCTTTACTGTATAGTACAGACTCCCCACTGGCCGGGTGGCATCATCGAGCATTGACCTGGATTCTGTCTTAAATTGATATTGCATTTCAATACAAATTGCCCCGTAAATAGATTTGACGTTACAGGCATGATGAAATTATTTATTTCCAACCCATAAACTTTAAATAAATTCTTAATATCCCCCCCCCCCCCCCCAAATCCTTTTCATTAATAGAAATAGAAGTAAGGTAGGCATATTTATTAATTCGTTTAGTGTTATATAAAAAAAAATCCATTTTCATCTCATGATGACGTGAACTCCTAAAAAAACACCCCTGACTAAGACTGAACATCTGAAATGCAGGTCCGTCGTCTACTATTCATGAAAAGAACTTTTTGTTAGCAAACATTTATTCCATGTCAAAAGATGACACTAATTGTCATTGTGTAATCAAGCTATAGCCCATTCGTAGGCAAAAGTTTCGGCACTTGGACCACGCGTTCTTGTAAGGTTAATCAACCTACCTTAGCAGTTAGGTCCATTTGATGGCACATTTTTTTTACACGAGCAAACGCGGCAGTTGAGTCCATCTTAGGCAATGTTTGCTTACACCAACAAACGTGGCAGTTATGTTCATCTTAGGCAATGTTTGCTTACACCAACAAACGTGGCGGTTATGTCCATCTTAGGCAACGTTTGCTTACACCAACAAACGTGGCTGTTATGTCCATCTTATGAAAAGTTTGCTTACACTTACAACAACAAAGTTTTTATTAAGCGGCCTCTTGGGGAAAATAATGTAAATTACCTGTCGGAGAAAATGTGGCTGGGGGGGGGGGCGACAATTTCGGCATAGACTTCGTGTTTAAAGTTTTAACTAATTCACATTTTTTTGATTTAATGATAATAAAACACAGCTCATAAGACAAGAAAGTGTCCAGTATATAAGTTATTCTTGCAGCCAAACAAGGAAGTCCTATCAAAAGCACCGTGCTAATACTTTTCTATATTATGTTTATAGGCAATCCCTTTTTCAAGCTCTCTCCTACGTCATTATTTTCAAAACTGGGTTTAGTTTCAGACAATAGCTTTGTGTACATCAGGCCTGCACAACAAACGGACCGCGGGCCGCATGCGGCCCGCCTGCACCCCCCCACCCCCCATTACCGGCCCGCGAAGTAACGAAATATTCTTTATAATTATCATTTTCTTAATAGTTCCCCCCCCCCCCTGTCCTATTTTCTTTCGACCCGCACAAGATTTTCATAATGTATTACGACCTGACTTACATTTTGAGTTGTTCAGACCTGGTGTACATGAAACGATCTAAAGTAGCTTCGGTAAATGCCTATATTTTTTACAGATATAAAAACGGCTCTAATTTTGCTCGAAATTCATCTCAATTTTATATGTCCAATTCGCTATTTACCGGGTAGGATAAGTCCGACATAGCTGATTTTATCCATGAACTCAGACAAAGAAATCTGGACTAATCTCATATGTATTTACTTTTAGGTTAAAGAATAATAAAGGCTTATGTGATATCATTACATGTGTGCTGGGTAGCCGAGTGGTCTAAATTGAGCAAATCTCAAGCTGATGGTCAGGAGGTCAATCCCCGTCAAAGCCCAGTCAAGCATAAACACAACCAGCACCTCGGGTGGATGGGAATCGTTAACCTTGGATGGCAACTCATCTAAGAGAAGGCCATCCAAACCCGGAGATGGAGTACCGTTAGGCGGATAACATTGATACAATGAAACATTCCGGCAAATTTGTTCGTGAGGAACATGAGGAACATGATTTTTATTATTTTTTTTTTCAGAGTTTCATTTAAAATTGTTTCTAATAAAGAGAAATCTTTATAAAACGATTTATTGAAAATATATGCGCATATTTTAAGAATTTATTTGTCATTACAAGGAAACAAATATTACATTAATGAGACCAACGTTTAGTTTTTAGGAAAGAAATATTAAATTAATGATACGGAAATTTATTTTTTAGGAAACAATTATTAAATTAATGAGACCAAAAATTTAACAGTATGTATTTTCCTTAGTGTTCCCATTTGCGTCCATGCACTCAGACCCATCCGTAGGGCTATATTACATATATACTGAATAAATATCAGTGTTTTATATATTTTTTTATATCGACATTTATTTCATAGTACATAAGTCATGGACCCTCCGGACTTAAAGAGATAAGAATGTGTAGTAAGTCTTAGGTTGTCAACTTAATTTCAGCTCTGTAGCAATCAGCAAACCAGCCATATTTTTAAAATTATTTAGCGATTGAATGTATACAACAAACATTGCATTTTTAATATTAAAATCTAAATTTAATAAAAACGAGTTTAGAGATTAACTTAGTTCTTAGTTCTGAATTTTTTTTTCATTGTTAGCTTACTTGTTAGTTGTTTTTTAAAATGAATTCTGCAATTTAAAAAAATAAATTTTCAGAACACAGTTAAGGACCAACAATATAAAGTAGATTTAAGACTTCCGTTTTCTTTCTGTTGCTGGGAGAAAAATGTCTGACTTAGTAACAGGTCTTTAATGACTGGTTCTCGGTTACTATAGGTGGATATTTGTTTAAACCATATTTTATCAATGGACTACGATAAGTCGATTGTTTTGTCATGTGATAAGATTAAGTACGAGTAAGACTTCGGGAGGCTGTCTGCAACACACTAGTCGCTCACAAATTTTTCTTCAAACAACTTTCTTCCTTTAATCATAACTGAATTATAATTATTGTCACATTTATGAATTTTATTTAAAAAAACAAGTGTATTCAAGAATATTTTGAAAAGTCAAATTTTTAATTAACATTGGGGAAGCGCTGATGGAGACAAACATTTTGCTTTAAAATTAATGATAATGGCTGATCAGCTGTTATCTGTTGTTATGTGTTGTTATGTGTTGTTATGTGTAGCGGACAGCCTACCGAAGGCTTACTCATATCACGTGACAAAACAAGGAAGTGACTCATTGAAGTCCATTTCGGTCTCTATTATATGAACAAAATAAAATAAAACTCAGTGGTCTATTTTCTTAAATCCTGAGAAAATTAAATCTTAAATCTGCAGAAATATCGATTTTGTTAATGGCGGCAAGGGTTATTTAGTAATTTTAACCAATCGTCTAATAGCGTTTAAAAGTCAAATTATTATTTTTTTTGTCTTCAACAAATAGCCTAATAATTAAAATTTAACACCAATTTCAATTTCCGAATTCGTTCTTTAAATAAGTTTAATTGTGTACATTTATTTAGATGGCGTTGTGTTGTGGAAATAAATATTTTAACGTAAGAGACTGGACGAGTCACGTTGCAATCTTGGCGTCAAATTTAGTTTTTAGGAAAGAAATATTACATTAATGATACGGAAATTTAGTTTTTAGGAAAGAAATATTAAATTAATGATACGGAAATTTAGTTTTTTGGAAACAATTATTAAATTAATGATACGGAAATTTAGTTTTTAGGAAACAATTATTAAATTAATGATGCGGAAATTTAGCTTTTAGGAAACAATTATTAAATTAATGAGGCGGAAATTTAGTTTTTAGAAAACAATTATTAAATTAATGAGACCAAAAATTTAACAGTATGTATTTTCCTTAGTGTTCCCATTTGCGTCCATACACTCAGACCCATCCGTAGGGCTATATTACATACATACTGGACGAGTCACGTTGCAATCTTGGCGTCAAATTTAAATACTCTGATACATCAAGTTTCCGCCCCTGTCCTATCACTCATCCTCTTTTTTGGGGAATAAATTATGTATGTGGTCGGGGAAATAAAGTCTGTATGTTGAGTCTATATGTGGGCGGGGAAATAACGTATGTATGTGGAGTCTATATGTGGGTGGGAAATGAAGTCTGTATGTGGAGTCTATATGTGGGCGGGAAATGAAGTCTGTATGTGGAGTATTTGTGGGCGGAGTCTATCTGTGGGCGGGGAAATAACGTCCGCATGTGGAGCCTTTTATGTGGGTGTGAAATGAAGTCTGCATGTGGAGTCTATATGTGTGTGTGGAAATGAAGTCTGTGTGTGGAGTCTATATGTGGGTGGGGAAATAAAAAAAATGTATGTGCTCTATAACAAAACAAAAATTCCCCGCTGCTACTGTGATACTGGGACAAATAGGGGGCAAACATAAGACAAATAATATCACCAGGAGCTTCTAGAAATACATTTGCTACGTCAGTGTGAGATTCATTAAGTCTAACATAGAAAGTTGCCCACAAAGAAGTTACAGGACAAAGAAAGCCTTACAAAAAACAACACAAATAAAACCAAAATTTGTTTACAATAAATAAGATTCATAACTCTGTCAACTCCGAATACATATTTCAATTTTTATTGATAAGCTATCAAAATTATCGAGGTTAGGGGCCCCTGTGGCGTAGCTAGGGTTGGTGTCTCCCCTTCTCCGAAATAAATCCACATTTGGCCAAAGACCCCGCACCCCAACAGTAAGAAAAATGGCACCCGGGGCGGACCGCATCCTGTGCACTCCCTTCATACGTCACTGAGTTGGTGGCCTCTTATTTCACTTGTGGTAAAGTACTTGAAACATGGACAGTGCAAGGCGTGAAGATATATAACGTAAAACAAATATAGAAATCTTGGTTTTATTCCAGATATTTTAATTTATATGGCAACAGACGATTCTGATAGGTTAAATACTAAAGATATGATATGCTGCATTCTCCTCTTGTCAGTGTGTGGTGTAACTTACGGCGCTCTTTCTAACAAAATCCTTTATGCTTTGTACGGCTTTAAAATGTCTCTGACATTCCATCGAGTTATTTCTACTGCTAAGATGATCCAACAGTTTGGCTTCTCTTGTTTAGTCCTTCATTTAGTGATTGGATCAGTAGCGATAAGAAATTCACAAGAGCCAAGGCTGTTAGCGTGATCGCTTTTTGGTCCGTTGGGTTTTGTCATGAGTTGTGTCACCAGTGGTGTCATGGGTGGTGTCATGAATGGTGTCATGGGTGGTGTCATGAGTGGTGTCATGAGTTGTGTCATGAGTGGTGTCATGGATGGTGTCATGAGATGTGTCATGAGTTGTGTCATGAGTGGTGTCATGAGTGGTGTCATGAGTGGTGTCATGGATGGTGTCATGAGTTGTGTCATGAGTGGTGTCATGAGTTTTGTCATGGGTGGTGTCATGAGTGGTGTCATGAGTCGTGTCCTGAGTTGGATTACTGTGACTTAATGGTCATTGGATGACAGAGAAAGCATAATAAACAAGAGTGTGAATATAAGACGTGAGATCGATAGTTTCCAAGGCGGTTAAGAATACAGGTCACGGGAGAATTAGTGAGTTATAGCTCATGTGTTCTAGATGATCTTCTCTGTGAGCAGATAATACAACCAGGTTGATCTGCGGGACAGATGCATGGAATATAGATGTACCATATGGTTGCTTTTCTATTTTTGATGCGCCTGATTCTTAGTGCAGAGGGTGACAGTGTTATCCTAGACAAGGTTGCTAGAAATACATGTAGGGTCTCGACTAGAGAAACGGAGTATTTGGACACATTCCGTCGAGATATTTCTACTGCTAAGATAATCAAACTGTTTGACTTGTTCTCTTGTGTTTCTTCCTTCTTCTCAGCGAAATCATGCTGTTTGGATCAGTATCTATAAAAACATTGCATTTTATTAAAATTTTCTGAACTTTTCTATACCGAAATTTAAATGCGCCAAACCTACAAATATATTTATTTAAATATTATTTAAAAAAAAAAAAAATCAAACAAGTCCTTGACTTTTCATAACAATTTACCAATATATTATTAAAGCAAAGTGCTTTTGTGAACTAGCCATATTTGAGGGTATTCTCAACATATGTCAAATGATTTAGACAAAGTGAATTTATCTGTTGTTTCAACTTCTCTTCTGATGTTTCTTGGGAAGGATGCTCGTCAGAACCTGTCTGTAGCCGACTCGGAAGCTCTTGTTCAGAAGTCCGTACAGCATCCAGTTGATGGCGTTGTTCACCACGGCTAGGTGGGAGCACGTGCTGTGGACCAAAGCGGACCACTTGTTGGTAGTGTCCACTATGACGGTCACCATGTAAGGTGACATGAAAATGGCCAAGCAGACAAACACGGCGAACAGGGTTTTAATCATGCTCAACTCCTTCAGGGAAATCGGTCTTTTAGCTGCACGCGCAGACCTCGACCTGTCCACGAGAATCGCGGGGCGAGGAAAACGGAATGGTTTTTGGCCTTGCGGTCGTCTGTAAGGCGCATGCGCCGTGACGAAAGTGTCCGATTTGTAGCATCCGTCAGCGTAGTGACGCGAGGAGTGTTTACCATTCCAGCAGATGTCGCAGTTTGACATCAAGGATGGACAGCTGTAGGACTGGGGCAGATCTAGGTAACAGGGGCGCCTATTTTGGGAATGAACGACTTTATTAGCATGTTTCCAAATTGGTGTAATGCCTGGTAAAAGTTGAGAACCTGTTTGTGACGTCTCGGTAGAAAAGAGCCTGGCTGGAGATTCGTCAGGGGCGTACTGAAAAGAGGCAAGGAATTCACAGCGTACATTGTGGCAGTCTGGGTCGTGGAAACCACGGCCAGATGATACAGAGTTCAAATCCAGCCAGTTATGTCTGCGGTAGATGTTGCTGTGTGGAATGTTAAGCTTATGCGGAAGGAGCTGAATCCGCCTTCTCTTCCTGTGTTTTGTCTCCGATGACATCAAACCCCCATTTAACTTTGAGACATCCGGAGACTTGATACATTCACGTGATGGACGCTTTTCTTTGTTGCAGTTTTCATCTGAGTTTTGCACCGCGTTCAGAACCTTTTGAGCTAAATCCGCGTCGACACTTTCAAACTTGTCTGTCGTATTGTTTGAACTTTTTACAATGTTTCCTTGACCAGAAGTGTCCAGAACTTCATCAGCCGAAACGCAAAGAAGTGATAAGTCGTCACAGTCTTGAGAATCATGTGCATGGCTACCCGGAATAAGAAATTTCTCGCCAACTTCAAGCAGCATAAAATCATCGCTTACACAGCCACGAGGATGCGACGATACAGTGTTATCATTTAGAAAGAACAATGGGCCCGCTTTATCATCGTTAAACGACGTTTCTGCATCGACCTCACTGCCTGGTGGCAATGTTTGACGTTTTGTCGTTTCGTGTTGTACAATATCCCCAAGTGTCGACCGAGGCGACATCAGAGGCGTCGCACCCCCACAGAGGTTAGATGTTTGGGTCTGACTGCTTTCCCCATTATCGGACGTATCTAGGACTGATTCCCTACGAACTTTTTGTTCTCTTCTCAAGCTACCTTGAGTACAACCTCTTCGTTCTGTTTCCAGCATTTCTGTCTCCTGGGGTTTAGCAAAATCACCACCAAGCTGATCGCCTGCACGAGACTCTTCCATACCTGGGTGCCCTTGTTTGACATTGCCAGATTTATCCCACTTTTCAAGTTTGATTTTAGCTTGTTTGACATACCTGTGAATAAAAAAAAATACTTTAAAAAAAAACAGTAAACATTAATTAAATAAATGTCCCCCAAAACTTCCGAGTTGTTACAGTCAAATGACTAAAAAAAGCGTGGGGTGCCCATGAGCTCAATGCTATTTGCTTCAGCTTAATTGGAGATCAGGAACTGGGTCAAAATTAAGATGCAAAATTTGACCACATACAAACTAACAAACGGACAGAGAAGCCTAAGAAGTAGTCAAATGACATCACTGAATTTCATGGGCGCCCTTTGCTTTTTTAGTCCCATGACTGTAACAGGACTGAAACATGACTGTCACATGACTGTAACAGGACTGTAACAGGACTGTAACATGACTGTCACATGAATGTAACATGACTGTCACATGACTGTAACAGGACTGTAACAGACTGTTACATGATTGTCACATGACTGTAACATGACTGTAACAAGGCTATAACATGGCTGTAACATGAATGTAACATGACTGTAACCTGACTATAACAACTCTGAAGGTTAGAGGGACAGTTATTTTATACTTTTAATTATATTTTTGGAAAGCGTGTTTAAAAAAATGTGTTATTTTATGTTTGTTTATTTTGTACTTTTGAGTCAAAGTGTACAAAGTTTCAGCTCAACTGAAGATCTGGAATTGGGTAAAAATTGAAAATTAAGATTTTACCCGCAGAAGTCACTCAAGGGTCATTGAAAGGTCATTAACCGTATGATTATGAAAGGTTGTATCGTCACAGGCATCGAGCAATCACGCAAAACTTCAATCTGACTAAGGTAACAGGTCGAACATTGAGCTACACGCTTTGATCCAGACAAACATTGAGCTACACGCTTTGATCCAGACAAACATACAAACAGACAAAATCGCAAGCTAAATACAAGCGTGTACAAAATAATACTGATTATTGACGTCCATCTTGGATGGTTAGTAATTAAATGGACGCTGAACAAAATATTTTTGTACACACATTTTATTTCACAAAGTTCGCTCTCTGTCGACACACGTTGGAATATTTCAAAGATCAGCTGACACAAGTTGACTAATAGAAACAAAGAACAGAACAAAACAAATGACCAGTCTAGCGCGGGTCATTATTTTGACCAGCCGCCATCTCCATTAATGTGTAGTGAGAGAAATGAAGTGGCTGAACTGAAGACCTTATGCTTAGTCCCTAGATAGCAACTTAATGTATGCTATCGAAATGAGGAGTCAAAATACTCCCGAGGACGCTATCGTTGCATGAGCTACAGATGCAAAGGTTCTATACTAATACCAAAAGGAAATTAGTAAAACACAGTAAGGTTAAACCTGATCAAAGGAACGCAACAAAACAACGAACGTGTCGGCAGGAAGCCTTCATCAGCGAACAAACAGAAACACGAATAAAATTAAAAAATGTATCAAAAAATATATAATATAGCACTTAGCTCAGAAATAGTATCCAAGAGGGCAGCAAAAGATAAGTCCACTTATCTTTTGCTGCCCTCTTGGATACTATTTCTGAGCTAAGTGCTATATTATATATTTTTTGATACATTTTTTAATTTTATTCGTGTTTGTTCGCTGATGAAGGCTTCCTGCCGACACGTTCGTTGTTTTGTTGCGTTCCTTTGATCAGGTTTAACCTTACTGTGTTTTACTAATTTCCTTTTGTGCTAACCTGATTGCAGTCTCCCCCATTATTACCTATACTAATACCAACTGCCGCAGTCAGTAAAATATTGTATTACTAGACATAGCCCGCCAAATATTGACGACAGCAATGCGTGAACTTCCCATCTACTTAAGTTACTTGACAAATCATGAACTCAAGTAACGCACATTTAAGAATCCCAATTTTCGCTACACCCCGTCCCCCCATGATACGTCACTGCACACTTTTTATTTTTACGCCCATGAACTACATTAAAATTCTGATGTCCCAAACACTTTTAAACAGAATATTTTAAAACCATACTTAAATTGATATGATTAAATTTTCAGGAAGAAAATATTAAGCACCAAACGCAGTTTCGTTATTTAAAAAAAATCATTTAGCGTAGTTATCGAGAATTATATTTTGCGCGCTATTGAACTCATCATTGAAACATACTTTCTTTCAAACGTATAGAATTACGTGTAATATAAACTCAATTCCTAATTCGCTTATTAGGAAGCAGCCACGATTTTTAGGAAGCAGCAGTGCTACTTACCGGAATATAGCAAAGTAGAAGTAGCCAGTAAAATGTTATATTTACCGGGATATAGCGAAGTTGAAGTAGCCAGTAAGATGTTATAGTTACCGGAATATAGCAAAGTAGAAGTAGCCAGTAAAATGTTATATTTACCGGGATATAGCGAAGTTGAAGTAGCCAGTAAGATGTTATAGTGACCGGGATATAGCGAAGTTGAAGTAGCCAGTAAGATGTTATAGTTACCGGGATATAGCGAAGTTGGAGTAGCCAGTAAGATGTTATAGTGACCGGGATATAGCGAAGTTGGAGTAGCCAGTAAGATGTTATAGTTACCGGAATATAGCGAAAATGAAGTAGCCAGTAAGATATTTTAGTTACCGGAATATAGCAAAGTAGAAGTAGCCAGTAAAATGTTATATTTACCGGGATATAGCGAAGTTGAAGTAGCCAGTAAGATGTTATAGTTACCGGGATATAGCGAAGTTGGAGTAGCCAGTAAGATGTTATAGTGACCAGGATATAGCGAAGTTGGAGTAGCCAGTAAGATGTTATATTTACCGGAATATAGCGAAAATGAAGTAGCCAGTAAGATGTTATAGTTACCGGGATATAGCGAAGTTGGAGTAGCCAGTAAGATGTTATAGTTACCGGAATATAGCGAAGTTGAAGTAGCAGACGGCACTGGCAGGCAGGGCGATGGTCCCCACGGAGATTAGAGCCGTGTAGCTAATGCTTGCCGTCCTCTCATAGCCACAGTAGTGGGTCTTCAGGTCATACTGGTAGCTCCCCCATCCCAATAGGGGCGCCGCACCCACCGCTATGGAAAGCACCCAGACCATGGCGCACAAAAAGAGGGTGAGTCGCCGTGTGACATACCTTTGGACAGAAGACAATGTTGCCTCATTGAACGTGATGGATGATTAATATGATATTTTGTTTGACGTGATGGTTGTTTGACGTGATGCTTGTTTGACGTGATGCTCGTTTGACGCGATGGTTGTTTCACGTTTTGGTTGTTTGACGTTAAGCTTGTTTGACGTGATGGATGTTTCACGTTTTGGTTGTTTGACGTGATGGATGTTTCACGTTTTGGTTGTTTGACGTGATGCTTGTTTGACGTGATGCTTGTTTGACGTGATGGATGTTTCACGTTTTGGTTGTTTGACGTGATGGATGTTTCACGTTTTGGTTGTTTGACGTGATGGTTGTTTGACGTGATGGATGTTTCACGTTTTGGTTGTTTGACGTGATGGATGTTTCACGTTTTGGTTGTTTGACGTGATGGATGTTTCACGTTTTGGTTGTTTGACGTGATGGTTGTTTGACGTGATGGATGTTTCACGTTTTGGTGGTTTGACGTGATGGTTGTTTGACGTGATGGTTGTTTGACGTGATGGTTGTTTCACGTTTTCGTTGTTTGACGTGATGGTTGTTTGACGTGATGGTTGTTTGACGTGATGGTTGTTTGAAGTGATGTTTGTTTGACGTGATGGTTTTTTGACGTGATGGTTGTTTGAAGTGATGGTTATTTGACGTGTTGGTTTTTGACGTGATGGTTGTTTGAAGTGATGGTTATTTGACGTGATGGATGTTTCACGTTTTGGTAGTTTGACGTGATGATTGTTTGACGTGATGGTTGTTTGAAGTGATGTTTGTTTGACGTGATTGTTGTTTCACGTTTTGCTTGTTTGACGTGATTGTTGTTTGAAGTGATGGTTGTTTCACGTTTCGGTTGTTTGACGTGATAGTTGATTGACGTGATGGTTGTTTGACGTGATGAAGTTGTAAGTGAATGATTTGGAATAGTGCCAATTCGTGGGAAAACAAAAACAAATCAATTGTACAAAGACCTGACAATGTCATAGCTGTTGACAAATAAGCAGAGATTTAGACAAACAATCATAAAGAAAACGAAAATTAAGCAGGGATACACATACACGTAAGCAGGGGATATGGAGGATTAGATGACAATGTCCGAGCTATTGGTCTAAAAATGGTTTATACAGACATATAATTCATCAAAATATTAATGCCCTTAAAGATCCTTATAGGTCATAAGACCTACCAGTGGACACAATCAAAGCCACGTCCACGGGTTTACACACGGAATAGCAATTGTGTCAGTACATGATGAAAGGCTTATGAGTAAGAGAGGCGGCTAAGAACGGTCGCTTTGCACAAATATAGTTTATCTGGTGGAATAAATACATATTCTGAAAACCAATATTTAAATGGACAGTAAAAGATGTGATTTTAAATGTATAGTAAAAGATGTGATCCAGTCCATCTACCAATATTGATAAGGACAGTAAAAGATGTGCATGTAATGCATCTATTTGTAGCTCCAGTACGACCTTGCTTCATTTGAGTAGTATTAGTATTTTATTTTGTCGTTTACACTGGATGTGATTGACAGTTCTAAAGATTTGATGTTCCTAAATCGCCAGTCATATTACTGAATAATTAGTTGGTTCATTAAACTGGGGAAATATTGTTAATTTTATTTGGATAAATGGAAATATATTCTTTCTCCGACCTAATTAATAAATTGATTTATAAAGTAACGATGCCCTGTCAGAACTGGCTGGACAGCAAAGATGCTACATATTTGTTAACATAACTAAAGTATGTTAGGAGAGTGCGTTGTTAACTTAACTTAACTATGATAGAAGAGTGGGTTGTCAACTAAACTATGATAGAAGAGTGGGTTGTTAACTAAACTATGATAGATGAGTGCGTTGTTAACTAAACTATTATAGAAGAGTGTGTTGTTAACTTTTTGTTAAAATCAGGGGGGAGTCAAGTAATTGCATACATTTCCAAATATTATGAAAAAACTTTCATAAAATTGTTTGTACTCAATGCATACGATATTTTTTGAATTTATATTATTTCGTTAATAAAGTTGTTCATTTTTACATTTAAAATTAGTGAACCCCGGGCTATTGCCAGCGCCGGCTCAAGGTACCGGGAACTCTGGCAGTTTCTCGTGGCGCCATGTGCTTAGGGCGCTATAAACTATATTCCCAAATAGGAAAAAGCATAACATGTGGGCGCCATGCAAGAAAGATAAAAAATCCAATAAAAATATTATATAAATTCTATAACCCCAAAAAAAAGTCATCGCTAGATTAATTAATCACACCGTCTCAACACAAGTTAAGAAAACCAAATTTTTTTTTCAAAAAACAACCTAGGTAATAAACTCATTACTTAATCCTTATTTCTTTTCCGTGCAAACAATTTTATGATTATCCATAAAAGGGACGCCAAAGTTAAGCTTGCTCGTGACACCAGCAGCCGTAGGGTCGGTCCTGGCCATTGCAACGACACGCCACTGAACACTGATCAAGATTCAAGACCCTGAAACAAGCGCCGCCTCCCCCCCCCCCCCTTTTTTTTTCGTGTTATTATACACTGACTTGTATTTCCCTAGACACCGGGCGTTGTATCCACCACTTTGAACATACTGACCAACTTTTAGTGTCAACGGGGACAAA
This sequence comes from Omphiscola glabra, assembly GCA_964017045.1. Taxonomy (NCBI): domain Eukaryota; kingdom Metazoa; phylum Mollusca; class Gastropoda; family Lymnaeidae; genus Omphiscola; species Omphiscola glabra. The sequence continues at coordinate 38,389,114 of OZ024799.1, forward strand.
AAGTAACAAAATCAATTTTCTACAATGTTTTAGAGAGCAATTTTCCAAGCCTCTTGAAGTAAACACTACCACCACCGTTGTCGCATTTAGCCTTGAAAGAGTCATTAAGAAGTTATTTTGATGATGAAAATTCCCAAGATTCAAGATAAAAGCCAAACTCATCTAAGGAGAACCGTAATGGCACAAAAAGGTAATAAACGTATAAGCGTAGTGGCACAAAAAGGTAATATAGGTAGAAGCGTAATGGCACAAAATGGTAATATACGTAGAAGCGTAGTGGCACACATAATGAGACTAAATTGAAATTCGAGTTCTTCTTGAACATCTAAGAGATTATTCCACCAAGTTCAGTGAGACATGAATGGATCGATAAACTCAATACACAATGACGCAGCGTGGAAAAGGCAACAAAAATGTTTGAGGAAATAACGTTTAAAGCAAAAAATGTACAAAAAAATGCAATAAAATACAAGCCTTTCCACTAACGCCCACAATTTAAGATGGCCGCCCGGGGCTTTATCAAAACATAATTGAACAAATAATAACACGCACAATCTTTAAAAAGCTGACCGAAAGCTATTTTTTACTTTTCAAAAGACTGCCCACAATTGTTATTTGATCCGTTTATGCGGAGAGAAGATCCTAGTTGTTTTTTTTTAAAGAAATCGGACACTCGTTTATTATCCGCGTAATTCCCCCACCCCCCTCCCCGCCCTCTCATCTGTAGTACAGAACGGTCTCGTGAACTGTAGAGCTATCCTTTGGAAGGAAAGAAATTTAAGAGACAAAACAGTATGTATGTTAATTGTCTTTTTAATTGTCATTTTCTTCCCAACCCTTACAAATGTTTCCGGTTTCATTGTAACCCATTTCATTGTAACCCATTTCATTGTAACCCATTTCATTGTAACCCACTTCACTGTGGCCCATTTCACTATAGCCCCATTTTATTGTACCCAAGTCCACTGTAGCCCATTCCATTACAGCCAGTTTCACTGCCGATTTGATTGTAGCCCATTTCATTGTAGTTGTATCCCATTTCATTGTAACCTTTTTCACGGTAGCCCAATTTATTATAACCAATTTCATTGTAGCTAATTTCACTTTTTTTTGTAGCCCATTTCAGTACAAACGATTTCACTGTAGCCCATTAACTGTAACCCATTTCATTGTAACCCATTTCATTGTAACCCATTTCATTGTAACCCATTTCATTGTAATCCATTTCATTGTGACCCATTTCATTGTGACCCATTTCATTGTAATCCATTTCATTGTGACCCATTTCATTGTAACCCATTTCATTGTGACCCATTTCATTGTGACCCATTTCATTGTAATCCATTTCATTGTGACCCATTTCATTGTAATCCATTTCGTTGTGACCCATTTCATTGTAACCCATTTCATTGTGACCCATTTCATTGTAACCCATTTCATTGTGACCCATTTCATTGTAACCCATTTCATTGTAACCCATTTCATTGTGACCCATTTCAGTGTAACCCATTTCATTGTAACCCATTTCATTGTAACCCATTTCATTGTAATCCATTTCATTGTGACCCATTTCATTGTAATCCATTTCATTGTGACCCATTTCATTGTAATCCATTTCATTGTGACCCATTTCATTATAACCCATTTCATTGTGACCCATTTCATTGTAACCCATTTCATTGTAACCCATTTCATTGTGACCCATTTCATTGTAACCCATTTCATTGTAACCCATTTCATTGTAACCCATTTCATTGTAATCCATTTCATTGTGACCCATTTCATTATAACCTAAGCAAATCACATTTATCGATATAAGTCAAGACTCATACGTCACTTGTGGTGCATTGCGCTGTTCCCAACGGGAAGAAATATGGAGGGAACAACGCAAATGATAAGTGATATAGTTTTTTTATCAATTATAAGTGATAGGAGATAGAGTTTTGTATCAATTATAAGTGATAAGTGATAGAGTTTTGTATCAATTATACATGATAAGTGAAACAGTTTTGTATCAATTATAAGTGATAAGTGATAGAGTTTTGTATCAATTATAAATGATAAGACATAGAGTTTTTTATCAATTATAAATGATAAGAGAAACAGTTTTGTATCAATTTTAAATGATAAGAGAAACAGTTTTGTATCAATTATAAATGATAAGAGAAATACATTTCCAAAATACATACATTTTATTGAGGTATTTTATTCCATTAAATTTTTTTACAAGATAACCTCAGACCGCCACTGACCAAGTACTGACCTTTTGTACAAGGTGTGTTGACATACATGCATGTACCGGTTAAATGAGATGCTTGCCAGAGTCCAGAGTGACGTCACGTAGCACGTGACTACGAGGAAACCGTTAAACACACAGTGAGCACTGGCAAAAAAATAAAAGTTACATTTCAACGAATTTTAACACACATCACCTTCAAATAATGTTACATTTCTTGTTTAGCATTGTTAACTCACAACATCGTCAAAAATGTTACATTTTAATGTTTAGAATTCTTTTAGAATCCAGTTTCTGACTATGCTTAGGCCTTAGCGTGTGCGACTGAATCCAATAAAATATTTATTATTGAAATCTTCAGCTTTTCTGGTTGTATTATCTCGGTTACTCGGCGTGACAAGTCGTGTATTATCTGGGTTATTCGGCGTGACAAGTCGTGTATTATCTGGGTTACTCGGCGTGACAAGTCGTGTATTATCTGGGTTACTCGGCGTGACAAGTCGTGTATTAGCTGGGTTACTCGGCGTGACAAGTCGTGTATTAGCTGGGTTACTCGGCGTGACAAATCGTGTATTAGTTGGGTTACTTGACGTGACAAGTCGTGTATTAGCTGGGTTACTCGGCGTGACAAATCGTGTATTAGTTGGGTTACTTGGCGTGACAAGTCGTGTATTATCTGGGTTACTCGGCGTGACAAGTCGTATATTATCTGGGTTACTCGGCGTGACTAGTCGTCTATTTGTTTTCCTGTCTGAATTTTGGAACCTTCGCGACTAAGTCTAACTCCGGCATAGAAATAATTCTTGCAGCTTCTTTTAAAACGCCGAAAATTCTTTTTTCAAAGAGCAAAAAATAATTATTTACAATTGTAAAATATTTGAGCTTGTTAAATTATTTTTAAAAATCTAATAATTAAGTCATTAAAAAAAGGGAATAAACCTTTCGATATGAAATAAATCAGAGAGCCCTTAAACAGTTGTTTTAATAAAATAATATTAATTTTTAAAGAAGATTTTAGACGGATACAACACCAGTAAATCTCTGTACTTTGCTTCCACGACGCTGGACTAACAAGACGTCCGAACCCTGGCACGCCTCTCTGTATTGACATTTCTTCGACGTACACGCGTTGGTATTGAAAGTCAATTGAGATTACATCCAAATTAATGGACGCACAGCTCTCTGTCTGTAGTGTTTCTGGTTAGTCTGTTGGTGAAGAGGTTTTTGTCGGGCCATTTTTGGTTCATTTGTGTAATGCTTGTTGCTTGACACTTTGTTTTTCTTGTTTATAAACAGTGGGCAATTATTTTGGAGCTATAAACAGTCTATTATAATTGAACAACATTGTCTTTCAATGTGATTTCTTAAGTGTGGCTTTTTAAACAGATTCAACTTTTAAAAAAATACGAGGGTTGGATGTTTAAATTATTTTGCCATCTATTGTCTTCCGAAATATAAGAGGAAATGAAACTGACAGGCAGATGCAGACAGCTTCAAAGACAAGCAGATGCAGACAGGGTCACGGACGGGCGGATGCAGACAGGGTCACAGAAAATCAGATGCAGACAGGGTAACAGACAGGCAGAGGCAGACAGCTTCAAAGACAAGCAGATGCAGAAGGGTCACAGAAAATCAGATGCAGACAGGGTCACAGACAGGCGGATGCAGACAGGGTCACATACAAGCAGATGCAGGCATGACCACAGACAGGTAGATGCAGACAGAGGCACGGACAGGTAGATGCAGACAGAGGCACATACAGGCTGATGCAGACAAATGCACAGTGACAGACACAGACAAGCAGACACAGACAGAGAAACAGTTGTTTAAACAGCGGGAAAACAATGAGAATACAATGTTTTTAAATGTAGGAATACAGATTGTTTTCTTTAATTCACTACGTGTGTAAGTAACACAAATTTAATGTAACGTCCTCAAAGGATGCCTTACATTAGATTTTAATCTGCACTTTCATCTAAAAACCCTTTGTAAAGGAAAAAAAAAAGAGAAAAACATGTTGATGCACTGTAAAATATTTTGGTTGAGTAACAATTAATTTTTTTTTTACTGACGCAAGTTTTGACATTTAGCGTGCGATTACCGTCCAGATGGAACAGGAAGTAGATAGAGCGTTCAATAACTAGTATTATTTTCAGGCCTATTTATCTGCCCCTTGTGGTTTTGACATTTGATCCTTACTTCATCTAAGATCAACACCTTCATAAGAAATGGTGGCTAAAATGAAAAGGTTACGAATATGAGGCTTAGAAAGGAAGGAAAAAATAGTTTAACTGTATAGCCCTTCAATAAATAGAGTAGGCACCTCAAAACACATTGGAGAAAATCCCTTGTAAGAAAGAGCGAACTGGCAAATAACTGCGAGGAGTATCACCACACTAACTGATAGGAATATCAACACCCTAAATTAGCGGAGTATCAACGCCCCTACTCAGAGGAATATCAGCACCCTTACTGAGAGGAAAGTGAACTCCCTAACATTAGAAATAACTTGTCACTACAGAGGGAGATAAAGCTGCTTGACTTTTGAACAAACTAACTTCCCTTTTATATTCAGCATTGTCATTGATACACAGGTACTTGCTGGAAACTGAAAGATTGAAGTACACCCAGTGGCGTAGCCAGGGTTATTCCCGCTAGGCACAGGTCATGAACTTTTCCGTCCCAACCACGAAAAAACTCTGCAGTTAGCCGAAAATGGCGTCCCTTTATTAAAAGAAAGAAAAAAACATTTGACACCATGTGCGGACTGCCCCTTCATACACCAATGAGCTCAACCAAAGGATGGATACATTCGCAAACAATGATAGCAAAGGTCGAAGAGGTATAGCCTGCATCCCATGACCAGGTTGTTGTATTCCCCAACACGAGACGAGTGTCGCGCCGCATGACTTATCGCGTGTTCAGGTGACTAAATGGAATCTTGCGAAATCGGATCGTTACTGTTTCCAACAGAGGATGGCATAAAAAAATACCAAAAAACTAATTTTCATATTACAAAAAGTCCTTTCATAAACGGGACATAGCTTTTCATAAGTGTCGCTCGGGATGCCGAATGAAAGTGTCTGATCGTGGAAACACTGTCTAAGGTTAATGGACGAGACTGTCATCTCCCGGATGACCGGAATCGGAGTCGTTAAAAAGCTTTTATCGGGAGTGAGAGCTGTAAACATTTGGTATCGCAAAAAGCAAAAAACCTGGTCAGGACGTAGCACGGACAGCAGAGGCGGCTTCAGAAGAAAGTTGAGGGGTAACTTAAACAACCCTTAAAAACAAAGTTTTTCGTATAAATCCGTTATAAAAAGTAATACCGAACAATGGGGGTGGGTCTGAACATTTTAAAAAAATGCATTTAAGTAGCGCACTTTATAAAATATAAAATTCCCATTTATGCTCCCGCCGCAAACGCACATTTATATATGCCCCTGAACTATATTAATATTCTAATGACCCACCAGCTTTTACACCGCAGATTTATTGAGCCAACGTTTTCAGAAAAACAAAATAAAATATTTCGCAAAAAAACGCACGATGGAAATACAAAAAATGTAGCCTATTTAGCGCAGTTATTGAGAATATAATTTTTTTGAAAAAAAACAACAAAAACAGTCGCATCATATTGCCTTCATCTTCACATTGAAAAACAAGAAAAACTGATTTTTTTTTGATAGTTCCAGGACTGAAATTTTACTAGAATATTTTGTAATCGCCAACGAGTTTATGTGCCAGCTCGATAGGTTTACGGGAAGTGGGTCAATTAGCCGTCTGAAGATTTTTGTCTGCCAGCCACGAACAAAAGCGAAGTTGATATAAAGGATCTAAATTATTCAATATATATATATTAATGATATATTATAATAAAAACGTTTGTTTTCTTAATTCCCTGAAACAGAAAACAATTTAGTTCATAAAGACATGTGACATACATACCACGACTGATTGAAGACATGCTAACAGATGTGACGAATGGACATTTGGAGTACTTACTTGTTGACCACCGGCTGGTAGCCCAGGATCAGGTCATACATAACAAAGGGCGAGGAGTAGGCCTCAATGATGAGGTCAGCTATGGCCAGGTTAGCCACATACACGTAATGGATGGAGTGCAGGGATGGACACCTGACCAGCGTCACCAACACAAGTACGTTTCCGAACGTTCCGCTGGAAATATCCATGATAAAGACACAATATGAGTTATTAGAAACACTGAGAAGAACAACATACCGTGCTGGAGCGGGGATATAAATTTTACAAGTTGTAGGATAACCATGATACAAGTAGTATAATATACATGGTACAAGTAATAGGATATAGATTTTGCAAGTATTAGGATATCCCTGATACAAATAGTAGGATATCCCTGATACAAACAGTAGGATATCCTTAATGCAAATAGTAGGATGTCACAAATGACTTAGGCAAGGGTACAGAACAGAGCTCCATTGTAATTAAGGCAATTTATAGGATGGACGTTGGTTAGTTGCTGTTAGTTTTTGGAAGGCATTGTTAAGGGGTCGAGGTTAAGGTTAATAGATTGTCGCATATTTGAGATACAGGAGATAGTTTCTTTCCATGACTTCGCATGATAATTTTGGTGTTAACGACGGAAGTCCCTAATTGAATGGAACTGAGGGGGATATGGAGGGGTTAGTAACTAGCATTCGTGGACCACCTAAGGAGTTAGGGAATTGTATATAAGATATTACTCTTCATGAAATAGGAGGGAGCTAGAGATTCGTGGACGGTGATTAGGAAGTTGTAGACGCAGCGTGACTAGACTTAGTTGAGGATAGAACCAGTGATAGACCGTTAGTCAAGTGTTAGAGTTAGGGAAGAAACTTTAATAAATGTGTTATGTTCATCAATACATCATTTATCTAACACTGTTGCTGAGGAGTTGTTTGATCATTCGTTAATGTTCTGTGTTTTCTTTATTGTACTGCGCAACTTCTGGACTAGTGAACCATCACAGAGAGGAACGGCTCCGTACCATTCGCGCATAAGCAACCGTTTCGTCCCAGCTTTCCGTCCCGACTGAAAAACTTCCTGGGCGGTGGGGGTGGTAACGCAGCTCCCACCCTCCGGAGTGGAAGCAAACCCGCCCGAACCCTAGGGAGAATGGACTGCGAACACTTTAAACGCAGAGTTCTCGGTCGACCGGACGTCCCCCATGGTGTTCTCTGGCGCTGGATGAGTCTACTGATCTCTTGAGTACGTTACAACTTCTAATATTTATTTGTGGTGTCAATATAGAATTTTAGATTACGGAATAGTTGTAATCCGTTTGCAGCATGCATGGAACAACTGGAAAAATACATGTACTGATGAACATTTGAAAACAATTCTCTTTATGCAGCAATTCTAAACCAAACATTGATTATATTTTGAAAGACAAACGTCACTTTCACAAATCTCACTAACCTTTTTTCTTGCTTAGTCTGTGAGATTCGGATATGTGCGCACTAGCTCTGATGTAAGTATCTTTTTGCTAATGTCCCCTTCTTTGATAAAAATTTTTTAGTAAATAAATATTTTGAATGTCTTAGTTTTGTGTGCATTGCACGCCACCCGCCCATGATTAACATGTAATACTAAACTTAGTTTGTCGTCTTTCTCTCAGAGCTTTCGTTCTGGCTTGCAAGTATTGTACAGCATGATTATGTGGCTTGCAAGTATTGTACATCATGATTATGTGGCTTGCAAGTATTGTACATCATGATTATGTGGCTTGCAAGTATTGTACAGCATGATTATGTGGCTTGCAAGTATTGTACAGCATGATTATGTGACTTGCAAGTATTGTACAGCATGATTATGTCGCTTGCAAGTATTGTACAGCATGATTATGTGGCTTGCAAGTATTGTACAGCATGATTATGTGGCTTGCAAGTATTGTACAGCATGATTATGTGGCTTGCAAGTATTGTACAGCATGATTATGTGTCTTGTAAGTATTGTACAGCATGATTATCCGGCCCGCTGTTAAAAAGTTTGATGATCCCTGATGTCATGCATCAACACAAACATAATCTGAGACACCACTCTTTGATGGTTTAGTATCATCAGTAGCATAGTCTGAGACACCACCCTTTGATTGTTTAGTATCATCACAAACAGTCTGAGACACCACCCTTTGATGGTTTAGTATCATCACTAGCATAATCTGAGACACCACCCTTCGATGGTTTAGTATCATAACTATCATAGTCTGAGACACCACCCTTTGATGGTTTAGTATCATCACAAACAGTCTGAGACACCACCCTTTGATGGTTTAGTATCATCACTAGCATAGTCTGAGACACCACCCTTTGATGGTTTAGTATCATCACAAACAGTCTGAGACACCACCCTTTGATGGTTTAGTATCATCACAAACAGTCTGAGACACCACTCTTTGATGGTTTAGTATCATCACACACATAGTCTGAGACACCACTCTTTGATGGTTTAGTATCATCACACACATAGTCTGAGACACCAATCTTTGATGGCTTAGTATCATCACACACATAGTTTGAGGGACCACCCTTTGATGGTTTAGTATCATCACACACATAGTCTGAGACACCACTCTTTGATGGTTTAGTATCATCACACACATAGTCTGAGACACCACTCTTTGATTGTTTAGTATCATCAAAAACATAGTCTGAGAAATCCACCCTTTGATGGTTTAGTATCATCACAAACAGTCTGAGACACCACCCTTTGATGGCTTAGTATCATCACAAGCATATTCTGAACTCTCTGATGTCAAGTATCGCCACAGACATAGTGAGAGCCCCCTGTTTCCATGTACCATCACTGACATAATCTAGCCGCCTGCTGCCTTGCATGATCACTCAGTCAGTCTGAGCCCTCCGTTGTCATGTATAATCACAAGCATATTTATAATACATATTTTATGTTTAATTAGATACATATTGAGAGCACCGGTGCCATATTATTACAGGCATATTGAAAGCACCGGTGTTATTTTACCACAGGCATATTGAAAGCACCGGTGCGATATTATCACAGGCATATTGAGAGCACCGGAGCCATATTACCACAGGCATATTGAAAGCACCGGTGCCATAGTATCACAGGCATATTGAGAGCACCGGTGCCATATTATCACAGGCACATTGAGAGCACCGGTGCCATATTACCACAGGCATATTGAGAGCACCGGTGCCATTTTACCACAGGCATATTGAGAGCAGCGGTGCCATATTATCACAGGCATATTGAAAGCCCTGATGTCCTGTATAATCACATCTCCCACTGCGGCGCACGGGTGTCCTGTTTCTCTGGCCCATAATCACCATGGTGACACGTTTCGAAGCTGCTTGAACACAAATTAGAAGAGATCTCTGATTGGGAGACTCCCGGTGCTAATTATTATGTATGTCTCTAAACGTTATATATAATCTTAGGGCGTTGGGGCCGGTAATACCAGGGAGGATATCATATTTCGGTTGTCGGAAACCTTTCTTTGGAATTGTTTTTAATGAGAATTTGATAGCATTGAGTCCAAAACTTTCTGGAACGAAAGAGAATTACATCTGTCAGAGCGTCGGTTTAAATTGCACAGAATTTATTGAAATTCTATCTTGTGATGGGACATTCCAAGTTGGAGCTCTTTACTCGGCACATGATGAGTCGTACGCTATCCAGCCCGGCACCACATGATGAGTCGTACGCTTTCCAACCCGGCACCACATGATGGGTCGTACGCTTTCCGACTGGGCACCACATGATGAGTCGTACGATTTCCGACTCGGCACCACATGATGAGTCGTACGCTTTCCAACCCGGCACCACATGATGGGTCGTACGCTTTCCGACTCGGCACCACATGATGAGTCGTACGCTTTTCAACCCGGCACCACATGATGGGTGGTACGCTTTCCATCCTGGCACCACATGATTGTTCTGTGTCCTCGAAGCATCACCACCCCAGTTGACTTTGTCAGAGTTAATGAGAGTTGACAAGTCATGTGAAATGAGTTGGTCAGAGTTAATAAGAGTTGACAAGTCATGTGAAATGACTTGGTCAGAGTTAATAAGAGTTGAAAAGTCATGTGAAATGAGTTGGTCAGAGTTAACAAGAGTTTAAAAGTCATGGGGACTAAGGCTGGAGTGGGATCTATTGTGGGATCTGTCATAATCGAGAGTTCACGTTGGGTTTTGTGGAATCTAGGCATGAACTTCGGTTGAATTGGACCTAGTGCTGAAAGAGTTCATTTTGGGTTCTACGGATGAAGTGTGATCTAGTCGGATCTAGGGATGAAGTGGTGCCCGTGCAATATACGCGGGTAAAGTGCTATCCACTGTAATCCAGGATGAAGAGGGATTTGTTGACATCTAATCGAGTACCACCTATAATTTTTACAGATGCTCAAAATATAATATTCATTGGAAACGTTTGCTAGTGGTTCAACAATGACTTCTGTAATCACCCACTTTTTAGTACATCTGTTCTGAACAGCCATTTGAAAACAAACAACAAGAAAACACAAAAATTACCTAGTCTCTAAAAGAAAGAATTGTGAGCATAAAATCTGTCATATTGAAAACATCACGACTAATTTCTGTCATATTTATAACATCACGGCTAATTTCTGTCATATTTATAACATCACGGCTAATTTCTGTCATATTTATAACATCATGGCTAATTTCTGTCATATTTATAACATCATGGCTGATTTCTGTCATATTTATAACATCATGGCTGATTTCTGTCATATTTATAACATCACGGCTAATTTCTGTCATATTTATAACATCACGGCTAATTTCTGTCATATTTATAACACCACGGCTAATTTCTGTCATTTTTATAACATCATGGCTAATTTCTGTCATATTTATAACATCACGGCTAATTTCAGTCATATTTATAACAACATGGCTAATTTCTGTCATATTTATAACATCACGGCTAATTTCAGTCATATTTTAAACATCATGGCTAATTTCTGTCATATTTATAACAACATGGCTAATTTCTGTCATATTTTAAACACCATAGCCAATATACTATCACGGTTTATATCTGACACATATAAAACATCACTGCTTATTTCTGTCACAAATATAACATTATGGCTTATATCTGTCACATATATACTATGACGGTTTATATCTGTCACATAACATCACGGCTTAAATCTGTCACATAACATCACGGCTTATATCTGTCACATTACATCACGGCTTATATCTGTCACACAACATCACGGCTTATATCTGTCACACCACATCATGGCTTATATCTGTCACATAACATCACGCCTTATATCTGTCACATAACATCATGGCTTATATCTGTCACACAACATCACGGATTTTATCTGTCACACAACATCACAGCTTATATCTGTCAACACAACATCACGGCTTATATCTTTCACATAACATCACGCCTTATATCTGTCACATGACATCACGGATTATACAAGAGATGTGATTAAACTTAACAAGGAAAGTACCAGGGAATTCCAAGCAGTGCTTAAATCAGTGCCGACAGAGGTCAAGGTCTTACTTAAACCTCGCCAATAAATACACGCTTAAAGCATGCATTTTTAAAATGGAAAAAAAAAAACAACAACACACAAAAAAAACACAATAAAACGACATCTTTTGAACAAAAGTAACAGCATAAATATGTTGTGTCAAGAAACGATTTGCTTAAAGCTATCAGATACCCGCCTCCAACTCCCTGACACACAAATCTTCTCACCATTGCCCATCTTCATACCTGATCATGAGGAAAACTCCAAGAACGATAAAGCTGTGTCTGGCAATATCAGGTATCTCCTCCCCCACGAAGCGTGGCAGACTGTTCAAAAGTAGGTAATCTGTTGTAACGTTGGCGCCGTGACGCCTCAGGTCATCCTCTGAAATGTTAGCGTAGCGATGTGTACTATCGTCCGTCATATTAGTTCATTCAGGTTGTTGACGTAACACAAAACTTAAACGGGGCTTCTTCCCAGCCAATCGCGATGTTGAATGTAACAGTTTGAGAATTGAACTTTTTTTTTCTTCTTTCTTTAAATTTTTTGTTTTTGTTTTTCCTCACAATCTATTTTTATAGTTCTCAGGTTCCATAATTATGTCATGAGAATCAATAGATATAATCCTTCATGAACTTAAACGTGTTTTCCCCTCGCCGACGTCTTTCGTGTAAGTGTCACATTCTGACAGCGTCAGATTATCTGTCTCCGTATATATATTTAAAGCTGTAGTGTCTCCGGTAACACATTGCCGTAGACATTGTTGGCCACACAAACAGCAAAGATTTCATTAACTTTAGATGGATTCAATCTGAAAAAAAAAAAAAAAAAAAGAGGATTTTGATAGTGTGAGAGATAACGAAACAATGTAACACGACACCAGAGTTTTTGAAACAAAGAAACGTAATCACAAGTATTCCTTGGCCAGTTATGTCACGAGGTTGAAACACTCATTAATTCTGAAAAGCCGCGCAGGATATTTTCTTAACAACGTAACAATAGTAACATATAAATATATCACTATTTCCAGTCGAAAAGATGGGCTTTTTAAAAAAAAATCCATGCTGATGAGTGTGGTATAATTGATGCGCACTGCAGTGCCGTCTTAAGGTATGGGCCCAGTGGGCACTCGCCCAGGGCCCCGAGTTTGTAGGGGGCCCCGCGTTTCTAGGAGACTCACTCTCATAGAGGCATAATGCTTTAGATGTTGTTAATGAATATTGAAAGATTTTGACAATTAAATAGGATTTAAAATTCCCGAATTCCCAATTTTAACCCACGATATATATTAGCACATTGCAAAAATAATATCATAAGTGCGAATCAAAGTTGGACAATTTAAAAACTTTTAAAGGGGAATAACTCTCGTCAACAACAAGTTTTACTTTTCCCAGATATGAATCGAAAAAAAAATATTTTAAAAATTAGCTTCGCAGTACAATGGGACAAAAACATTTGAACTGGCTTTCACTTATGCGCATGCAGAGGCGTAGCGTAGGGGGGCAGGGGGTACAGATGTACCCGGGCGCCAGCTAGTTAGGGGCGCCAAAATGTGTTTTGGTATTATTTTATTGGATGAGAATAATGGGTTTGAGAGTTGAAAAAAGGAAAAGAGGGCGCTTTAAAATGAATATTGTCCCCGGGCGCCAAACACTCTAGCTACGCCTCTTTGCGCATGGACAATGACATCTTTAAGACAATTGACTTCAAACCAATGATAAAACAATTATCTGCCTAAAAACATTACGCAAACAATTATGTTAATTGATATTAAATTATTTATTGTAACTATCCGTCAGTAATGATAATTTATCATGCTCTGTGATTATTTATAGTTTATTTCTTATAATGTTTTAAAACTATTATTGATTTTGAATGATTTTGTTGTTTGTATCAATAAATTGAATTAATCGAAGTTTAACTTCTTTGAATGTTTATTTTTATTTTACATTTTTATTTCTCTTGGTGAGTTGGTGGGGAGCAGAACTTAAAAACATAGTAATTTTTTAAAATTTCTAAATGCCTTCGAGGGCCACGTAATATCAGTTGCCGGGCCGCATGCGGCCCGCGGGCCGTAGTTTGCCCACCCCTGGCCTGGAGTCTAGACTGCTTTTTTTGGCATACATGTATATCAGTCAGCAATTTCCAAAGGTCCTTGTAAAAACCTTGTATCGAATGTTTAAGTATTATTGTCTCTTATAGCGAGGTGCGCTATATATGTTTTTGATGAAATGTAAAGTCTGTTGATACTCACCCATTAGGTATTTTTATGGTTGAACACGGGATTGAAAGTGTTTTGATGGATCTAGATTAGCCATGGGCTGTAGAGAAGCAACACTAGATTAGCCTTGGACTATAGAGAAACCGCACTCTAGATTAGCCTTGGACTATAGAGAAGCCACACTCTAGATTAGCCTTGGACTATAGAGAAGCCACACTCTAGATTAGCCTTGGGCTATAGAGAAGCCACACTCTAGATTAGCCTTGCACTGTAGAGAAGCAACAGCTCTTTAGTGCCACGATTAACTTAAAGCTGATCAAGAACTGGATTATTATGCCTAAAGCTTTGTAAAAAAAAAATTAAAAAAAAAAAAAAAATGTGATTACCATGGGGGTAGACCGTGCCATTTTATTGCATTGTCCAGTGCTCAACTGGGAGTTGAACGTGCCATTTTATTACATTGTCCAGTGCTCAACTGGGAGTTGAACGTGCCATTTTATTACATTGTCCAGTGCTTTACTGGGAGTTGAACGTGACGTTTTATTACATTGTCCAGTGCTCAACTGGGAGTTGAACGTGCCATTTTATTGCATTGTTCAGTGCTTAACAGGGAGTTGAACGTGCCATTTTATTGCATTGTTCAGTGCTCAAATACAGAAATAGCCAACTAAGGGAATCTATGTCTAAATTCATATTTTCTATGAGGAATCGGTTTGAGGACTGTTCGTATATTTCCCAGGCGGAAGAACTCTCCAAAATTTTCTACCCACGGCTTAGTTTTGCAATACTTTTACCAATTACCTTTTCCAAGCAGAGTTAATGGTCTATGAACTAATCAAGAGTCCGATAACTCCTGCCTTTATCGATTTACCTCCCCGTCAAAAGATGGCGGCCGAGATCTTGTTGACGTGTCACGTTGGTTAGACCAGCTGACATGGATGCTTGAATGCCATTTTAATGCCATTAATGGATCTTTGATGGTCTAAAATCAAGCCGGGAACAAAGGAAAGAACGAAATGAAGAAAAAGAACACATTAAAAAAAAAATGACAACGTTTTTACTGACAAAATTTAGTCGGTCAGTAGATGGAACTATAACAATCGGGTCAATAAACTCCTGTGTTTTCCAAAGAGTTTCTCCATCCCAATAATTTCATCATTTTTGCCCATGTCACCACCCAGCTGGTTTCCTCTATGAGCATATTTCAGCATAAACTGTCTACGTCAGCATTTTCCACATACGTCATTATTTGCATTTGTTATTAGATAATAGTCAACACTCCTTAACGTTTGAAGCACGATGAATCTCACTAAGTAATACACGCGCTGATACACCCGGCTCTTCCCGGGATGACATTGATTCAAGTCTAACATAACATCCCCTTTCAGGACCTGTTCATAAGTTGTCATAATGTATTACTTGAGTGGGGCTCTAAAATATACCAACAAATGGAAATATCTTGACGATCTTGGTATCACTTTTAAAAAATGGAAATCTCTTAAGGATCTTGGTCTATGAAATGCAGTAGTTATCACTTTAAAAAATGAAATCTCTTGAGGATCTTGGTCTATGAAATGCAGTAGTTATCACTTTAAAAATGGAAATCTCTTGAGGATCTTAGTCTATGAAATGCAGTAGTTATCACTTTAAAAAATGGAAATCTCTTGAGGATCTTGGTCCATGAAATTCAGTAGTTATCACTTTTAAAAAATGGAAATCTCTTGAGGATCTTGGTCCATGAAATGCAGTAGTTAACACTTTAAAAAATGGAAATCTCTTGAGGATCTTGGTCTATGAAATGCAGTAGTTATCACTTTTAAAAAATGGAAATCTCTTAAGGATCTTGGTCCATGAAGTGCAGTAGTTATCACTTTAAAAAATGGAAATCTCTTGAGGATCTTGGTCCATGAAATGCAGTAGTTATCACTTTTAAAAAATGGAAATCTCTGGAGGATCTTGGTCTATGAAATGCAGTAGTTATCATTTTAAAAATGGAAATCTCTTGAGGATCTTGGTCTAGGAAGTGCAGTAGTTATCACTTTAAAAAATGGAAATCTCTTGAGGATCTTGGTCTATGAAATGCAGTAGTTATCACTTTAAAAAATGGAAATCTCTTGAGGATCTTGGTCTATGAAGTGCAGTAGTTATCACTTTAAAAATGGAAATCTCTCGAGGATCTTGGTCCATGAAGTGAAGTAGTTAACACTTTTTAAAAAAAGTCTGTGGGGGGGGGGGGGGGGTAAAAGTTAAACGTCATATAATTAAAATCGTTTGCCGAAATCGGTAGGTGTTCACTTTTATATTTTGTTATATTATATTAGAGCCCTAGCCTCATAAGACAGGGTTATATCATTTTCCAAAGATAACTAAGACTTGTTCTACTATTTATTTCACGTGTTAGAAATTTTATGTCTAAATCCTGTAAAAAACATTGAAGGTGGCATTAAAATTTTACATCCATCGAGGGACCCAAGTGTTAAACTGTGTTATTAGATTGAGAGGCCCCAGTGTTAAGCCTTGTAATTAGATCAAGAGACCTCAGTTTTAATCCTAGTAATTCGTTCGAGAGACTTTATAAAGGCTCGGGATAATAAAATATTATGTAATTTTTTACCATTAAGGGTCCAATAAAATTCCTATAAACAAACTTTAAGCTGTAAAAACTGATTGTGTGTTCTAGGTGGAGAGTCTTGCGGCCCAAACGGAGAGTCTGGCGGGCCAGGTGGAGAGTTTGGTGGCGGAGAGTCTGGTGGCCCAGTTGGAGAGTCTGTCGGCCCAGGTGGAGAGATCATTCCATACGTGCTATTTAAATGTTCATCCTATCAAAATCATTCATTTACGAGAAACTTCAAAGTTTGTAAATCGGTTAATGGATCCTTGTTTGCTTCCAGTCCAAAGATGCCATTTAATTTAACACATGAAGGTCGGCCCTTTTCAGTTCTTTCTTAGTAATGTTTAAGGTAACATTTAAAAGAACACATAGTAATTGTAAATCGTCATAGGGACCCCAGTGTTAAAAGTTATGATAATTTGGGGCCTCAGTGGGCCAACCTAAGTTAGAAAAAATAAATAAATTGACATCTCTTTTGCTACATCTAGTATAATATAGAACAACTGTGAAACAACTGTGGAACAACTGTGGAACAACTGTGGAACAACTGTGGAACAACTGTGGAAAGTTTCAATTCTATACGTCCAATAATTTTAAGGTTAAAATAAAATAAACGTGGTGGCATACGGTACACAGACGCCACTAGAAATCAACCCAAGAAATGATGGGCGTTAAAGGATAACAGGAGGCAACCGCTTTGATGTGTCTTGCCAAGTTCTGAGCAACATCACATTGCTGTCTCCGTTTTTCTGCCCATGACCAACTAGCGGCAGGGGCGTAGCTAAGGGGAGCGGGGGACAGAGTTCCCTGGGCGGCAGACTAGTTAGCGAAACATGTGCTTTGATATTATTTTATTGATGAAAATAAGGGGTTTGGGAGTTTGGAAAAAAGAAAGTGAGACTCTTTAAAATGAATCTTGTCCCCGGGCGCCAAACACTCTAGATACGCCTCTGACTAGCAGTTCATCAATGCAATCCTCCGGATACAGTCTTCACACGCTGCGGGGTACAAGCCATTGTTTACCATATACTAGAAGAATTGTTTATGGGTTCGAGGTGATATCTTATTCTGTTTATTCTGTTTTTTGTTCGCTGACGAAGGCTTCCTGTCGACACATTCGTTGTTTTGTTGCGTTTCTTTTTTTTCAGGTTTGACCCTTATTATCTTTTACTCATTTCCTTTTTTTGCTAACCTGATTGCAGTCTCTCCCTTTTTTACGAAAGTAGTTCAAGTAGTTCTACCCTCCACCTGGTTTTACCAGCTATTCGAAGCCGGTTCCCGTGGCGTGGACGGGCGCTGTGCGTGTCTTGAAGCCACAGGTGAGAGATGGCCACAATGTGGGGGACCAAAGATTGATTAGCTGCACCAAAGGGGATACGGCTGCTGCGCAATACAAAGGTACTACCCCTCCATAAAATAATCCATACACTATACAATGCGAATGCGATCTGTTCATTTGTTCAATAACTGAAATAATAATAAAAAATGTAAAAATATTTTAAAATACAACTGTCGAATTTATCTAAATGATTATTATATTTAAAATGAACAGTGGTAATATCGATACGATCATGCCAATACCCTGGGAAGTGGAACTATTGAAATTACTTTCATTACACGAAGATGTGATGTGCGCTCGGTCGCCGGATGCGTATATGTCAAATACCTTTGGTCGTATAGGAATTATCTGAATAGAATAATATATCTTGCAATTAAATACTGCTGCCAGGGACGTCTGCGCGTCATGCGGAACACTAATTGAAATGAACATTTTTTTACCATGCATTTCTCTTAATCTACGTGATGGTATACTGTATTTATATGCATCCATGTATGTTTTATTTTTAAAATAATCATTTCTATGGTATTGTCAGCTTACTCATATAAACAGGTCAAATACGATTCTAGTATGTTTGATAAATATTACATATCGTCAGTGGCGAAGGAAAAGGGGGGGGGGCAGAGCGCTCCGCCCTTGGTGACCCTATTTTATCTTTATAAGGGTGTGTTGCATTTTCTACCAAGTCAAACGAAAAGGTAGAGAGAAAAATGACGCAAAGCATGATATTATTTTACCATCAACTACTACACATATTATGAGATATTAGAGCTATGGAAATATCGGTTTAATTCCTTTGTGGATTTAGCCTACAAATTCTGAACAAGTTAAATAAATAGATTGGAAGGAAAGATAAAGGAGCAACGTATGACAAAACAAGCGGTCAACTAGGTCAACAGTCAAATCAACTAGGTAAATAGTCAAATCAACTATGTCAATAGTCAGATCAACTAGGTCAATAGTCAAATCAACTACTAGGTCAACAGTCAAATCAACTAGTTCAATAGTCAAATCAAGTAGGTCAATAGTCAGATCAACTAGGTCAACAGTCAAATCAAGTAGGTCAACAGTCAAATCAACTAGGTCAACAGTCAAATCAACTAGGTCAATAGTCAGATCAACTAGGTCAATAGTCAAATCAACTAGGTCAATAGTCAAATCAACTAGGTCAATAGTCAGATCAACTAGGTCAATAGTCAAATCAACTAGGTCAATAGTCAAATCAACTAGGTCAATAGTCAAATCAACTAGGTCAATAGTCATATCATTTAGGTCAATAATCATAGCATCTAGGTCAATAGTCAAATCAACTAGGTCAATAGTCATATCATCTAGGTCAGTAGTCAAATCAACTAGGGCTATTTTCGATAGAGGGCTGTGTTGGAGATATATTTTTTTTAAATGAATTGTATGACATTAAATTACAAACTAACGCCAGGGCGATGCAGTCGCTGAAATAACACAGGTCTACTCTAACATAAAACAAAACTTGCCTTAGCACAATTTTGCGCAGAGGAAAAAAAATCGGTTACAATTTAAATTGTATTAGGAGAAATGTACTCTTAGAAGGAAACAAACAACTTCAAGAGGTTAGAGTCCAGGAGAAGCGGTCATTTAATAAAGATAAGCGGTCATTTAATAAAGATAAGCGGTCATTTAATAAAGATAAGTAAGCGGTCATTTAATAAAGATAAGTAAGCGGTCATTTAATAAAGATAATCGGTCATTTAACAAAGATAAACGGTCATTTAATAAAGATAAGCGGTCATTTAATTAAGATACACTTTATACAAGATGTATCCTTAAATGCGGCCATTGTGATTGCACTAAGCTATAAAAATGATGCTCTCCGAATCAGCATGAAGGTAAACAGACGACATTGACGACCACAACAGTGGGAGGGAGACATGAATAAATCAGGGTAATGCATGGAGCTAAAAGTAGTTCTGGGACTGTTTTGTTTTATGACCAATTGAACGAACCTTTCGTTTTGTCTAGTTTCAATCTTAGTGCGATAAAGTCAGGCCCATTATTCACACGAGTAACGAGAATTTAATTCACACTGCCACCGTTATTTTTAAACAGTGTTTACAAAGGTGCATACTTTTTTTATTTTAACTTGTCAATGTGTCATTTCAACTTGTCAATGTGTCATTTCAACTTGTCATTGTGGTTTTTTTTAGCTTGTCATTGCGTCATTTTAACTTGTCGATCTGTTATTTCCATTCGCAAGTCAGAAAAAATAAAATAATCGATCTCAAATTTCAAGTAAAACAAAACTGTTCGCCTTGTTCAATGATTTAAAAAAGTCGTGTCGTATCTTACCAGTGGTTCTCAAACATCGCCAAATTAAATACTCAGTCCTATACATTAGCTTAACATGTGAAATCTAATCTTTATATTATTAATTGAAGTGCCGTCAGAAGATTCGCAATTTAATTTAACGTGTTCTGAAACTTCTTAGTTTCTGTGTACAACTTCAACCGTTCTTTAGAAAGACAATCACGTCACTTTCATCTGCTCTCTTCATGTTGGGTTTTTTCTCCCCCACACAAAAACGTTTATTATCATTACTTCTAACTAATGCAACAACTAAACAAAATACTAAATAATATAGAGGTAGTTTGGAACATGAAATGCCGGGTATAATCAACTAACTAGCCCATGGGAACTGACCACTAATGGCGTCTCTAATGGATCTTTGTGGGGGGGCGCCGGCTTAAACAATAAGAAACATTAAGAAACGAAAAGAAATATTGATAAAAAAATATTTTTTTTTGTTTTTCTTTTGGTGTTGTTTTTTTGTAAATGGGTATGTTTAAATTTAAAGTTTGAGTTAAAAGCATGGCGTTTGATAAGACGTTAGCTGTAATGAACTTTTACAGAACAATCTATTCTTAATATATTTTAAAAAGTACTACCTTTAGTTTGGATATATTTTAATTTTACCTCAATAAACTAATTTGCTCCCGAATATGCCACGCGATTAGTTCACGTGTCAGTGGGGCGAATGAAGTTTTAAAAAAAAAACTGTTCAGTGCATTCAAAACGTGTCTAGCGACACAGTAGCGTGTCGCCTGCAGCTAGGATTGTACCATTTTCACTTCCTGTAAATCGATGCTGCTTTTTTATTGTATTTGTATAAGATTTTTATTTATATAATTAAATTTTAGAATCTTTGAAATGCCTATAGGGATGCACCTTGTGCTCGTACATTACAGGCTCTCTGAAATGCAAAACAAATATCCCAGCAGACTGCCCGCAATTGTGCCAACACTTACTGGCTGGACCTTTGCAAATGCATCCAATCAGCGTCTGACAACGGGGATGCAAGAAATATGTACGAGGGCATCAAAGGGCATTAGGTCCACATACCTCAAAAATAGCCCTGCTTAAGTCCAAGACTGGTCAAATTATTCAGAAACCAAACGAACAACTCCGGCGTTGGGTTGAGCATTATCTTGAGCTATACAGTGAATGTAGTCATTGAGACTGCTCTGAATAACATTCCAGCCTTGACAATAATGGAAGGACTAGATGAAGAGCCAACAATGCAGGAGCTTGAAAAAGCAATAGATTTCCTTGCTGTTGGGAAGGCACCAGGGATTGACGGCATTCCCCCGGAAGTCCTAAAACATCGAAAAACAATACTAATTCAGCCCTTACATGAGCTCCTCTGTCTGTGTTGGGAAAAATGGTCACATTCCCCAGGACATGAGAGACGCTAACATCGTACCATTTTACAAAAATAAAGGGGACCGAAGTGATTGTAATAACTACCGAGGAATTTCTCTCCTTGGCTTAGTTGGAAAGACCTTTGCCCGTGTTGCCTTAAAACGATTGCAGAGTCTGGCTAACCGCATCTACCCAGAGTCCCAATGTGGCTTCCGTAGTGGACTCTCAACTATAGACATGATATTCTCGTTACGCCAAATGCAGGAGAAGTGTCGTGAACAGCATATGTCTCTTTATATCGCTTTCATAGATCTGACAAAGGCATTCGACTTGGTAGTCGAAATGACCTGTTCAGTATCTTACAAAGAATAGGTTGTCCCCCACGACTGCTCACAATCATACAATCATTTCACAAAAACATGCACAGCACAGTCACATTCAATGGCGCTGTCTCTGAAGCATTCCCAGTCAGCAGCGGAGTAAAACAGGGTTGTGTACTGGCACCAACTCTCTTCTCCATTTTCTTCTCGATGCTCCTTCAATTTGCTTTCAAGGACTGTGAAGATGGAGTGTACATACATACCAGATCTGATGGTAGGCTGTTCAATATCGCTCGCCTTCCTTCAAAGACCAAAGTAAAAAGGGTACTAATTCGTGAACTGCTGTTCGTTGACGATGCCGCCTTAACATCTCACACAGAAGAAGGTCTCCAGCGGCTAGTTAATCGTCTATCACAAGCTTGTAAAGAGTTTGGATTGTTAATTAGCCTACAGAAAACTCATGTCATGATGCAAGAAGCGCCGTCCCCTACAATCATAACTATTGAGGGCCATAATATGTTGGTTGTTGAGCATTTCACATACCTTGGATCCAATATTTCTAGTTCTCTCTCCATTGATGAAGAGATAAACATCAGGATCGCAAAAGCAGCAGCAACTATGGCTAAACTGAATAAGCGGGTGTGGAATAATTACAATCTAACTGAAAAAACAAAACTAAGTGTCTATCAGGCATGCGTGCTTAGTACGCTCCTGTATGGCAGTGAAGTGTGGACCACATACACCAGTCATGCATGCTTAGTACGCTCCTATATGGCAGTGAAGTGTGGACCACATACACCAGTCACGTGTGCTTAGTACGCTCCTATATGGCAGTGAAGTGTGGACCACATACACCAGTCATGCATGCTTAGTACGCGCCTATATGGCAGTGAAGTGTGGACCACATATACCAGTCACGTGTGCTTAGTACGCTCCTGTATGGCAGTGAAGTGTGGACCACATAATCCAGTGACGAGCGGAAACTTAACAGCTTTCATTAAAGATTTCTGCGTCGCATTCTACGCATCCGATGGCAGGAAAAGGTGACTAACACAGAGGTCTTGGAACATACCAAAATGTGTAGCATATTCTCCGCTTTTAGCAAGAAGCGCCTTCGCTGGTTAGGCCATGTAAGGAGAATGGAGGACGGCCGTATTCCAAAGATGCTGTTGTATGGAGAGTTGGTAGAAGGGACAAGATTTATTGGACGGCCTCGCCTGAGATTTATGGACGTTTGTAAAAAAGAACATGAAGGAAGCCAACATTGAAATCAACAAATGGGAGATCATTGCCGAACAACGTTCCAGCTGGCGAACGGCAGTGTACGAAGGAGTGAAAAAGGCAGAAGATTTGCGGAACGAAGCCCTTGCAACAAAAAGAATTTGGAAGGCCAAAATTAACCAGGAATCATCATTCTCCTACGCGAAATGCAGTCGAGATTGCCACTCCAGGATTGGCCTAGTGAGTCACTCGTCGAAGTGTAGGACTAAAATATAGCTACTCCATCGTCTCGCGAAGACTGAAGGATGCCATACATATATTAAGTATATTATTGTTTTTCAAAATAAGGTTTTCGTAAGAAGTTTTGTGCTACCTCATAGTTCGTTAATACATTTCATATTTGTGATATTATGTCTTTAAATGAATTCCACCCCACTCCCTTTTTGTTTAACCCCCCCCCCCTTTTTTTTTTTCAATACCAGAAGCAAAATGAAAGACTGCGTCGCGAAATAATGTTTCCAAAAATATGAACAGTTTGGAAGAAATGCTTCACAAAAATAATGATTCCCTAAGTTATTATTAGCACCAAGGTTAGCAGACGACAGAGGCGACACTAACGGTTGGAGACATCCATAACTCAGGCTAATGCACGGGGCTGAAAGTAGTCCCGCACTGTTTTGTTGTGTAATGACCAATTAACAAACATTTCGTTTTGTCTGGTTTTAATCTGAGTGCGGTAGAGTCACGCAAATTATTCACCCCTTATCGAGACTTTAAAGCCCACTTCTACCGTTGTTTTAAAACAGTGTTTACAAAGGTGCATAGGTGCATAGGTGCATAGCTACTTAGGTGCATAGTTACTTAGGTGCATAGGTGCATATTTACTTAGGTGCATATGTGCATAGGTGCATATTTACTTAGGTGCATAGGTACATGGGTGCATAGGTGCATATGTGCATGGGTGCGTGGTTGCATAGGTGCATGGGTACATAGTTACTTAGGTGCATATGTGCATGGGTGCATAGTTACTTAGGTGCATAGGTGCATGGGTGCGTGGTTGCATAGGTGCATGGGTGCGTGGTTGCATAGGTGCATAGGTGCATGGGTGCGTGGTTGCATAGGTGCATGGGTACATATGTGCATATGTGCATAGGTGCATGGGTGCGTGGTTGCATAGATGCATGGGTGCGTGGTTGCATAGGTGCATGGGTGCGTGGTTGCAGAAGTGCATGGGTGCGTGGTTGCATAGGTGCATAGTTACTTAGGTGCATAGGTGCATGGGTGCATATGTGCATATGTGCATGGGTGCATATGTGCATGGGTGCGTGGTTGCATATGTGCATGGGTGCGTGGTTGCATAGGTGCATAGTTACTAGGTGCATGGGTGCATAGGTGCATGGGTGCATAGGTGCATGGGTGCATAGGTGCATGGGTGCATAGGGCCATGGCAAGCAAAGGCTGTGACCGGGGAAAAGCTTGAATTTATGCGCCTTCTTCCCAATGAAGTCTATGTTAATACAAATATTTTGCATTTAAAATATGACGATGGTGCCCCAACCGGTGCCTCCTTGCACCCTCTTCCTTTTAAATCCTTTACATTACCTTCGCCATTGTTCGTGGCTAGCTAAATAATCGTGCGGCTAATTTACCCACTCCCCATCAGGCTAATGAGCTGCAACGTTGCACGTAGACTCGTTGCCAATGGCAGCACATTCTAACAAAATTTTCAGCCCCACCCCGACCACTAAAACTCAGTCTATCAGCTTTTCTGGTCAACTAAGTAAGCAATTGCGTCCCTTTAATTATACAACTCCATGCAATACCGCGGTTCTCAACCCGTGGGTCGCGACCCCTTTGGGTGTCGAACGACCAGATCACAAGGGTCGCTTAAGACCATCGGAAAACACATATTCTCTACAGTTATGAAGTATTAACAAGAATAATTGTGTGGCGGGGGGTCGCCACAACATGAGGAACTGTATTTAAGGGTCGAGGCATTAGGAAGGTTGAGAACCACTGATGTGATAGAATAGATATATTTATTTAAACAAAACTATTCGTGTATCATTGTTGTTCCAAATGTAATATACGTCTTAAAAATATTTTAAATATTATTTAGCATAAAATAAATGTCGTTCAAAATATACATAACCTGCTTGGTGTGAACGTTGTAAAATTGTTATTATTGTGCAATTTTGTCGTGCATTTAAATGTGTATGTATTTATGTGCTTAAAATAAATATGTAAAATGTAATAAAAAACATTTCCATTTATTTGGAACAATAAATAATCTTTTCTTATCTACACTCCAAACTTCATTAAAAACTTACCTCCTTTTAGAAAATATTAACTACAAATTTTGATACTTACCACTCCAAAATAGATTAAAATATCGTCTACAATTGTTTAGTCGTTTCACGCTAAAGACGGATATTATAAATGGTACGCATCACTATTACAATTTTAAAAAATAATATTCCTTAAAGTGAATTAATCCGTTTTTATTGTGGGTTGAGAAGGGGGTGGGCTGGTGGGGTGTCATATCTATTTTACAATAAAATCAAACATTAATAACTATAATAATAAATCAATAAAAAAATTCTCCAATGTTTTCATCAGATCATGATCTGGATCAGAGAAAGCGAAATTACTGACAATTTTAAAAGCAAATTTTTACTGCTGGAGACCGTACAATTAAATAAACGCAAAGCTAACAATATTTTGACACGTCACAATCCGTACTCATAGATAAGAATTACAATGAAGGCATCAAAACAATTGCCTCCAATCTAATTTCAGAGTCATACCAAAACATTGCGTAATACCTGTCCAAAAGATACATATCAAACCACTGCCTCATACAAAACGCAACTTCAAAACAACCCACTCCCTCATACAAACCACAGCCTCATACATAACACAACCTCATACAAACCACAGCCCCATGCAAAACACATCCTCAAAACAGCCCATTGCCTTATATCTAATCACAGCCTCATACAAACCACAGCCTCAAAACAACCCACTCGCTCATAAAAACCACAGCCTCATCAAAACACAGCCTTATACAAACTACAGCCTCATACAAACCACAGCCTCATACAAACCACAGCCTCATACAAAACGCAGCTTCAAAACAACCCACTCCCTCATACAAACCACAGCCTCATACAAAACACAGCCTCATACAAACCACAGCCTAATACAAACCACAGCCTCATTCAAACCACAGCCTCATACAAACCACAGCTTCATACAAAACACAGCCTCAAATCAACCCACTCCCTCATACAAACCACAGCCTCATACAAACCACAGCCTCATACAAACCACAGCCTCATACAAATCACAGCTTCATACCAAGCGAGATCCTCTTAAAATACTATTGCCTCATATCAGGCCATAGCCTCCTATATAGCGACAGCCTCAAACAAAGTCACAGTATCATACAAAGCCACAGCCTCAAACAAAGTCACAGTATCATACAAAGCCACAGTCTCATACAAAGCAACAGTCTTATACAAAGCCACAGTCTCATACAGAGCTACAGTCTCATACAAAGCCACAGTCTCATACAAAGCCACAGTCTCATACAAAGCCACAGTCTCATACAGAGCCACAGCCTCATACAAAGCCACAGTCTCATACAAAGCCACAGCCTCATACAAAGCCACAGCCTCATACAAAGCCACAGTCTCATACAAAGCCATAGTCTCATACAAAGCCACAGTCTCATACAAAGCCACAGTCTCATACAAAGCCACAGTCTCATACAAAGCCACAGTCTCATACAAAGCCACATTCTCATATAAAGCCACAGTCACATACAAAGCCACAGCCTCATACAAAGCCACAGTCTCATACAAAGCCACAGCCTCATACAAACCGCAGCCACATGCAAAACACATCCTCAAAACAGCCCATTGCCTTATATCTAATCACAGCCTCATACAAACCACAGCCTCAAAACAACCCACTCGCTCATAAAAACCACAGCCTCATCAAAACACAGCCTTATACAAACTACAGCCTCATACAACCCACTCCCTCATACAAACCACAGCCTCATACAAAACACAGCCTCATACAAACCACAGCCTAATACAAATCACAGCCTCATACAAACCACAGCCTCATACAAACCACAGCCTCATACAAAACACAGCCTCAAATCAACCCACTCCCTCATACAAACCACAGCCTCATACAAACCACAGCCTCATACAAACCACAGCCTCATACAAATCACAGCGTCATACCAAGCGAGATCCTCTTAAAATACTACTGCCTCATATCAGGCCATAGCCTCCTATATAGCGACAGCCTCAAACAAAGTCACAGTATCATACAAAGCCACAGCCTCAAACAAAGTCACAGTATCATACAAAGCCACAGTCTCATACAAAGCAACAGTCTTATACAAAGCCACAGCCTCATACAAGGCCACAGTCTCATACAAAGCCACAGTCTCATACAAAGCCACATTCTCATGCACAGCCACATTCTCATACAAAGCCACAGTCTCATACAAAGCCACATTCTCATACAAAGCCACAGTCTCATACAAAGCCACAGCCTCATACAAAGCCACAGTCACATACAAAGCCACAGTCTCATACAAAGCCACAGTCTCATACAAAGCCACAGTCTCATACAAAGCCACAGTCTCATACAAAGCCACAGTCTCATACAAAGCCACATTCTCATATAAAGCCACAGTCACATACAAAGCCACAGCCTCATACAAAGCCACAGTCTCATACAAAGCCACAGTCTCATACAAAGCCACAGTCTCATACAAAGCCAGAGTCTCATGCAAAGCCACAGTCTTACAAATCCAGAGCCTCATACAAAGCCACAGTCTCATACAAAGCCACAGTCTCATACAAAGCCACAGCCTCATACAAAGCCAGAGTCTCATGCAAAGCCCACAGTCTCATACAAAGCCACAGTCTCATACAAAGCCAGAGTTTCATGCAAAGCCACAGTCTCATACAAAGCCAGAGCCTCATACAAAGCCACAGTCTCATACAAAGCCACAGTCTCATACAAAGCCACAGTCTCATACAAAGCCAGAGCCTCATACAAAGCCACAGTCTCATACAAAGCCACAGTCTCATACAAAGCCACAGTCTCATACAAATCAACTTTCTCATACAAAGCCACAGCCTCATACAAAGCCACAGCCTCATACAAAGCCACAGTCTCATACAAAGCAACAGCCTCACACAAAGCCACAGCCTCATACAAAGCAACAGTCTCATACAAAGCAACAGTCTCATACAAAGCAACAGTCTCACACAAAGCCGCAGCCTTATACAAAGCCACAGCCTCATACAAAGCCACAGTCTCATACAAAGCAACAGTCTCATACAAAGCAACAGTCTCATACAAAGCAACAGCCTCACACAAAGCCACAGCCTCATACAAAGCCACAGTCTCATACAAAGCAACAGTCTCATACAAAGCCACAGTCTCATACAAAGCCACAGTCTCATACAAAGCCACAGCCTCATACAAAGCCACAGTCTCATACAAAGCAACAGTCTCATACAAAGCAACAGTCTCATACAAAGCAAAAGCCTCACACAAAGCCACAGCCTCATACAAAGCCACAGCCTCACACAAAGCCACAGCCTCACACAAAGCCACCGTCTCATACAAAGCAACTGTCTCATACAAAGCCACAGCCTCATACAAAGCCACAGCCTCATACAAAGCCACAGTCTCACACAAAGCCACAGCCTCATACAAAGCCACAGCCTCATACAAAGCCATAGTCTCATACAAAGCAACAGTTTAACACAAAGCCACAGTCTCATACAAAGCAACAGCCTCACACAAAGCCACAGTCTCACACAAAGCCACAGTCTCATACAAAGCAACAGCCTCATACAAAGCAACAGTCTCATACAAAGCCACAGCCTCATACAAAGCCACAGCCTCATACAAAGCAACAGTCTCACACAAAGCCACAGCCTCATACAAAGCAACAGCCTCACACAAAGCCACAGTCTCATACAAAGCCACAGTCTCATACAAAGCCACAGCCTCACACAAAGCAACAGTCTCATACAAAGCCAGTCTCACACAAAGCCACAGCCTCACACAAAGCCACAGCCTCACACAAAGCCACAGCCTCATACAAAGCAACAGCCTCATACAAAGCCACAGTCTCACACAAAGCCACAGTCTCACACAAAGCCACAGCCTCACACAAAGCCACAGCCTCACACAAAGCCACAGCCTCACACAAAGCCACAGCCTCACACAAAGCAACAGCCTCATACAAAGCCACAGTCTCACACAAAGCCACAGTCTCACACAAAGCCACAGCCTCACACAAAGCCACAGCCTCACACAAAGCAACAGCCTCACACAAAGCAACAGCCTCATACAAAGCCACAGCCTCACACAAAGCAACAGCCTCATACAAAGCCACAGTCTCACACAAAGCCACAGCCTCACACAAAGCCACAGCCTCACACAAAGCCACAGCCTCACACAAAGCAACAGCCTCACACAAAGCCACAGCCTCACACAAAGCAACAGCCTCACACAAAGCCACAGCCTCACACAAAGCCACAGCCTCACACAAAGCCACAGCCTCACACTAAGCAACAGCCTCACACAAAGCAACAGCCTCACACAAAGCCGCAGCCTCCTACCAAAACGAGGCCTCACACTAATTATAAAAAAGCCGAATGATTAGTTGGAGATGGCGGTAACAATGATTTCATTAGGATAAAACTATTTATAGACTTGGGCCAACCTGGTAAACCCGAATGAAACAACGATGGAATCTCTCGTTGAACTTGATTTGTTTGAGATTAAAGAGATTAAACAATGTCAGTCCATTGCAAACCAGTGCCATGGTCAGAATAACATGTCATTGCAAACCAGTGCCATGGTCAGAATAACATGTCATTGCAAACCAGTGCCATGGTCAGAATAACATGTCATTGCAAACCAGTGCCATGGTCAGAATAACATGTCATTGCAAACCAGTGCCATGGTCAGAATAACATGTCATTGCAAACCAGTGCCATGGTCAGAATAACATGTCATTACAAACCAGTGCTATGGTCAGAATAACAACTCATTACAGACCAGGGCTATGATCAGAATATCAGCTCATGGCAATCCAGGGA
The DNA here is from genome assembly GCA_964017045.1 of Omphiscola glabra. Taxonomy (NCBI): domain Eukaryota; kingdom Metazoa; phylum Mollusca; class Gastropoda; family Lymnaeidae; genus Omphiscola; species Omphiscola glabra. Next base: position 38,419,412 of record OZ024799.1, read on the forward strand.
TATGGTCAGAACAACTGCTCATTACAAACCAGGACTATGGTCAGAATGTCTACAATGATTCAACTATGAAAGTGATGAGACCGATATTTTAACTTTGTATTAATTAAACAATAATAAAAACCGATGTACATATTTGTCTGAAATAATAAAATCAAAAGGAAACAACATTAAAGACAATTAATGCTTGACACAGAAGCGAGAACTGGGTCATATTAGCGGACACGTCTTCGAGGAAATCAATCTATTATAACATCTGTTTCTTTCTAACACAAGTTGGTGAGTACTAATCATGCAACGAACTCAACTGATTGCTATTTGCAGGTGACCAACGCTGCCTTAAAAGGAGAAACTTCGGAACTATGGTGATCTCCTGAACAGTACAGGATGATAACCTCATGAACAGAATAGGATGATACCCTAAATTGTACACGGTGATATCCTGAACAGTACCCGTGAGTTTTATGGCATGAAAATCAGCACAGATAAGACTGAGGTCATGTCAGTAGGCCGAGGTCTGGTCAGAAGGCCGAGGTCATGTCAGTGGCCCGAGGTCAGGTAAAAAAAACTGGCCATAATTAATATCAAGGGTTAGCTGTTCCGTTATGACAAGGAGTTCAAATACTTGGGAAAGATTTTGGCCTAAGACGAAAAGATGGAAAGAGAGAAAGAGACAGAAATACAGAGGTCAAACGCTGTCAATGTCACAAAACATCATTAAATTTAATAGGGACAGTTTTGAAACATAAAAATCCTTATCTTAACGCCGTAGCTCGATGTCTTTTGAAATATGTCTCGTCCTATAAACGTGTCTGGCTGTCTATTATATGCATTCTCATTTCATGGCCCATTGGAATACAGAAGTAACTTGGATCTCATCAGCATCAGCATTTGCTGGTACTTCTTGTACTCTGTCAAATCACCAGCGCCATTACACTCTATTAACAGAGCATCGTTTCAGTTTTCTAATCAAACTTTAAACATGAAACTAACTTTGTAAAAATTTTCATTGACGTATTTCTGTTTTGTATAATTGAAACCAACCGATAGATATCTGAAAAGTCCAGCTAATTGAATCTCTCGCTTTAAATCACACAAAACTCTGCAGGCAATAAACCTGGGGAAAGGGTTCTTCCAATGTTAATATTTGGCTTCAGTTAATGACATTCTGTATGAAAGATACAATTGAAACTCGAACCTGTAATGAAGCTACTTTGTTAATATTCAATGTGGACACGTCTGCCTCCCTTAACAACTTAACACATCGGCTGCTGTATTGATTTTGTAGCTTTAAACGACAGCCACATTTGTTGACGGCCACATTTCCCGATGGCCACAGTTGTTGGCGGCGACATTTGTTGGCGGCCATTTGTTGATAGCCACGTTTCCTGATGGTCAAATTTGCCGACGGCCAAATTTGTTTGCAGCCATTTTTTGACGGCCTGATGGTCACAGTTGTTGACGGCCAAATTTTCTTATGGACACAGTTGTTGGCAACTACATTTACTAATTGCCACACTTGTTGACTGTTACATTTGTTGACGGCCACAAATGGTATTTGACTACATTTGTTGACGGTCACAATTGGTAATGACTACATTTTTTGACGGCATTTGTTGACGGCCACAATTGATAATTACTACATTTGTTGACGGAAACATTTGCTAATGACTACATTTGTTGATGGCCACAATTGGTAATTACTACATTTGTTGACGGAAACATATGCTAATGGCTACATTTGCTGACAGCCACAGTTATAGTCAGCCACAGTTGTTGACGCCCACATTTGTCGATGGTCACATTTGTGGAGTGCTACATGTGTTGACGGCCATATTGACCGCCACATCTGCCGACGGTCCCCTTTGTTAACGGGCACTTGATTTGACCACATTTCTTTTGATCCACATATATTACTTCAGCTTGTTAGTAAACTGCATTGTTTTGAAGGGATCGGAATTGTATTGTTTTGATCGGACAGAAAATTTCGATGTTTCCACTAATGTTTTCTAGATTGGTTTTGTCGAGGTTGGGGGGGGGGGGGGTCGTGTAACCTTTATATCCCCACGTGATAGAATATACACTGTAATTGGTGACATTAACAATATAATTATGGGATTAGGTGGTCATCAAAATGCATGTCGCTGGGCCAAGGAGAGTTCCATAAGAAGACACATGTTTTGTTGCTGTAGCTGGGCCTAGAAGAGTTCCATAAAACACATGTTTTCATGCTGTAGCTGGGCCTAGAAGAGTTCCATAAAACACATGTTTTCATGCTGTAGCTGGGCCTAGAAGAGTTCCATAAGACACATGTTTTCTTGCTGTAGCTGGGCCTAGAGGAGTTCCATAAGACACATGTTTTCGCTGTAGCTGGGCCGAGAGAGTTCCAAAATACAAATGTTTTCATGATGTAGCTGGACAAAAAATATTGCCATAGGACACATGTTTTCTTGGGTTCTTGAATCGATTTCCAATAAATAAATCTAGCTTTGGAGATCAGGTCAGAGATTACCGGTCTACAAAAATGGGATCAAGGCTAATGAGAATACGCCCCATTTGTCTTGTGAGTGCCACAGTCAGTCTCATATATCACTACTTGAAATACTGATGTTATCACTGCATGATGTCGGCGACACGGAAGATTTGATTTGATAAAACAAAATCGAATTTACCTTTAAATCTCAAATGAGAAGAATCTTTAGACACGTGTTTCTTTCCTGTTTATTCTTGTTTGTAATTCCTAATGAAATGTTTACCTAATGTGTTTTATTATTTATTTTCAAGTTTACCTGCTCAGCTTTATTTATTTATGAGATGACAATTGACTGCTGGGGACAAAAAGAGGAATTTGTTCTGCATAGATAAATCATTACGCTCCGAGCCGTTTTCTTCTGCTATTCTGTGTCTGTGTCATTAAAAAATACATCCGTTTTCTTCTGCTATTCTGTGTATGTGTCTTTAAAAAATACATCCGTTTTCTTCTGCTAGTCTGTGTATGTGTCATTAAAAAGTCTATCCGTTTTCTTCTGCTATTCTGTGTATGTGTCATTAAAAAATACATCCGTTTTCTTCTGCTATTCTGTGTATGTGTCATTACAAAATACATCCGTTTTCTTCCGACCTTATTAACCGAAAAATCCATTTTAAAAACAGTAAATCGTGGATTATCTGAACTTTTTGGGACCACGGGTGTGTCGGATAACCGAACAATTCCAATGGAAATGTTGCGGTGAGTTAGGGCAAAGAAAACACTATTATTTTTACATTATGACACATAGTGTGATCGACCTTACTGTGCATTCTGTGCATGAATCATCTACCCCAGCAGTATATCCGGGTCAGCTGATTGTTCTAGAAAAATACCCAAGAATGACTGGAATTTGTTTGTGCTAGCGCTTACAGTCAAATTCGTTGTCACTTTGTCTTTGCTGGTGTGTATTCTGTAATATAATTAACACGTTCGCAGACTGGTCAATACATGAACAATGTTTGTAATTATTAATCCTGGATTTTTCGACAGGGGTCGGAAATGTACTTCTGTTGTTTTTTTAAGGAAATGATCCGTGGAAGCTTATTGCGTACATTAATAATAATCAGTCATTAATCTTTGGCATAACCCACGTTCGGAAAATGGAATTTATACTGTATACGTTTTTCCCGACTAAAGTCTTTGAACGGGATCTAAATATTTTAATGTAACGCTTTGAAATAGTTGTAGAGAAAGAAAAACAGGCCGTATTTGCTCATCTGCAAACGAAGATATCGATTGTGTTCTACCTGCTTCTGCCCTAAATTTGTATTGTATTAAAAATGTCCGGTCTGTCTTGATATTGGATTGTTGGAATTGAAGCGCTGTCAATGAAAACCTCTGTTCAAACACTCTCCCCTCTTTACTAATGACATGAAGGCAGTACTGATAATTGGAATATAGATTTTAAAAAATCTCATTGCTATATATAGCTAACTAATCTATAGCTAATGAAGTTATTGCTAAATAATTTACAGCTACCTTATCTATGTCAAAATAATCTGTACCTTACTTATCCCCCTAACCGATTGCAGTCTTCCTCTCCATTGTTATATATTATCTATAGCTTACAAATTTATATCAAAGTTATCTATAGCTAACTTACCTATAGCTTAATTATCTATAGCTTATAAGATATAGCTAAATAATCTTATACAACGAACATATAGCTTAATTGTTATGCATAGTCCAGTATAAGGTATGCCTTATTTATAGCACGTATATAGCGTATGGCTTGCTTTTTCACTTCAGCACTAAGTTATTTTTAACCCCTAACACTTAGACTTGTCTGCAATTAATGACCTTGATATTGACGTCACCGTGTATATGTGTTTACACTTCTTTACTGCCAGTCCTTTCTTGGCCTGGGGGAAAAAGTTGTTAACATTCAATTGCGTTCCATTTGTCTCAAGAATGCCAATAGGTGACGTAACTTCTAGATTTTCTGTGCTAGAACGTTCAGATTTAATTACAATATAAAGCCCGCCGGCTTCTTAACACACAGACTTAGCGGAAGATAACGAGACTTGGATGGACATACCAGACGTTCTATTATTGTATGTATAAAGTTAATATTAATTTGTATTTTGAAGATTGTAACTTTTTCACTTCTTGTAAGTTGAAGCTGCTTTTTTTGTGCGTCTGTTTTCAAATTTGTATTTGTATAAGATTTTTATTTATATAATTAAATTTTAGATCCACTAGCTTTGGTGTCATTTTCTTAACATACGGGTATATCCATCTTTTATGACGTATTGTTTCATCTATGGGCCAACTGTTAACACAGATTACATTGTAAAAAACATAACGGTACCTAACATTACTATTGACAAATCTACAGCTAAATCAAATATAGCTAACAGAACTATTGTTAACTATTATATTGCTAGCTAATCTATAGTTCACTAATATACAGTTAACTAATCAAAAGTTCCTTAATCCGTAGTTATCATAATATGTCTGAGTCTACGTGTGCCCTTCTATAGCTTCGTCCATCCAAAAAAGCCTGAGTCAACGTCTGCCCCTCTAAAGATTCTTCCATCTAATTTGTCTTAGTCTAATTCTGCCCCTAAAGATTCTTCCATCTAATATGTCTTAATGTACGTGTGCCTCTCTAAAGATTATTCCATCTAATTTGTCTTAGTCTAAGTCTGCCCCTAAAGATTCTTCCATCTAATATGTCTTAATGTACGTGTGCCTCTCTAAAGATTCTTCCATCTAATATGTCTTAGTCTACGCCTGCCCCTCTAAAGATTCTTCCATCTAATATGTCTTAGTCTACGCCTGCCCCTCTAAAGCTTCGCACATTTAATATGTCTTAGTGTACGAATGTCCCTCCAATGCTGCGTACTTCTAATATGTCGGTCTACGTCTTTAAGTACTAATTTGGTATCATGACAACTCGTAAAATATTCTTTAAGTGCTTCATAAAAAAAGTTTCCTTAGTGCTTTCATCTGCATCTTCCGTTTGAGCATGTGCTCAACTTAACGTGTTAAACATATTTCCTCGCATCCTTTGGAGCATAGTCTTTCACTCACCGGTTTAAACCCAAATGACTGGATTTACTGTCTCTCTTCTGATCGCGGACACTGTTCCTAATGTGTTGGTGCCGCTTCCACTGTAGAATATTGTATGTTCATTACTATTTAGTAAATATCCGATTGGTCCCATCATATCTCCAGTAGTTCAGCAGCAGTGAGTCTAGATCTATTTAATTTGTCACCGTGGGCCAACGCTTCAGCTCTGTGTAGACTCAGAACATTCCAGGTCGCCATCCATAATACACGTCTTTTGTTTATAGAGAACTAACATATATATAGCTAATCTATAGGTATGTAAGTGATATTTCCAATGCTACATAATGCCTATGTGTAAAATCCTATGGTGAATTCGTCCCGCGGGCATATCTTTCATTTGATATTAACTATTTCTTACACACAATAGATATTTAAAAACCAAGAAATCTAATTTTTTTTTTTGTGAAGTAGATTAAATATGAAAGAGTCGGCTATTGAACGAAATACCCAAATATGACAAGTATCAGCACACTCGGCATATACCAGGTACACACCCGGTACACACCGGCACACAACCGGTACATACTAGCACACACTCGGTACATACCGGCACATACCCGGTAGATACCGGCACATACCCGGTATATACCGGCACATACCCGGCACATACCCGGACCTGGCTAAAAAACCAAACCGTGCCAAGGTGTAAAAAAATGAAAGAGTTGTCTTCTCAATTTTTCTAATGTGTTCCACTCAATCGGGAGAAATATAGAACTAGAACATCTTAGAACTAGAACATCTTAGAACTAGAACATTTTAGAACTAGAACATCTTAGAACATCTTAGAGCTAGAACATCTTAGAACTAGAACATCTTTTTGAAATATAATTATTGAACAAATTTCCAGAATTAAATAAATAATAATAGAACACTGACCAGGAATTGGTGGCGAAGTCTAAAAGAAACTACAAAGGTCTAATTGAAACTACAAAGGTCTAAAAGAAACTACAAAGGTCTAATTGAAACTACAAAGGTCTAAAAGAAACTACAAAGGTCTAAAGGTACAAAGGTCTAAAAGAAACTACAAAGGTCTAATTGAAACTACAAAGGTCTAAAAGAAACTACAAAGGTCTAAAAGAAACTACAAAGGTCTAAAAGAAACTACAAAGGTCTTAAAGAAACTAAAGTAATTTCTGCGACATTGTGTAATTATTTGTTCGAGCCAGATGCATATCTTTGGCCATGACCACGGCAATTTCTATTTCCAATCAATATTTCATGGCACATGATGATACTGGCTAGCCAAGGTTTGTCTCTGTGGGTTTGTGTGTGTGTGTTTCTTTGTGTGTGCATGCATCATTTTATCATTTCTAAGTTCTGTCATAGAATGTAATCCCAGCACTGTAATGTAAAACTCATTTAATAAGTTCAACAATTGGCTTCATTAACAAAAAGTGAGGATGATATAAATAGTTATTAAAATAATATACGTAATATATGCTACCAACTAGCGACCAGCAACTGCTACCAAATAGTCACCAGCAACTGCTACCAACTAGCAACCAGCAACTGCTACCAACCAGACACTGCTACCAACCAGCAATTTCTACCAACCAGCAACTGCTACCAACTAGCAACTGCTACCAACCAGCAACTGCTACCAGCAATATGAAAGCATATAGCTCCTCTCCGCTCCATGTATGCTTTTTTAAAAAAAAAAAACAAGTTTATTGGTTCGGCAGCGGTTCTCAACCTATGGTTAAATCTCAAGGGTCGCAATAGAATTTCAGAAATTTGCATTTCTCTCTTTATTGAGTATGTTTTTTGGTGGGGTTAGGGAAGGGGGAAGGCTAAACTTTAATCAAGATTGGGAACTATAATCAGAATTTATTAGAAGTTTTCTAGGGATGGACTTACAGAGCCCCTCTACTAAAAGCTACAGCATTCTTAGCCCTTATTTCTTCCTACCCCAGGATCAAAATGACAGTACCAACATCTCTTGTCTACAGAACAAGTATTAGTATTTCAAAGCCTTCAACTTTGATGACTCCGCTGTAAGTCATTTGATTGACACGCCTGTGCTTACACCCACTCCTTCTCACACCCACTCCTTCTCACACCCACTCCTTCTCATACCCACTCCTTCTCATACCCACTCCTTCTCATACCCTCTCCTTCTCACACCCACTCCTTCTCATACCCTCTCCTTCTCACACCCACTCCTTCTCATACCCTCTCCTTCTCACACCCACTCCTTCTCATACCCTCTCCTTCTCACACCCACTCCTTCTCACACCCACTCCTTCTCATACCCTCTCCTTCTCACACCCACTCCTTCTCATACCCTCTCCTTCTCACACCCACTCCTTCTCACACCCTCTCCTTCTCACACCCTCTCCTTCTCACACCCACTCCTTCTCACACCCACTCCTTCTCACACCCACTCCTTCTCATACCCTCTCCTTCTCACACCCACTCCTTCTCACACCCTCTCCTTCTCATACCCTCTCCTTCTCATACCCTCTCCTTCTCACACCCACTCCTTCTCACACCCACTCCTTCTCACACCCACTCCTTCTCATACCCTCTCCTTCTCACACCCACTCCTTCTCATACCCTCTCCTTCTCATACCCTCTCCTTCTCACACCCACTCCTTCTCACACCCACTCCTTCTCACACCCACTCCTTCTCATACCCTCTCCTTCTCACACCCACTCCTTCTCATACCCTCTCCTTCTCACACCCACTCCTTCTCACACCCTCTCCTTCTCATACCCTCTCCTTCTCACACCCTCTCCTTCTCACACCCTCTCCTTCTCATACGCTCTCCTTCTCACACCCTCTCCTTCTCATACCCTCTCCTTCTCACACCCTCTCCTTCTCATACCCTCTCCTTCTCACACCCTCTCCTTCTCACACCCTCTCCTTCTCATACCCTCTCCTTCTCACACCCTCTCCTTATCATACCCTCTCCTTCTCATACCCTCTCCTTCTCATACCCTCTCCTTCTCATACCCTCTCCTTCTCATACCCTCTCCTTCTCATACCCTCTCCTTCTCATACCCTCTCCTTCTCATACCCTCTCCTTCTCATACCCTCTCCTTCTCATACCCTCTCCTTCTCATACCCTCTCCTTCTCATACCCTCTCCTTCTCACACCCACTCCTTCTTACCCCCCCACTCCTTCTCACCCCACTCCTTCTTACCTCCCACTCCCTCTCATACCCAATCCTAGCTCACACCCACTCCTGCTGTAGTAAGCTTTGACAGATGGATTATGTTTAATTTTCGTTTGTGCAACAATTTTTGTTTCTCCTTTTGTTGTTTTTTTGTCATGTTGGATATGAATAAAGTCACTTTGTTTCATATGCTAGTGTGAGTGGTGAGGTCAGAGGCTATTTTCTGTCTTTTCTTATTTGCCATACGAGTTGTTTTGTGGATGTCAAAGGTTTATCGAGGTACGTTTATGAATGTGAAAGTAAAAGGCCTCACAAATTAAGCAGATGTTTTAAAAGAAAAAAAGACGCCTAAAAAATTAAGCAGGTGTGTCAAGAGTAAGAAAAAGCCTCACAAATTACATAGATGGGTTAGGAGAAATTAGTGGTCTAAAGATAACTTGTGTCTGAAAATGCATTTTTATCTTTCTCTAAAAACGAAGCACAATTCTTACGAATTTTTACTAAGTTTCCTTTTCTTTTCTTTACAATTTTTTAAAGAGTAAATGCTTTAGTATTGAAAGATATCTACATAAATATCTGTTATATGTTATCCATATGTCAGATGATCTACCATTTTACACTATTTTGTTGCAAATAATGAGATTTGAGTTACCCCTCCCCACATTTAGATCTGAGCTACCATCACCTCAGCCAAATTCAGACCTGAATTACCCCCCCCCCCATTTAGATCTGAGCTACCACCACCTCCGCCAATTTACCCCCACATTTAGATCTGAGCTACCACCACCTCCGCCAAATTACCCCCACATTTAGATCTGAGCTACCACCACCTCCGCCAAATTACCCCCACATTTAGATCTGAGCTACCACCACCTCCGCCAAATTACCCCCACATTTAGATCTGAGCTACCACCACCTCCGCCAAATTACCCCCACATTTAGATCTGAGCTACCACCACCTCCGCCAAATTACCCCCACATTTAGATCTGAGCTACCACCGCCTCCACAAATTCTGACCTGAGTTAACATTAAAAAAGCAAACACTCATAGAGTCTGCAGTTTGATTTAAGTTGCCCTACTTTTTCCTGACATAAACCTTTCTAAGGCAAATTAAATTTTATAACAAAATATTCGCTGTGGTTATTTCACTCAGGACGAGTAGGCAAGTATACGAATTAAAAAATGTCACTCACCTTTGTATTGTCATTGTTTGAAATGTTTACGATGGCATTTATATTATTTGGTGTGTTCCCCCGTCACTTCCATTCCTTAACTCTAACGCATTTATTGAAAAATCGAAATATAGTTAGAAAGAATTACAAAATTTCTTCACAAACATCTTCAAGAATTTGAAAAGAAATAATGCTGAGGTGATATCACTTGAAGAGAGAAAATGTATACATATTAAAATCGTTACAAATCTGGCCATCAACCAAAATTGCCTGTATAAAACTTGTTAAATAGTAACACGCAGTGTATATAGAAGCTTGTTTATTTGGTGTGACAATATTTGCCGACACCTGCCCAAACCATGGAACAGATTACTGCCACACCGCCCGTGAGACAAACAAAGCTCGTTGTAGCAACCAGGAGATCCTCGCGCTTTTAACTGGGAACTAAGTGTGCGCAGGATGGATTCGCTCAACATCGTGATGGTGGCATGTTAGAATCGAGGATTGGTCAGTGAGAAAGTATTTCATCACACCAAAAAAAAAAAAAAAGAATGTTTTGATTCTATAATTTTAAAAGAAAAACCTTCAACGAAAGGGAAGTAGAGTGGACATAAATCAGATGTTATTATTGATGTAGAAGCATCTACAGCAGCGGTTAACAATTCGTGGGTCGCGACCCCTTTGGGGGTCGAACGACCCTTATACAGGGGTCGCCTAAGACCATCGGAGAACACGAACTTATGAAGTAGTAACAAAAATAATTTTATGTTTCGGGGTCACAACAACATGAGGAACTGTTATAAAGTGTCCATGTATTAAGAAGGTTGAGAACCACTGGACTACAGGCTACTGATTTCCGGGGGAAAAAAGTTTATTTGTTTGTTTTTTTGGGTGGGGGGAAGGAGAGAGAGAGAGAGAGAGAAATGGAATTCTAGGAAAAAACACAAACGCTTCATTTAACCGGTTCCATTATACAAATAATTTGTCGCATACAATTTAAGGTAACACAAATCAAATATGTATTTGCGTTGTATAATGTGTTAAGAGCTACTTTAAATCATGGTGCTTGGCAGTGTATTCGTTTGTCTTCTGTTTTTTTCCCTTCAATTTTTTCCCTTATCTGTATTCCTTATTTGTATTTTTTACCACACCCCCCTCTCTCTCTCTCTCTCAATCATTCTCTCTCTCTTTCTCTCTCTCTCTCTCTCAATCACTCTCTCTCTCTCAATCACTCTCTCTCTCTTTCTGCCTCTCTCAATCACTCTCTCTCTCTCAATAACTCTCTCTCTCTCAATCACTCTCTCTCTCTCAATCACTCTCTCATTTTCTCTCTCTTAATCATTCTATATCTCTCTCTCTACTCTCTCTTTCTCTTTCTGCCTCTGTCAATCATTCTCTCTCTCTTCCTCTCTCTCTCTCAATCACCCTCTCTCTCTCTCAATCAATCTCTCTCTCTTTCTCTCTCTCTCTCAATCACCCCCTCTCTCTCTCAATCATTCTATATCTCTCTCTCTACTCTCTCTCTTTCTGCCTCTCTCAATCACTCTCTCTCTCTTTCTCTCTCTCTCTCTCAATCACTCTCTCTCTCTCTCAATCACTCTCTCTCTCTTTCTCTCTCAATCACTCTCTCTCTTTCTCTCTCTCAATCACTCTCTCTCTTGCTCTCTCTCAATCACCCTCTCTCTTTCTCTCCCCCTCATTCTTTCTTACCACTACACGTCTAAAAATAGTATTTTTTAAAATCTCATCCATAAATTTATTGATAGTACACCATGCAGCAGCCGTTAATGGTTGTTATTCTTTGTGCTATTTATACTTTTTCGTTTGAAAATCCAGCACATCTATGAACTAAGAAAACCCCCACATTAAGTGGCCCATCATTTATGCCAGCACATCTATGAACTAAGAGAACCCCCCCCCCCCCCACATTAAGTTGCCCATCATTTATGCCAGCACACCTATGAACTAAGAGAACCCCCCCCCCCCCACACACATTAAGTTGCCCATCATTTATGCCAGCACACCTATGAACTAAGAGAACCCCCACATTAAGTGGTCCATCATTTATGCCAGCACACCTATGAACTAAGAGAACCCCCACATTAAGTGGTCCATCATTTATGCCAGCACACCTATGAACTAAGAGAACCCCCACATTAAGTGGTCCATCATTTATGCCAGCACACCTATGAACTAAGAGAACCCCCACATTAAGTGGTCCATCATTTATGCCAGCACACCTATGAACTAAGAGAACCCCCACATTAAGTGGCCCATCATTTATGCCAGCACACCTATGAACTAAGAGAACCCCCACATTAAGTGGTCCATCATTTATGCCAGCACACCTATGAACTAAGAGAACCCCCACATTAAGTGGTCCATCATTTATGCCAGCACACCTATGAACTAAGAGAACCCCCACATTAAGTGGCCCATCATTTATGCCAGCACACCTATGAACTAAGAGAACCCCCACATTAAGTGGCCCATCATTTATGTTCTTAACCCGCCTTTGCTGTCAGCCATCTTTCAATCACCCTGGTTCAGCTGGTAGTCCTGCAAAGCTTCCGTTGACAGGTAATAGAAAATTAACGGTCAATTAGAGATTATTAAAACCGCACCATGAACTGTAGAACCTAGGAAATAAACTTGTGGAGTATTATATCAAGGAAAATATACAGGAACAAAAGGTTTAAATATACATAAACATTTACATCATAATTTAAAAGTTAATGTCTCCTCTGCTCTTAAGATAACTTTTCATCGCACGTTCCCCCCCCCCCCTTTTTTTTAAATTGCCACCTCGCAAACCTTGAATATTCGAGCATCCCCGATTGGGAAGCCCTGATATTGACATAATCATTGGACATAATTTGCTTGTTTGTAAGTATTTTCATCAATTACTTTAAAACAAGAAACCCAAGCGATGGTTTGCAACCACAATTGACATGGTCATGCCTCCTTACCCACACGTGGTACATGGAGAGTTTGGTCAAAATCCCTTTATCCAAAAACTGGAATTGGAAAAAAAGTAACACGTGTAGACAAAAGAGTAAACATTTTATTATACTAAAATGACATATAAATGATGCCCCTCAAGAAAAATCTGGTGGATCGTTCAAGATTAGTTATTTTTAATATATGTTAATTGTATTAACTTACAGCTAGTGAAAAGGTGCAATCCTCGAAAAATACTAATATTAATTTACACATACATTTATAGACTACAATCTTGCACTTATATAAAGTCTCGTGTATACTAGCACATGTAGCCAAAATCTCTCTCGCTCGTCTAGGAAAGCTGCCGGCCTATCTATAAGGACTAAATGAGAACCATCTAGTAAGGAAATTCTAGAAATTTCGTCACCTGATAACATTGTTTAGAACAAATAGAATGTAATCGAACGTGAACAACCTTTTCCCAACTAAGGGAGGATGGGGCAAAGAGTGGCACAGTACATTGACTCGGTGACGTCAATATCAAAGCTAGAAAACGGGGTGGGGAGACAAGTGGTGGGGGCTTAAAAATAGGCCCACGCATATGTCGTAACAGTAGCCAAAGCGGAAAATCCCAACTGGTACAGGTAAAGCATGCAAGGCTGTCTCTGCGATTGTCGGGTAACGTTTTGAACTAGTTGCAACTGATGTGAACTGGACAACTTTTTAGATAAAGTACTTCGTTATCCTGCCTAAAAAAACTCAATGTTGTAAAAACAAAATATATAAAGATAAAGTACTTCTATCCCTGGCGGCCCCAAGAGTACAAAATATAAAAGGCAACATCTTGGACAAATTCCATCCGATTTTACTGGGCTAAATTTGAAACTTAATTCGGATATAATCAAATGAATGACTTTTATAGAGTCTTTATCCTAGGGATAAATAAATCGGCCTCTTTTTGAACGGGTTCCTGTCAGGGATCCTATTTCATTTTAATTGATCAATGGGCACAGCTTTGGCATTTGTGAATACACTTTTTAATAAGACATTTTTATTATGACATATTTTTAAAGTTTCATTTGTTTTTTAAATAATATTTGCTTTTTTTATTTTGTTTTTTGTTTAACTTTTTTTAAAAAGTATTAACTGAAACGGACTGGGCCAGAAATTCAATGTTAAATTTTATATCTGGATTTTCCAAAGGAAAAAAAATTGATTGGTAATTTTAGAGAAGTTTTTTTTTAATAGGGGAAGTAATTAGTGTGTACGTTGATAACGTCTTTAAAAAAACTCCGTATGGAAACACGAGCGATGCCGGGTATGTTGGCTAGTAACAGTTAAAGAAATAATATAAAAGACAAACAAAGATACAGTTTTCGCCTGATTTTCCAGTTTTAGAAGCAAAACTAATGAAAATGTTCAGACGTAGCTAATGAAATTGAATATCTACACAAGTATAACATTTTCTGTACATAATCTCCAGGTCTAAATACCAAAGGCAATACCTAAAAGATAATTAAATTAATGTTAACTTAAAATTGCATCTTAATTTTATGTCAAAATATTGATTCCTTTTCCATCTATAAATACAATATCTCGAAGTACTTCCAACGCAAAACTTTCAAGTACTGTCATTAACATCTTATTACGCTGGAAGAAATTGTGTTTCTAAGAGAGGTCAATCCCTACATGAGGAGTACAATTTTAGGATTAGAAAACCTCATATTCCAAAATCTGCTGTAATTTCGAGATCATTCTTTTTTAAAAGTTCTTTTTTTAACATTTACCTTGCGGGTTGACATTTAATATAAGATTAGTGAGAATTAGGTTTAATTTGCTGAAGAGGAAACTCTGGAAATTTAACACAACTTCAAAAACTATTTATTAATTCCCTTTGATTTGAAAGTTCTGATTGGCATTCTTGCCCTTGAGCTCGGCTTAACCTCCTGAGGGTTTTGGGGTTTTCCTGGTTTAGACGGCGGTTTTAACAGAAGTTTATGTTTTCATAAGATAATATTTATATATTCTTTTATTGATACAAACAGATGTAAATATCTCTTGCTTACGCTGAATATAATAATTTTAGCACATTAAATTATTACACCTGACTGAAAACATTCGTATTAAAAAAACAATTAAGACATGAAATGTAATGCTACATAACTTCATCGTTTTTGTCTGAGCTTTAGTTGTTTCAATTTTTTGTGTGTAGCGAGCAGCAAGGTTTTATGCCAATCGATGTGTGGCCAGATTCTAAAAGGGGAAAATATATGTGAGGTGTGAAGGCTCCTTACATAGTTTCCTTACACTAATCTAAAGATCGATCTTACCTTTTAGGGCAAGCTACATACTGAGAGTATGTTGACATTTGTGTATCTGGTAAATTACTGAGTGTATGTTGACATTTGTGTATCAAGTGGTATACCGAGTGTATGGTGACATTTGTGGATCTAGTGACAAATAATTAAGGTCAAAATAAGTAGATGAACGAATCTGTTTTAAAAATATTATTTGATAGTGTGGCCTTTAGTTTTCTAGTTGTTTCACATTAAGTATTTAAAATGTCTATTTAACAAAACACCCCATCCCATTGCTGTTTGCGCATGGTAAACTACTGCTATGTCCTTACAAAGGAGCATCCACTCCATCTTTGCAGAACTGCAGCATTGCGATCTACCGCTGATTTTAAAATATGGTTGGTGGAATCGGTAATCTGGAAAATACATTTTTAATGACAGAATTAAGGGTGGAATTGTTTATATTAAACTTACGTCTCCTGGTCACATTTGATGGGGAGATGTGGGAAGAAGTGGGGAGGGGTCAGTGAGAAGTTAGCTCGTTGGTAACAAACTATGTGTACTGGTAAATCAATATCTGAAACAATTATTAGGGAAGATGGTCACAGCTCAGTACACGAGTAACATCGAGCGCTCCAGAAACCGTGGTTCAGCGGCCTTGCAGCTTCCGATGGTCCAGATCCCATGGTTCAGCGGTCTTGCAGCTTCCAATTGTCCAGATCCCATGGTTCAGCGATCTTGCAGCTTCCGATGGTCCAGATCCCATGGTTCGGCGGCCTTTCAGCTTCCGGTGGTCCAGATCCCATGGTTCAGCGGTCTTGCAGCTTCCGACGGTCCAGATCCCATAGTTCAGCGGTCTTGCAGCTTCCGATGGTCCAGATCCCATGCTTCAGCGGTCTTGCAGCTTCCGATGGTCCAGATCCCATGGCTCAGCGGTCTTGCAGCTTCCGATGGTCCAGATCCCATGGTTCAGCGGCCTTGCAGCTTCCGATGGTCCAGATCCCATGGTTCAGCGGTCTTGCAGCTTCAGATGGTCCAGATACCATGGTTCAGCGGTTTTGCTGAAACCTTGATTAAAGCTCGTTAATAAGAGTAGTTTTATAGGTGATATGAAAATGAAAATTTAAGTTTACGCCGGCTTTTATTTGCCGTAGAATCACGAGTTTTATGATGTAACCGCGAAAATTCATAAAAAAAATCGGATTTCAGAACATTGGCTAAAGAAGCAGCGAATGGATTGCGTGAGCTTGGAACTACGGCTAAAGTTAAATTAAAGTTGCATCTTTTTCCGATTAGGCTTTCTTAAAACGAACTGACATTATATAGGAATCTCCCCTACTCAGCTAACTAACACACATATTCTGGTGGTCTGAGATTACTCTCTTATGACCCCGACTAGTACACTGGCTACCAGCTCCATCTGCAGAGCTGAGCCTACAACATTTTCCTCACGTAGGGTTCCCCGACCGCCCTGGCTTCCCCCGGGAGATCTAGTCTCCGATCCCAGGCTGCAGTGTCGACAGGTAGGGTCCCTGTTGTTGTCCACCCCTACTCTACTGGTAAGTCCTGATCAGCAATCTCAGCTGGAAGCAACTTTGTTTTAAAGCACTTCAGGTTGATGAAGGGAAACCGATTGACCCAGTCCTGAAAATAGTTTTTCAGATGAATAACTGGGATTTTCATACAAGAGACTTTGCCATTGAACAGTAAAATAAATCGATCTCAAAGAAACCGCCAAGCCAAGCTTATTATCATCATTTGGATTTAATCCTCGTTAAAAGGTCAGTGCAGTATGATTTTTTTTTAAAAGTGATAATCCTACCTGGTTGCAAGTTGTCTCCTGATGAAGTGGACCCGAAAGGTCCTTTTCATCTTATCATCATCATTTGTCCTTTGAGTTCCTTATGGAACATATGGCATCTCTAAGACATAGCACGCAACTTTTCACGGTCACAGCCTCATCCAGCAGAGTGGGGCTCCATGTTCTCTCAGGCTCATTCAACACTGTGGGCCTACGTGTTCTCACAGCCTCATCCATCAGAGGGGGGCTCCATGTTCTCACAGCCTCATCCATCCCACTGGGCCTAAATGTTCTCTTAGGTCTTACTCTGTGTTGTTTTCCCTGTGGGGGGGGGGGTTCACTCCATGGACTGTATTGCTATGTTGTTGGTGTCTTTCCTGAGGGTGTGTCCTACCCATCTCCAATTATATTCCTTTCCAGGATTTGTTTCTCTATTGCCTTCTGTCCATAAATCTCCCACATTTGAAGCTTTCTGTCTATAAATCTAACACATTTAATGTTTTCTGTCCATAAATCTCCCACATTTGATTTTTCTGTCCATAAATCTCCCATATTTGATGTTTTCCGTCCATAAATCTCCCATATTTGATGTTTTCTGTCCACAAATGTCCCACAACTTGATGTTTTCTTTCCACACATCTGCCACACATCTCGCACAACTTGATGTTTGCTGTCCTCACATCTCCAACAGCTTGATGTTTTTTCATCATACCGTTGTATTTTAAATATATTGCTCAGTCATCTGCTGATGATGGTCTGGAATCTGTTGTAGTTTCTGTTGTTTCGCATGTTCGACTCCCCCCACCCCCACTCCCCCACATAGGAGTGCCTTCACATTAGAGTTAGGCATTCTTATTTCCCTTTTGGTAGAGCTGTAAGATTATTTCCAGACTGGTTTTAGGTGTGTAAGATTCCTTCGTGCTAAAATTATCGGGCGTTTGATTTCTTCGTCTATTCTTCCACATACAATGACCACACTCCAAAGGTATATGAAGCTATCTACGTGATCTATGTTTGCTTCTCTAATTTTAAACACCATCCTTTTTGTGATTTATTTTTAGTATGTTAAATTTGTTTGATGGTTTATTTTTAATATCCACTCTTTTCCCGGCTGTGATCGTAACTTCGATGTCTTGTATTTTGTTAGATAATATGTCTATGCGATATTCTCTTGCATGTCTTGTATTCTGTGTGGTAGTATAGCTATGTGATCTGCTTGTGCATTTCTTGTAGTCTTTAATATGATATGGCTATGTGATAATTTATTGCATGTCTTGTAGTCTGTGAGATAGTATGGAAATATGGTCTGCTAATTACAAGTCTTCTAATTTTTGTTTTAAATTCCACTGGTTACCTTTTACTGAGTCTGTTTTGGCTTCTTTTGTGACCCAATCTAGCATTAGGGTGCCGGGTGGCCGAGCTTGTGGACAAGAGCTTAATCGCCAGCAAAATCCTAGACAAGCAAAATCAACACCAGTATTCAATGATGCACTATCCACGCCAGAGACCGTGAAGAAAGATACAAGGAGAATCCACTTTGTTGACGTCATGCTGAATGACGTGGGCAGCATCCAAAGGAATGAAGATAGTGTTACACTGCAATGGATCCCAGGCCAAACGAACGTTATGAATCATTAAAAAAGTAGAAGTACCCGCGAACAATTCGGGATGCTCCGCCAAAACCTCCGATACCAGTCAATCATTCGGTAGTTACGGACGATAAAGAAATGGTTATTCGAGACCTGAAGTTCGCTGATGACTGAGCCTTAAAATGCAAGCTTTGAATTGAAAGTGCAACAAATACTTAATCGCTTTAATAAGGCATGCAACAACTACGGCCTCGTCATCAATACTGTTATGAGGGATGACGTATTTTGAGACACGCTTTGCCCGCCTTCCACGTGCATGACCTCTTTCAAGTCGGTCCCGTGTTGGGGCGGCTAGAAAAAAATATCCCTTTGTTGATACTTTTGTTTACTATCGTCCGTTTCTGTCGAACATGATAGAACGATCTAGAAAATGCGGGAAGCAGTAAGACTGCGTATTCCATTTCCAGAATGATCATCTGAAACTGGGTATAAAAGGGATTAGAATAAATGACGGGAGAGATTTTCCTTTCCTTGATTACGAGGCATGCTGTGTCATTATACTTTGTTGTGTGTAGAGATTTTTTTATTTCCTCGTACAATTTTGTGCTCATTGTATTTTTATATACAGTACCGGTACCAGCAAATCTGTAAGTTTATAATTTTAATCACATTTCTCTTGCTGTTATTATTTAATTGAAGTTCACAAATTAAAAAGTTATTTATTGCAATTAGCTCTGGCCTTGATAGTCGTTTTATTTGTTATTATTTTTAACCTTTGGTATCGTCCTTTATTATGGACTGTTTTTGGAACGAGCCCTAGACAAAAAAACAGAGATTAAATTCTCCATCTATAACGGTCCGTAATAAATTGTGGGCTCGTCCGGGATATAGAATCTATATTGTTCATTTCTCACAAGCCCCCAAATAAATTTGGTGACTCGTCCTAGGATGTTTTTGAATCCATAAATTTATTATTACACCAATGGTAAATTGAGTGTTTGATGATTTTTGACCCACTGGTTTCTTTAATTTACTCAGACTAAATTGAGTATACGATACCATATTTTTAACGATACCAATAACAGAGCTGGTTGCAATTTATTTTTGAAATTCTATTTTTATATGTGTGTTCACTAAGCTTGAACATTTATAAAACTTATATTGTTATAATTTGCCTGTGTCAAAATGGAGTTTGATATTGTTAATTCGTCAGTAGAGGCATTGGATAAATATTCGAGAAAGGAGCTATTTTCCATTGCGAAAGACTTAGAAATTAATGTAGCTCATTCGGCGCTAAAAAAGACAGTACGTGATATGATCATCCTCCACTTAGTGGATGAAGATATTTTGTCTGAGGATGAACTAGCCTCAGTGACACAGCCGAATAATCCTAGTATGGAGCTCCAACTAAAGCTCAAACAAATGGAGCTAGATGCACAGAGAGAAAAGGAACGAGAGCTTAAACAAATGGAGCTAAAACAACAAATAAAATTAAAAGAAATGGAAATTAAGGCCAATTTGGGAGCAATGGAAATAGACTCGCGGCTCCAACCGGTCAGGGTTGCGATTCCTAAAGTAATTCCTAAATTTGCAGAAAAAGAGGTGGACCAATATTTTGCACAGTTTGAAATAACTGCCCAAAATTTTAAAATTCCTGAAAACATGTGGTCTACCTTACTGCAGCCGGCTCTGACTGGCAGGGCAGCCGAAGTTTTTGTGTCTTTGAACGCTGAACAGCGTGGGGACTATAACATTGTTAAATCCTTAATACTTAAAGCTTATGAATGTGTCCCCGAAGCATACAGTAAAAAAGTTTAGGGAGCTATGGAAACGGGATGGCCAAACTCATTTCGAGTTCCACCGGGAAAAGGAACAACTCCTGGATAAATGGCTGCACGCAACGAACACTGACACAGACTTCAAAAAGTTCAAGAACCTAATTCTGATGGAAGAGGTTAAGAATTGTGTTCGTGAAGAGGTACGGACACATATTGCAGACCGTGGCGAAGGTGACGCACATATGGCAGTAGTGTTAGCTGATGACTTCACCGATTCACATCAACTCTCAAAGAACCCATTTGACACCAGAAAAGACAGGTAAAATAGGGCAACAACATCGACTTACAGCAAACCTCCACAAAAACCATATAAGCCCGGTACAAAATAAACGAGTGCAAAAGACACATCTGCCTACTGTAAAAAGGAAGGTTATAAGAGGGATGAGTGCTGGAAACTCAAGAAGAGAACTGACAAGACCACACATCCTGGTACACCACACAAAGTCTCCGCTTGAACGTCTCGTCATACATCTGGAAACACATTTTCAAAAGTTTTGGCTCTCCAGATGTCCATACAAACTTCAAAGAGGTTTGTCACAACTCATCAAAGAGTTTCAATATGAACAATAAGGCTAGTTTTACCGACTCCAGCCAAGTTCTTGCTTCGACTGCGAGTTTTATGAGCTTGTCGCCAAGATCCTTTTGCTCCAAGAAGAGTTCAACCTCCAGAGGTCATCTTACCGAAGACTTGAGTGCAAGTTTTGACGACTCTACACAGAGTTTTACTTCCTCTAGCCTAGCCGAATGTTCTCAAGACTCCAACAAGAGTTTATATACCAAGGTCCACCATTCCACATCAGAAAACATTGATGTCATACAAGACTTCATGCCCTTCATATCGGAAGGATTTGTATCACTGCCAGGTGATTTTTCAAGTCTATGACCAATCGAAATCCTAAGAGATACAGGTGCTTCACAGTCCTTATTACTAGAGGGTATACTTCCCTTATCTGCATCTACTGCTACTGGAAGCAACATACTGTTAAGAGGCGTAGAATTAGGATGAATTGATGTACTTCTACATCTAATCCAACTCAAATCAGACCTAATGTCTGGACCTGTGGTTGTAGGTGTCCGACCAACATTACCATTGGATGGCATCTCGTTGTAGCTAGGCAACGACTTAGCTGGTGGGAAGGTGATAGCCGAACCCATCGTAACTCAAGAACCATGTCTCATTGAATCTCCAGAAGAAGATCCAGAAATATATACAGCATGCGCTGTTACCAGGGCAATGAGTTTGAAGATCGATCTCCAAAGAAGAGAGTTCACCAAAAAGTAATAAAATACAATCTGAAATTGATCTGGGAACGACCTTTTTTGCCCAACTGAATGAAGAATCAAAGGATCACAAAACACCAACTCGAACACAGCTCATTGAAGAGCAGAAGAATGATCCAGAAATCATTAAACTTCGAGAGAACTCTATGACCAAAGAAGAAGCTGAGCAATTCCCTGTTTGTTACTTTTTACAAGATGACATACTTATGAGAAAATGGCGACCTCCAGATGCCAAGGCTGATGAAGAATGGAGGATTGTTTACCAGATTGTAGTTCCTGCACTTTTCAGGAACGAAGTCCTCAACTTAGCCCATGATTCACCACTTTCAGGCCATTTGGGAGTGAACAAGACATATCATAAAATTACGTCACACATCTTTTGGCCCAAAATCAAGAAAGATGTGGTGGACTACTGCAGATCATGTCATACTTGTCAAGTGGTAGGGAAGCCAAATCAGAAGATACCAGCAGCTCCTCTTCAACCCATTCCAGCGTTTGAAAAACCTTTCAGTCGCGTCATAATAGACTGCGTTGGGCCTCTACCAAAGACAAAATCAGGTCACCAATACTTGCTGACAATCATGTGTGCATCAACAAGGTTCCCAGAAGCTATTCCTCTTCGCAATATCAAGACTCCGAACATCGTCAAAGCCCTGACGAAGTTTTTTACATTGTTTGGTCTTCCGAAGTCTGTACAGTCTGACCAAGGAACCAGCTTCAAGGCTGGACTATTCAAACAAGTGATGAACCAATTGGGTATAGAAAACTGCTTGTCGAGTGCGTATCATCCTGAGTCACAGGGAGCACTTGAGCGATTCCATCAGACATTAAAGAACATGATCAGAACGTACTGCCTAGAACAAGAGAAAGACTAGGATGAAGGGATCAACATGCTACTGTTCGCCGCAAGACAAGCAGTTCAAGAATCACTTGGATTCAGCCCTTTCGAACTGGTGTTTGGCTATACGGTTTGAGGCCCCCTTAAACTTTTAAAAGACACGTGGATGTCATCGGCACCCACTGAAGGACTTTTGGACTATGTCCTAAAGTTTAAAACTAAACTTTTTAAACCGTTAATTTGGCTAAATCACATTTAAAGGATTCTCAATCCAAAATGAAAGTTTGGTATGACAACAAGTCCAAATTCAGACAGTTTGCTTCAGGGGACAAAGTGCTTGTACTTTTGCCAATACCAGGACAGGCACTACAAGCTAGATATTTTGGTCCTTATGTAGTTGAGTCCAGACTTAATGACTTAAATTACATTGTGTTAACACCAGATCGTAAAAGAAAGAAACAGTTATGTCACATTAACATGTTAAAAGAATATGTAGAAAGAAAATGTGATGATAATTGTCCATCCTTAGAAACTAATGTTAACACAATCTCAACTGTAACTTCAGTACCTAAAGAAAATGTTACTGAAATATTTGACAGTGTCCCAGAAAAAGTTGGTCATTACAAACTTAAAAATTCAGAAATACTGGCCAACTTAGATAAGAAACTAGGACATTTGTCATTGTCGGAGAAGGATGTTGTTAAATCTGTTATTGTCACGGCCAGATTGTGTGTTTACTTTTTTGTGTGTATGTTTGGGGGACGGAAAGGGAGTGCTCGTGGTATTGGCTGTATTTTCCCACGAGTATGACAGTCTTGGCAGGGGGGGGGACCCCAGGGGAGAAAGTGTTTGTTGTGAGTTGGGAAAACATTAGAGTGGTGAATGAATGTGAACATTTTTCTTGTTATCACGAGTGCATGGTCAATAAGGGTATAAAAGGAGAGAGAAATTATTATTAGAGAGAGAACGATTATATTTGAGTGTGTATTCGACAGATTGTTTTTGGAGTGAAGACTTAGTATAACTTTATAATGCTGTTTTGTGTATTCATTGGAGTTTGAGTCACTTTCCATGGCTACCGAGTAGAAAGTGATGTGTTTGAACACTTATATCATAACCAGAAATAAAAACTATATTTGATATCTCTTAGACGACGTTACGTGTTTTCCCTTATAAACTATCGGCTTTATAGCAGCCAGGAAACGTTACAAGCACCAGCTTTCCAGGAGCTGAATAACCAGAGTCTTTTAGACTCTGAAACTATTGTCTGTGGCTACAGAAGGGACCTCATCCTCTAGACGACGTGCTTTTCGCCACAGTTATTGCAGATTTTGTTTCACTTTTCCCTGACGTGCCTAATAAAACCAACATTGCTGTGCATGATGTTGACATTGGCAATGCAGTTCCGGTCAAGCAACACCCCTATAGGGTCAATCCGGAAAAACTTGAAATAATCCGGTCTGAAATAAAATACATGCTTGAAAATGATATCATTGAACCAATCTCTAGTAACTGGAGTTCTCCATGTATTTTAGTCCCAAAGCCTGACAAAAGTTACAGGTTTTGCACTGATTTCAGGAAAGTGAATTCAGTTACAAAGTCTGATTCCTTTCCGATTCTAAGGATAGACGATCTTATAGATCGAATAGGCGATGCCAAATATGTAACCAAGATAGACCTACTATCAGGTTATTGGCAGGTTCCTCTATCTGACAGAGCAAAAGAAGTCTCTGCTTTTTGTACTCCAGATGGTTTATACCAATATAAAGTAATGCCGTTTGGAATGAAAAATGCCCCAGCTACATTCCAACGTCTAGTTAACAACATTATTGCTGACCAGGAAAATTGCTGCGCCTATATTGATAATGTAAATATTTACAGTCAAGATTTTTCCAAATATGTAAATCAATTAAGATCTCTATTTTCAAAATTCTTGCAGGCAAATGTAACTGTAAATTTAAATAAGTGTGAATTTTGTCATGCAACTGTGGAATATTTAGGTCACATAGTGGGTCAAGGTCATGTAAAGCCCTTTCAAGCTAAGATAAATGCTATTATGTCACTTCCACCACCCACTACTAGAAAACAGTTAATAAGATTTTTGGGAATGACAGGTTACTATAGAAAATTTTGCAAAAAAATTCTCAGTTATTGCTTCTCCCCTAAGTAATATGTTAAATAAAAATGCAAAATTTCATTGGTCAGATGCCTGTCAGGAAGCATTCGAAAATATTAAAAATATACTAGCTAATGCTCCTGTTCTCAGTGCGAGAGACTTTAACAAACAGTTTAAATTAGATGTAGATGCCAGTGATGTTGGCATTGGTGCAGTTCTTTTTCAAGAAGATGACCACAGTGTAGATCATCCTGTTTGTTATTTCTCAAAGAAATTTAACGCCCATCAGAAAAATTATTCCACTGTAGAAAAAGAATGTTTAGGATTAATTCTTGCTCTACAACAATTTGATTTTTATGTCAGTTGTTCCTTACATTCAGTACTTGTTTTTACTGATCACAATCCTTTAACATTTTTGAATAAGATGGTCTCCAAAAATCAAAGATTGTTAAGATGGAGTCTATTCTTACAAGAATATAATTTAGACATAAAACATATCAAAGGCAAAGATAATGTGATTGCTGATACTTTGTCCAGAAATTAATTTTTCACTGCACATAAATTATGTAGTTGTTTATTAGCTGTTAAGAAGGTTTTTTTAAAAATATTTTGAAATGAAGAAATGAATTTTCTTGTATAAGTTTAATGGAAAAGAATTCCATTTTTTGAAAAATGAAATTTTTCTTTAAAGAAGGGAGGTGTTATGAGGGATGACGTATTTTGAGACACGCTTTGCCCGCCTTCCACGTGCATGACCTCTTTCAAGTCGGTCCCGTGTTGGGGCGGCTAGAAAAAAATATCCCTTTGTTGATACTTTTGTTTACTATCGTCCGTTTCTGTCGAACATGATAGAACGATCTAGAAAATGTGGGAAGCAGTAAGACTGCGTATTCCATTTCCAGAATGATCATCTGAAACTGGGTATAAAAGGGATAAGAATAAATGACGGGAAAGATTTTCCTTTCCTTGATTACGAGGCATGCTGTGTCATTATACTTTGTTGTGTGTAGAGATTTTTTTATTTCCTCGTACCATTTTGTGCTCATTGTATTTTTATATACAGTACCGGTACCAGCAAATCTGTAAGTTTATAATTTTAATCATATTTCTCTTGCTTTTATTATTTAATTGAAGTTCACAAATTAAAAAGTTATTAATTGCAATTAGCTCTGGCCTTGATTGTCGTTTTATTTGTTATTATTTTTAACCTTTGGTATCGTCCTTTATTATGGACTGTTTATAGAACGAGCCCTAGACAAAACAACAGAGATTAAATTCTCCATCTATAACGGTCCGTAATAATACGAAAACCTAGAGATGTAGCACCAGCCAGCTCCAGGAAAAGCTTTCAAAGAAGTTAAAATATCAATGAAGGGACAGAATCTCCAAGTAGTAGAAAAATTCACATATTTGAGCAGCACTCGTTCTAGGTCATTAACAATAGATGATGAAATCGATAACATGATTTCCAAAGCAAATGATACATTCCGATTTTCCTCAAGAGTGTCTGGGAGCAAAGGGGTCACAGTTTTGTCACGTAGCTAAAAGTATATAGGTCAATCTTATTAACATCTCTCCTATATGCTAGCGAGACGTGCACAAGATAAGACTGCATGCACCATACAGTTATTCTAAAGTGCAGTTCCTTGTCAGTTATCTAAAACAGCAAGTGACGTAGTTGTCCCTTATGATCCAAGAAATTTCAAATCGATATAAAAGTAAACGATATTAAATATTATTGCAAATGAAAGCACTGTTGGAAATTGGGTTAATCCCATCCTAAAACTTGTAATTAAGGATCTAGAGCCTACAGCCTAGGACATTTTTAAGGTACCGATTCATTTTCCAGTAAATAGCATTTGATCATATCTTGTTCTAAAGTATGTCAGAGGACGCGTTCAGACAATTTAAAACCAATTTATATCCTTTATAAATTTGACAGACTAGGATTAAGGATTTTTATGACGTGTCCTGAACGTGATCAACGCTGACGGCTGCATGGGCACTATTTGATGGATGGGGCAGCAACGCATTAGCATACGTCTTAAGTATGCGATCACCATGAACTAACCTCGAACAAAACATACATAAATATGTTTAATTCATTCTCAATATATATTTATTTATTTATATTTATTTTACATAACAGTGTCACCATGAGTCATTGGGAATGTCCCGAAATAATTTGTCAACGGCCACAGCAAAAGAAGTTTTAGAAATGTCTGATCTGGGGTGGAATTAATCATTTCTACACATTTAATAATGTGATGTTTCCAATACAATTAGTACGTAAAGTCTCCCACGCTAAGCCATTTCTCCCTCATAGCTTGCATGACTTTAAATGATTTTTTACTCTGTCGTAACAAATTGAAGGTATTTCAAGAAAGGCTGATAAGAGACATAGTTAAATGAAGAAACATTTATTTTCTTAGTCAGCTAGACCTGTCCAAGTTAATTCATTCAGATATATTTGTCCCATATGGGGCTTCCAAAACCTGTCCGTATATTAACCTAAATTTATACTATATATATTTATTTTACTTCAGTTTGTTTAAAGATCATTACTTTTGTTTTTGGTAAGTCACTGAATCAATAAACAATGCTCTAGAACAAGGATCGGGAACCCATGGCTTGCGAGCCAGATGTGGCTCTATTGATGGCTGCATCTGGCTCGCAGACAAATGTTCGATTATAAAAAAATATGTTTCTTTAGACTCCTTTGATCTTTTAAACATAATGTATGGCTCTCACAGAAATACTTTTCAAAATATTTGGTGTACATGGCTCTGTCAGACACAAATGTTCCCGACCCTTGCTCTAGATTTAGCTTAAAATATCAACTGTTGGGACTCTAAGAAACTACTCAGCTGATTTGAATTTTGTTGATATTAACATTGTTAGGTAACAAGACTGACTATTTACTATATATATATATACATAAAACAGATAACAAAATGGTGAATTTTGGGTTCATAATAACAAAAGCAAATCAAAAGAAAGATTTCATATTGGCAATGAATGATTTTTCCTTGTACTTTAAATCTTGTAAAATGCGACATTACTCTTAAATCGATAACTTCCATGGATAGCAGTGATCTCCAAGAACCAAAGTTTTCACAAAACAGCTGCTAACGTCTAAGAGATGAGCTGAATGATGAATGGGACGATGAAGAGTTTGAAGAAATTGTTTGGAGACAAAATCTTCTGAGTCGCGCTCTGTATGAGCTCAATAGCAAGGAGGTTGCCATGGTGTTAAATGAGAAAAGTTTGCGAGACGCGGCAAACAAAAATCTCACAGCTTTAACTAACTCGGCTTTTTTTAATTTCGACGGTGAAGACTTCGAGAATAGTGTGATTAAGGAAAAACGTTTATTCAGGCCACAACAATTTTAATGTCTTAAAAGTTCAGGCCACAACATTTTACTGACTTAAAAGTTCAGGCCACAACAATTTTACCGTCTTAAAAGTTCAGACCACAAAAATTTTACAGTCTTAAAAGTTCAGGCCACAACAATTTTACAGTCTTAAAAGTTCAGACCAGAACAATTTTACAGTCTTAAAAGTTCAGGCCACAACAATTTTACAGTCTTAAAAGTTCAGGCCACAACAATTTTAAAGTCTTAAAATTTCAGGCCACAACAATTTTACAGTCTTAAAAGTTCAGGCCACAACAATTTTATAGTCTTAAAAGTTCAGGCCACAACAATTTTATAGTCTTAAAAGTTCAGGCCACAACAATTTTACTGTCTTAAAAGTTCAGACCAGAACAATTTTACCGAGTAGATATTTATGTTTGTGCACCTACGATGAACCAGCGCCAACATAAACTGTATCTTTTCATCTTCAGGGTCAGCTTCCGTTGCGATTGATAGAAGTTGAATAGCAAAGCGGAGGTTAAGACTGCCTCCGAGTTTGCGATAGGCGTACAATGATGGCCTGAACTTTTTGGCAAGAAACCCTTTTTTCGTTTTTTCTTTAACTATGAAAAGTATTTAACTCACGTATGACAAGTATTTGACTTAACTATGACAAGTGTTTGACTAATCTATGAAAAGTATTTGTATCAACAAAGGTTTGGCTCAACCAGTACTAGAATTGTAATTTTATTTAATTTATTTTTTAGAAAGCTATGCATTCAAGTTGATTGTATATAAAGATGTATGAGTAGCCTCTGCACGTACTCATCCTTTGCTTTTAAAATTCATGAAATAGTATTCATATTTTTTTTATTGATTTTGTTTCAATTTCTATTTCATTGTAATTGAATGCTTTTTACAGAAAAACCCGATGGTTATTTTTAGTAAGCTGTTGCTAGAATTATGTGTCACAGACTAGTTGAAGCAACTACTCACCTGGGTCGAAGGTATTTAATAGTTTTCATTTATCGCTTTTTGTTATATTTGAAAAAAATATCTTGCATGAATTTGTATTTGTAAATAACGTAAATCTGTCACTTATATACAACATATGTAATGATATAAAATAAACTAATATAATTATAAACTGTTGCTTCATTCATCTTGAAAAAAGTCATTTAATGATTAGAAAAGTGTAATAGGGCGCATCAAGACGTTTGATTACGTAATAGGTAGACTGGTATAAATAAAAAAAATTAACATATTGTTTTGTACTTGACATTCAGTTTTCATATTGTTTAATTTTTGCATACACTATTTAGAGAAATCGAAACAAGCCATCGTTGCCTAGCAACAGCATTGTGCTCTAATGCAGTTTTTGTTGATAGTCCATTGATAAGATTAATTACTGTAAAATTGTTAACCATGAACTTAGAAATAATTAAATGAAATACTTAAGGTTGGTCAGTATTTGGTAAGGACTGTTTTTTGTTTGATAAACGATGTTATGGATAAATGTGGGGCTCATTTTCTACGACAGTTCACGGTAAGAGGTCCGCTCGATTGCGGTTCGATATTCGATATTTTACCACTGCAGCCAGGCAGTTTTGTAAACTATGTTTAGAAACTTAGTCACAGCACAGTACACGAGCCACATACAGGTTACCAGATCTATTGGTGCAGCACAGTACACGAGCCACAGACAGCTTACCAAATCCATTGGTGCAGCTGGCTAAGTTTTAGACTGTTCATGTTTTCCAGCATAATTTCCTTCATAATTTATTTTTCACGTCTAAAAATTATTTAATAAAAAATGTATACAATATAATAGCCTCTGTTGCGTGGACATTCAGTTTGCAACTCCAGTAAAAAGCTGGTTAGAATTAATTATAATTTTAAAATAGGAATGTTTATATAAAAAATAAATCATTTTCCTTCATTATGGACATAAAATAATTATTTTTTGGTATTATAAATTTTGCAGATTTTCATGACCTCGAAAGTAGGTAAATGTGGATATACATTTATCTCATGCCAGGTACTTGAATAATTGGAGGAAAGAAAGGTAGATACTCATTGGGTTCACAATGGCAAAGACATTTTCGCAGAAATGCCTGGCCACAGCTGTTAAATACACGGAAAATGCAAATAACCAATTCAAACTGTCAATGGTTGAATTCCCATGTACATTCAACATTGGGACATCCACCTATAGATTGGACTCGAAGATGGCTTCATCGACCAGTGAACTTACTGCGCCGTATTTTGATGACTCAAACTGTTGGCGCCTAGAACATGAGTTACAGGACGCCAGCGATGATGAGGACTTTGAAGAAATTGTTTGGAAAGAAAATCTTCTGACTCGTGTCTTATACGAACTTGGTAAAAAACAAGAAGCCATCAAGTTAAATGAAAAAATTCTGTGCGAAACAAATAACAAAAATCTCACGGCACTTGCGAACTCGGCATTTCTGAATTTTTACCAAGAAGAAATAAGGAACGTCAAAAAAGTATTTAACATATTGAAAGAGTTACAGAAGACTGACGAGTTCAAAGATGTGAAAATTCAGGCTATCATTGAACAAGCATATGCCTACCGCAAACTTGGAGGCTGCAGCAACTTACTCTGTGCCATTCAACTTCTATCAAGCATTTCAGTTGATGTCCCTAAAAATGAAAAAGTTAAGTTTATGCTGGCTCTTTGTTACCGTAGGTGCACTTCTATAACAATGTACACCGAAAATACATCAACATTCTATAGGAAAAAATTGGCTAAGGAAGCTGCAAACCGATTGCATGAACTGGGAACTACGGCTAAAGATAAATCAATCAAAGCTGCAGCTATTGCAGAATTAGCTTTTTTAAGACTACATGATGGCGTAAAGGAATGTCGTCTCATCGATTCCATTGATTGGGAGGACCTGATCGGCAATCTCAGCTGGAAACAACTTTGTTTGAAAGCACTTAAGGTTGATGAAGATAAATCGAATGACCGAGCTTTGAAAATGGTCGGTCAGATGTTCAAGTCAGACGTTAAAAGAAGAGACCTTGCCATTGAACTGTTAAATCAATCGATTTCATTGAACCCGTCGAGTCGAGCATACCATCATTTGGGTTTGATATACGTTAAAAAAGCAGCAGATTTTGATAGAGAGGCAAAAGATCGCACTATGTCAGAAACAACACAACCACAATTATCTCCACATCAACATTTACACTATAAAAAGATCCAGAGTTTAGAAGAGAGGCTTAGTTGTATCCTAAAAGTTGTAAAAAAGAGGCTAACACCATTTAGTGATGGTAATCCACATGTTGAAAATGCAGAAAAAAATTTGAGAAAGGCTGTTGAGGTCAGTTTTAAAGTTAGTATATCTGCACAATATGATTTAGCTCTTTTCCTTGCAAGACAGTGTAATTATGGTGAGGCCAATCGAATTTGCGGAGAAGTTATTAAAATGTTCATCTCAAGCCAATCAGGATTTCAAGGGCGCTTACAGTTTGTCAATATTTATAATCTTTATGGCATGTGTTATGTTTTCGAAGCTGAAGAAGAAGACGACGAAGAAACGAGAAAGAACCTTTTAGATCGCAGTCAAGACCTTCTTATGGTCGCTATCCGTCTGGCTACTGAGATAGCTGCGTCTGTTCCGGATTTAAAGCGATGTGCCACAGATCTCTGGCAAGCTTTCAATCATCTGCAGACCAAATTCAGCTTTAAAGGGGATCCTGAGAGTAAGAAGCAGATGTTTAAGCTCTGTGAGCTGGTGGCAGATTACAGGTGGTTACCTGAACTTGATGAAATGCTATCAATTGAAAACTCTGAGTGGCAAGATCAAATATGTTTAGAAATTTACCTGCAAAAATATATTCAAGAAAGAGACTTTGATAATGCTGATCTCTTTTTGAATTTAATCGCCATTCGCCCAAACTCTTTTGTACTAACCATCCATAATAGCGAGGCTGTAAAACATTTGAGATTTGAGCAAATGAAACGTGCGTCAGAAAAAGCCATTGCAGAAGAAAATGTAATGGATCCTATTTGGAGGAAGATAATGGACGAGGTATATTTGAAACCTACTCACACTTATAGATCTGAACATTTAAATACATCTACAAACTCACAGGATAATGAAAATAATGATAGCACAAATTTGTTAGATAATCAAGAAATAAGATTCGATGTGATGTTAGTGAAAGACAATGACAGCGTTCCAGATGTTGAAGACGGACTCTGGTCTTTCAGAGCTTCTGAGTGTATCAAATGGAGCATAAAGGGAAAATGTGGATTAACTGTGGAACAAGTTCACGATCTACGAATTCCGGGTCAGTTAATATTAACTAAGGACCTGTCTAACATTTGCCAGTCTAAAGTTGTCGTCTTTTTCTTTGACGGGATTGAAAATGTAGCCAGGCATCAAGAAGTGGACGATGACGAAACAGCTGAAGCGATTAGGCGGCTAAGTTTGTCATCTCCAAGCGGTACTAACGAACCAGACGGTGCATCTAATAGAACCAGGGCTCTGGTCCCAAATTCTAATAGTCAACATCAATTACAATCAGAACGACAAAAATCAACTTGTTCTGGCTATTTTAAACACTTGCTTGTATGCGCCATTGATTCAATGTTACGAGATGGGAGACCAAGACAAATCATAATGGCGGTACAAAGTGATGAGGACAAATTACTTATACCAAGCGAAGCATTGGGAATACCAGTTGTGGTGATCTCTAACGAAGATATTTCTATGCTTGCTAGAACGTCATCGGGGGATTTACCTTCTCAATATGAACTTATCATGAACATTTTTAAACAACTTGTTAGTAAATAGATTAGATTCATTCAGCGCCAAACTTCAGTACAGTCAAAAAGTTCAACTGCGTCTGGCACCTTTTCTTTTACCATGCTCTTCCTGCTCTATGTTCTAAGCTGCTAGGCTAGTTCTATAGGCAAAAACAAAAGTGATCATGTCACACTACTACTTCATTCACTTCATTGGCTCCCATGTACAAGCACTGATTGACTACAAACTCTATGTTCTCTGCCACAACTTTTTCTCGAATTCCTGGGTGCGGATGTTTGTTAAATAAAATCAAAGAGCTTTACAATAGATGAAACAAAAGATTAGCGTCGACTATTTAAATAACCACTTTACGTCCTTTACAAAATAAGACCAAACCAAAGTGTTGGAAATTGACTTAGCTAAAATTTAGTCAACAAATGGCTTGACGGAAACAGGTTTTAAAAATTAGCATGAAATTAAGAAACTGAAGAAATTTAAACAATTTATTAAGGATTTTTTCTATTTTATCAATTGTCTTTTCATATTCATTATTTGAATCAACCTCTCTAAGAAATGCCACATTCTTTTATTTTGGAATTCTCTGTACAGCTTAATATGGAATTTATTATATTCATTACAATGTTACTCTTGTAGGAATATTACTGACTGTAAGAATATTTTACTGGGTGTGAGTGTGAGAATATTACTTACTATGAGAATTTTACTTACCATGAAAATATTACTTACTATGAGAATATTACTTACTATGAGAATATTACTTACTGTGAGAATGTTACTTACTATGAGAATATTACTTACTATGAGAATATTACTTATAAGGAAAGTATTACTTATTATGCAATGAGAATATTACTGAATGTGAGTTCAGCATAGTACTTTTCTCTTCTCATTGGGGGGGGGGGGGGGTCATAGATTGCATTGGGAACGTTGTGTGTAGGTCTCATATTGAAAGAATTTACACTTCAACTTGTGGCTATTAAAAAATCGGCGTCATTTTTTATTTTCTAAACTCCAGAAATTCTAAAAATAACTGCATACGTTTTTATATCCACCTGCGTGACACTACAGTCGAGTTTTGAACACAGGTATTCCCGTTTGTTATTTTGAGAGAGTAATTATTAACAGGTACACAGATGAGACACCAACTTGTAGGTGCAAACATTCATCTCTAGTCAAGGTATGAAAAGGTTTTACATCTATACAAGTATTGTTACTATATGTTTCATATATATATATATATATATATATATATATATATATATATATATATATATATATATTACCATTTTAATAAAAAAATTGTGATAAATATATATACGTATACATATACAATAAATTCGATTTGAAATTAAAACCAACTACGTCAGTGTGTTTACAACATACAAATGTGGCTTACTTATGACACGTTAAGCACTATTGTACGAATATGAGATAGTGGTTCTCATTCCATTGACATCTGCTGACTAAATTGTCTACTGCAGTTCATTAAAAAGGTGGGGGGAGTGGGGAGGCTTGCTGGATAAAAGTTATGCTTTCCTGCATAAGGGTCGTGCGAAAAGGGAGTGGGGTAGCCAACCCGAGTGTCATCAGCAGGAGGATGCAACAAAATCCTCAACATATATATATATATATATATATATATGTACGTGTGTGTGCATACAAATGCTTGTGTGTGTGTGTGTCGTATGACATTTAGTTATGAAATAAGGGGCGCTTTTTTCAGGCTTTGTCCCGGGCGAAGATTTTCTGTCGCTCGACTCCGTCTGGAAAAAAAAATCTCAGACAATAATTTATGAAGTGTAGTAGCGGTAAGTACCTCACCAGATTCCTTTGTC
This sequence comes from Omphiscola glabra, assembly GCA_964017045.1. Taxonomy (NCBI): domain Eukaryota; kingdom Metazoa; phylum Mollusca; class Gastropoda; family Lymnaeidae; genus Omphiscola; species Omphiscola glabra. The sequence goes on from OZ024799.1 coordinate 38,454,003, forward strand.
GAACTGGACTCCATGTCATATTGTGCTCGCCAGCATAAATGTAACTAGTTGGAGTTAATTACATTTCTTTTATCTTAACTGGTTGTTGTAATTGTTATATATATATATATATATATATATATATAAATATATATATATATATATTTATTTATTTATTTATATATTTATTTATTTATTTATAACAATTTCTTATAATTATAGTATAATGTTAGGCCAGTGATTCCCAAAGAGGTCTATATCGACCCCCAGGGGTCTAGACAACTTGCAAGAGGTCTATGGTAGCGGGGAAAAAATTGGGGGGGTCCATGAAATGAAAATGGGGGTCCATGAAATGAAAATGGGGGTCGACGATAGTGGATCTCATGTAAGCAGTTCATGACTTCTATTTTGGCATTTTTTAATTTAAATTTAATTAATAAATGTATAAAACTTAACATGTTTTTAAAAAATTTATTCACACTACACTTCACTACAATAAATTTTAATCTTTCAAAGTGAGTAGCACTATACCGCCTGTCAAAAATACATTTAAAGTTAATGAATTTGCAAAAAAACAATATCAGGTAAGCAGGGGGTCTACCCAAAACCGAAAAACATGGCAAGGGTCTACAAGACAAAAAAGTTTGGGAACCTCTTTATTAGGCTAATCCAGCAATGTCAGCTGCATCTCCTGTTCTTCATTAAGTTCATTAAATATTTTTAAACGGCTGTTTAAAAAGAGAAGAATTATATTTTGTTTAATTAAATTAAAGCCTTGTATTTCAATGTTAAACTAATAAAAAGTTTGGAGCAAATTTCACCAACTTCTCAGTTTGAGACTGATAACTTGGGTTTATCTTTATATACAAACAACTTATGCAATTTATAATAATCTCTTACATATTGCAAGAAGACTCATCATGGCGAAGACAGTGTCCGAAGATTCCTCGGCTCGAACCATGGAGTGCACGGAAAATGCAAAAAAACATTTCAAATCATCAATGGTTGATTTCCCGTGTAAATTCAACATTGAGACATCCAACAGTTCACTGGACTCTAACGTGCCTTTATTGACCTATGAACCTACTAAACCGTATTTCGCCGACTCCAAATGTTGGCGCCTAGAACATGAGCTAAAGGACGGAACAGATGATGAGGACTTCGAAAAAATTGTTTGGAAAGAAAATATTCTGACTCGTGTCTTATATGAACTTGATAAAAAACGGGAAGCCATCGAGTTGAATGAAAAAATTCTTCGCGAAACAAATAATATAAACCTCACTGGCCAACGCGGTTTTTCTGAATCTTTACCAAGAGGAGACGAAAATGTCCACAACGCAATTAAAAAGTTACAAGAGCTTCAGAAGAGTGCCAATTTTTAAGATTTAAAACTTCAGGCCATCATTGAACAAGCTAATGCCTACCGCAAACTTGAGGGCTGTAGCAACCTTCTCTGCGCTATTCAGCTTCTATCCATCACATCAGATGCTGTCCCTGAAGATGAAAAAGTCAAGTTTATGCTGGCTCTATGTTACCGTAGGTGCACTTCTTTAATGATGTACACCGAAAATCCATCAAACGTCGTTTTGAAACAATTGGCCAAGGAAGCTGCAAACCAATTGCACGAACTGGGAACTACGGCTAAAGATAAATCAATCAAAGCTGCAGCTATTGCCGAGTTAAAAAAGCCAACTCGGCTATAGCTGCAGCTTTGATTGATTTATCTTTAGCCGTAGTTCCCAGTTCGCACCGATGTCGTAAAGGAATGTCGTCTAATCGATTCCGTTGATTGGGAGGACCTGATCGGCAATCTCAGCTGGAAGCAACTTTGTTTTAAAGCGCTTAAGGTTGATGAAGGTAAATCAAATGACCGAGTGTTGAAAATGGTGGATCAGATGTTTAAATCAGATATTAGAAACAGAGACTACGCCATTGAACTGTTAAATAAATCGATCTTAATGAAGCCGTCAAGTCGAGCTCACCATCATTTGGGTTTAATCTACATTAAAAATGCTGTGGCTTTTGATAGAGAGGCAAAAGGACTACAAGTACAAGATCGCAAAAAATCATCACAACCACAGTTATTACCACTTCCACATTTACACTATAATAGCATCCAGAGCTTAGAGGAGCGGCTTAGTTATAACCTAAAAGTTCCAAAGAAGAGATTACAACCGTTTAGTGATGGTAATCTACATATTGAAAATGCTGAAGAAAATTTGAGAAAGGCTGTTGAGGTCAGTTTCAATGTGAATATTGTGGCACATTATGATTTGGCTTTTTTACTTGCAAGACAGTGTAAATATAGTGAAGCTAAAAGGATTTGTGGACGTGTTATTGGTGATTACACTGAACGCAGAGCTGTATTTCAAAGGCGCTTACATCTTGTCAATATTTATAATCTTTATGGCATGTGTTATGTTTTCGAAGCTGAAGAAGCAGACGACGAAGAAACTAGAAAGGAACTTTTAGATCGCAGTCAAGACCTTCTTATGGTCGCCATCCGCATGGCTACTGAGATCGCTGCATCTGTGCCAGAGTTAAGGCAATGTGCTACAGATCTCTGGCAAGCTTTCAATCATACACAGACCAAATTCAGCTTTAAAGGGGATCCTGAGAGTTAGAGGCAGATGTTTAAGCTCTGTGAGCTCGTGGCAGATTACAGGTGGTTACCTGAACTTGATGAAATGTTATCCATTGAAAACTCTGAGTGGCAAGATCAAAGTTGTTTAGAAATTTACCTGAAAAAATATATATTTAAGAAAAAGACTTTCATAATGCTGATCTCTTTTTGAATTTAATCGCCATTCGCCCAAACTCTTTTGTACTTACCATGAATAATAGCGAGGCTGTAAAACAATTGAGATTTGAGCAAATGAAATGTGCGTCAGAACAAGCGATTGCAGAAGAAAATTTAATGGATCCTATTTGGAAGAAGATAATGGACGAAGTATATTTGAAACATATGCACACCTATAGATCCGAAAAGTTAAATACAAGATCTACAAACTCACAAAATGGGACAAACACTACAAGCTCAGACGATGAAGAAAATAATTACTGGACACACTTACTAGATAATCAAGAAATGATATTGGATGTTCTATTAGTGAACGAGTTTAAAAGCTGTTCCGATGTTGAAGACAGACTCTGGTCTCACAAAGCCTCGGACACAATAAAACGTAGTTTAAAGGGAAAATGTTGATTAGAAGTGGAACGACTTCAAGAGCGGCGAATTCCGGGTAACCCAAATTGGAAAATGTGTTACGTTCGCAAGTCAAAAGTTGTCATCTTTTTCCTTTACGTACCTCAAAATGAGACCACAAGATACACGACTCAAGTAGTGGACGATGACCAAACAGCTGAAGAGATTAGGCGACTAAGTTTGTCATCTCCTAGCGTTAATAACGAACCAGACGGTGTCTCTCATAGATCTGGGGCTGTGTTCACTAAGTCTAATAGTCAACACCAATCACAACCAGACCGACGTCAAGCCAATTGCTCTGCCCACTTTAAAGATTTGCTTTTTTCCGCCATTGATTCAATGTTACGAGATGGGAGACCAAGGCAAGTCATAATGGCCTTACAAAGTGAAGAGGACAAATTACTTATACCAAGTGAAGCATTGGGAAAACCCGTTTTGATGATCTCTGACGAAGATATTTCTATGCTTGCTAGTACGTCATCGGGGGATTTACCTTATCAATATGAACTTATCATGAAAATTTTTAAACAACTAGTCAGTAAATAGATTCACTCAGCGCCGGCCTTTGGTACAGGCGAAAATGTCAACTGCCTCTTGAACCAATTCTGGCGGTGTCATTTTGATTCCAAACACAATTTTCTACTTTAAAATTTTCAAGTTGATAGGTGCCAAATTTTTGAACTGCCGTCGAATAGGTTAAGGTTGGCCCTGGATCCATATGTATGTGATTTGACGACCAACAAAAGTTGTGAAGGGAATCGTAAACTACAGACTATTAGAATGAGGATTGTGCGTCTGTCATTTTCTGCCTATAGTTTTTTTTCAAACTTCCTGATGTGCCTAACAGTTTCCCTCATTGATAACTTGAGGATTAAATTCTATCTTTAAATTCTTACAATTCTGTTATATTATCATAGATTTAGTCTTGGAGGGGTTATTCACTGTTTATATAATTCTAGAATGTATCATTTCATTTTGATTACGATCGTTTACGCATGATACATTCAGTTATTATAGTTGTGTTATAGATGACACTCCTAATTAAACTAATTAATGACACAATATAGTTTCATTATTATTTATTTGATGACTCATTAACTTGTAACAAGATATAAAACGTTTAAACAATTTATATATTTTTAAACAATATAACAATGAACTAAATATATTTTTGCACATTTCATGTAAAATATACATCTGTGAAGAAAAAAGTAATTTTGAGAGGTGTGAGAGGTAAACCTTATATTATATATATATATATATATATATATATATATATATATTACTAGAATATATGATCCGATGTAACCGGGATAATTAATGGTAGACATTTTGCGATACCTTCTACCTGCCACTGTGAAATTTTAACATCTAACAATCAAATTTTTACGTAACAACAAAAAGATTTGTTGATGTTTTGTATACTCATAAAAATGTAATGACAATATTCTACATTCATGAAATCTATATTTAGGAAAGAGTTAATAAAAATTCCTTATATAATGATATTTATGTTTCTAACATCATTAAGTTTAGATAAATATTTATCTTCTATATCACATTGGTCTACCCTACCTGTTTTCGTGCCAAAAACTACCATTTATGTTTTCTCCTCTAAAATTTGTAAAAATACGTGTCCTTAAATTTACAAAAAAAAAATATGTAGACCATTTCTAATATATTTATTCTAATATATTTACATTACCGAAATTTGATATTATGGTATGTTCATTTAAAGTTTAACCACACATATGTCTTGTTTGTCTACTTCATTTTTGGAAAATCGTGAAATATATTTTATAATTTATCTAAAGAAGATGATCTTAACCCATTTTCACGCCTGTAGCAGCATTGAGTGCATTTTTTTAAAAAAAATGTTATTAATCTCATAAAAATTTACATCCACATTATCTGTCGCAAAGTCCAAAAAAAATAAATATTTTCATATTTTAAAAGAAAAACTGGCAAATTCAGATAGATTGTACCTCATTTCATTTGCGACTTTCTTGGGAGTCACTTCCATTTATTTGTTTTTGTCAACAGAGTTACATTTTCATTAATATGAAGGTGGCTAATTTTTATTGGTTGATTAATTATACTTTTAAAAATTTCATTGGTTGGCTAATTAATATGTTAATGTGCTCCGCCATTTTATGAAATGATTTTAGAGTTTGACCAGACCGTGTTTCATTAATTTTTGGATATTCTTTTCGTTGGAACCTGAAATAAAGTGTGTAAAAGTGTATTCCATGAAACTGTTAGTTGGGTTTTAATTACTTCTTTATTTTATAATTAATTTTGGCCACTTTTCTTTGTTTTTTTTAAAATTTTCCTAGTTTTCAGGGTCAAAACCCTGCGCCACGTTTTTCAATTTAAAACCTTTTTATTCGTAATTTTTGCAAAAACATTAGTTATTTACTTTTTCCATGGCCGCCATCTTGGTTACCCCAACCCGTGAACACGTAAAAGTTCGCGGGTCTGGGCAACAAAGGTGGCGGCAATGGTAAAAACATGCGGTACTATCTATCCGAATTTACCGAAAAACTTAGCCCAACGTTGTTCACGCCAAGTAGCTGTTTAATGGACTACGATTAGTCGATTGTTTTGTCACGTGATACGTGTAAAAACAAGTAATACTTCCGGTAGGCTGTCTGCAACACACTAGTCGCTCACAAATTTTTCTTCAAACAACTTTCTTCCTTTAATCATAACTGAATTATAATTATTGTCACATTTATGAATGTCATTTAAAGAAACGCGTGTATTCAAGAATATTTTGAAAAGTAAAATTTTAATTAACACTGGGGAAGCGCTGATGGAGACCAACATTTTGCTTTAGAATTAATGATAATGGCAATGGCTGATCAGCTGTTTATCTGTTGTTATGTGTTGTTATGTGTAGCAGAAAGCCTAATAATGGCTGGTACGTATCACGTGACAAAACAAGGAAGTGACTAATCGTAGTCCATTAAAGAAAAAAAAAATATATGGCTCAATTTTTTTTAAATCCTTTGTATTAACTTCGCTTTTGTGTGTTTAGGGCAAATCTTCGGACGGCTAATTGACCCATTTCCCGACATTCTGTCGAGCTAAACAAAGACACATACACTCGCTGTCAACGACAACACATTCTGTCAAATTTTCCGTTTTTCCTGTTTTTTAAGGGAAAGATAAAATTTGATGTCACTTATTTAATGAAATAAAATTTCCAATAACTGCGCTAAATGAAATTCGTAAAAATATCGCAAGTGCGTTTGGTGCGTAATATTTTCATTTGTTGATCTGAAATAGTGGTGAAATAAATCTGCGGTGTAAAAGCGGCAGGGACATTAATATATTAATATAAAATAAAATACTCTGAATAATCTTCAGTTGTAAATATTTAGGAATGAAGTTAAGGAGCATACACATTAAACACTATTATTTATACTTAATAGTTAAAGCACTTACGAACGACTAACTTAAAGTATACATCAATTAATATCACTTTTCAAATACTTTCTAATCGACTACACCAAAAAATGATAAATATAAATACAAAAATTAAAGTCATCGTTCAAACCTTAAAAATATAAAGCCGCCATAAAGCCGTCATAAAGCCGTCACTAAGCCGTCATAAAGCCGTCATAAAGCCGCCATAAAGCCGTCATAAAGCCGCCATAAAGCCGTCATAAAGCCGTCATAAAGCCGCAATAAAGCCGCAATAAAGCCGTCATAAAGCCGCCATAAAGCCGTCATAAAGCCGTCATAAAGCCGCCATAAAGCCGCCATAAAGCCGCCATAAAGCCGTCATAAAGCCGTCATAAAGCCGCCATAAAGCCGCCATAAAGCCGGCATAAAGCCGTCATAAAGCCGTCATAAAGCCGTCATAAAGCCGTCATAAAGCCGCCATAAAGCCGTCATAAAGCCGTCATAAAGCCGCCATAAAGCCGTCATAAAGCCGCCATAAAGCCGTCATAAAGCCGCCATAAAGCCGCCATAAAGCCATCTGTTACGAACTATGAATTGCCAGTTCAATAGCTTCATTGTCTAAGGGTTCCAATTACCAAACAAACCCTTGATTCATAGAGCAAGACATCTCTTTATTAAATATACAACTCCCAGAATCGAACACTCAATCATTGCAATCATACCAAACCAAAGCACCAACTAACACGTTATTTCTATCCTATCCAATTACATCACAAAATCTCGGCATAATAGACACAGCTACACATATACTCTCTACACAAACATCTTTTCCATACCAAACGGTGACGCCCCTAGTTTTAGTTTATAAAACCATCATAAAGTCATCATAAAGTCATCATAATGTCACCATAAAGCCATCAAAAAGCCATTAAAAAGCCATCATAACGTCAACATAATGTCACCATAAAGCCATCAAAAAGAAGCCATAATACAGACATTAAGAAGCCATCATAACGTCAAAAAAATGTCATCATAAAGCCATCAAAAAGAAGCCATCATAAAGCCATTAAAAAGCCATCATAACGTCAACATAATGTCATCATAAAGCCATCAAAAAGAAGCCATCAAAAAGCCATTAAAAAGCCATCATAACGTCAACATAATGTCATCATAAAGCCATCAAAAAGAAGCCATCATAAAGCCATTAAAAAGCCATCATAACGTCAACATAATGTCATCATAAAGCCATCATAAAGCACAAGGGGAAAATCCATAAATATACATATTGCAAAGTTCTCAAATATTTTTAAGCCCATTTGAATTTCTAATAAAATTTAGATTTATTAATAAGCAAGGATCGAATTTTCATAATGACACACAGGCAGTAGACAGCTGTCCAACACGTCGTCCTAACAAGCTGGTATTAAATGGAATGCAATCAGGCTAGCAAGACAAGAAACGAGTAAACAAATTATGGTCATACCTGAATAAAAAAGGAACTCAACAAAACAACGAAAGTGACGACAGGAAGCCTTCATCAGCGAACAAACAACAGAAAAAATAGAATTAAAATTTAAAAAATAGCTCTTAGCTGAGAATAGTATCCGAGAGGGCAGGAAAAGACTTTATTTTTTTAACATTTAATTCTGTTTTTTGTTGTTGTTTCTTCGCTGACGAAGGCTTCCTGTCGACTCGTTCAGTGTTTTGTTGCGTTCCTTTTTTCAGGTTTTGTTATGTTGACAAAGTGTTTACGTCATCTTTCCCCGTGAATAAACTCTAGCTGACCCCAAGTTCGGTATCGCATTTAGGGTGTGACTAATTAAATATAGTCTCTCTTGATCATTTTTACAACTAAATAACATATATGATCTGTATTATTTAGAATTCTGCAGAAAAATTTATACATATCAGGAATTGAAAACATTGTGTAAGCCCGTTCGAGAAATGTCTTTGAAACAGGCTCTGTATATTGAGCGACAGGAAGGTTGAGGAAGAGACATATTTTCTGCGATTACGATATAGTTTTGCTATACGAGACAAATTTGTTTACTAACATTTGATGTGTGTGTGTAGATTACTTTTCATCATTGTACCTTTTTACAACATTGTATCTTCTTCAACATTGCACCGATACATGCCAATCATTGTACCGCAAGTCAATAGCTTTAGTTTATTTATTTCTGATTTTGTAATTTGTTATTAATTTAATCAAATTATTTATGTATTTCATACAACGTGCGTACATTTATACATTTTTCCTGAAGTTACTACAAATAAGAGTAAGGGAAAAACGATCCAAATGGTTCAATAGCTTGGGGGGTCTCAATTAATTATGTCGACAAAATAAGGAGAAAGGGATTAGGACATGTTTGACAGTTGTTGATAAGGGGGAGTGGGGGTAGATTAGTTGACGTCAACGATCATGTTTTTTTATATTAAAATTTTAATTTTAAAAATTAATGGTTCTTACATTATTTTAAACAATTTAATGAATGCGAATAATTATATATTTATATGGCTTTTAACAATATAAGAGTTATTTAATGTGTGTCTTTCTATGCACTGCAGATGGCTGGTCAGAATATTTGCACACTTTTTTTGTGCAAGAAGAGAAGTCAAAAGTTGGCACCTCTTCACCTGTCATTTTTCTCTGTATCCGTTCCCTTGAATGATAAACACATCATTGTACACGGTGTTCATCGTTCAATAAAAAAAAAACACCAACTCATCGGTGTTCAATAACAATTATACCAACTCGGAGACAGACAGAGCCTATAGCAACTTTTGCTCACACAGACAATACTTCTATTTTTAGTGCTGAATAGTTAGATAAGGATGATGTCGACTAGACTGGTATATCAGCACCGTAAGATGAAAATGATAAATCAGCTACTATTGACTATACTCACCAGGGGCGTCATTTCAAGTTTTTTTTTCAGTTGGGGGGGGAGGGGCAAAACTTGGTCGTTTTGTTAAGTTGTTTAATTACTGGAGGCGTCACAGTACATAGCAATTTAAATAAAACCTGCCAAATCGGGGGTGTGGGCAAATGCTCCCCTGCCCTACCCAAATGATGTCCCCGATGCCCATTGTTAAGATAGAGCAACACCTGGCTATTCCATCGGAAGATGATAGCAACTAGAAAATATACTATAATTGTCAGCTATACTGACAATAATCATATTTACACTTCCACAAACAATGATATTTAGTCTTTAACAACCTTTCAATTGATTCTGCATTATAAAATTTAAGTGTAAAAACTTTTTAACTTGTTGATTAAAAAGCTAAAGATGTTATAAAATGTTTTTCCTACAATTTTGTGTTATTAAAAATACATCAGCACAAAGTAAAACGTATTTACACATTAATTTATTTATATTACATTCATTGGGGGGGGGGAGAGAAAATGTTGACATAATTAAATAGGGGGGAGGGGTCATTGAAAGTTTGACAGCTGTTGACAGGGGGTGGGGGGTCATAAATTGTGTAAAACTGACTTAATTAATGGACGACCCCTTGGAGTTTTCTTTAATAAGCATCTTACACATTACTTCTATTTCTTTTATCTTGCTATGGACATTGTGTTCATTTTCTCACAATATGTTTAAAAATATTGATCAAAAAGTCAACTTGTTTTTCTCTTTCTTCGTGAACTGTAGTTGTGAAAGTACAGACGTCTTTCTCGGAAATGACCAGAACGGGTTTTCCCGATGCTTGACACGGTATCAGTCTCTTCCCATCCTCATTTTGTACTGCCAGTAATATATGCTTAGGAGTTTGTTGACGTAGCATGGATTCTATGGTGCATGTTAACAAGTACTGAAATCGATCAGAACAGACTGTTTTCTCTGTGCCTGGGGGAGTTTCAGCATCACTAAACCGATTATTCTTACTGGTTTGTTCTCTCGAGGGAAGAGCCTGATTTCCATTAGCGGCACCTGGCGCCTCGGCTGTAGTCTCTGGGGAAGACACTGTTAGGTTTCCCAGCTCAGCAGTTGCTGTTTCGATGTCGACTTCATCGCAGACGTCGCCAGCAGTGTTGTGTACACGAGCGCCTTCTATAAAAAACACAGCGACGTTAGCTGCGCAAACCACGGCTATTTCCTGATCAAGTGTAGGCTTTCCGGGAATGATGACGTCATGCACTCTCATCGCAGCCAGTCCGCAGACATCTGTTAAAAAGTTACTTAAACACTCTGATGATGAACTGGACCAATTGCCAGATGTCGCTGCTGAAAGTTCGTCATCGTCCTCCACAAGCAAAACATCATAGTCTTCCCCCCGCCTCGTCCCGTATTCTTCTATGAAAATTTGTTTCCAAATTGTGTCGGGGGCGCTGTTTTCATTTTCTAAACACCCCTCCAACGCTTGCTTAGCCTGCTCAAATCGAATGCATTGAACGACTGCACTGTTAGCAAATGTGGGTTTGTTGCAAGTTTCTTGGTGTAAGTATATTAGATTAAGCATGAGATTAGCACCGTCTAAATCTCTATCTTCTAGAGACTTTTTCAGATAAGTTTCAAGACAATCCTTATCCAGCCTTTTTTCTTTCAAAAGAGAAAGCGTCTTATCCAGTTTAGGTAAGAATCGGTAATCCTTAATAAGTTCGCACAGTTTGATCAGTTTCTTTTGGCTTTCTGCGCTGGCATTGAAGGCGTATTTAATTTTCAGGTCTTTGAAGGCGTTCCACAAATCAGTAACGCAGTTCGGAAGCTCTGGTACGCTTGTGGCAATGTGGCTGGCGACTCGCACAGCTTTAGTGAGCATCTCTTCACAGCGGTCTAGAAGACACATCTTTGTCTTGTCGTTCGTTTCTTCCTCGGCCTCCAGTGCACAACACATGCCAAACAAATTGTATGCCGATACCAGATGTAGTCGCCTCTCTGTACTATAATCACTGCATAGGTAATTCTTTTCTAGTGCTATGCAGATTTGCTTAGCTTTACTATACTTCCGCTGCCTTGCTAGAAACATCGCGTAGTCGTATTGTGCGCTTGTATTAGTGTCTCGACTTATCTGAACAGCTTTCCTTAAGTTGTCCTCGGCGGCGGGAAGATGTGGATTATTTTCAGTAAATTTTCGTAACCTCTCTTTGGGCACTCTTATCAAAAGTCGCAAACGATTTTCTAGGCTTGAAATTCTGTTTGGATCACAGTAAGCGTTCCTGTTTTCTCTTGCCTGATAACCGTAGATTCTGTTTGGTGACTTTTTCTTGTCAAACCAAACAGCCTTGTAAATGTAGGCCAAACCAAGATGGTGATAGGCGCGACTTGATGGTTTTATCTCTATAGAACGTTCAAGCAAATCAATTGCCTTTTCCCTGGTTTTGGGATCGTTTTTTAGCATCTGTCCAACCATTTTGAGAACTCTGACCGTCTTGCAGTCACATATTTCGAGTGCTTTGATGCATAAATCAGTCCAACTATCATATCCAATATACCCTACCCACTCATCCGGTTTTATGAGTTGAAATTCTGGCTTCGAATCACTTGTCTTCTTGAGATACGCCATCTCTGTATACGACGCAGCTATGATTGAAAGGTCGCTTGCAGCAGTCATCAAATATTGCAGGTGATTTGCTGCTTTCAACGCTAGATGACGCGAGTTGATCTGCTTGGGATTTTCTACATACATCATCAAATCACACGATCTTCTCAAAGTCATTGCAAATAGAAATCTGAGTTTTTCATTTCTTGGAAAGTGTTTTGTTGCCGGTGTCAAAAGTTTGATTGCACAGAGAAGATTTTGACCGCCTCCTATCTTACGGTGGGCGTAACCTTGTTCGATGGCCGCGTGCAATTTTAAGTCGAGGAACGCGCCGTTATCTTTCAGTTCATTTAATGATTGAACCACCCGTAGGCTTTGGCTGATCTCTTCGTTTAGAAAGTGTAGGAATGCCGAGTTGGCCAGCGCCGTGAGATTGGTGTCCCTTGTCCCTTCAAGGATCTCCTCGTTCAATCGTGTAGCCTCTGCGATGTCATCAAGCTCAAAACTGACACGGGTGAGAAAGTTCTTTTTCCACACAACTTCCTCAAATTCTTCATCGTCGTTTTCTTCACTCAAATCTTGCTTGAGACGCTGCCAGTTATTTTTACTTACAAAAGGTGTCGCCCAAATATAGAAATCCGGTGTATTCTCGTCATCGACATCCCTATAGTTTGTGGAGCCTAGGTTGAAGGAACAAGGAAAATCAGCCACGGATGACTTGAAATACTTATCTCTTTTAATTTCTTCTTCATTGTTCTGTCGACGATATTCCTTCCACTTAAAATCCATCATAAGAATTCAGATGCAGATGATTTACTGAAGGAAACAAACAGCAATAATGTTCTTTACATTCGAATCATGATAATAATGACGTTGGGAGCATATTTCAATTCTCTTTAAGATAAACATAGAATAAAACAAAACAAATCGATCAAACGAACAACTATTAGAATGGAATGAACGTTTGGATTGTAGTTGACAGTTAGTTTGATTTGTAAAGAAAATCGATAGATTTGTATTCAAAAATTTTGTCTGAACTTTGACCCATGAGATGCACACTAGGTTGTTAGGGTAATCCGCAGTTGAATGAAATTTTACAAGTTTGAACTAAGCAAATCCGTATGTTAGGAAACGGATGTGGGGAAAAAATAAAAAAAAATGGGGCGTGGGAGCATGCCATAACCTGTCTGTGGAATATGTAGTATTGACATAGTTATAATCGGTCTGGGCAAGACGATACTTGGTTTTCCAATATACTTTGGACATTTCGCAATACCCTAGCTGACCCTAACTGACTAGCTGACCCTAACTGACTAGCTGACCCTAAATGACTAGCTGACCCTAACTGACTAGCTGACCCTAACTGACTAGCTGACCCTAACTGACTAGCTGACCCTGCCCTAACTGACTAGCTGACCCTAACTGACTAGCTGACCCTTACTGACCAGCTGACCCAAGCCAACCCTATAAATTCTATTAATGTTAATAATTTTTAGTCAACAAAATGTTTGCATAATACAAGAGAAACTATTAAAGCAGTAATTTAAAACTTGAAAATTGATAACTATTAGAATTAGACATTAGAAGAAAGTTATGTTTTTTTTTTAAAATGTTTTAGTTCTAGCATTATCAATTCGAGTGCGCTATCAAATAGTCTTGGCAGATTATAGTTAAATCTTGTGTGCTAAAGCGTTTGGTCACATGAAAATCTTTAGCAATACTAAAATAAGAATATTTAGGCCAAAAATTGTCAGAATACATCTACCTGTTTACGGTTTCTGGCGATTCGTGACAAGTTTCCAAGAATTATAATGGCGTTTTCAGTTTCTTAAAATAACTACAGGGAATTCCACAAATTAGTAATCTAACGCAGGAGAGGAAAACCGCGGCGCCTTAATCTGAAATCAAAGATTAATTATCGTCTGCGCATAGCATGCATGAAATAAAAGCGGAGGACATTTTCACTGAGGTAGATAAATACATTGCTCCGTAGAGTTTGGATTGATGCAACTTGAAAACTTGTACTTTATTCTTCTGCTTATAGCGAACTAAGCTATTATAGTGAACAGTGTTTCTTTCATTTAAAATTCAATTTCCTTCGGGCGGAGATTTTCGACTGGACACCAGAAGCATAGCTAAAGGAGGTAGTTTTCCCCGGGCGCCAGACTAGTCTAATGGAAGCGCCAAAATGGGATTTGATGTTTTTTAATGGATGCTTATAATGTGTTACAGAGATGAAAAAAAAAGTGGGGGGGGGGGGGCATAAAATAGAATATTGTCCCTAAGCGCAAAACACTCTAGCCACGCCTTTTTCTTAAATGGAGGGGCGTCATTTTCAAACAACTGCAGAGTTTGTATCGTGAAAGCAAGTATGGAAAAAATCTTGGAACCCCATGGCAGCACTAATAGTAGCTACGCCACTGGGCAGAATATCTATGGGCACCAAAATTGTCGATTATTTTTATCGGGCAGTAGGGCAGAAATCGAGGTCGCCAATGGCTCTTGTGCAGAAGAGGGATCTAGAGAGCCCATTCCCAGAAATTTTTAGAATATTTAAAAATTAAGTGGTGTATGTTGGAGTATGCCTGACTTAAGTGTTCCTTTCCGACTTTTTGATCTGAGGAATTTTTTTCGCGTCCGACATTGCATTATGGCATAGATAAACTGAATTCACTCCAGCTGTGGTGAGCCCCACGGGAATAATTTGGCACAAGCTTATATTCAACCCCCTACTGTCAGATTGATCAGCATGAGTAAGGGGGTGCAGAAATTGGTGGGTGTTGAAGTCTGTCGGGCAAATTAAAATGACTAATTTCAGGGATGAATTTTGTTGAACATTTGAATTCGGGGTTGTTTTGAGATAATATTGAGGGGACATTTCAGACTTCCGGTAGCGCCAAAGTTGAGGATCTTTTCAGTGTTTGGGAGATATCAAGACACTAATGAAGATATCACTCAATTCTAAGTGAAAAGACCCTTATAAGACTCCATTGTCCTGAACTACCAAATAAGAATGCATTTACTTATTCTTTTATCATAATTAATTTTGTAATGTTATTTTTTTCTTTACTTTGAATTTTAAAAAGATATTTATAGTATTTAATAAATGTAAAAAAATGTATTTTTTTTTTTTACAATTGCAAGTCTATATGTTTTAGTTCGCTAAAAAAAATCGTGTTCGATATTAATTTTAATGCGTATATATTAAATATAACTAATCGAATGGTGCACTTTACTTCAAACAAGTTTTTGCAAAGTGCAGCCTTCTTTTACACAGAAATAAGCTCCTCCCTGAGGTAGGACAGTTTCTCTGTAAAGATTTATTTCACATTCTATGTAAAAAAAAATTAGCAATAATCCAGAGACAATCCATAATTTACATTTTGAAGTGTTGGTTTTTGGAGATTGGGCATACGGGTGCGTGAGGTGGTGGGTGTGCTGACTTGTTTTTTTGTTTTCCTTATGTTATATGTTGATGCGTCCTACGGCCCAACCAAAAAAAAAAATACTTAAAACCCACACCAGCTGCATGGTAAAAAAATCATTGAGTTGAAACAATGTTGATAGCATTCAGGGAGTAGTGGAACTGACCATTTCAATATTGATAGCATTCAGGCAGTAGTGGAACTGACCATTTCAATGTTGATAGCATTGAGGCAGTAGTGGAACTGACCATTTCAATGTTGATAGCATTCAGGCAGTAGTGGAACTGACCATTTCAATGTTGATAGCATTCAGGCAGTAGTGGAACTGACCCTTTGTTCCTTTCAAGCCAGGCCTTTGTCTGCTTCTTCTTGACCAACTTGTCGAGTTTAAAACTGAATATATTGGCTTTGAGTTGATCATTACACAAACAGCCCCAAAACTGAAAAACAAAGACCACTAGGTTCACTTATTAATGAATAATCCCATAATATTTTTATAACTCATTAAATAAAATGACATTTCACTAAATGAACACAACACTAGTTCAATAGTACAACACTATTTCATCAATACAACACCAGTTCAACAGTACAACACCCATTCCAACACAAGATATATTAACATAAGAGTCCAGAATTTAATTACGTTTGTTTAAAGATTTAGTCGAAATTTTATTAATCACGAAGATAACAATTCAAAATAAAATAATGATTCTATACTGCCTCTGTATCGATAAGCTCTACAAAAACATTTGATTAGTAATCATGTGTTATAACTTTATCTAAATCAGTCAACTAAACATTCCATACCAATAAAAAGAAAATATTATATCATTCTGGAGTGAGTTGAGATAATTAAATAATATGATTCAGCTTGGATAAATTGAAGTGATATCTGATAGTAGATTTGTTGTTGGATGTATCATCTGATTCAGCTTGGATAAATTGAAGTGATATCTGACAGTAGATTTGTTGTTGGTTGTATCATCTGATTCAGCAATAAATAAATTGAAGTGATATCTGACAGTAGATTTGTTGTTGGTTGTATCATCTGATTCAGCATAAATAAATTGAAGGGATATCTGACAGTAGATTTGTTGTTGGTTGTATCATCTGATTCAGCATAAATAAATTGAAGTGATATCTGACAGTAGATTTGTTGTTGGTTGTATCATCTGATTCAGCATAAATAAATTGAAGGGATATCTGACAGTAGATTTGTTGTTGGTTGTATCATCTGATTCAGCATAAATAAATTGAAGTGATATCTGACAGTAGATTTGTTGTTGGTTGTATCATCTGGTTCAGCTTGAATAAATTGAAGTGATATCTGACAGTAGATTTGTTGTTGGTTGTATCATCTGATTCAGTTTGGATAAATTGAAGTGATATCTGACAGTAGATTTGTTGTTGGATGTATCATCTGATTCAGCATAAATAAATTGAAGTGATATCTGACAGTAGATTTGTTGTTGGTTGTATCATCTGATTCAGCATAAATAAATTGAAGGGATATCTGACAGTAGATTTGTTGTTGGTTGTATCATCTGATTAAGCATAAATAAATTGAAGTGATATCTGACAGATTTGTTGTTGGTTGTATCATCTGGTTCAGCTTGAATAAATTGAAGTGATATCTGACAGTAGATTTGTTGTTGGTTGTATCATCTGATTCAGCATAAATAAATTGAATTGATATCTGACAGTAGATTTGTTGTTGGATGTATCATCTGATTCAGCATAAATAAATTGAAGTGATATCTGACAGTAGATTTGTTGTTGGTTGTATCATCTGATTCAGCATAAATAAATTGAAGTGATTTCTGACAGTAGATTTGTTGTTGGTTGTATCATCTGATTCAGCATAAATAAATTGAAGGGATATCTGACAGTAGATTTGTTGTTGGTTGTATCATCTGATTAAGCATAAATAAATTGAAGTGATATCTGACAGTAGATTTGTTGTTGGTTGTATCATCTGGTTCAGCTTGAATAAATTGAAGTGATATCTGACAGTAGATTTGTTGTTGGTTGTATCATCTGATTCAGCATAAATAAATTGAAGTGATATCTGACAGTAGATTTGTTGTTGGTTGTATCATCTGATTCAGCATAAATAAATTGAAGTGATATCTGACAGTAGATTTGTTGTTGGTTGTATCATCTGATTCAGCATAAATAAATTGAAGTGATATCTGACAGTAGATTTGTTGTTGGTTGTATCATCTGATTCAGCATAAATAAATTGAAGTGATATCTGACAGTAGATTTGTTGTTGGATGTATCATCTGATTCAGCATAAATAAATTGAAGTGATATCTGACAGTAGATTTGTTGTTGGATGTATCATCTGATTCAGCATAAATAAATTGAAGTGATATCTGACAGTAGATTTGTTGTTGGTTGTATCATCTGATTCAGCATAAATAAATTGAAGTGATATCTGACAGTAGATTTGTTGTTGGTTGTATCATGAGTTCATATGAATTATTGTTTCTTATCTTTACATACAAATTAATTTTATTATATACACAGTTCGAAAGAAAAATCTGGACATTTCATCCCAAATACTCTAAACTGGCTTTGGCTTTTTCCATTTCATGAAGAAAAGAGTAAAACTGGGGTAAGGTCAATTCTGAAATAGAAAATTTAAAAAAAAAAATTGTTTTGTGAACATCTAAAATATTATTTTAAATGTATTCTTCAGTATAAAACAGACAACTGTAATATTAAAGTTTTAATTTGAAGTGCTGCAGGATATGAAGTCATCTTTCATTACAACAAGATGACCTGTTTAGGTATTCACTAGTAATTGTTGCACACCGAATATTGTGTTTTATTGTGCACAGTGTCTCTTATGTGTTTAGTTAATGAACTCTTTTGGGCGCCTGTAGGGTTGTGAGGTATGGCTATGGCGACTATTTTTATTAAAGCTGTGAGTAGTGCCTATAGTCTGTCTTTGGTGTTTTTTTGGGCAATTGGTATGAGAACTTTGTGGAAGAAGGTTGTACTTTATTCTTCTGCTTATAGTGAACTAAGCTATACATGTGTTTAATTCATTGATATATATAAGAAGAGATAAGATTATTTTATTGATCCAAATAAATGGGAAAGTTTTTGATTACATTGTGCACATTCATTCTCAGCACATCAATAAATACACATGTTTCTGGATTAAAGTTTACATTGCTTTTCTGACAAAGGGCTTCTGTTCAGTTCGGTGTGATTATGACGCATGAATGTGTAAAAGATTTGACGAAAGAAACCAATCATCCATGGATCGTGACACGTTGTTTAAAACAGAATTTAAAATCACTGCTTTGAAAATTTTAAAAAGTTTAAAGCAAAATTATTTTAGCCTCAAGGGTTCATTGTCTATAATTAGAATTTAAGATTCACTGGCAAAGCTTCTCATTGGTTTGAACTTATTCCCAATAATAATACAATAATTTGTCAGCAAGAAATAAGTAAGCCAATCATTAGTTAATTAGTGTATACGCAAGAGCCTTTCACATTTACCCATTGAGCTTTAAAGCTTAATTGAAGGAATCGTCCTAACAAGATGTACAAATGAAAAAATACTGACGTATACTCACAGTTGCAATATAATCTAATTAATTATTTATTAATAATCTAATAATGCTTTAAAAACACTTTAGATAACCAGATTCTTTACACCAGCTCACCTAAATAAACATTCTTCGTTCCATTGCCTGTGTTGATGACAAGTTTCAGCTGAAATAATTAAATTAACATCTACTATCAAAATAATAATTTCATCTCTTTATTATGTTTTTTTAATTAATAAATTATATTTTTAATTATTAATTTTTTTTAAAAATGTACTGTGTGCATAAGCTAAAAAATATTTGGTTTTATTAAAAATATCAGCAGCTTAATTTCAAATTAAAAGACAACAATAAATTTAAAATTATTACTTGGATTTCATAAAATGTCTAAATAGCTTGACTGTTCAAATTGATCAAAGCACCAATAAACAATTAATAATGCACACATGATCAGATTTACTCTCATCCCTTCATTAAAAATTAAAAAATAAAATATGCTAACAAGTTTCTCACCTGAAGGAAGGTATTCCCAACTTTATCTAACTCACTACTGGATGCTGTCACTGAAATAACAAAGACAAAGTGATTAAAAACTTAACAGAAGGATTTGTAATAATCTCTTTAAACCTGTGATTTACGCAACCATGCTCAATAGAACTTTTGATTATAATTATTTATCAGCAATTTTATGTAATGATGGATGAGATTATTTTAATTTTTCTGAACAATATGAAAATAAGGGTAAATAAATTAACTAATGAAAGCTAGATGCAAATTATGTCAAAATTATTTTATTTTCAATTGAATTAATATTTGCCCAAAGGAATGTAGATTAAGATTGATGAAATGATCTTATGTAAACCTTTGAAAATTGAATGCAATCTGTATCTAACAAAGAGATTAAAAACAACTCTTTACTGTGAACATTTATAGAATGTTCCCAAACTTTCTGATAACCTTTTCCAAAACCACACTTTCTTCAACTTCAACCTAATTGACTATAACTAGGACTTTAGCTTAGTTATTAAAATCTGTTTTAATTTATCAATTATTACAATAAATATTTTATTGTTTGTTTTTCATAAAGATATTGTGGTCTCTTAAAGACTGTTTCACACATTTAATCTCCTAAAATATACAACAATATAACCCAAATAGAAAAAGAGTCCTTTATGAGTAACATTAAACGTAATAGAAATGCATATGTATTAGAAGGCATTAGAAAACATTATTTTAGATATACAGCCTTCATCCTTAAGAAAAAAGAAATTCTTACCTCCAAATTTCCACTCAATATCCACAAGCTGATTGACCATCAGTGTCTGACTTAAAGCTCCTTTGGACAGAGTTAATAAATTAGCTTCAAACTGACTGGCCACTAGTTGTGACTTTTCCTCAGACAAACCTGGTAAGATAATTGAACACGATTAGTATATTTTTAAAGATAAAAACCACTTTAGTGCACAATAAATATACTGGTAGGAGAGTTGAAAATATCAACGTGAATAAGAAAAGCAGATTAGTAAAAAGCTTAATATTAACAGAATACCTAGAGTCTGTAGATCTTCCTGTAACTGTTGAGGACTCAAAGATTTCTTAAGAGCAGCTGCAGAAAAATTTATAAATACAGTATTCAGAAACAAAAACCATGACATATCACACAAATTTTAAACGAATGAAACTTCCATTCCAAGCATATCAAAAGGACTTTACATGAAATTAATAAGTCTGAAAATGAATAGCAAAAAAGATTTTAAAATTTATTTTATTACCAATAGATCCCCCCACTCCACAACCCAACCTTTTGTCCACAACCAGTTAAGTTTACATAAAAATAAACTTTGTAGACATTTAAGAGAGAATAACAGGTTCATATAGATGTTAAGAAAATATCCCTTCAATTATGGTTTATAAGAAAACTGAGATAATTACAATTGGGTAAGGACACTAAGCTCTTAAATACGTTCCGTAAAGGCCCAACACCAATACTGTTTTCCTGTGCAAACTCCTCTAATTGTGTCATCAACCGGGCAGACTTGGTGAAAGAAGAACAAAATAAAAATGTTAATTTTGTGACATAATAGAATGGGGAAAAAATGCTACTGGATGTATAAGGTTCCCCTTAATATGGCATTTGCTTGCTACTTGAAACTTAAAGAAAGTAAGTAATGCGATAGGGGTTAAGAATTTAATTTAATAGCACCAAAGAAGTTTGTCCCTCGATACTTTTCTATGCATAGCAAAGCTTAATTAAAAATTCTTTCAAAGTTACCTTGCTTGGTTCCAAGAGAAAATGGAATGCAATTTGCACCAATTGACTGAAGAGCTGAAATATAAGAAAATTGCCTTATTTTGGGTCATGAGTATTTGGCAAGAAAACACACAAACTATAGGAGCCTATCAATATATATTTACTCATTTTTAATATAAATTTAAATCCAGGGAAGTTTTCCTCCAGACACTAAACTGAACTCACATTGGGGGGGGGAGAGAAAGAGAGAGGGGGGAGAGGAGGGTGGGGGTGTGCGGGCCACAACTTTGTATAGTTATAATAAGTTTATATTTACATTTAATTTTTGCAGCGTGGTAAGCCCAGCCCTAGGCTTGGGTACCGCTATATAAGACCACTGTAATAATAATAGTCAGATTGCTTCTCACATTTCTTGACCAGCTTGTCATTTTAATGGCGCTTCCGTTGATAACTTAAAGTAATCTGTCATTTTTTTAGCATTATTTTGGTTTTCTATATCTAGTGACTCTAATAAATGCTTACAAAATGTGAACTTGACATATGCCAAAAGGCATAAATAGCCCCAGTGGAATATTTAATGCAGTTTTTGACACTAAATCTCATTCAAATGTTTGGTACGACTTATTTAGGCTACAGTAATAAAAAATTCAGTAAAATTCTGCAAGACATGTTTATTCTAAGTGTAAAAAAATTGAATTTATATAATATTAAGCAAATATTGATTTCTTTTTGCATAAATGTTGAATTTTCTGTTTGAATCATAAAGATCATATTATTTCATTCAATACCCATCAAGAATATATATAGCTTTATATTGTTGTATAGTAATTAGTTTATTTCTTAATATATTATTTTGCCAAGTGCAGGACTTGTGAAAGGCTCCATCTTCTTGGCACCGACAGTCCAAAAAGGCTCTCTCTAAAGAGCGTTAATTAGAAATGTATAGGCAACTGGCATCTTCATACACTATATGTTTATATTATTGTTTTATAATTTATATCAAAGAAAAGAAGAATGTGTGTGAGTGTGAGTAAAAATGTGAAAAAATTTGTTACCTCGAAACGGTTTCGCATTAGCTGCCTCTGGCCTCTCACCTACCACCTATATCATATACCACTGATGGGGTACATGTAGCTAAATCATAATTATGGGCAAAAATCATGACAATGTGATAAAACTTAAAAGTAAAAGTGTACACAATTTGTATAATTTGTGTTGAAAAATTTTTGTGGGGAGAGGGGTGTGTAAAAATAAAATCCATTTAACAGATTCAGTGTGACGTTATTTATGCATGACCCCTAAGCTCATTACCACTACGGTTTAAAGTGTCTACTGGTAACTACTGAGTCCACAGACTCTGACTTGAATACTGAAAGTCTCTGGACTCTGGAGGCACAGAAAATGAAGCCAAGCCATGTCCTAAAGCAAAGAGACACCAGTTAATTACTAAGCAGTCTTGGTGCCTTCAGGGATAGTATTAATAGTATGAGTATAATGATGAGTGATAGACAGCAGACTTATGAGTACTAGTACTAAAAGGACCAGACCTAGGACTAGGCGGGCGACGCCCCCTTTTTATTTTATTTGGTTTCAAATATGCTTTCGGTAATAAATAAGTTAAGTATATAGGATGAATAAAATGAATAGTATAAATGATTTTATTTCAACGTGCCAAACCTCATTTTGAAATTTATTCAGTGCTTGAAAATCACTAAACATCGAATCTGGTGGTGTTTCTTTTGTGAAATGGAAAGTAGACGCCATCTTAAAATCGACTGTGGAGTCATCATAAATACCGCCACACAACATTAATCTGAAATAGAAGGCCTGTTTGAATATCTTTACATTTGTGTTCAATGTAAGAAAAAAAGTTATGTATATATTTTTTCAATAAAAATTATTGTTGCAAAATGTATGTGAAGTGAGTATTGTACGTTTATCTGGCTGTCCATTAATAGCCTATTTATATACCTTTAAAGTAAGCGGCATTACATAAACGACGTCAACCATTTGAAACTGAAAGGGTTGGCAGTTGCGTTGGTGGTTATGAATTTTTGATGATGTGTGATAAAACTGTCTAATTTATGTTACAATTTTGACGATTTCTCATTTTTTATTTTATTTTTTGGTGGGGCGGGGGTAAAAAAAATAGAAATTGACCAAAAATAGTATGAAGTCCTTTTTGGATGGCCATATCAGCCATGCCATATGAAACCAACTGTGTCACAAATGACCGTGATATCCATGATTTCTATATTTTTTCGAAGACGATAAAAGTATCACAGAATCATGCCTTGTACATGTCTTCATACTGTTGGTTCATATTTTCACAATTAATGAACTGGCTAGATATCGTATGTTTGCATATGTGTGAATAATCATTTTATTTTGGCTATGCAAGTATTTCCTGACTGAAGGTCAAAGTCTTACAAGTAGGCCTGGCCTACACTTTGAAATTAGATACATTAAAAAAAATTTTGAAGTGTTGGGTAAAGATAAATATAATATGTTTGTAGGATACGAAGCACTATTTAGTAACTATTTAAAGTAGATTTTGCAAATATTAAATTTTACTCAAGTGAGTTTGATGGTGGCACCAGATCCCCTGAATGTCGTGTCCTATCACATTAGATTGAAAGTGGAAATACAATTAATTGTCAGAATCGTGAAATATGTCTCTGCACCCTTGGGAAGAATCAGCAGCTCTCAAATGCGCAGTCTGGGAACCACTGTGCCACGCCTAACAGTTGGTGGTGAACACATTTAAAACATGGTTTACGGTGATTTCTTTTGATTTTTGTTGTACGTCATAATTGACTATAAATAAATTGAAATAGGTGGTTTTAAATTAGGGGTGAAACACGGGGGAGGGGGGTGGTGGTGAGAAAATTTGACTTTTTGTCATGGGTGAACACGGGGGTGGGATGAGAAAATTTGACTTTTTGTTAAAGTTAAGGTTGAAACATAGGGGGGGGGGGGGATGATAATACTTGACTTTTTGTTAGGGGTGAAACACAGGGGTGGGATGAGAAAATTTGACTTCTGGTGTACCGGTACGTAATATATGGATGGAACTTTAACTAATTATGTATTATTAAATTAAAATGTAGCAAATCCAGATTACTACACAGTTATTTTAGTGATAAAATTGTAAATTGTAGGGCCTGGTAAAAGTACGTAATGTTAGTCTTTACAATTTATATAGAATAGATGTATAAATTAACAAATTAAACTTCGTGGATTTGTCTTGATAGATCTGTCAACATTTTCAATAACTGCCTGGCTTCTCCCTGCTCTGCATAAAAGAAACAGTTCTGACATCATTTAAGATCTGTTACTGTTATATTTTAGTTTGATTTATTCATGTTTTACATCTAAATTCAAGTATGCAGTAACTGCAAGTATGTAGTAATTCACGCTTTTGCTGGCCCAACAATTTGGAACACCCTTCCTGTCGCTCTCAGAAACAGCCAGACACTGGATTCCTTCAAAACCGATTTGAAAACACATCTATTTCGCAAACACCTGTTGGGGTGATGTTGTCTACCATCTTTTCCAGCTAGCTATTATCTCCTAGATGTATATTGGTTTGTGTTGTTTGTGGTTGCAAGGGATGAAAGACTTTGAATGGGTATGCTCGCATGTAGTTTTGTATTGTTGCGTTTTGTATTTAAATGTAGTAAAATATAGATTGTTTTCATTTCTCTTTTAATTTGGTTGACTTTGTACCGCGCTTCGAGCCTTTGGGGATGAAGCGTGATTTTCAAATAAACTTTATTATTATTATTGTTAACTTATGTGTGCTGAAAAAATATATCAGTATAAATAAGGTATTTAACAATCAAAAAAGCATTTCTTTATTTACATTAAAATCTTGTATTATATTCTAAAATAATTTCTTATATTGCTGATGGCTGTAGTTTTTCCTACTGTTTTAAATAATATTGGGGTCATTCAATTTCTTATATTATTAAAAATGTGTGTTCTATTGTATGAATATTTCTATTAATTAGAATCACAATTTTGAATGTGTAATTTCTATTCAGATATATTTGGAAGAAGAAGTAATTTTCCAAATGTATATTTCCATTTTCTTTATTTAAAAAATACTTCCAATAACATTTTCAACAAGAATTTCAATTTTAATAAGCAGTAAATTTTTCTGAAAAAAAAAAAAGGTTTTGTTATTAAAATGTAACACCTTTTATTAATTGCTAAAAATATATTTTATTGACATAAAAAAAGGATCAAGTACTAAAAGTTATTTGCATGCAAGAAACTGAGCATCTGAATAATAATATATAACATGCATAGCTGCAAAAATATAAAAAAAAGACGGCAACATAATATCAATTAACATAAATATACATTGAAATACAGCTACCATTCCACTGCAAAACTTGATAAATTGAGATAATGTCTGTGCAATATCTGAAATAATCCAGATGATCTTGTGTCAAGGTACTCCTTAACAAGTAAATGTTCACAGCCTTTAGGAAAACAACAAATGGTGATATTTTCTCATGATTCTTCTCAGGTGATTTGTTGGTCCATTTTCTTATCCTAATTGGCACCTAAGCCACAGGGCACACCTCAACAACACTAAATGCTTCACCATATGCGTCAGAAACTGAAGCAAGCAAATGGAAAAGATTACAATCTGATGGTGATACTTCTGGAATAGTGATATAAATTGGTGCTAAAACTATCCTTTACATAGCACCTTTTTTTTAAGGATTATCAATGGCCAGTCAAATAATCCCTGACACTATTAATAGATTGGGACTCTTAGCTAAAGTAGCAGCAGAAGAGAAAACATACAGTTCTAAACTCAATGCACAAGACTGATACCAGTTATAAGCCCTCAGATAAATACCATGATCGAGGGGAACCTTGATATCTCCATTGGTTCATTAAAACTTTTCATAGAGAGTGTCTGACTAATGTACAAAGAAAAACTTCAAAATAGGTGTAGGAAGCAATAGAAATCATTTTCATTTACAAGAATCATGGTAAATCTTAATACCTAAAAAAGGAATTTGATAACAATTTTTAAATGCTCATTTAATTCTAACTTTATATCTATATGAAAGGACAAAATGCAATAAACAATTTAATGTCCCTCATATTTGGGTCGTCTTTTTTCTTTAAAAGCAAGAAGACCTTCATTTCTGTCCTTTGTTGGAATTATCTGGTTAAAAGAAACAATGAAAGGTTAAAAAAATAATTTGTACGGATTATTATTAAAATATATTGTTTTATACATATTGTTATATACATAGACCAATACTGCATGATAATCATTTTCAGTGCTAACTTAATAGCAATAAAGGAAAACTTGTCTATTTCCAATATAAACATATATCTTTATCAGAACTGAATCATGTTTATTTAAATGAACTGTTTGGCATTAAGTCTCTTTTAAATATCACAGAAAATTTATTGTACATACCTGGGCATAGTATGCCTCTTCATATCTCATTCCTGCATCTATTTCCACCTGAGAAATAGTAAATACCTATTTGTATAAGCAGTACGACGACTAGCATAAAATAACTTATAAAAAGACAAGGTTCTTTACTTCAACTTCAATAGATAATACAATGTACAGCCCATTTACTTTGTAATATTGTATTTTTTTAAATCTTATTTGCATATTAATTGAAATAACAAATAAAATAACAAGATACAGCCCAAAAAATGCTATGGCATTTATTATATGTACTAGGGGTACTCAATTTTAAGGCATATTATGATTAAGGGGGAAATAAATAAACCATTAATATCCACAAGAGAGGGATTGTGTATTTTTTCTAGTATAAATTAATAACTTTTAATTTTTTACAAATCAATTACATATAAGCAAAAAGCTTAACTCACCTCAATTCCTCTATTCACTGCAGCTTTTGCCATCCTTAATGCAATGGGTCCCTGTAACACAAGTTAACGAAACTCAGTCACATGATACCTCAGCACGGAGGCGTAGTAATTTAACCATAGAGTATGAGAATAAGAGGAACTAGTTTAGTAGCGGAAGAGGATTGCATGATTTTAGAATAGAAGGCTGGAAGCCATATTGTGAGGACACGTTTTGAGTCGGAGAGGCCATATTTGAATGTGATATTAATTCATGAGTGGAATTGTACTGAAGATTTCTTATTTGATATTGTAACTACCTTTGTTACATGGACTTATCTGAATCAAGAATAATATTTGTATTGACTATGTAAATAAAGAACTGTGTGATAGATCGGACCTTATTCTATTCTTGAGATGAAAGATGGCAGTGAAATTAAGGATGATAGAGTAATGAAGTGAGTGGTAGATAACTAGCTGAACAAGTATATCAAGCTATGTTACAGTCCCTATGAATTAATATATTTGAAACAAGATGTATTCAAATGTTTCCAGAACATTTTACTTTCCATTACTTATGTAGAGTCTCATTTTTCTAGATAAATTGAGATAATTTAAAACAACAAAAAAAAAAAAAACCAAACAAACTCAAACAATTAAAAAAGTTATCTAGAAATGTTTCTATAAGTTTAATTTTTAAAAATAATAATAAGCATCTTTAAAAATTTTTTTACTATTAAAAAAGTTATCTAGAAATGTTTCTATAAGTTTAATTTTTAAAAATAATAATAAGCATCTTTAAAAATTTTTTTACTATTAAAAAAGTTATCTAGAAATGTTTCTATAAGTTTAATTTTTAAAAATAATAATAAGCATCTTTAAAATTTTTTTTACTATTAAAAAAGTTATCTAGAAATGTTTCTATAAGTTTAATTTTTAAAAATAATAATAAGCATCTTTAAAATTTTTTTTACTATTAAAAAAGTTATCTAGAAATGTTTCTATAAGTTTAATTTTTAAAAATAATAATAAGCATCTTTAAAATTTTTTTTACTATTAAAAAAGTTATCTAGAAATGTTTCTATAAGTTTAATTTTTAAAAATAATAATAAGCATCTTTAAAATTTTTTTTACTATTAAAAAAGTTATCTAGAAATGTTTCTATAAGTTTAATTTTTAAAAATAATAATAAGCATCTTTAAAATTTTTTTTACTATTAAAAAAGTTATCTAGAAATGTTTCTATAAGTTTAATTTTTAAAAATAATAATAAGCATATTTAAAATTTTTTTTACTATTAAAAAAGTTATCTAGAAATGTTTCTATAAGTTTAATTTTTAAAAATAATAATAAGCATCTTTAAAATTTTTTGTACTATTAAAAAAGTTATCTAGAAATGTTTCTATAAGTTTAATTTTTAAAAATAATAATAAGCATCTTTAAAATTTTTTTTACTATTAAAAAAGTTATCTAGAAATGTTTCTATAAGTTTAATTTTTAAAAATAATAATAAGCATCTTTAAAATTTTTTTTACTATTAAAAAAGTTATCTAGAAATGTTTCTATAAGTTTAATTTTTAAAAATAATAATAAGCATCTTTAAAATTTTTTTTACTATTAAAAAAGTTATCTAGAAATGTTTCTATAAGTTTAATTTTTAAAAATAATAATAAGCATCTTTAAAAAATTTTTTTACTATTAACTGCTTTATGTCCAGTCTATTGTTTTATAAGTACAGGCACATATTAAAATTTATAAAATGGTTGAGTATTGGGTATTTAATAATCTTTTCTTTTAATAATTATGAAAGAAAACGTACATTAATAATTATGAAAGAAAATGTTTACAGAAATTATATACCTGTGGTAAAATCTCTTCTGCCAGTTTAATAGCTCTATGATATGCAGCATCACCATTATTATTTTGCTCCACACAGTGGTTGACTACACCATTTTCTTTAGCCTGCCATCCATCAAGAACTCGACTTGTAAAGATTAGTTCCTTGGCCAGAGAGGGTCCAATTATTCGTGGTAGTCGCTGAGTTCCACCTGCTCCAGGGATGATGGCAAGACTGGTTTCTACCAAGCCTATTTTAGCACTGCTGGCTGTGAATAGAAATTTCACGAATTTATACTATCAATATGTATGGCTAACTTGCATGATAAAATTAAATCATTAAAAAAAATGTAATTTGATTGCATCATGCTATTTTTATTAGAGATATTTAAATGCAGTGTGCAACAATGTAATGTTAACATAATAATTAATAATATACTAGTAATTTATTTTCAGTGTTAGCTGAATGATTTTTATCAGGGACGTTTCACTAGTGCTATGAATTACCTGCTACACGAATGTCACACCCTAGAGCCATCTCTAGACCACCCCCAAGAGCAGCACCATCTATTGCAGCTATTGTTGGCATTGGTAGGTTATGGAGCTCTGAGACAAAGTGACGCAGCTTAGCCACAAATAAACCAACTTCTTGGTTAGTCATTTGAAGACGCTCTTTAAGGTCAGCTCCTATAAATGCATAAGTATTAAATAATCTGGATAAAGACTAATTAAATCATGATTAAAAGCATAACTCAAAATACATCGACCCATCTGAGCATTTGCATCTCCGCAGCATTTAAATACAAAATGCAAGAAAGACTATTCTAATATAATTCATTAATATAAGACAGTTTCTAAAGATGTTAAAAATGTTCTTATTCATAAAAATGCATAATCCAATATAATAAGATAGAGCAGTTCATGCTCAAAAGATTTCTAAAACCATAGAGATGTTTGTAGAGATCCTGATATCTAATTTCATTTGAATAGTTTCATACAGCTAAGATGTCATTGTTACAAACCCGTATCTTACCAAGGTTCGTTAGCTTTGTTTGTCTAGGGGTTATTATATTTACTTACAAACCATTCATTCTTTGAATAAAGTATCTTAACTAACCAAACTATATTGTCAACTGCTGCCATTACTCAATCACAACACAATAATACCTCATTTCCCCTTACACAAAATAGGTCACACAATACCATGCATTTAATAGCAACATCTACCCAAATACTCTCCAAACAACAGCAATCATAATATACATACAAGTCCTCAACAGTCATATTAAAATGTAACAAGTAAGTAATATGACCAAAGATTAAGTTTATAAACTATAAACTAGACATGGTCATTTGAACAAGTAAAATTACCTGCACAAAACACCCCTGGAACTTCACTTCGAACCACAGTGACCCTGATGTTGTTTTGAAATTTAAGCTCTTGCAATGAATCAATAAGCTGAAATAACAATAAATAATTTGTTCAATTGACTTTTTACTATGCTATTTATCTTACTTGTCCCATCTTGATATGCCATGATCATTAACTTTATAAAGAAAGATACTTACTCTCTGAATAATATTTTTCCCCATAGCATTTTTATACCGGAATCTTCTCATAGAAATGACAGCAATACCTGCAGAATTAAATGGAAATATAATCAATAATTAAGAATAGTAAAGTACTTTTCAAATTAAAAAAATTTCATTTAATACCAGCAAGATTAAACAAAAGTGGTACTTTTATTTTTATTGTGCTCAGGGCTCAAGTCCTGCAGGAAAGAATGGGAATGAAATTACTGTAACTGTAAGAAATATTTCGGAGCTGGGGAGATATTGTGTAAGTTACCACACTTTTGTGGCAAGGTATTTGTAAAGAGCAAAGCAATTCTTAGTATTTCAGTATATATCTTTATATCTTTATTATTAAAAGAGAAATTAATTTCATTATGCCAGTATATGGATGCAGCAACGTACCTTACCAGAACCAGAAGGCCCAACAGGGAGGCAATTAGTAGATTATAGAAGGACATAATAATCTCTCGGATAATGGCTTAAGATAAGGTGACTGGGGAAGCGATCTGCCCTGGGCATAATTTTTTTCTTTAAATGGAGGGGCACCATTTTTAACTAACTGAAGAGCTTTTCATGACACTTGTTCGAGGCTAACCATTACTATAGTGCTATAAAGCTATTGCAAGCACAAAGGGATAGTATGATGATAATTACCAAACATTGCTGTGACTTTTTAAAAACCTTTTTTGTTGAATTTAACAGATTTTTTGGATACAATGGACTTTATTAGAGGTATTATTGTGTGAGAAATTAAGGATAATTATTAAATGTACATTCTTTCTGCAACCCCAACCACCATAACAGTACGCAAAACAATCCTAAATCAACAACCCCCTCTCTTCACAGTGCGTACGTAATATATGGATGGACCCGTATCACAATAATTTAAAATTTTAAATTCTAGTGACTCTGTGGTCTTTATAATCATTTTATATTTCCTGGCCTTTCACACTATAAATTGCCGTAAGCACCTGTGGACATTAGCAACCCTAGAGTGTTGCATATTTTATGTGGACATCCTTTGTGGACAACCCCAATCCAGAGCTGTAGGCCCCCTGCCACTTTTTAGTTTTTTGTCCCCTGTAGATGATAGTTTAAATTTGTTCCACATCTGAACTTTGGTGCCCTTATATATCCGAGGCCCCCTGCAGGGCCAAAGCGA
Source organism: Omphiscola glabra (assembly GCA_964017045.1). NCBI lineage: Eukaryota > Metazoa > Mollusca > Gastropoda > Lymnaeidae > Omphiscola > Omphiscola glabra. Next base: position 38,485,761 of record OZ024799.1, read on the forward strand.
CGGCCTTACCCTTAACTCACCCCCCGCACTGATCGATATCTATTAAAAAAACTCTTTGAAATAGAGCAAAACATATCCCACGCAAATTCTACAAGGGTATGCCTCAATTAAAGGATTATTAAAAAATGTTAACAAAATCTTAGGAGCTTTTTCCTCGTTTTAAAAGAAATTAAAATTTGTTCTATTGCAGGCATCAAAGACAGCCAATGAGTTTTTGAATATGCCAAAATAGTGCCAAATTAAAAGTCAACCATTTCACAAAATTCTTTTAGCCCCTCTGTTCACAACGTGTAGGCCTATACAGAAAAATAAGAAGAGTTTGACAATACCTTCAATGTCACAGCTTGATCTATCGGCAGCTCCACATATGCAGTTATATAGTACATGTGCAGAACAATAATATTTTGAATGGTTTTTTAATCCCAGTCCCAACCTATCAATTCTGGTACCCGTGGCGTGTACCTATAGCTATATTAGGTACTTCGATAAAGCAAGGGAGACTACTTTAAAATTTGTATCGGAAATGGGCGTCGGCGCATTAAAATCCGACTTTTTAATTTTTTAATGTGAGTGTCAATTCATTAATAAATGAGTCCTTTTGACATGTAATTGAGTTCCGCTTCCGCCTTTTCACTTTGGAAGACATATTGGCCTACATTTCCATCCAGCTATTTTGCATTTTCAATCGACTTTTATTTTGAAAATCATTGGTATATATAAGGCATCTTCGCATACAAAATTTTTTGTGAAATAAAAAGAACAGGTCTTTCATATTAAATCGTGAAAAGCAGTAGATATTGAAGTATCTTTGTGCCAATTCTCATTGAAGTAGGTCATGTCTCACATTAGTTATGCTTGTCTCCGTAACCTGTATTGTCACTAGGTGGACTAGCCCAATTTCAATTAGGATGTGACCACGCCCCCTTTTTAATGGCGGAAGACGCAGATTAGTTTCAGATCACTTATGTTGTTTTTGTTTTAACATTACAACACAAATATTAAGAGTTGCAACTAGAAATAACAGTAAAAACTTAATAAATAACATTGAATAAACATACTGAATATATATGGGTCATGTGGTAGCTGAGTAATGAAGTGAAGAAGTCACTTAGTTGAATCTGATCAAGTAGTGTAGTGTGCAACCGTTGCCAGGGGCAACTATGGCCGATACTTGGGAAATAATTAACTATTACCACTATTTACATCAAAAGATTTGATAAATTATGTTTTAGAATGAACTTAAATGTTATTGAAAGAATAATATTTTAATTTGAGGTTAAAGAAAACGGCAGCGTCCATATTATAAATGATCATAATTTGCCGTGTGCAAAATGCCATGCGCATGGGCAGCCATTCAGTCACTTGCAAATGGCTATACCGTAGAATACTATCTCATTTTCATTCATAAAAGGTTGCCGTGTGCAAAACTATCACACAGTTAGTCAAGGAAAGCTTTAATTAATTAGTCATGTGGCAAAGTTGAAAGTTCAAAATAAGTAGATCCCAAACAGTATTTTAGGGGATGCATTGCCTTATATAAACTATATAGCATATACCGGTATAATGGACTCCGTAGATTTGGTAAACAGAAAAGCCTTATATTAATACATTTTATATTAAATTTACTGATATACATAGTGATAGTGCATAGTTAGATAAATTATAATTTATATATAATTGTATAAAATTATTTTTTATTACATCATAGTTCTGAAAATAAAAGTAAAAGTCGTATATAATTATAATTAAAACGAGAGTTATTTAGCTCGTGACGCGAACAGCTGAATTGGGTCACAGAATATGGCGATGCGGTCCATGTTAAAAAAGGACAAATGAAGTCGCACTTTAAAAATTCATAACTTTAAAACTACAACAGCTAAAAATATGATTTTGGTGTTATAATTCTGTAAAAAAATAGCTCTATTGAACTATGCCATTGGTTTATTTATTCAAAATTTTTGAATTTTTTACCAAAGTACCTAAGCTATATCCATAGCAAAGCATTCACCCATTCTTTCTCTTTCCTCTCCCCATTCATTTTAGCATACGGCATCTCCCGGGTTTGCTTCAGAAAAAAAAACCTTACACAGACTTTAAGTTAACATCGAAATTAAGGGCCACGGCCATGTAAAATAAAACTTTGCTTAAAACTAAAATTTTATTTTGAGTCCTATGTGGCCTATGTGACTTTAAAGTGTTTATGTGCATGTATATATGTGTTTGGGGGAGTGCTTTTGAACGGGAGCAAAACTACAACAAAAATGCAAATACCAACACTTGAATGTGAAACAGAACTGAGGTGAGGTCACCGAGGAAAGTGAGAGACACCGGACATTGACATAGTGTATTATTATTGAATATTGTCATATTGTAATTGTAGTTCGGAGTCGGAGGGTGAGTAAGACAGTGGAGAGCCTTTAATATACCGTACCTTTCTGATCTCCATCTAGGTAGTTCAAGTGCAGCTCATCTTCTGGACTCTGCTGCTGCTCTGATTGTTGACTATAAAATCGTGAACTAGAAACCAAAATATGTGAGCGTATTCCTATAGATGAGATCGGCCGAGAACATTTCAAAGCGAAGACGGAGGCTGCCATCTTGAATGACTTTTGAACTTTGAACTTGTCTGGTCTCAACTTTTTTGGAGTGGCACCGTGTTTTTCTTTCTTTTTTTTGTGTGATAGTTTCCAAATAATAATTTGGCATAGGCCCAAATGATACCATTTCCACAACCACGCTTTAATCAGTTTTGTTTTCTTTAAATGTGCTACCTTTTTTACAAAATTTCCCTGAATAACAGATTTTCTTTTTAATACTTAGCCTATATTTATTGTTATTAACTACCCGACTGCTTTTTTTCTTTTTAATGTCTGAATAACAAGCACAGTGCCCTTTACATTCGCATTGCACTCATTTCTTTATATTATTTATTTTATTTTAGATGAGAATCCATTAGAGAGCTAAGACTTTTTTTGTGAACTAGCATTTCGATTATCATGCCAATTCCATTTTTGGTACGGGTTCAAAAAAAAATTCTTATTCCTAATTTGTCAATTTAAAATAGATTCTGTGGATTAAAATAAAAGTATTTTAAAGTATAGCGAAAATGCTATTTAAGAAAGTTATAGTAGTTTGAAATTCCAAATAAAAAATTTAATCTAATGAATAGTGAAGTGGGAAATTTATAATTTATTTGCAAACGAATTTCCCTTAGATAAAATTACACAATAATAAATATAATGTCTTCTGTAAACAACTCAAGTCTTCTTAAAATAGTTATGCCATTCATATGCAATTTATGAAATTGACCAATTTTAAAGACCCATAAAAATGTCTATAGTGACTATAGACCTTTCTAATAAACCTGTTTTTTGTTTGTTTGTTGTTGTTTTTTTTTACTCTGATAAAATTAGCAAATATTTAGAAAAGTTATCTAAGCATTATAATTATAAGTAAGTTTGTTTTTTCCACTTGCCTTCAACATACAAAAAAAATTTTGCATTGCTTTTTGTGATGGAACCCTTTTTAATTTAATTTTTTAAATATTTAGTAATTAAGTAGATATCCCTAAATAAAAGTCACATTACTATTTTTATTTAAATAATAATTATACTTTTTTTTCTTCGTACCACAAGCAGGTCAAGCAATTTCCGTTTTGCCAACTCTGCATTGAAAGATGATGATTAAGAAAATATCCTCATCTCATCCCTAAAATATCCGATGCACCATAAGTCGTAGGGGTTGCTGGGCGCACACGATGGCTCTAATGTTAAGTGACGACTACATTTTTAACTATGATCTCTTCCGTTGCTCCCCAATAAAGTGTAGAATATTGCAAAACTAAATTCAGATATGTGAAAAAATGCATTCTTGTATTTTGAATTTATCAAAAATTATCAAATCAAGGGCAAAAGCACACCCTCAAGGGTGACATAACTAGAGTGAATATAGTTTACATCCCACTGGTGAGAAATTTAAGATGTCTTTGGTAATTATTATGGCTAATTTTGCAATTTCCCACCCGAAAATTGAAACGCCACCTCATAATTGTCTGAAAGAAGCAACAAATGCTAGTCTGCGATCAAATAATGCACCCCTGCTTTTTGAGTTTGTACGACTGTCTTTAGCACCCTTAATTATGCATCCCTTTCCTCACCCTGATCACTGGTACAGTATGGGGCTGATTATAAGCTTATGCCTAGTGATTATTCTGGGGCAATCCACAAACAAATTCAGTTTATATAAGGCAATGGGCTAAAAAATGACTCCAGAAAACTTTAAAAATGTTCTTCCCTGTTCAAAAGGTATAATAGAAACACCTACTTCAAGTATTCTCAAAAATAGACCTCTTGATTTTGAAATAATCAAACTATTTCTGGGGAGCAGGCTCCCAAAACCCCTCAACCGATCAAGATTCATCGGCGCATCGATTTCCGCCCTACTTCTCGATGAAAATAGAAAGAATAAGTGACACCTGGGTGGACCACTCCATCCGCCATATTTCGACGCCACTAGCAGGGGCGTATCTAAAGTGTTTGGTGTCAAGGGACAAGATTCATTTTTAAGCCCCCCCCCCTCCAACTCTGAAAGCAATTATTTTCAACCAATTAATTCCATCAAAGCCCATTTTGCACCCCCCCCCCTTTTCAAATCGGGTGCCCTCCCACCGGGGGTAAATTTCTGAAAGTAACACTGCACACAACACATTTCGTTTTGAAGATAGAGGTGTTAGAATTTACTGTCAATAATCTTCTAACTATACTAGCGTCTTAGCCGTTCAAGTATTTTATGCTGCGAGCTTTTTCGTTAAAAAAATAAACAAAAACAAAACATAATGTGTTTTATTTGTGTTTTATTGTTTTTTTTCAACATTTACAATTTTATTGATTAAATTCTTTCATAGTCCATTTCTCATGCATTTAGTCCATTTCTCTCCTGCGTTTGGTCCAGTTGCCAAATCTCCCCACGGTTTTTTCATTTCTCCTCTACGCCTGGACCATATATCCCCTCATTTAGTCAGTTTCCCCAAAGCAGCCCAGGTCCCAGGTTACGCCCATAAAAATGTGATCACCTTATAATAACTGCATTTTGATAATACTGCAAATGAAATATTTTTGACAACTGACAAGTTCTTTTAAAAAATTAAAACATTATCAGGTTTTTTTTTAAAGAGCTTGACTATTGTTCATAACAATAAAAATGTGTGAAGTTCATTCGTTTTAGTACAGGGAAAATGTTTGGTTAATTAATTTGTAGTCATGTAACATTAAAGTAACATTTTTTAAAACAGGCATCCGATTTGATACAGACGTAAACATATTTCAAAGAAAAATAGGTAAAAAAAAAACATTACAAAAAAATATGTTGATTACCATTTGAATTTTTAGTGTTGAGTTTTTGTTTACGTAACTATACGAATTGCGTCATTGTATTTATAATAATTGTCGTCTTCCAGTCATGTGATCTTTATATATAGTTCCCTGATGCCGTGAAAGGCAGAAGTAACTACAGTTGTATTTCTAATCAAACTAAACTGTGTTGGATTTATTTAATATACCAAGTTGTGTTGCTTTATGAAAAAAAACACAACAAATATGTAGACATTTTTAAGTGTCTCAATATGCTTGCATATCAAATTCATTTTAACTTAATATAGTAGACTTAGACTTAGACCATCATAAAGGCCTACCATAAGATTTGACTTTTAGCAATTTAAATAGTAAATATTGATATACGCTTTGTAAATTTTAAAGCGCTTCTGACATTGCTTATGACATTGGTTATTACAATTAATAGAAAATACAATTTAATCTCACTTTTCATGTTATCATTAATGCCATGTTTAAAAAATAAATTATTAACAGGCTTCTGTGGCGCAGAAGTGGGGGTTGATTCACGTCTCAGTATCTAAGTGCTTTAGACAGGTCGTTCCAAAATTCCGCATGATTTGGCCTGTATTCAAAATTTCCCCTCTCCTTCAACACACGATCGATATGCAATGGAATGGATCCTTCGGGCACTGCTTTCGCCAACAGAAATACCAGCACGTTGGAACAGCGCAGCTCCTCGGACCTGATGGCCGTGGCGATCTCCAACTCCCTCTCTTCACACAGGAACAGTTCCGGTGTCAACAGAACGAGCGTCTTCCTAGCTGAGAATGAAGACAACATTAGAATGGGAGCTATCAAAGAAACTGCACAGCGGGCTTGTGCATTATGTAGGTCTATTTATCAGAATATTAACTAAAAACAAACACTCCTTCCGATTTGATAAAACATCACTTTGTGTTGTGTGCATATACTTCATTTATCTGTCTCTCTATCTCTTTCTCTGTCGCTTTCTCTCGCACTCTTTCTCTCATTTTTTCTCTCTTACTTTCCCTCTACTTTCTCTCTCTCTCTCTTTTTCTCTCTCTCTCTCTCTCCTTTTATCTCTTTCTATTTATCTCTTTCTTTCTCTTTATCTCTTTCTTTCTTACGCTTTATCACTTTCTTTCGTTCTCTTTCTCGTTGTCTATTTCTATTTCTCTCTTTCTTTATCTCTTTTTCTCGCTTTCGTTCTTCCCCCTATTTTAATTTTATTATCATCCGTATTCTCTTTACGCACACCAGGACGCACAAACTTAAGCCTAAAGCTAAAACCCGATTTAGGAGTATAAAACTTAGGCGTTCACTAATGCACACTAGCAAGATCTGCACTAATTTATGCAACGAAAGGAATTCTTCTCTCAAAAAAACACAAAAAATAAAGTGTCATGATTTATTAATTGTTTTAACAAGAGAGTTTTTAAATTACTGGACTATTGGACGGACCTCTTCATGCTCACTTCCCGTAATTTCTTTTAGGGCCTGGAGGTTGTTAGAACAGTGATTAAATTCAATAAATGTATCGGAACGGGGACCCAATAAGATTACTCTTAGACAATGATTGATAAAAGTCCTGACAAGAAGACTCTTAGACAATGATTGATAAAAGTCCTGATAAGAGGACTCTTAGACAATGATTCATATGTTATAAGTCTCTATAGATTAGCACATGACTCGATCCTCAACAAAAGTTCTAACCACCATTTACATTTGTTCTGGTTTTCTCACCATTGGTTTGCACACTGCTGAGGTTTGCATGTAAAAGTAAAGGGTTTCTGTTGCATGGTGTCAAGGGGTAAGAGTCCCTGAGAGTCTGTGTTATGCCTGAATGCGTATCGGACTATAACTATAAGCGTCGGGATACGAAAGGCAAAAAGTGTGTGGGGGGGGGGGGGGGTGTAGTACGGTAGTAGTGTGCAGTTGGTCAGTAGAGCAGGGGAGAGCGAGCGGGTAGGACGCTGACCGGATCAGTGGACCAGCGTTATTGTTAGTCAATGTTAGTTGATGTTTGTAGTAGGGTAGTAAATATTAGTGCTGTGATCCCTGTAGTTGTGTGGTTATTTGGCTAAGCTTGTTAGCAGAACCAACATTACTAAAGGGAGTACTTATTAGATCAGAGAGTAGTAGTTACTAGTAGAACAAAAGCTCATTACTAATAACTGCAAATAACTTTGTTTAACAGTGACAGTGTGTTTAAATATCATACCCTAGACAACGGACACACACACACGAAACAGTTCGTGACACATGGTCGTCAGCAGATTTAAAGCACCGAATAAACGTTTGACCTCTAGATTTACATCGCTAAAGAAAAATTTGACTAGTAGATTTACATCGCTAATGATGTGTTTGACTAGTAGATTTACATCGCTAATGATGCGTTTGACTAGTAGATTTACATTCATTAAGGAAACCTTTGACTAGTAGATTTACACAATTAAGGAAACTTTTGACTAGTAAATTTACATCGTTAAAAGAAACGTTTGACAGGCAGATTTACCACGCTAAAGGTTTCGTTTTAACAGAAATTTACATTGATTCCGACAATAATTTGGTAATAGACATCTATATGTAGCATTTGGCCATACTTTCATAGACCGTTTTCTCAAGTCTTTGAAGCCAAAGCAACGTTTCAGAAAATCTAAATGGTGTTGGCAAACGCTTTAACAGCTTGGATTGCCTCGGTCATGAATGAGAAAAATATTTTATTTATCTCACCATCAGACACTTCCAACCAGGGACCAAATGCTTCTCTCTTGTTATGTCAGCTTGTTATCCCATAAATGTCATCTAGCTATCCCATAAAGAAAATACATTCTAATTGTTCGCCGCCTTTGCACAATTTGAAAATATATTGGTGGGTGAGGGTGGGGGGGGGGGGTAACGGACCAAATCCATGACAGACATTTGTAATTTTTAAAATCATCGATTTTAAGTTTTAAGCAGCCATACTGCTTTACTTACCCGCTAAAACAGACTCTTCAATAGTGGTTCGAAGTGGCCTCCCTGCCAGTGCGTCAAATTCACTAACGTAAACGGTGACGCCCCTGCTTTCAAGTTCTGGTTTCACAACCTTAATAGCAAACTGACGCCATCTTATTTCCTGGTCGTCGTACACGAGAAAAACGTCTTTAACCCTTGGCGGACCTTGGTCATTGAAGTTGCGGAAAAACCGCGCTTTACTAATGTAAATGTAAAATAATAGCCTGACCCGGAAGTAACTGTAGAAACCTACGGTGGTCAAGATCACAACAGTCATGAGAAAACTGGTTAGAGCTGGCACTAAAATCTGCTGTCCAATGCAATATCGCCATGTTATCTCCTGGGCGTTGTTGAGGTCTTCCGTGTAGATCACAGAACCATTCACATAGTGACACTTGTAAAATTCCCTTCTTCTAAAATGGATTTTTGTATTAATAAACCACGTGATAAGATCAGTATTGGAGCAATCACACAGAAGATCGTTGTCATAGAGATCGAGTGTAAAATTACGGCTGCTCAACGCAAGTGTGTCCAGTGACGTCATTACTCTATTTGGCAATGTCACAAGAGCGTTGGTGGAGAGGTCGACTAGAGTTAATTTGTTCAAGTTTCCAATGTCAATGTCAAAGACCTGTAGAGCATTATTGTTTAGCAGAGTCGTTTGCAGATTTGGTGACTGGTTAAAAACTTTAGGGTGGAGAGTACGAACATCATTATGAGAAACGTCAATATATTCGAGACTGTAAAGTTTTGAAAACGTCTCGCCGTCTTTGTCAGCTTCTAGGGACGGCCCGATGGTGTTAAATTGTAATAAAAGTTTCTCCAGTTCAGGCATGTCGCTAAAGAAGTACGGACTCAAAGCAATGCAGTCATTTTTGGATAAATCCAATACCTTTAGTTTCTTCATGCCCAGTAAAGGACCATCTAGACACCACAGATAATTGTTAGACAGATCTACGTACAAGAGAACACTGCGCCAAATGTTTATACGTGGAACGGCGTAGCCAATCTTAATATCCCCGAGGCGTAGTTCTGTCAAACTTTCCGGCAACATGACGGTGGTGTTATGTGTCCTATTTAATTCAGGGAAAATGTTAACAATCTTCCTGTTGTTGGTTGCCGACATTTTTGATGACGTCTTAAACAATCTCTCCCCCGGGTAATTTGCTCTCGGTATTCGGTAAGACGGGCAATGGCTCTCTTGAAGATGATAGAATACGTCCAACGTAATTAATTGTTCAACCCCCTTTTCCACAGTAAAGGTTTTATTAGAGATTATTTGTCCCGTTTGATTAGAGGAAAACTCAAGATCAGCTGTGAATTTATTCTGAGATCTTCCATCAAATATTTGAAGACTAGTCATCCAATTCATAGAGTAGAGCAAAGTCAGGGTAATTATGGCGTTATCAACCAGTGAAAGGGACGTAATCGTCCTGGGGAGAATGCTAAAAAATCTGGGATCGAAATCTATTATTGAATTATGATCTAAAATGAGTATCTGTAGTGAAATGTTCATTAAATGAACGAACCATTCTGATCTGAACAAATTTATCCGACCCGCTGTGTGTCTCTGTCAGATCAAGATTCCGTAGGTGAGTTTGATTAAGGCTTGCGGAAGCCTGGCTGAAATTTTCAAAGTTAAGCCTACTGTAAATCAGGCTAAGATTTTAAAGGGAAGGAACTCTTGCGAATGCTGCAGGGTGGATCCTTGAAATCAAGCAGTGGTTAAACACAAGTTCCAGTGGTTGCCTGGTTGCAATATTTGAAAAGAAGTTCTCAAGCATTTCGCCAATGAAACATTTACTCCCCGCTAACTCTCCAAAGTACACGAATGATAATTTAGTTAAATTTTGAAATCCGTTTCCAGGATAAGCTGGTTCCGGAAGTCCGTCAATATAAATCTTTTCTAGGGATACGATTCTTGAAAGTGCCCCATCGGGATAATCTGGTATATTGGGTTCATTACAAGGCGTTGTCTGATGATAGTTGGTGAAGTGCCTGAAGTTACCATGAAGGTGCAGTTCTCTAAGGCTATGAAGGTCAGCAAATATTTCATCAGCGTGCGAGTTGTACAGTGGAATAAAATTATCATAAAGATTCAACATCTTCAAACGTCTGAGTCCACTAAAAGCGTTTACATCAATGTGCTGAATCCGATTCTGAGACAGATCCACAATTTGTAAGTTTATGAAACCTTGGAAGGTAAAGTTGTGGATCCTAGATATAAAATTGTTTTGGAGACACAGACTTTCCAAATTTTTGAGACCATCTTTAAATTTAGTGTCTGCTTTTTTGATGTAAGCTTTACGTATGACAGTGAGGTTTGTATTTTCCCTTAGATTTTCCTCCTTTGGTTCTTAAAAATATATTTAGGCAGTGTTTGGACTCCATTGAACGCCAGGTTTAAACTTATCAGATTTTTAAGGCTAAACAGTGAAGCGGTCCACGGATTTGAAATCCTATTAAAAGAAAGGTCAAGATATTTTAAAGTGTCAGGTAAATCTACAGGAAATGACGTCCAACCTCCTCCGGAACAATTGACTGTGTCAATGACGTCATTGTGCAGACTACAAGAACAGTTTTTTATGCACCACAAGCAGAATGCTGGGGGGAACAGTGGCCAACACAAGACATTTACATAGATTAGCGTGACGGTGACGAACTGAAACCAGACTCTAGCCATTGTCTGAGGATGAGAAAAAAAATTAGACTTGAAGTGAAACCAATCTCTAGCCATTGTCTGAGGATGAGAGTAAATTAGGCTTGAAGGGAAATCATACTCTTCCCATAGTTCTAGGACAAATGTAAACAAACCTTTGAAAAGAAACCATTCTCTAACCATCATCCATTTAGCTTAGCAGCGCTGATACGCTTGACAACACACCAATCGAAATATAATATATTAGCAAATTACAATTACAATAGGAAGTTTTGTATTCCTGAAGAATAATTTTCCTAAAACCGAATATTTAAAAACAAAATTATTCTAGGACCCCAAGTTTACTTGTCCACGTAATACGTTTTAACTGGAGTGATGAATAGGAACATTTAAATATAATTGAAGATGATTTAGTTTTTCAAATAAAAATTTGTTGTTGGCACTACTTGGTATTATTTACTACTAGCGAGAACCCGGCATGCGTTGCAATGTCACTCAATGAAAAAGTGACTGTGTTTTAATTAAATTTTAGTTATTTTTAAATAGAAAATATTTATTGTTTGTTTCGTCTAGTGCGTACACAAATAAATTAGAAGTTTTTTCAACGCGTCAGCAGGCAACATACATCTATCAATCCACGTGAGAAGATTGGATTTTCAAAATTTAGTCCAAAAACTTGTAGCGATTGAGCCACCCATGCAATAGCTCTGTTTTTTAGATCTTAAAAAAAAGGGGAGGGGGATTTAGGGCCCCGATCCCAACACGGAATATTGTAAAATGTGTGTATTAATTCAGAAACATTTGAGGGCGTGTGTACAACAATTCACACAATTTTCATCTCTTTGGATTAATGGTATAGAAGTACATACTGGACATTCCTTACTTTTATATATGTTTAGATATAGTTTACCGAATAAAGAAAACTTTTTCGCACTTATTCAAGGATGTTCTGTATATCTCTCTTTCTGTCTCTCTGTCTGCTTATCTATCTGTCTGTCTGTTTGTCTATCTATCTATCTATCTATCATCTACCAATCTAACTATCTACCATCTACCTGCATTCATGCCTATCTGCCTACATGCATATATGCCTGCCTGCCTACCTGCCTACCTACCTATCTATATACCTATCTATATACTATCTATCTACCCATCTATCTACCTAACTTCCTACCTAACTACCAAACTACCTACCTACCTTTCTACCCACTCTTCCATCCATCCATCCTTTCATCCATCCTATCATCCATATTTTCATGCATCCTTTCATCCATCCTATCATCCATATTTTCATGCATCCTTTCATCCATCCATCCGTCCATCTACCTACCCACCTACCCATCCATCCATCTATCATCTAGCTGTCTATGTGTCTGTCTGTCTGTCTTTCTATCTCTCTATTTTGAAAATTAAATTTTAACTTGTGTAAAATAATTGTGTTTTGATAATTATCGTTATAGTTATGTTTTCTTAATTAGTAAACATATGTTCATATGTAAAATTAGAATATAGCATCTATTTTTTACAACTGTAATGTCATTGGATTGAAAGATGTTGTCATCCAAGTAAAAATATTTTAACTCAATTTCCTACCCCCGATATGTATGTATCGAAGAAGGTTAATTATTTATCAAATTCATTCTGAGACTAATCTTCGGCTGCATTAGGTAAAATTAATATAACGTATTAATCCCCCCCCCCTTAAACAGAGTTTAAAAAAAAATAATCATCCACTTGATTGTAACCCCCTTAAATACCCAAAAAGAATATTTTTTGCATTTAATATGCTTTGTTATTATTTATATGAGAGATAAGTGCAATAAAAATGCCATTTGGCTACGTAGTTTTGCTGCACCAATTTAATTAATCGGAATATTCTTATTAAAATTATGTTTAGATGTAGAGTTTTTACTACTTTATAAATTTCATAAAAGTTCATTTTTGGAATTAATAAAAAGTTAAAACTTATTAAATGTTGAAAATACAAAGCTAAATTTGTATATAAGTTTAGCAATTTAAAAGCAATCGATGCTATTTATTAATTTTACATTTAAGAAGGGGAATATACATTATCAGTTTTGTAAAGCTTATTTATTAAATCAGAGAACTTTTAGCTTTGGCTAAATATCCTATTCGCACTATGACGTCATTTGCGTGATTATTTAGAGCTAATTAATTTTAATTTAATTTCGCATTATTGACAACCCACTAAATAACGCACTATTAACAACTGATGTTTAGGTTTTCCTGATAAATGTGATTACTGTGTATTTCTTTGATCATATTTTTTTATTTATTTATTTTTTTCATAACTTTCAAACGCATATAAAATGCTTAAAATAGTTCCTTAGTTGTTTCTTTAAATGTATTTGTAATTTATAATAATAATACTTAAACTTTTGCTAAAATAAAAGGGCAAATATAATATTTTTTTGTGTATAAAAATGTATTCGATTTCGTAAAATAACGTCATATCCTATTCTAAAATACGTCACAAAATTCAAGCCTATTTATACAAACAACAAAAATACTCTCTACGCTAAACATGCAACAATGTGTTTTCTCTGCTCTTTCTACAAATTTGCTGTCTGTTGGCATTTGTTCAAGGGTGGTTGTTTTGATGGCTCTGTTTGAAATTATATTGATGAAGCTCATTTAAGAAAACAAAACGAATTTAAGGCCCCCGGCCCAAACGAAATATTGTAAAATGGTTGCATTAATTCAGAAACCTACTTATTATGTAACACAGAAACTGAAATGTCGTTATTTGTATTTGATTCAATTTCATCCACCCATGAAATAGCTCTGTTTTAAATTATATTTTTATAGATAAATTAAGAAAAAATGGAATTAGGGGTCCCTGACCCCAAACGGAATATTGTGAAATGGTTGTAATAAATTAGAAACATTTGCGGGAGTGCGCATATCAATTCACCAAAGTTTTATCGCAATCAGATGAATGGTATAGGAATGCATACGATAATTATAAAGACAATAAAACGGTGGCACAAACGGAATATTGTAGAATTGTTGTATTACTTCAGAAACCTACTTATTATATCACACACACAGTTTAATGTTGCTATTTGTATATCATTAAAAATCTATCCATTAATGTAGTAGCTCGGTTTGAAATTATATTTGTATAGATCATATAGGAAAAATCGAACATAGGGCCCCTGGCTCAAAACGGAATATTTTTAAACGGTTGTAATAATTCAAAAACCTTTGCGGGCGTGTGCAAAACATCTTACTAAAGTTTTATCGCATTCAGATGAATGATATAAGAGCGCATACGAAAATTATTTTTTAGAAAACTCTTATAAGTAAAAAAAAATTTGGGGCCAACGGCAAAAAAACGGAATATTTTAAAAGTGTTGTAATTACTCGTTAACATGGGCGACCTTATGGACAACCTTTCAACGAAGTTTTGTTGCAATCGCATGAATGGTGTAGGAGCGCATACGGTTTGAAACTATATTTATATAGCTCATATTAGAAAAAACGAACATGGGGCCCCTGGCTCAAAACGGAATATTTTAAAATGGTTGTAATAATTTAGAAACCTTTGTGGGCATGCTCGCAACATCTCGTCAAAGTTTTAGCGTATTCGAATAAATGGTGTAGGAGCGCAGACGAAACCTATAGTTTACAAAGCTCATATAAGAAAAAAAAACGATTTTGGGGCCAACGGCAAAAACAAAACATTTTAAAAGTGTTATAATGACTCAGTAAAATGCGCGAGCTTGTGGAATACAACTCTCCAATGTTTTGTTGCAATCGCATGAATGGCGTAGGAGCGCATATGGTTTGAAACTATATTTATATAGCTCATATAAGAAAAAACGAACACGGGGCCCCTGGCTCAAAACGGAATATTTTAAAAGGGTTATAATTATTTCCAAACCTTTGTAGGCGTGTTTGCAGCATTTTATCAAAGATTTAGCGCATTCAGACGAATGGTGTAGGAGCGCAGACGGAAATATTTTTTACAAAGCTCGTATAAGAAAAAAAACGAATGAAGGGCCAACGGCCGAAAACGAAATAATTGAAAAGTTTTTTAATGACGCAGTTAAATGCCCAGGTAGGTGGCCAACAACTCACCAAGGGTTTGTTGAAATCGCATTAATGGTGTGGGAGCGCATACGAGACAAACAGACATACATACATACATACATACAGACATACATTCATTTTTATATATTTACTAGCGAGTACCCGGCATGCGTTGCGATGCCACTCAAGAAAGAAAGTGTTTGCGTTTTAATTATGTTTCTTGAAGAGCTTTTAAATACACAATGTTTTTTGTTTTTCCGTCTGGTGCATACACGAATAAATCGGAAGGTTTTCCGACGCGAGAGCAGGCGACATACAGCTGTCCATGAGAGAAGCATGGGTTTTCCAAATTTAGTCCGCAAACTTGTAGCGATTGTCCCTGTGCTTTGTTGATGGTCATTGCAAATGCGAGTCGCACCGGAAACTGCAGACGTTTAAATTCAAATGGCATATCTGTTGGAATCATTGGGATGCGTGGCAGCAGTACATCTTCGCCTTTAAATTTTCCATTTAAAATAGTTGCTTCGATGATATTGTTCATCATCTTTTTCACTGAAAGCTTGGTGCCGTTACAAAGTCGTGGTGGATTTATGTTTCGCAAAAGAATGATAGGCACGCCAATTTTGAGTGTTAAAACGTGCGACGGGATGCCTGGCAAGTCAAGTGAATTCAAGAATTCCGTTGGATAGTTGACAACTTCGTCTTCATTCAATACAGTATCGATGGACTTGTACGTTGTCGTTTCGCCTGGGATTTCATTTTGAATGCTTAAGTTGATGGCATTGACATCGTTGTTTTTGGCTGCCAATATAGCACGTGCACTGAGCCACTGATGATTTGTGTAATTTTGTGCGATATTTGGAAAAACTCTATGAATCAATTCGTCGATGGTTGCTGTCATTTTACAGAAACTTGTTGGCAATCTGAAACATTGTGTGGATTCATCGATTGCCATTTTCCCATTCCCAATGTCCAACAACTGTTTTGCGAAACGTTCAGCGGATGCATCATTGTGTAGTTGCACACGCATATTGGTCTTCAAAGTCAATTTCTGTACATGCCGCCATAAAACTGATGATTTTAGACATGCATTTAATTCATCTGCAGCGGTTGAACGTGCTATAACTGGTAGAGTTTGTCGAAAATCACCAGATAATAGAATAAGTGCGCCAACAAAGAGCTGTTCATTTCCTCTCACATCTTTAAGTGTACGATGCAGCGCTTCCAATGCTTTTTTGTGCGCCATAGTACATTCGTCCCATATAATGAGTTGACATGATTGTAGTACTTTACCCATTCCAGAATGTTTATTTATATTGCATGTTGGTGTCTCAGTTATTTGCATGTTCAATGGCAATTTCAGTGCTGAATGCGCTGTTCGTCCACCATCCAAAAGAGTTGCTGCAATTCCAGATGATGCGATTGCCAGTGCAATATTCTTTCGAGATCGTATGGTTGCCAAAATAAGTGAAATTAGGAAAGTTTTGCCTGTGCCTCCGGGAGCATCTAGGAAATACAATCCACCTTTTTGACTTCCAATTGCATTCATAATTATGTCATACACTAAGCGTTGCTCTGGAACCAGTTTCGGATGATTCATTTGAACAAATGTACCCAATTCGTCGATGTCAAAGTGTGTTTCTCGATGCAAATCTCGATGGAATAGGTTGTTTTCAGATCGATTCGGAGCAGTCATTCCCAAATCTACCAGTGTTTTGTTAGCGATTGCCAAACACATGTCCTCAATCGAAATCAATGCCTCATTATACACGTTTGATGTAAATTGAATATCCGGATTTTGTTTCTTTGCACGCAAACGGTGTAGAATGTCTTCACTCATGTAGTTTTTGTATTTCTCCCAAAGATCTTTTGGATTGGATGGGAAGCATGTTGTCAATATGATTGAAAACAAAGTGCGTATTTGCTGTGGTTGAGCAATATTTGATGCATCAGAAAGCGAAGTGTCCCAATGAGCATCGTTTTCCAGAAGTTTTAATTCTTGGCAAGCTTCACGATAAGTGGCACATACTTGACCATTTACTGTTCTCAATTCTTGGAATGATGTCGGTCCACGTACGTTGATTAACAGTAATCGCAAGTAAAAGCATTCTGCATTGTTTGGGTGAACAGTGTACAGACGGCCTAATGCGTCGGTTGAATATAAATTGGGGTGTTTTTCAAATGCTTTACCCTGTTTGCGACGTTGAAACCTTTTCGCTAAAGCATTCCATGTGTAATATGTTGGCACTTCAGAGTAAAGTAGCGACTTTGCAAAAATATCATTCCCGCACAATGAGAAAAATGCAGTTAACGTTGTTGGCGGAGGTGACAAAGCTCTTGCACGTGCATTTTCTAATGTAAAGTACACGCGCTGTCCATTTTCAAGGTGCACTGCCAAATGAACAACTGTTGGATGGCGTTCATGGATTGGAAATGATAAAATGCGCCATATTGCTTCATTGCTACTAATGTAGCGTCCAAGTTGATATTGGTAGACTTCATCGAGTGATCGTGTTGTTTTTTCCAATCCAAAAATTGCCATGTCGCTTCCTTTGTTAACATATTTGCAAATGTACTTGATCGATTTCACCGAATTGCAATACTCGACATTGATGTGTGCTTTGAACGTTTTCGAGAGTAACGGTGAATAAGGTACAACCCAACGATTATCAACTTCAACATCATTGTTTCGTACTTTTAAAGTGATTGATTTGCCACCATCTTCAGTTGATCGTCGACGATATAGTGGATATCCGTCATTGCCAGTGACAGTCTCAGCAACTAAATCTCTTGGGTATCGTTTCGTACATTTCCCATCAGACATGCATGGAGAATTTTTGTTGAGTAAGCCACATGGACCGTGAATCATGTTTTTGGTGACGATTTCTAATAAGTATTGATCAATGTCGCCATCAGGTATTTCTGCAGAAATGACTTTATCAATTTGATCTGCTTGGACTTTTTCGATCAACCAAATTAAAATGTGTGCATGTGGCAATCCTCTTTTTTGCCATTCAACGGAATACATCCAACAGCGTGTCTCTCCAAAAACATGATGCTTGACAATAAAATCGATTAAAGATTTCAATTTTTGTTTGAACACACGGGCAGCAATATCGTGACGATCTGATGGTGATTGTCCAGTTAACAACAGTTCTTGTATTTCATCCCACTTAGGGTTGCATGTAAAGGTAATAAAAAAATCTGGGCGGCCATATGCACGAACATATGTCATTGCATCTTGTGCGTATTCATGCATGTGACGTGGACTCCCAGTAAATGTGGCCGGCAGTATAACCATTTTCCCTAATTCATTTGGATTCACATTGCCATCATTCACAACTGCATCACGTAAATGAATGTACTCTTCGGAACGCAACTTGCTTTGATTTAATCGAATGTAGAGGAGTCGTTCGGTTTCGATTTTTGCATACATATCAACAATGTATTGATGGAACAATTGTCGACATTTCAAGATATGATTTTCGGCACTCTCACGAATCATCAATCGATATGAATAGTATTTCTTGGAACTGACTTTCTTATTCGATTCCTCATCTGTTTGTGGATTTCTCAATTTGATGTTGAAATGATATCCATCTTCTCCTTGCCAAAATAAAATTGGATATTGCAATGCGTCGTATGAGCGATGAGTTTCTGAGACTCGCTGAACATCACCATTTCTGCGATGAAGAATTATATCACGTGAGTTAAATTCTTCGCCCACTATAACGATCGCAACTTCATCAATTGTTGGTGCGTTGTATTGTCTTTCGTGTTGGCCGGCAGGTGTTTTGTCTGCTCTAACTACAACTGAGTAATCATCTGTCGGCATTTGTTCAAGTGAATTTCTAAACAATTGAACTAATTCGTTGTGTTGCAAAAATAGAGATTGCAATACAGCTACAATTTCTCTCTTAGTGCCCATATTGATATGACAACGTTGATCGATTTGTTCATCAGTATTCCCCATAAAATAAATTTGAAGAAATTTGTGATCTGTGTCTGGCAGTGGTAGTAGTGATCCTGCACGATGATAAATTTGCCCTTGCACTTTAAATGTTGGCATGTAATTCTCGCGCACGATATTTGTTGCACCGAACGATGTCATTTGGAAACATGAATTGTACTTGCGTATGTTTGCCAAGAAATGTTTCGATTGGCTTGTTTCACCTGATACCAAGGTTGATAATGGTTCTGGTGGTGAATGTAATTCTTGCAATTTCACTTTCCCACCCGCGCAGCAAATTCCCGCAGTTTCATTCTTAAATTTGAGGGCACTGCAATACATGCATAATTTATCCATTTTTCAAATAACCACGCTTGGATGAAGACTGTAATCATAATTAGCATTGTAATGGAATGCACTAAGATTTAATTCAACGTGCAGTGTTCGTCTGGTTCGAGCATTGCGTACTCGGGCGGTTGCCAGTCTTGCTTCACGTTGCTCGACTGTTTCAGATGAACGGGTTTGAGCGTTGCGTACTCGAACTGTTTCCAGTCTTGCTTCCCGCTGCTCCACTGTGTCAAAGGTACGGGCTTGAGCATTGCGTATTCGAGCGGTTGCCAGTCTTGCTTCACGTTGCTCGACTGTTTCAGATGAACGGGTTTGAGCGTTGCGTAATCGAACTGTTTCCAGTCTTGCTTCCCGTTGCTCCACTGTGTCAAATGTACGGGCTTGAGCATTGCATACTCGAGCGGTTTCCAGTCGTGCTTCTCGTTGCTCGACTGTTTCCGATGCTCGTGATGACCTTTTCTTTCGCGCTTGAGGTGTGGAAAAACCAATAGCTTTTCGTTTGGGTGGCATCAGTGATGTGACAGCAAAAGTATTGCTTTGTGACGAATATTACAAGTGCATGTGATATCTGTTATTATATTTCGATAGACAATGCTAATTTCACATTTAACACCACTTGTTACCTCAAACACAAAATGAAATATCGCTGTTTGTATTTGATTCAATTAATTAACGATATTTTTAATGGTTATAGTTTTCATATGTTAGGAAGTACAATGAATTGTTGGCAGTACATTTCCAGTTGTATAAGGGTCACATTACTTTATAAATCATAAATTCCAGCGTTAAAATCTAGATGTTATTATAGTTCAATACCTTCGTTGTCTATTGGGTAATTTAAAAACTTAAGAAACCATCGATTCATGTCAAATGTCTTTTCATAAAACAAAACAACTGCGAATTTCTCACACTCTATTATAGTATTACTTTATCATTGCTGTTCAAAACCATAACACGTTTACAACGTCATATCCTATTCTAAAATACGTCACAAAATTCAAGCTTATTTATAAAAACAACAAAAATACTCTCTACACTAAACATGCAACAATGTGTTTTTTCATGCTCTTACAACAAATTGCTGTCTGTTGGCATTTGTTCAAGGGTGGTTGTTTTGACGGCTCTGTTTGAAATTATATTGATGAAGCTCATTTAAGAAAACAAAACGAATTTAAGGCCCCCGGCCCAAACGAAATATTGTAAAATGGTTGCATTAATTCAGAAACCTACTTATTATGTAACACATAAACTGAAATGTCGTTATTTGTATTTGATTCAATTTCATCCACCCATGAAATAGCTCTGTTTTAAATTATATTTTTATAGTTAAATTAAGAAAAAATGGAATTAGGGGTCCCTGACCCCAAACGGAATATTGTGAAATGGTTGTAATAAATTAGAAACATTTGCGGGAGTGCGCATATCAATTCACCAAAGTTTTATCGCAATCAGATGAATGGTATAGGAATGCATACGATAATTATAAAGACAATAAAACGGTGGCACAAACGGAATATTGTAGAATTGTTGTATTACTTCAGAAACCTACTTATTATATCACACACACAGTTTAATGTTGCTATTTGTATATCATTAAAAATCTATCCATTAATGTAGTAGCTCGGTTTGAAATTATATTTGTATAGATCATATAGGAAAAATCGAACATAGGGCCCCTGGCTCAAAACGGAATATTTTTAAACGGTTGTAATAATTCAAAAACCTTTGCGGGCGTGTGCAAAACATCTTACTAAAGTTTTATCGCATTCAGATGAATGATATAAGAGCGCATACGAAAATTATTTTTTAGAAAACTCTTATAAGTAAAAAAAAATTTGGGGCCAACGGCAAAAAAACGGAATATTTTAAAAGTGTTGTAATTACTCGTTAACATGGGCGACCTTATGGACAACCTTTCAACGAAGTTTTGTTGCAATCGCATGAATGGTGTAGGAGCGCATACGGTTTGAAACTATATTTATATAGCTCATATTAGAAAAAACGAACATGGGGCCCCTGGCTCAAAACGGAATATTTTAAAACGGTTGTAATAATTTAAAAAACTTTGTGGGCATGCTCGCAACATCTCGTCAAAGTTTTAGCGTATTCAAATAAATGGTGTAGGAGCGCAGACAAAATCTATTGTTTACAAAGCTCATATTAGAACAAAAAACGATTTTGGGGCCAACGGCCAAAACAAAACATTTTAAAAGTGTTATAATGACTCAGTAAAATGCGCGAGTTTATGGAATACAACACTCCAATGTTTTGTCGCAATCGCATGAATGGTGTAGGAGCGCATACGGTTTGAAACTATATTTATATAGCTCATATTAGAAAAAACGAACACGGGGCCCTGGCTCAAAACGGAATATTTTAAAACGGTTATAATTATTTCCAAACCTTTGTGAGCGTGCTGGCAACATTTTACAAAAGATTTAGTGCATTCAGACGAATGGTGTAGCAGCGCAGACAAAAATATTTTTTACAAAGCTCGTATAAGAAAAAAAAACGAATGAAGGGCCAACGGCCGAAAACGAAATAATTGAAAAGTTTTTTAATGACGCAGTTAAATGCTTAGGTAGGTGGCCAACAAATCAACAAAGTTTTGTTGCAATCGCATGAATGGTGTAGGAGCGCATACGGTTTGAAACTATATTTATATAGCTCATATAAGAAAAAAGGAACATGGGGCCCTTGGCTCAAAACGGAATATTTTAAAACGGTTGTAATAATTTAGAAAGTTGTGTGGGCATGCTCGCAACATCTCGTCAAAGTTTTAGCGTATTCGAATAAATGGTGTAGGAGCGCAGACAAACCTATTGTTTACAAAGCTCATATAAGAAAAAAAACGATTTTGGGGGCCAACGGCCAAAACGAAATATTTTAAAAGTGTTATAATGACCCAGTAAAATGCGCGAGCTTATGGAATACAACTCTCCAATGTTTTGTCGCAATCGCATGAATGGTGTAGGAGCGCATACGGTTTGAAACTATATTTATATAGCTCATATAAGAAAAAACGAACATGGGGCCCCTGGCTCAAAACGGAATATTTTAAAACGGTTATAATTATTTCCAAACCTTTGTGGGCGTGCTTGCAACATTTTACCAAAGATTTAGCGCATTCAGACGAATGGCGTATGAGCGCAGACGGTAATATTTTTTTACAAAGCTCGTATAAGAAAAAAAACGAATGAATGGCCAACGGCCGAAAACGAAATAATTGAAAAGTTTTTTAATGTCGCAGTTAAATGCCCAGGTAGGTGGTAAACAACTCACCAAAGTTTTGTTGCAATCGCATGAATGGTGTGGGAGCGCATATGAGACAAACATACATACATACATACATTCCTTTCTATATATATAGATATATATATATAGATGAAGAGAACGTTTCATGCGAAGATATTAATTCAAATGAATAAAAATAAATATCTTATAGTAATTATATTCAGTAAAGACATTGTTAGACTAGCTACGGCAATGCAGTCTTACTCAAAAATTAAACTTCAGCAATCCTCTTTTACAATTTATTTTAATTGATTTCGCTACGCCGGAGTTAGAAAAATAAACAGAAAAACAAAAAAATAGCTCAACAGATTTTTTGAGTCAAAAACTTTACGTGTAGCTTTTTCTTTTTTGTCAGTTTGTTGGGTATGCCTAACTCATGCAGAGTCTCATATAGATATTTTCTTTTGATGCTGATATGTCATTTTATAGTCCACAGACTTGGAGTACTGGTATTCGTTTATCCTTCTTCCTAGAACAGCGGTTCTCAACCCGTGTTTCGCGAAGCCTTTGGGAGTCGCACGACCCTTTCCCAGGGGTCGCCTAAGACCATCTGAAAACACATGTTTCTACAGTTATGAAGTAGCAACAATGATACCTTTAAGGCTGGGGGTCGCCACAACATGAAGTACTGTATTAAAGGGTCGTGGCATTAGGAAGGTTGAGAACCACTGTCCTAGAAGAATCGGAATTTCTAGTATCCAAGAAAAAAATTCCTTTTCACATTAGACTACATGTCTTTCATGGCTACTAGCATTGTTTTTTTTTTTTAATATACCAAATAATTAATGACTTAGTTGCTAAATTGTTAGGTTTGACATGGAAAATTTCAGTGTGCCATTCTAGAGCCAAAATGACGGATACATAGATACATTGGAAAAATATACAGCTCACATAAGAACCACATTTACAACTGGTTCGGCAAAATAGCACTAAACAGCACTTGAACATAAACAAATACTTCTTTTTATTTGTTATTGATTGTACACCTGAACAGCCTACGAACTGTTCACCATCACGGTGGCTGCATATGTGCTGGGTGGCCGAGCATAAGCGAGCACATGATCTGTTGGTTGGCCTACTTCACTAATATGTCAAAGTGAGACATTTGTCGCTCTGGATTTCCTAAGAATCCTTTTAAAAAGAGAGTGTTAATGAAATGTTAAGTGGTATATACTCGTGACTGTGCTTCCCATTCCCTTTAGATTTTTTTAAACACCCCAGAACACCACTTGAGAAAACAAATCTATTACATGTGTACGAAAACATGATTAGAATTGACAGATAATATCACAAATTACAATGCTATAAAAAAAAAGAAAAAAAACCAACAAAAAACAAATACTGTGAAACAGTGGCGTAACTGGAGTTTGTGATAATCCCCGGGGGCGGGGGTCCTGGATTTTACCGCTCCTTACTCAGGAAAAGCACAAAACTAATTATAGGATACAATCAAACATTAAGCCTGTAGACTGTAGAAAACGGACGGAAAGTGTCACCATGCTGACGACCCCCCACCTCCTCTTTCGCCAGTGTGGCTCAACATTGTAAAAAAAAACCACGCGTCCCCCACCCACACGCACAGAAAATGGATACAGAATCTCTCCCGGACAAACCTTACTTTAATTATTTTTGTTTACCTGATTCGGATAATGTGTGTGTGTAAATAAAATGAATATAAAAAGGAAGGTAGGAAGGGCTCAAAGGAAAAACCAGTGATGTCAGTTTTTCGAAATTTTTAAGTTATCTCCCTTGTGGATACATGCCATTCAATAGAAAAATATGGCACATGTGCCCAACTGAAAAGGCAGCGTAGTCAATAAATTTTAGCTTTGTAAGAAAGAGGGGGCAAGGGAAGAACAAGAGATGTCAAGTATAATCAAGGGAAGAACCAGTGTCGTCATAAGGATTGCCCGAGTTGTTTCCCTTTCAGCTAATGATAAGGCGGGATTACGGTCACGTGATTCATTGTTTACATTTTATGAAAGAGATATGGCTGACAGACCGACACCAATCGTTACCACAAAACCAAAAAAAAAGACAGATTGTTGGTATAAAACGCGACTTACTAAAAAAAGAGAGACGTTCTAGTCATGAAGTTGGGGAATCTTGTAACTGCACTCGGCTTAAATGTTTTGAGAACACGACAAGCGATGAGCGAAATGCACTTGTCTTACAGACCACTTTTATTGAAGTCAAAAGGGTTAAACAGCGCCGACCCAGACGAGATGAGGACGTAGCAACTTCACATGAACACAGTTATCAGTATTATGTCAGAATTGTTCGAGCTGGTAAATCCGAGCGAGTACCTGTTTGCATTAATAGAGCCTTTATTTTAATGTCCATTTTCGGCATCACAAGAAGTAGTAGAGTGGAGAGAATACGATCTGCTTCGGCGAAGTCTGGTAAGTCAGTTTTTTTTTTTTTTTTTTTACTGTTATTGTTTGTGTACCGGTTGTGTGTTTTTCATGTTATATTTTAATTTAATATTTATTGCCAGTTTTATTTACTTCACTAAAAAGTTAAAATTTAAAATAAAATAGTTTCGTAATAATTTTCCTTTTTTAAACAAAAGAGTGGAACGGATTAATTAATTTATATTTTGTCATCTTGTACCCAATCAGGATT
Organism: Omphiscola glabra; assembly: GCA_964017045.1. Classification (NCBI taxonomy): domain Eukaryota; kingdom Metazoa; phylum Mollusca; class Gastropoda; family Lymnaeidae; genus Omphiscola; species Omphiscola glabra. Next base: position 38,511,040 of record OZ024799.1, read on the forward strand.
GCCTCCCACTGACAGAAGAGGTAAACAAGCCATTCGTCCTCATGCAATAATCACTGACCAGAAAAACAGGATCACTGAGCACATTCAGCCATTCTGTGGTCATCATTCCCACTAATTCCTGAGGGACACACGAAAACTAAATCTTCCAGAAGAGCTAAATTTCACAAAAATGCAGAAGCTGTTCGTGGAAAAGTATACTGATGAAAAATTTCATATGAAAGCTACAGGTAATTTTATATTAATGCTTTTCTCGTTTGAGATTCAGCCATTTCTAATCTATATCATTGATATTTCCAATGGTACAAACATTTATGGCTTACAGAATTACTAAGAAGAAACTTGTTCATTAGAGATATATAATGGGCTAGTCCACTGCTCTGGCATTAAACAGAAACTCGTCCCTCTCCCCCATAGACATAGACAGCGACGAGGCCATGACAGGCAGTTCCGGCTCATACCAGCGAGAAGCCAGTATAGGAACTGCTCATTCCTACCAAAGACAATCAGGGACTGGAACAAGCTTCCAAAAGGAACAGTTGAGGCGACAACACTTGACTCATTTGCGTCTATTGCCTCAGGCCTTCCAACCCCTAGTGCATGAAACCCTAAAACAGTCACTCTTGTAACCAGTGAAATATCCTCATCAACACCAGGCACAGAGACATTGCAAATCCCATCTACATTCATAGGAACTATAATGATCAATAAATTGATTGTGGGCCCTTAATATATAGTAGAAGAAAAGCATTGGTTCCAAATTTGTGTTGCATAATCCCCTGTAGGTACTTGTGGACCATATGGGGGTATGCAATAGTTACATTGAAAATAGCAAAAAAGGGCAAAATATTTTTTTTAATAAAATAAAATTTGCTGTTCATTTACATCTGCTGACATTGAATATTTGATGCTTTCATATGTTCACTGTATAATAATTATGTTAGTCAGGATCAAAGCATAATCTTTTTTTTTTCTATCTTTGTGTGTTGCAGAAATGTTTTCACCGAAAAATTTAACATTGGGTTTGGGTACCCATGAAAGGACACCTGCTCTACTTGTGAGGAATATAACATCCAGCTGCAAGAAAGCCATGCAAATAAAGAGGAAGTGAAGAGGATTTTGCATGAAAAAGAATTGCACCTTCGAAAAGCCCAAGTCTTCTATGACAGAAAGTCGTAGACAAAAAAAGCTTCTAAAAGTTCATCAACACAAGCTGCCATTGCGTTCGACTTTCAAAAAAATCTTAGTATGCTCAAACATTTCAACAAATGATGTCTATTACAGGAGGCAGCTGTCCTTGTTCACTTTTAATATTCACACCTGGCTACAGATGAGGCCTTTTTGTACTGCTACAACTACAATGAAACTGTGGCAAAGAAAGGAGCTGATGATGTTTAATCCATGCTGTACGACTTCTTTTGCAACATACTTCCACCAGAAGTGTTAAACCTTGAGCTCTTTTGTGATTCATGTGCCGGTTAGAAAAAAAATTGGACACTTTTAAGGTTTTTAAACTACATGGGGCATTACAAAAAACATTTTGATTGTGTCAAAGTTTCTTTTCCAATCCGGGGTCACAGTTACATGGAATGTGATCGTGATATGGCTTGCGTAAACATGAAGGCGAGAGCTGAGATTCCAGATGACTGGCTAAAAATCTTCAGAGAAGCTCGCCAGAAAGCCACCCCATTCTGTGTTGGAGAGCAGTTTTTAATGATGTCTGACATGCTCAAACCATTATAAAAAGCTACATGCCCAGTACCAACACATCCTTTGAGGGAGGTCAATTTTCAAAAAGGAACATCCAAGGGTGATGCTCTACCACGACAGTAGGCATGGTCAGCTTTCCTCGACCATTCTGCCCAAACCCCATATGAAAAAAAGATATTGGCACCAATGCCAGACAATACAAAGACTTTGTATTCTGAAAGACTGCCAATCAGTCAGGCCAAATTTGATGACTTACAGGTTTTAAAAAGATCCTATTCTCTGGAGTCACAAAAGTTCTTTGACAAGCTGCCTACTGCTGAGACTGGGCAAACTGCTGACAGTGATTAAGAATCTAAACTGTGCAACACATGCACAAGTAGTGATGGCAGATTGCTAATCTTTTTGTAATATTTTCAGTCTGTTAAAAAAAATTAAAATAAAAGCCAACCAAAAAAATCCCACCAGCTAAACACTTTTTTTTTTTTTTTTTTTTTTTTTATTTTTTATATAAAAAAACAAAAAAGTGTTTAGCTGGTGGGATTTTTTTTTGGTTGGCTTTTTTATTTTATAAATAAAAAAAAAAAAAAAAGCCAACCAAAAAAAAAATCCCACCAGCTAAACACTTTTTGTTTTTTATATAAAAAAATACATGTGTCATATAGTAAAAGGGAAAAAACCAGTGATGTCATATTTGTCACTGCTTTGTAAAAAAAAAAAATTGCCATTTTTTTAAATATCTGGTATTGATAAGATATTAGATATGGCTATTCTTGGTCTTGACCAAAATTTAGACATCTTGACATTTTGATACTTGCATGAGGAGACCTCAAACTTTATTTTCAGTTTTTCTCAAAAGTGTCAACACCTGACTTCACTGGTTTTTCCCTTGAGCCATACTATTTATATTTAAATAGAGTCCATTTAACAACAATACGGCCTTGTTTAGAAAGATTAGACATAACTAAGTTATTGGTCCATTTAAGAACAGTACGGCCTTGTTTAGAAAGATTAGACATAACTAAGTTATTGGTCCATTTGAGAACAGTACTGCCTAGTCTAGAAAGATTAGACATAACTAAGTTATTGGTACATTTAAGAACAGTACTGCCTTGTGTAGAAAGATTAGACATAACTAAGTTATTGGTCCATTTGAGAACAGTACTGCCTTGTTTAGAAAGATTAGACATAACTAAGTTATTGGTCCATTTGAGAACAGTACGGCCTTGTCTAGAAAGATTAGACATAACTAAGTTATTGGTACATTTAAGAACAGTACTGCCTTGTGTAGAAAGAGTAGACATAACTAAGTTATTGGTGCATTTAAGAACAGTACTGCCTTGTGTAGAAAGAGTAGACATAACTAAGTTATTGGTACATTTAAGAACAGTACTGCCTTGTGTAGAAAGAGTAGACATAACTAAGTTATTGGTCCATTTAAGAACAGTACTGCCTTGTGTAGAAAGAGTAGACATAACTAAGTTATTGGTCCATTTAAGAACAGTACTGCCTTGTGTAGAAAGAGTAGACATAACTAAGTTATTGGTCCATTTAAGAACGGTACTGCCTTGTGTAGAAAGAGTAGACATAACTAAGTTATTGGTCCATTTAAGAACAGTACTGCCTTGTGTAGAAAGAGTAGACATAACTAAGTTATTGGTCCATTTAAGAACAGTACTGCCTTGTGTAGAAAGAGTAGACATAACTAAGTTATTGGTCCATTTAAGAACAGTACTGCCTTGTGTAGAAAGAGTAGACATAACTAAGTTATTGGTCCATTTAAGAACAGTACTGCCTTGTGTAGAAAGAGTAGACATAACTAAGTTATTGGTCCATTTAAGAACAGTACGGTCTTGTGTAGAAAGAGTAGACATAACTAAGTTATTGGTCCATTTAAGAACGGTACGTCCTTGTGTAGAAAGATTATACATAACTAATTTATTGGTCCATTTAAGAACGGTACGTCCTTGTGTAGAAAGATTATACATAACTAATTTATTGGTCCATTTAAGAACGGTACGTCCTTGTGTAGAAAGATTATACATAACTAATTTATTGGTCCATTTAAGAACAGTACGGCCTTGTGTAGAAAGATTATACATAACTAAGTTATTGGTCCATTTAAGAACAGTACGGCCTTGTGTAGAAAGATTATACATAACTAAGTTATTGGTCCATTTAAGAACAGTACTGCCTTGTGTAGAAAGAGTAGACATAACTAAGTTATTGGTCCATTTAAGAACGGTACGTCCTTTGTGTAGAAAGATTATACATAACTAATTTATTGGTCCTCTTGAGATTAAGAACATTTGCTCAGAAAATAATTATCGCCTACGCGGTCAGCTACAATATAAATAAATAAGACAACGTACACAAAAGTTACAAGTCTTAGTTTGTTATTTTGAGAATTTCCGAACTATGAGCCTCTACAAACTAAAGATCTTCTTCTAAGCAAAAAGGTGTTTTCCAAGACATGAAATTTCGTGTACAAATACAAAGAAGTGCTAAGCAGGGTGGTCTGGTAATTCAAGCCTGACTTACGCATCATGAATCCTAAATAATCAGTTTTCCCCGAAAATTCTCCAGGTTAATTAGCAGCAGACAGTCTCAGCTGACACATTATTTTGCTCTGTTTTTGGTACGGATGTTTTCAAAAGACATATTCATGAGTCCAGGTCTGTTTTGTTGACCCTTTAGTCTCCTAGAGCTGTCCATTTTCCAGTGTTTTAAGAGAGAGTGAAGTAGGAGACGACCAAGTCCTGTTCCAATTTACGTACAGACTCTCACACTGTTAAGTTCACTGAAACCTTTTTTTTCCAGAAAAGATTTTATGACTACCTAATGACTCTTATAAAATATGCTAATACTACCTAATGACTCTTATGAAAGATTCTATAACTATTTAATGGCTCTTATGAAAGATTCTATGACTACCTAATGACTCTTATGAACGATTCTATCAATAACTAATAACCCTTTAAAAGAATATGTCACTACTTAATGACTCTTATGAAAGATTCTATCACTACCTAATGACTCTTATGAACGAAAAGTCTGACATTCACACATAAAATAAACTAAATGACATACACCCATATGTGACTACAGTTAAACAATCAAGAATATAAAATGTCTTAAATTCTCAATTTTGTATATGAGGGTCACGTGGTTGCATCATAATGTAGCTGGTGTCACGTGGTTGCGTCATAATGTAGCTGGTGTCACGTGGTTGCGTCATAATGTAACTGGCGAAAAATAGAAAACGGTTGTGAACTGCTTTTAAATTTTAATTCTTTCCCCGCAAAAATACTGATAACAAGGGACTCACTGTACGCCAACTTCAATTACGGCATTAAAAATTCAGATAAAACCATAAATGATGCCTGCTGCTCATGTGTGCTCTATGGTGTCGTCTGCGCCATAAAAAACAACAGGTGTATGGACTAATTGCTAGGGTTTATGTGAAATTCTAAAGGAAAAAATATGTCCGAGTTGAGAAATGTACTCTTTTAAACGCTCTTACAATTTGACCACGTTAAAACAAAATCACGTGAATTCTTATCATACTAGTTTTAAATTTGGCAGAAAAACATGTTTCGGCTCGCACAGATCTTGAGGGACTGGCTTCAAGACTTTATTATAATATTTTAACAAATAACATAGTGTTAATGTTTAACATAGGATGGGAACGATGAACGAACCTTTGATGTTAGTTATGAAATATGTTAACGTAAACATTATAATATATATCGGTGAACAATTTAATTTATCGACCCAGAACCATTAATACATTCATAGTTAAAAATGAAATAAGAACATCATAGAGAACAATTTAATGTTAGAACAGTCAACAAATTATTATTACAAAATTTAATGAAGGACTTACAATGAAATGTCCTCCCTACCCTAATGGTCCACTGGTTCTATGGTCACAGGCCTAATGGTCCTATGGTCAAAGGTCTAATGGTCCACTGGTCCTATGGTCACAGGCCTAATGGTCCTATGGTCAATGTCTAATGGTCCACTGGTCCTATGGTCACAGGCCTAATGGTCCTATGGTCAAAGATCTAATGGTCCACTGGTCCTATGGTCAAAAGTCTAATGGTCCACTGTTCCTATGGTCACAGGCCTAATGGTCCTATGGTCAAAGGTCTAATGGTCCTATGGTCACAGGCCTACTGGTCCTATGGTCACAGGCCTAATGGTCCTATGGTCAAGGTCTAATAGTCCACTGGTCCTATGGTCACAGGCCTAATGGTCCTATGGTCAAAGGTCTAATGGTACTATGGTCACAGGCCTAATGGTCCTATGGTCAAGGTCTAATGGTCCACTGGTCCTATGGTCACAGGCCTAATGGTCCTATGGTCAAAGGTCTAATGGTCCACTGGTCCTATGGTCACAGGCCTAATGGTCCTATGGTCAAGGTCTAATGGTCCACCGGTCCTATGGTCACAGGCCTAATGGTCCTATGGTTAAAGGTCTAATGGTTCACTGGTCCTATGGTCACAGGCCTAATGGTCCTATGGTCAAAGGTCTAATGGTACTATGGTCACAGGCCTAATGGTCCTATGGTCAAGGTCTAATAGTCCACTGGTCCTATGGTCACAGGCCTAATGATCCTATGGTCAAAGGTCTAATGGTACTATGGTCACAGGCCTAATGGTCCTATGGTCAAGGTCTAATGGTCCACTGGTCCTATGGTCACAGGCCTAATGGTCCTATGGTCAAGGTCTAATGGTCCACTGGTCCTATGGTCACAGGCCTAATGGTCCTATGGTCAAAGGTCTAATGGTACTATGGTCACAGGCCTAATGGTCCTATGGTCAAGGTCTAATGGTCCACTGGTCCTATGGTCACAGGCCTAATGGTCCTATGGTCAAAGGTCTAATGGTCCACTGGTCCTATGGTCACAGGCCTAATGGTCCTATGGTCAAGGTCTAATGGTCCACCGGTCCTATGGTCACAGGCCTAATGGTCCTATGGTTAAAGGTCTAATGGTTCACTGGTCCTATGGTCACAGGCCTAATGGTCCTATGGTCAAAGGTCTAATGGTACTATGATCACAGGCCTAATGGTCCTATGGTTAAAGGTCTAATGGTCCACTGGTCCTATGATCACAGGTCTAATGGTCCTATGGTCAAGGTCTAATGGTCCACTTGTCCTATGGTCACAGGCCTAATGTCCTATGGTCAAAGGTCTAATGGTCCTATGGTCAAAGGTCTAATGGTCCACTGGTCCTATGGTCAAAGGTCTAATGGTCCAATGGTCAAAGGTCTAATGGTCCTATGGTCAAAGGTCTAATGGTCCACTAATTGTCCAGTGATGCCCTCGTGAACACCTCAAGATTGGAAAATGTTTTCCATAGAATTTCTAGAGTTTCGGAGTTATTCATATGACTTGGAAACAGCATTAGATGTACTTTAAGTCTTACTTTAAACCTTACCTTAAATCTTACTTTAAATCTTATTTTCAATCTCACTTTTAGTTTTACTTGAAATCTTACTTTAAGCCTGACTTTAAGCTTACTTTAAACTTACTTTAAATCTTACTTTAAGCCTTATTTTAAATCTTACTTTTAATCTTACTTTAAATCTTACTTTAAGTCTAACTTTAAGTCTGACTCTACATATGCAGAAAATTCTATATCAGGATATATTTATTCCATTTTATGCAGCTTGACAAACTTGAAAAAATGAAGTGTCGATAGTAGAATGAAACTTAGTAGAAACTTTGGGAATAAACGTCACAAGTCACCCATCAATGTTTTATTATTATGGGTGCTGGGGGGCCAATGCCACGCCTGTGGGCTGGAGTTCAATCCCCAGCCAAGGCATAAGCACCAACGACACTAGCATCCCGGGTGCATCGGATTGATTTAACTTTGGTTGGCAGCTCATCTCAAAGAAGGCAAACTCTGAAATCAAAAGGGGGGATAGAGGTATGACAATGACACATTGAACATTCCGAAAGGTCATGAAACGTAAAACGCAGAGAGAACACAGCATTGCCAGTCGTCTTGACCAAGTCTCGCCATTGGATCAAATTGAAAAAGGACGAGAGAGTGAGGCTGACGAATTGAGCTATTCTTTCTCACGTTAAACGAAATGCTTTTCAAATCTAGGCTATTACTAAATCCGAATATTGTCATGGTCATCTTCGCTTAACAAGTATGAACAACGATAATATTATTAAAATATATTACAGCATTCTGTGTACTCTAAGAATGAGCTCCGCAAAAACCACGCGCAACTTGTGCAATGCATTTAGGCTGATAATGATTCTGCAATATTTTACACAGCCATCTTCAACTTCAAATTGTTGTACAAAGTGCTCATGCCAATGAAATGTTATCGTTTAAACACCGTGTGAGCTTGTGCCCCATGACTGTAATTTTGTAATGCGATTCTTGGCGAGCTATTTCAGATTGGAAATGAAGGAATCTTACAGCCTACAACCCAACTGACACTAACATTATTGCTCAAATGTCTATAATCCTGAAAATGAATGAATGTTGCCTTTCAATTTCTCATAACTCACCAAATGTTGCCCATAAATTGGTTTCTTATCCAAAAAACCACCCTATAAAATTCATCTTTTTCTATTTCTATTACCTTTAAATATTCAAGGCGATTTTTGTTTCATTCACTTTAATTTTTATGTTAACAATATATTTTATCAACGCATAATTGTATCATTTATCAATTTTGTTCGGATTATAGTGTCAAAAAGATGCTCAGTGCTCTTAATTTAGATGGTCCATAATGCGAAGCGCAGTAGAAAAAAAGCTTCAAAGGATAAATGTTTAAAATATACAATGAATCATGTTCGATAATTATAACAAAGTACTTCGCTACTGAGTGAGCCATATACAGTTTATTTCGTTTGAATTACAGAAGTAATAAATCGAAACACGCCCTACCACCATGGCAGGCTAAAGAGGTAGAGGAAAATAATAAAAGTGATCCCATGACAGGAAGAGGAAAGTTATTAGAAAATACAGTGACCTAATTTGTATAGCTCAGTGTACACAAACTCAATACTAAACATTTATCATTATTTAATAATAAATGTGGTAAACGGACTTAGACGGACTAGCAGCTAAACGTTTGTGTCATTACTTACCGTATGACTCAACTATGGCTGGTCATAATTTATGTAAAATAAGCATTTCAATAATGAACAGTGTTTTTTCGACATTTTATTAAAAAGCCCACATATCTAAACATAGATGTTGATTTAATTGAAAAAAGATTTGTATATTACTTCATTTCTCAGCCAGGAAGACCCTTGAACTGTTGACATCGGGGCTTTTCCTCTCCGAGAAGAGAGAGTTGGAGATTAACATGGCCAAATTGTCTGAAGAGATGAGGCTCACAGATGTCCCGTATTTTATATGTCTGCAGCCCGCCCTCGAAGGATCGATGCCACGCCAAATACACAAGAACTTGGAGGAGAAAACACCGATAGATTACTGGCACAATGATCCGAGCTTTTGGGAAGATTTAGTCAGGATAATAAAATCTTCTACTTAACACAAGAGCTGAATCGTTCTTATGTAAGCGATATTTAATTATCAATAAACTTCGCTGTTAAAATGGTGTATTCAATTTTGTCATAATTACACCATAGGTCTTTTACAGCTTCATATTCTGAAAAAATTTTTTTGCAAGCATAGTATCACCTCCCCAAATTTTGGGGGTTGTTGAAATCTTAACGATATTACACCCCCACACACCTCCCCTCCCTTTTTCCTGCCCCTTCTGTTCCAACAGCCACCATTGAAAACGGAGATTGAATAAACAACGGCCAGATAATGGATAACATGATATAATGGTAGTCGAAGGTTTCCTCACAAATTCTGGTGACAGATTTCTTTGAAGAAGCACATTTTTTGAGGTCATTAGAACTCAATCATCTAAACTAGCATTAATCTAATTAAATGCTGTAGCGATGACGTATAATGTATAGTTCATCACTGTTTCTCCAAATACGATGCCAGATGCTTGCTTAGAGGACTGGTTGGACGCTTGCTTAGAGGACTGGTTGGACGCTTGCTTGGAGGACTGGTTGGACGCTTGCTTGGAGGACTGGTTGGACGCTTGCTTAGAGGACTGGTTGGAGGCTTGCTTAGAGGACTGGTTGGACGCTTGCTTAGAGGACTGGTTGGAGGCTTGCTTGGAGGACTGGTTGGACGCTTGCTTAGAGGACTGGTTGGAGGCTTGCTTAGAGGACTGGTTGGACGCTTGCTTAGAGGACTGGTTGAAGGCTTGCTTGGAGGACTGGTTGGAGGCTTGCTTGGAGGACTGGTTGGAGGCTTGCTTGGAGGTTTTCTTGGAGGCTTTAAAATGTAACCCGTTCATACTAACAGTTTCCTGGAGTGTACATGCTAAGGAACGCTAATGATCTAAGACTTCTAATCAATACTTTTTCAATAATTTTCAGCCAATATCCCAAATACACTGAACTTGAAATATGCTATTAGGTCTGTAAAAAATTGGAAAATATTTGCCCGGTTACCCATCGACCGAAGTACCCGATCAAACCAGACAATATTATCGGGTGATACCGGCCATGACCATGGTCGCCGGCCGATTTTATTATCTATCGATGTAGCTTTGTTGATTTTGAGTATCTTTTTCAGATTTACCATTATCTAAAAGATCATCACTATTACTTGCTAAATTAATTTTTTATTAAATTCTACATCGATCCGTTCGATTGTTTCATCATCTGTATTTGCTAGTCTTGTATAACTTGGCATGTTGTCGCGTACACTTTGAGCTTGCAAAGACATGCTGACCTTTGAACTCTCGTAACTTTTCAGCAAAAGAAGCTAGAACCATTAGGGATCTCACTTTTTTAAAAAATAACATGGTCATTTCTGATAGAAAATTAATAAATTATGGTGTACGAATGTTGGATAGTTTAGTTGCTGGTCGATCATCACCCGTTACAGCAGACCAGTGTAATAGACAGATGCCAGCGAGTATTTAAAGGTAAGCGATATCGGGCGCTAATGGCAGTAGTGGGTCTACAAATAATTTTTTAAAATTTGAAATAGTTGTGTTTTTTAAAAAAATAAAAAAAATTCACAATAATTGTAAACATAGAAGTATAATGGCTTAGGTTAGCTTTCATCATATCACTTCAGAACAGGGGGGGGGGGGTGTCTTTTAGCAAATCTAAAAGCTGAATGTCTCAATTTATAAAAATAATACGCAGAAAAAAGTAAGGTAATATTTTTAAATATTCCCCTTTTTTTTAGAAAAGTAAAGAAACGAAACAAATTATTAACAAAGTTTAGTTTCGAAATTGTATTTTTTATTTTGTTTTCAATACATAAAAAAATAAAAATACTTGGCGCCAAACTTCTGTCGCTGCATTAAACAATTAAGTGTTCCAAACATATTCATGAACACCATTATATAATTTAATTTAATTGTCTCTAGTAGTGTTCACAATTCACTAACGTACAGGATAGTCCTTATCGCAGAGATATATTCTTTCACTTTCTGACAAGTTAACTTATGTTATAAAGATATTGTTCACTTATTTCATTGACAATAATTTCACATCAGGAACATATTGGTATGTCAACTTTGAGAGAATGGTACAAACATATTAGTACAATGTCAAACATAATACTGATACAAATATTTATGTTTGTTACTTCTGTTTTAATAAAAGCTCATTAAACAAAACAAACCTGTCGTTTCTATACTTAAGAATTTTTAAAAAAAATTTTTAAAAATAATTTGAAATAAACTAATGATTATACGAAACAATGATTATGCGCCACAAGTATATTATAGATAGATATATAGATAGCTAGATAGCTAGATAAATAGCTAGTTAGATAGATAGCTAGATGATTGATTGATTTATGATTGATCAATAGATTGATAGATAGAGGATAGATAGATGATTGATAGATGATTGATAGATGATAGATAGATGACACATTGATAGATTTACAGATTGATTGATTGATAGATTGATTGATAGATGGATTGATTGATAGATAGATTGTTTGATTGATAGATTGATTGATTGATAGTTTGATTGATTGATATATTAATTAATTGATTGATTGATAGATAGATTGATATATAGATTGATATATAGATGATAGATGATAGATATAGATGATAGATAGATCGTCCTTCGCATGCGAAAATGACCACGGCTTATTCTTGAGTGGCCTTTACTTTTGTGTTTTGTTTAAAATGAGGGAGAGTTGCTCAATGCACCAGTCTCACTCTCTTGTCTTTGTCTATTTCATCCATTTGCAAGATTTAGTCACGACGAAATAGACCAAGATGCAGTAGAGGACCGACAGTGTTACTTGTGTCTCACTGTGCTCTTTATGCGTTCCACGTAGTAGGAGTTGTCAGTATTTTCATTGTGTCAATGTCGAACCGCCTACCGGACTCCATCTCCGGGCTTGAATTCAGAGATTGCCTACCATTAGATGAGTTGCCATCCAAGGTTAACGGGTCGCTTCCACCCGGGGTACTGGTGATGATTTTGCGTCTCTAGTCTTTTGTTGGAGATTGAGCTCCAGTCTACCAGCTTGTGACTGAGTCAGTTTAAATCGTTCGGCCATAGAGCACCCCGTGTTAGCACACCACAGATAATGAATGTCTTTAAATATACTTTTCTGAATGGACGGAATAATGGGTCCCGAATATCAACAAGCCGTCTCCTCGCAAACAGTTGCGCACTCCCAAAGCTGTGACGTGCTTCCGTTCAAATCGTAATAATGTCCTGCACCAACAATGTCCAAGTAATCCTCATTGATACCATCGAAAACTTGAAAAAGCTCATTTGATGTCAAACTGATGGCATCCGAATTAGGAGGGACGATATGGTCCCTTATGAGATTCCTCTTACTCCACAAAAGTGACTCTCCGATTGAAGAGGCAAATAATTCGTCGTCGTAGACATTTCCGACATGTTCCAAAGACACACACGAATGAGACACACCAGAGACACGCAAGCTATGAATTCCGGAGGGCATATTTCCACTGTTGTTGCCAGTGCGAGGCGACACTTTAGAGCCCCTACTGTAATGTGTCAAATATAAACCAGAATTTTTCAACGTTTTTTTGTCAATAGATTCGTTGCTGTTATACGAGTCGCTGTGGTGTGTTTTGACAATAATCTCACACAGACCATCATTATAAGACGAGGAGAGATACGATGAGTTAGGTTTGGAATGATGTGGTGACGTATGTGATTCATAATTTTCCGTAGAATGATGAGCCCCCAGTAACGTGTCTTTGACGTCATCACTGTGGTCCGCTGGTGGCGCTGTGGCCGAACGTTTGTCTACAGACGTAGTTGTCAAGTGAGACGTGTGGTCCTTTAAGATTTTAATATTGGAAGAGGAAAACTGGGACGAATCAACCGAAAGGCAATATTTAGTTTTTTCATCTCTCAGCGCTCGCAAGTAAACTGAAACATAATGTTATGTGTTAGTTACGTTCTTAGCTGTTGTTACGTTAACGTTTTGAAATATTCTTCTACATCCTTAAAGTCATTCTAAAACTGTATATACATTTGATCAAGGTAAAATTAATTAAACTTATATTTCATATCGTATTATTGTATTGAAAAAGTAAATGAAAGTGATCTCACAAGTGTGAACTGACAACGAAGTCAAATAATTGGTCGACCAAAGGAGAACTACTATGAATCTACATTTAAAGATAGATGACCATTTACTGTGTTTGGAACTAACTGTTTGCTCCCTTCACAAATATTAGCAAATTATCATTTCCTCCTTTCACTAGTAATTGACCCAGGGGTCTTCAGTATTGGCCAACAGGTATCAGTAGTTAACCCAGTGGTCTGCAGTAATTGACCCAGATTTCTTCAGTAATTAACCCAGAGGTCTTCAGTAATTGACCCAGAGGTCTTCAGTAATTGACCCATAGGTCTTCAGGAATTCATCCAGATGTCTTCAGTAATTGACCCAGAAGTCTTCAGTAATTAATCCAGAGGTCTCAGGCCCAATTTTCATTTAAAACTTTTAGTGGGTCACATCCTGACTTAATTTTTTTGATTAATTAAACTTCCGTGTTACAAGATAGAGTTTGATTTATTGGTTTTGATGTAGAATGTAACGTCTATTTCAAACAGAAGGGAACACCATGCACTGAAGTTAGTATCATGTCTACTAACCCTTTCCCTTCATGCACACGCATGCTGCCACGACCATGACTGTAGCGAGTAACGCAGCCAAGGAACCAGCAGTCACACCAATGACGATGGTGATGCTATCGTCTGTGTCTGATTGATCTACGTCTGCCATGGATTTAGCTGTATTTATTGAAGAAACTATCAATAGATGCATTTGCACTTGAGTTAATATACATGTGCAGCTATAATATATTTAATTGGATTAACTGTGCTGAATAAATGGATAAACAGATGGATATAAATATTAATAAATATTAATATACGGTATATTCATTTATACAGACAAAGATTAACTAAACAAAATACCAACAGGCTGTCGATAAGCTTGACTATTTAGGGTTTGCAAAAAAAGTCTATAAATATGGATAGATAAACAGACAAACAGCGACAAAGGCATAAAGATGGGAACAGAGACAAACAAACAGACAAGGGCAAAGACAGACAGACATGGACAAAGACAGACATGGAGAAAGACCATGAAATAGACAAATGAACCATGAGCGTAAAAATTATTATTTCTTTAATAATCTCGGAATTCACAAGACTTGATTTTTAGTTGACATTTGTGACTGTGTATTTTCAAAGTTTTGACATTTATACCCAAACGTGGCAAATATCGTGGCGTTACTCGAGGAACTATTCGTGAAATTTTCTAGGAAATTCTCATCCTGTTTGTGTAAGTGTCACTTGTCGAAGTTTAATGGTGTATCACTAAGTGATGAGAACCTACTTAAATTTTACATTCTCATTAGACGGAAGTTTGAAATTACTTGACCTCGAAAAAGTTCTAAAAATAAACATCTAGTTGTCGAAGGGAGGGTTCAAAGAAAATAACATTACCGGAGAACATACGACCATTTCTCCCCCCCCTCCCCCCCCCCCCCGTTAAATTTAAATCCACTCGATTTTATTACTTTTATATCAAGTAGTAAAAAATTTAATATGCTTGTGTTACCTGAACTCGGTGTTTGGTTTACTGATATGTCTCTGCCAAGTTCTCCACTGTCCAGCACCGGACTCGCCCTGACATAGTTGACCTGATCTGTTCCCCTAACATTGTCAAAACTGCTACCTAAAGAAGGAGATGAGCGAAACAAAGTATGGGAAAAGCTGAAATAAGGACGTAAATAAAATAAATAAAAATAGCACTACCTAGCTGCAATGTAGTATCAAGCTAGGTAGTATTATTATTATTTTTTATTGTTGTTTGTTCGCTTGGGAAGGCTTCTTACCGACACGTTCGCTGTTTTGTTGCATCAGTTTCTTCTTTTTTTCAGGTTTTCCCGATAGTTTGTTTCCTTTTACCTAACCTGATTGCAGTCTCACCGCTAATTACCCTACATCAAAGAAAGCACTCCTCATTCACAATCATGAATCATCCTCTAATCCAGATCTTCACATGTTGTTTCATGTAGGTAGTGTGATGTTTTGATGCTTAACAATGTAAAAGTCTTCCACCGTAAACTTGCCCTTGCAAAACAATGCCCCCCCCCCTTTTTTTTTTTGCCCCCAATTTGCCCTTGCATTAGGATAACCCGAGTAATCTCCCTTGTTATTATTGGATTCCGACGTGCGACAGTTTAAGCAAAATCGTGATTTTGTATTCACCCCCCCCCCCCCTCTCCCTTATACTTTTTCTGGGTGGAAGGACGAATCCGTAATATTAGACTGATGTCATTGGATAAGAAGAAAAAAACAATTTTAACCCAACCAATTAAAATCGTTCCCCAAATTAAATAAATAGCAGAAGCAGATTAGAATTTGTCCTTTTGTGATCCTTTCACTTGATTGTGAACGCTGTAGCGTACTATACTTAGGCCTTCATTAGCGTGATCATTAGCTGCAACCTAAAATACTACCTGGTTGTATTCTTACTGAACCGACGCACCTTGAAGCTGGAACTAAGGGGTCGTTTTTCACGTCCCCCATCAAACTACCTACGGCTACGATAAGGACCCCGAGATGCAGGGACTCTTACCACCCATGATTTATCGCTGGAGATTCTGCTCCCCCACCGCAGAGATCAACCGGAAACTCTTGGAACAAGCAGTTGCCGCCCTCTACGACCGGGAAGCCTACTTCGCTTCGCCTTGAAAAGCTTCGAGGACAGGGTCCGTTCTTGAATGGAAGAAACCCCAACACTTGTTGATCCGCCTAGATCAACTGTGAAATTATGTAAGGCTAAGTCCACATCGAGTTAACATATGACCTTGAGCAAATATAGCATTTATAATGATGATACTATCAGTATTTTAGGGACACTTATATTAAAAAAACATACATTCACAATTTTGCTGAATTCCATACTTTTGTATATATCCTCCAACAAAGGAATTCACGGTGAAGTTAGTGTAAATACCATGGCGAATACGTACTTACAGTTATTTTCCCCTTTGACAAAGACTTCGTTTCAGTCTATACGTATATAGATAGATTATTATGGTTGTATGGTAATTTGGCTTAATTAAATTAATCCCCTAGACAGAGTGCCAAGAGGATATCTCATACGAGGGATACCTTTCAAAGTCAAAACAGGCGGTTTAAATATAAATATATATATATCTCAAATCAAGAGTTAACTAAGTGGAAGAATCATGTCATAACTACACACATTGTTATAATTTAAGCGTAACAGCCAGAGATAAGAGACGTTTTTATAGCTGCCAGTTCATTGATCAGTAAAATATGTATCAACTCACCTGTGGAATTCAGAGAAAACTTTGGGGATTTCACAAAAACACGACACGTCTCTTCAATATCGTTCTCCAAAAGCACATAGTCGACCTGTGTATTAGTCAATTTACTTGTCTTCAATAGCATTGTCAATTTGTTTTATAGTGCAGTTTAATTGCTTGTCTATGTTACATATGTTGAAGTGAATTAAACAGAGAGAGTTATTTAGCACGCCCGTTAGACTTTATTGTTGTTTTAAATAGCAAACAAAAGTAACAATTCATTATGAACAGTGCGATGACCACTGGTCAACATGACAAATTCAATGTATTTAGCCAGGCTATATTAATTGATTACTCATCTTATCTAGCTTAAAATTAAGGAAAGATTCTAGAATAATTGGAAGATGGTGATGATAAGGGCTGATGAAATTATCCTTCTAAAGTTTACAGCCATAATGGTTCTTGGTGGTGGATCGACTGTTTTGAAGGAAACCCCGAGAGTCCACACCCCAAATCTTCACCATCTTGTTTTGGATGGCCAGCTGCCCACCAATCTCCCCTCGACTCCATCTCGGTGGAAGCAGACAGAAGGAGAGCATGATATTTTGAAGTGTTTTCACCTTTCTATCAGCCACATTAAAAGCAAACAGTTGTAGAAAAGAGCATGCCCTCATTATTTCAACACCTACCCATAACTGATACACTTTGTCCTTGTTCAGGTTGATGACCACTGGGTTAGATGACTGAAATAACAAAAAGTCGGACGAGTATAAAATTTCTTGGAGTTTATATATGTGTGTCATGAACTGTGCGATTTTAATTGGATGTTGTGTGTGATAAATGTGAGATTTTAATTGGATGTTGTGTGTCATAAGTTGTGAGATGTCGGTATTTATGAAGGATTTGTAAAATGTTTATTAATAGACGCGCTCTTGAGATTGTGTTGGGGGGGGGGGGTGGAAGAAACACATTTCGGGCCACAGGAAATGCCTGGATCTGGTGATCCGTCGTCGTGTTTTTCCCGACATGAGCTACAATAATTTTGTTTTAATTATTATTTTGCATGGCGGCCAAGTTGGTTATGAACATTGTGTTCAGTTTTAATTGATTTTGTAGTCTAAACGTTGTGAAACTTATCATTATTGACTGATCATTCCTAGACCAAGGTGGAACAATTTTTTCCCAAAGTTGCCATAATTGTAGCGTTATAAAAGTAAAATGATCCAAACTATATATAAACCATAAAACAATACTATTACACAAAATTACATGAAGAAATAAGCTGTTTTCTCATATTTTTGCTAATTATCGAATATAGAAATGAACAGCCCAACAAAAATTCCAGTGAAAAAATCCCATTAAATAGCCAAATAAGCGCAGCCCAAATGAACAGCAAAATGAACAGCCAAGTGAACAGCCAAGTGAACAGCCAAGTGAACAGCCAAGTGAACAGCCAAATGAACAGCCAAGTGAACAGCCAAGTGAACAGCCAAATGAACAGCCAATTGAACAGCCAAGTGAACAGCCAAATGAACAGCCAATTGAACAGCCAAGTGAACAGCCAAATGAACAGCCAATTTAAAAGCCAATTGAACAGCCAAATGAACAGGCCGTTGAACATACAAATGAACAGCCAAAATGAACAGCCAAGTGAACATTCCCACGAACAGGTCAATGAACAGCCAAATGAACAGTCACGGGAACAGCCAAATGAACAGCCAAGTGAACAGCCAAATGAACAGCCAAGTGAACATTCCCACGAACAGGTTAATAAACAGCTAAATGGGGTTCAAAATGAATTAAAATCTTTTCAGTACGCAAGAAATTTTAATAACATAAAAAGTATCAACGTATTGTCCTTATATTGTGTCATATTGACTCTCTCTGGTGTGACTCGTGGACTGCTCCCATTTCTGGCTGCTTCCAATTAAGCGTATTTAGTATTGAGAGTATTGAGTACATTTACGAGCGAAAAACCATTTGATTAAGAGTACATTGGGTTGGTGGATATCTGTTCAGCTTTCGTAGCGTTTGTTGTTGTCATGGTTTGGCTGAGTAAACATGGATCGGCTGACATTTCCGTGAATTGAATTGAAAGTAATTATTGAGAGTAAAAGTATACATTTTATTTTAAAAAACTATAGTATTGGGTCTGTTTTAAACAACCCTACTTAACTTACTGGAATTGAGTTTAGAAACAACAAACATGATTTTGGAACCAACCCAAAGTGGTAAAAGTAGGCGGCAACCACGGGCAAGCTACTGTGTTTTACAAAATTGATCGTGTCCCATATTGCGAATACTTTTCTATCTTTGAAATAAAGTATGACTCAATAATGAGTTGAATAGCGCGCAAAATTTAATTCCCGATAACTACGCTAAATGAAATATATTTTTATATAACGCAACTGCGTTTTGCGCGTAAAATTTTCTTTTCGGAAAATTAAATCGTCTCAATTTAAATATGATGTACAAAATATAAATATTCGGCTTAAAGTGGTTGAGACATCAGAATATTTAATATAGTTCTTGGGCGTGAAATAAAAAGTGTACCGTGACGTATCATAGAGGGAAGTGATATAGCAAAAATTGGGATTCTTAAATGTGCGTTACTTGAGTTCATGTTTGGTCAAGTAACTTTAGTAGATGGGCTCGTTCACGCATTGCGGTCGCCAATGTACTGCGGGCTATAACTAGTTGTATCACATTTTCTCACACCGTTTTAATTGATTTCTTATATCTATCTTATGTTGCGCTGTTCTGCATTCACGCCATTGCTCAGACAGTTTGTTCACCTTGTAGTCAAATGAAATCAGCTCTTCACTGTTTGACTCGAAACAAATTTCGGATCTCAACTCCTTACACATTTCAGCGTCAGACTGTGAAACGTGATTGGCCGATTGTAATTTCCATGTCACCAGTGTTAGATGAACTTCAACCCTCGAAAAGGGTGATGATGACTCTGGAGGAGTGATGCTGACTTCCGCTCTGTTTTCGAGGATATGGACACCGAATGGTATTATTAAATCTGGTTAAAAAAAGTCAAAAGAAGTCTTCAATGCAACAACATTTTTTAGACAGGTTTTATTATTATTATTATATTTTTAAAAATTTCAAATTAAAACTTACAGAAAAAACTAAGACATTTGGCTAATTCGTGAACATAGATGAAGGCTTTAAGATTGAAAAATAATTGTTGCTTAGAAATGAAACAATGGTATTAAAACCAAAGAAAACATGTTGTCTTCATTAGACTAGCAACACTGAGGAATTAGGTTAGAACACATAGAGTCGCAAGAGTCTTTGTTATAATTATTATTTTTAAGCTTACATGACAAAACCAATGCAATGGTTCGTCGCTACCATGTGTGAAACTTACCCGAGAACACACTGCTTGATCTTTGTTTAGACTTGCAGTAACCTTAGTGGGATCAAGAAACGAAAACATTAGCCAAAGAACAAACCCTGAGAGAAGTTGATCCATTGCTCTGTAATGATACGAATCTCTTTCATTAAGGGCTGGCAGGTTATGAGGAGATGATGAAAGCAAAGCGTCATAAGAAATATTAAACACAATGGCTTGTACATAAGTAGACTATAAGTATCAACCTGATTATAACTGTTTATACCCGTGTATGTATGTTTATACCTGTTTTTAAAACGTGTTTTTTTAAAATCGATTATCAGGTTTATAATATATGTTTTAACATATCACTCAATAAATACAGCACTATGTTACGGAAAAGGTTAGGGTGCTTTCCCTCGAAAATGGCCGCTTAAGACATTAACACATATTGGAATATTATCTAAGAAATTGACACATTTTGGAATATTAACATCAGACATTGACACATATTGGAATTTTGACTCCAGACATTAACACATATTGGTAAATTGACTTAAGTCATTGACAACTATTGGAATATTGACTTAAGACATTGACAACTTTTGGAATATTGACTTAAGACATTGACAACTTTTGGAATATTGACATAAGACATTGACTACTATTGGAATATTGACTTAAGACATTGACAAATATTGGAATATTGACTTAAGGCATTGACAACTATTGGAATACTTACTTAAGACATTGACAACTCTTGGAATATCACTTACTTGTTTGCGTCATTTTGGGGAGCTGCAAGAGGAGTCGTGTCGCCTTTACAGCACCGCCTTCTATATGACCAACGTCCATTACGTATGACGTCACGTTTTGAACAAGACTTATCACAATCTTTCGCTTTAAAGATTTGAGCTTTATAAAATATGGATATAGTAAATGTATTACATTTCGTCTAATCCAGTTAGCGCATCCTACTGTCCCGTAATGGATACTATGGATGTATGGAACAGTACCACAGTAAAACCATTTTCTATTAACTTTGCCTTTGTTCGTTTGTTTCTTTCTATCTGTGTGGGTGTGTGGCCAAATCTTCTGACGGCTAACTGACCCACTTCCCGTAAACCTATCGTGCTAAAACTTGCCGATGACAACACATTCTTTCAAATTTTCAATCCCCACCACTACCCGCCGAAAAATGAATTTTCATGTTTTTCAACGAGGCGATGAATGAAATATGTTTTGTTCAATGGTTGCGTAATTTTGGTGTGGAGATTAGCTATGTAGCTCTTGCCATGTGTTTGGTATTCGTGACGTACTTGGGTTTAAACCATCTTCATTCGATTAGATTTTACATGCACTAAGTTTGATCAAAACAATGCCCAAACCAAAAAATCAGTTGCTATAATCAGATAAATGGTAAGGCACGTACAATTACATAAATGCAAAAAAAAAAAAAAAAAAAAAAAAAAAATTTTGAAATAAAATCATATAAATGATAAATACGAAAAACTTTTCTTTTTAGGAGTTGTTGTTTCATTTTACAATATAAAAACATTGACAATGACTAAAGTTAATAAAAATGGTTATTTTTTAGATCAATCAATCTTTTAAAAAAAAGAAAATGACTTGACTTATAAAGATGTTACTTTAGGGCTAAATGGCGTCACATATTTAATTTTTTTGTGGCTACGGTCTAAAAAATGTACCTTGCTGACGTCATTAGTCTTCGGTAGTTGTAGCTTTGCCAATGTGCACGTGACAGGACCAGGACGTGTTCTATCCTGAGACTCTTGAGTTGTGCGCACGAAGACGTCCCCTTGGTACATGGAGTCTATAAATATATATTTGATGACTCCACAAAAGTTTATTCGTTAAACACTTAATTTATAACGCATCTAAACAATATGAGCCCCCAAGCCAACCATCGATAACAGGCCTTGAAAATGATGATCGTATAAATCGTTTTTACATTTATGCACATTGAAAACAAAGTTGTTTGTTTTGTTCGTTAAAAATAATATTTTTTTACTTTAGCTTATAGTTGAATTTTTTTTTTCATAGAGAAAATAGCCTAGCATAACTTTAGATGACTGTAGCAGATAAAATAGACAAACATAAATTTAACTGAGCGTAGCAGATAAAACAGACTAACATAAATTTAACTGAGCGTAGCAGATAAAATAGACTAACATAAATTTAACTGGGTGTAGTAGATAAAATAGACTAACATAAATTTAACTGGGTGTAGTAGATAAAATAGACTAGAATAAATTTAACTGACTGAAGAAAATCAATGTAAAATGAACTAAACCATTGATAATGAAATTTCTCAAGATGAATATAAAAGTTCAATCCGAGATAATAATATCTATTTGCTTTTTTAAATATGCCACAAACCCATGCCATCATTGCCCTTACTTTGTGTCCACTGAACATGCAGACTTCTCTTTGCCGGAATAAGCTTCAGTCTTACAATGGACATAGGTGCTACCTGATGCTGGGTTTCATCTCGCAGAGAAACATCCGCTAGAAATCTGCAGTCTGATCTCAAATAGAAGCGATAAAACAGTTAAGTGTTGTTTTTCAATCCAAATCAATACACACAATTTATTTAAATTTAACAGAAAAGTGATAAAAATGGAAATACTTTACTAAAAATAATTGTTTACTAGATATAGCACGCCAAACATTGGTGGCAGCAATGCGTGAACTTTCCATCTGTCAAAGTTACTTGACAAAACATGAACTCAAGCTACACGCCCTCCCCCCCCCCCCCCCCATGATACGTCACTGCACACTCAATATTTTACGCCCATTTTTAAACTGAATATTTTTTACACCACACTTAAACTGAGACGATTTCATTTTCAGAAAAGAAAATATGACGCGCCAAACGCAATTGCGCTAAATAAAAATAAAAAAATCATTTAGCGTGCTATCGGGAATGATATTTTGCGCGCTATTGAACTCATTGTTGAACCATATTTTCTTTCAAACATTTAGAATTATTTATAGTATACTCTCGATCCCAAATTCGCTTAATAGAAAGGAACCGGAAATGGAAGCAGTACATTAGGAAGCAGCCCACGAGTCATACATGAAGCGTAATATATATAAGAGATTACTATAGGATCGTCATGAGGTTTGAACACTGAAATAAATTGGACCTTTTGATTAGCATTTCAAGACTTAGCCTCTTAACACAAATGATTCAGATGAATGGAAATATTGTTTCATAATTATTGATAACCGCATTGATAAGTTAATACATAGTCGCATACCTTTAAGAGATCTTTCCTCCCATACTTCGTATTCACTCTGTCGATATAAGTAAACAATTGAAGACCTTAGTGCTAAAAGTACTTAAGTCACAAAATGCACATTTTGAGATAATCAAGCTCAAATATACTTTTCGTCTATAAAATATGACTATTTTCATTTTTTGTCTTGTTTAATTAAGGGCCTAATGCACATTTTAATGTGTTCAAATTTCTGCAGTACACTTGGCTAAACTGGATAAGAAAAGAGGCTAAACTGGGTAAGAAAAGATCACAGTTTAGATTGATTTTGACAAAAATGTGACTTAAGTACTTTTAGCACTAAGTTCTTCAATTTATGTTATATTTAAAGTTACATGAACAAATAATTTTAGATGAGTGGTTGCACAAACTTTTAATCTCTAAGACCCCTTGAAAATTCCAATAAGATTCAAAGGACTCCCCATCCTCGACACGGGGAATTCCTGTTACTTTAACAAGCTTTGTGAGTTTTTAAAAATATTCTTTAAAACATAGCGTATCTTAACTTTGATCTTCTATAACTGTTACCACTAATGTATGTTTATACTTTGAAGTCTTACTTGTAAGTCCATCGCATCACAAATTGTTACGATAAAAATGGCACAGACGCTGACAAAGTGAATAACAAGGTTTAACATATTTTGACACTCTCTAAACCATCGCTAAACGTCATCTGTTGTTCGGTGACGGTTTATCCATATTTGACGTAAGAAAATGACTCGTCTAGTGAAGATGACGCGGTAGTTACTCCACGGACAAACTCAGCCCCGACCTATCTGTTGGTCAACTAATAGAAAATTCAGTTCATTTGTGGAAAATTTGAGTGATATATTATTAATATAAAGTGTAACAGTCTGAATGAATTGGGGCATCTTTAATCCATTAGAAAAACACAAATTGCATTACAGGGTAATCCATATTTCTTATTCGATAATCGATAACTGTTATTAGATCTCAGCACATCATAAACTCTATTTACATTTGATGTTTCATCAAGTTAGCCTCAGAGCTAGACCAACCAAAACGTTACACAGCTACTTCCCGTGATAAGATGGATAGTCCTACATTCGCAGCATCACACAAACACACAATCGCAGGCATACCTCTGTTATCAACAAAAACCCAAACCTTAGTTTTACCCTGATAGCGTATCACAGGATGTTGTATTGGTAGCTGGTATTGTTCACTGAAAGGACTTGCCAAACATCAGTGAAGTTCAATACCTGTGTAGGTTCTTAGTGTGCTTATAGAGAAGAACGCCGATACCATAGTTCAGTCAAACGAAGACATCGTCACTAATCAGTCATACAAACTATATGTATATTAGAGGAGTAGGTCATCGTCACTAATCAGTCATACAAACTATATGTATATTAGAGGAGTAGGTCATCGTCACTAATCAGTCCTACAAACTATATGTATATTAGAGGAGAAGGTCATCGTCACGAATCAGTCCTACAAACTATATGTATATTAGAGGAGAAGGTCATCGTCACGAATCAGTCCTACAAACTATATGTATATTAGAGGAGAAGGTCATCGTCACGAATCAGTCCTACAAACTATATGTATATTAGAGGATAAGGTCATCGTCACGAATCAGTCCTACAAACTATATGTATATTAGAGGAAAATAAAATGCCTCGAAATCGAGAGCGGGTACGGTGCTGCAAATAGGGTAAGAACCCTTGTAAAGATACAAGTGCATACAGGGTTTGGTTACAAAAACGTTGGTTCATCTAGAGCAATTTTACCATTCAACTGTGCAGAACATCACACCTTATACGGAATCACAGGGAATTTTAAATGATTTTTACACACTATAAAAATAAAGGCTCTTTAAAAAAACAATTCTCCGATAGAGATTGTGCACTATGGGGACTTGATTTCCAAGTACTGCACTTGACGTAACACGATGACGATAAACAATCTCTTTTCAGATAAGACGTTAACATGATTTTTTAAAAATTATCACTTGGGGGGGGGGGGGCAGTGCAAAGGAGAAATAAAAAAAAAAAACAAGTCTTTTTGTAAATGATAAGGTAATATATTTTTCTAAATAGCAGCCAAAGAATGGGGATGGGGGGTGTGGGTGGGGGTTAAATGCTGTTTAGTGGCAGGTCAAATAACTTGAACACACAAACATGGCCTGAAGTCAAGGCAGAAGTTTTCTAAACTGTTGATGAGATAGTGGTCAGTGGTATTTCATTTAAAATGGTTTATGAAACTGTAAAGGGTAAAGATTACCTAAGAGAAATCACCAGAGTCGAGTGTACAGACTAGGTCTATAACGACAACTGTCAATGAGATGGTGACAAGATACATTCCACACACGATATCTACTCACTCTGCTGAAAGTAGTATCTAAATCAAACCGTTACAACATCAGTGCTAGACGAACCCCACCATCCGTGCCCAAGGGCGGGCTTGGGGTTATCTAATGACCTTCTGAAGGGGAGTTACTTCCGCTAGATAAAGTCCAGGAATCTCGCCTTTTCGGTGCATTGCCGGTGGAAGGCAAAACAGAAGCTTCGGTTGAAGGCACGCAGAACCTTCGACTGAGGGGCAAGGACAAACCGCTCCGCCTCTGTTTGCCATTTTTTAATCTGTGGTTAGTACAATTATTGATAAGGTGTAAACACGTCTCCAATACGCCCATGGAGTAATGTAACTAGAAGTAAAATGAACAAATTATGAGAAGAGAACGTTTTATAGCGGACAAATGTTGGGCTGTGTGATTAGTTTCTAGGAATTAAAAGTCTAGACGAAAAATAGAACGAATTTTTTAAAACTCAATGATTTGCAGTGATTATGCTTAATACAGTTTTTACCATTTTTCTTTGGTAATACAACTATTCAAAAGTCTTCCACAGACAATCATTTCCAGTTAGCGCATGTCACTGCGGGCGAGATGGTTGGTGCTGTTGGGTTGATGGTTGGTGCTGTTGTATCGATCTCCCGATGGAAATCACCATTTTAAATGCCCGATTGCTTCTCTGATTCTAACGTTGATTTCCTTTTTACAATCGCTGTTATAATATTAATGCCCTGGTATTTGAGTGGAGTTTCGACCTCCAGTGAGTTCAATGATTATTTAACTGTGAGTCAAGTAAATATTTCATTATAAATATATTTTTTAATAATAGACAATTTTCAATGAAAATTATCACCTTCCTAATTTTTTTCCAAATGAATAAAACAAGGCCAATAACTCGTGACATTTTCTTTGATCTGTATATAGGAATAAATATTTAAATATACATCAATGGTGAGTTCATTTTAACAATAATATTTAAAGGAAATAAATACTCCACAAAATTTTAAAATCAATAAGATAATATATTCAAAATTAGTTTAATTAATACGTTTCATTTAAATGTAAATAATGAACGAACAAGAACCCTAACCAAATGTTTACCTGTGTGTTGTAAAGATATGAAAAGCACAGTAGTGTTTGCTCTACAGATTTTCTATTGGAATTGTTTGTTTTACGCTGCCTTGGTATCGTATTTTGTAACGGGGTATGTTAATTTTAATATGTTACTGCCCAACCACCTACTCCCCACCACGCTACATCTCGTGATTCATCCCCGCAACTGTTGTGTCAGACGACAAGACAGAAGTACACGTCTGATATTGTCAAAACAATTATAGAATTTCGCTTAGCTGTAGTTTGCTAGGTTAGAACCAAAAGACCAGTGTGAAAACCAACAAAGGATCGATGCAAAGTTCAATAATGATGGGCAATCGAACAACTTGAACAATTTTTTTAAAAAAGTAATGGCAACTTAAACAAATAATGACGTAATTGTCACAGAAGCCTCTACGACAATATTCAACAAACATTTCGTTTGGGTTGGGGGGGGGGGAATTGATTGCAGGGGTGAAAACTTATCAAAGTTTGGATAATCATCAGTCGTTAGTTAGATTGTTAAAGGGAGAATTTCTATTTATGAAAAAAAGGCAGTGACACTAATTCGTTGTAGATTAAACAAAATACCTCAGTCTGGAAGTTATAGATGACTTAAAATATTTCTGATATATATATATATATATATATATATATAAATATATACAAATTACACATTCAAGCAGTTTAAAGATACACATTATCATGTTTAACATATAAAGAAGATTTTCAAAGAGATAAATTTTACGCACACAATTTAACCTTGCAAGATGTAAAAAAAAATAATTAAATAAGTAAATTGAAGAATGACAAGCAATAGGTACATGCAACTGTGTGGAAATACGTTTTTCCAGCTTTAAATTTAAAATACTTTTTCCTCGGACAAAACTAAGACCATGATTATGTTTCCATTCTTTACATATTTGGAGTTAAGCTAACACACAGCACAGACTTAGTGATGAATCTTATATTTTTTAAGAATAAAATACGCCAATGTCGAGAAGGCCGAGATCCCGTCAAAAGGTAATAGTATATTTATCCAAGTCAAAGGCAACAACAACGCTTTCGTGGTTAAAGAAAAGACAGTGTTATTAGAGATCCGGGGACAAAAACTTTTCTGATACCATGTCAAAAGTGATGGCCGAAGAAGACACTGAGATGAATGACCCGCTTCTATCAACTCACCTGGTTCAGTCATTGGAGATATTTCTGACCATTCCCGTTCTCGGGCTGACCTCAGTCGTGGGCGTGACCACCAACCTTCTCAACCTGATCATCCTGGCCCGACTTGGACTCAAGAGCAGCATGTGGGTTGGAGGCTTCGCCCTGTCACTCACAGACTTTGCCGTCACCTGCTTGCAGCTGTCCATCTGTTGCTGTAACCTACTGAAGTATGTGCACCCCGACAGCACCGTTGACATGTGGATGATGGGGGTGTTTGCCTTCGGCTGGACCAGGGTAGCGGCCTACTACAGCTCAATGTGGATTACAACGGTTATCTCCGTGGAGCGTTGTTTCTGCGTGGTCTCCCCTTTTACAGTCAAGCGAATATTCACAAGAGTGCGTTGCGTCTTTGTCATAATGATTATCTATGTGATATTTATTAGTCTCATTCTACCTATTTACATCATTGAAAAGGTCACTTGGAAGAATGTGACCATTATTGGAATTAACGGCACAGTGGTTGGTAAGCTGGTGTTAAGCATAGACCTGTCAGAAAATACGTCCCGGCTGGAAGTTATCATAGACGCCATAGGCGGCATCACGCTTTTTATGTTATCGCAAATCCTTCTCATCTTTTGCACTCTGTGGATGGCCTACGCCCTGATGATGTCATCAAGAAGTCGCCACCCCGGATTTAAGGTGACCTCTAGCAACTCGCTGTTTACAAGCAACGTGACGCTACTCTCTAACAAGGAGATCAAGTTGATCAAAGTGGTGCTGTGTCTGGCCATCGTCCAGACGGCGTGTAACATGCCGAGGTACGCAGTTCTCGTGACGTACTACACCATACCGGATATGGACGTGGGAGAACACAGGAACCTGGCAGCGTTTATGTGGAGCGTTGCGGATTTCTTCGGTACAGCTAACTGTTCCACTAACTTCCTTGTGTATTGGTTACTTAATGAGAACTTCAGACGTACGTTTTGGTGCATGGTCACTCCTGGGCGAGCTGGCAAAGAAATAACTTAATTTAAATGGGACTTTTCTTAATTAAAGTATTTAACACACAAGGAATGTATCATAAGAATCCTAACTGAATTTTGTAACGTCGGAAATGACTGAAATTTGTTTGAAAATGACAGACAAACGTTGAACGTATATTGACTTATGAAAAAAAACAAGCATAAAAAGTTGTTTTCATAATGAATAATTTATTAGAAAACCCACAGATTTTGAAAGGTAGTTTTGCATTTCCACAGACCCACTGCAAAGCCTGCCTGGAAAAAAGTAATATTATCGAAATTTTTATTTAAAATATGTTGTCTTTAGTAAAAGGATTGTTATGTCATGTGTCCACCGCTAATCTTTATACACATGTGACAACTAGTCGACTCGCCATGTTGACAAACAACTGACTACTAATACACTCGCAAGCTTATTAATCAGATGACCACTAGTGGACTTGCCATGTGTCAAATTGATCACTTTCCAGGATAATACGAAACTGGCTTTAAGTAAATTCGTTCGGTTTATATACAAGATCTTCCGTTCATTTTGTATGCACCCCAAAGCGCTAACAATTGGTAGTGGAAGCGCCCCTGGCTTTTTTTAACGCTGCAGTTTAGTAGATTACTGAAACTATCAAAGAATTATGTCCTCAAATGTGTCTACAAATATGTCTACAAATGTTTTTACAAATGTGTCTATAAATGTGTCTACAAAAATGTATAAAAATATATCTAAAAATGTTTCTACATATGTGTCTACAAATATGTCTTAAAACGTGTCTACAAATATGTCTAAAATGTGACTACAAATGTGTCTACAAATATGTCTTAAAATGTGTCTACAAATATGTCTACAAATGTGTCTCCAAATGTGTCTAAAAATGTGTCTAAAAATGTGTCTACAAATGTGTCTACAAAAATGTCTAAAAATGTATCTAAAAATGTGTCTACATATGTGTCTACACATGTGCCTATTATGTTTAATCCCTTTGAAACGGAGATATCTAACACTTTATTTGGGAAGATATCCAGCCTGCGCCAATTCAATTTTTCAAGCTATACTAGTAGCTTTTCTTCGATCTCCTCTTAAAGACTAACATCTCGTAATAACGCCTATTGTATGTACACCCATTATTGTTTGCCATTCAACTGTATCTTATTGACGAGGGTATTAAAATTAAAATTATATTAAATATAAATATCCTTT
The DNA here is from genome assembly GCA_964017045.1 of Omphiscola glabra. Lineage (NCBI taxonomy): Eukaryota > Metazoa > Mollusca > Gastropoda > Lymnaeidae > Omphiscola > Omphiscola glabra. The sequence goes on from OZ024799.1 coordinate 38,541,055, forward strand.
AAGTATTCGCAATTTATGTTATAAACCCTGAAATAATAAGAGATCTCGACACTAAGACATACGATACTAAAATATCTAGATTTTAAGAGATCTCGATACTAAGAGATATCGATCCTAGCAAACCTCGCTGTCAGAGATGAATCTAGAACTGTATACTTTTTTACACACGATTACAAAACGTCCGTTATTCTACGTTTAAATAATATGTAAATTAAGCAAATTTAGCACATTCATAAATAAAACGACATTCGTAATTAATCTGCAAATAAAATGGTTGGGGAGTTAAACTTTGCATTATATACAAAATAGTTAATGATACGATGAATGGGAATCAGAGTTCCGCAGATAGGTTATTCCAGAGAAAACAATTCCAAGACAGCTTCAAGAAAATGACTAAGAGATCATATTAGTCACCAGGATGTAGAGATTATGTCTGCCTCGTAAGTAAAATCTTTCCAATTATGATGTTTAAAAAATGTTGATCAAAAAGCTGTTAAGAGGCTTAGATGAAACGGGGGAATGTGTTACTAAACACCCATCCTATCTAGAAAATTAAAAAGTTAATTATAACATCTCTAAGACTTCGATGCTTTTTCTTAAAACTAAACTTACATTTATCACAAAGCAAGCATTTTCTGACATCCGGACGGAACTCCTAGATATACCAGGGGCTCTGAACCAGGGGCTCTGGACCGCTGTGGGTGCTGCATGCAGTGTCAAGGGATGAGGGGAGACCCAGAAGGCCACGTTTATATGCCATAATTGCAGCATTTTGTATCGTAGGTTTGAGGTGGTTGTTTTCAGGAAATAAAATAAAAAGTCAATTTATTGCTTTCTTACACTCAAGATGCTGCAAATGTAGTGGCTAGCTCATTAAGGGTGGGGATTGAGGGGGCTATGATTGGAGGCTGGTTAAGCGAATAGGTTTTCAAAATTATTTTTTTATCGGTATATTTGAATGAATTTACGAATATAATAAAAAATGTTTTAAAAATAAAATCTCTTTTATCATGATTCTTAATCATTCTTCCATCTTGCTTTTTTTGATATAGGAATTTAAGCGAGAAACTGGGGAATTTAAGCGAGAAACTGGGGAATTTAAGCGAGAAACTGGGGAATTTAAGCGAGAAACTGGGGAATTTAAGCGAGAAACTGGGGAATTTAAGCGAGAAACTGGGGAATTTAAGCGAGAAACTGGGGAATTTAAGCGAGAAACTGGGGAATTTAAGCGAGAAATTGGGGAATTTAAGCGAGAAACTGGGGAATTTAAGCGAGAAACTGGGGAATTTAAGCGAGAAACTGGGGAATTTAAGCGAGAAACTGGGGAATTTAAGCGAGAAACTGAGGACTTTTAACTTCAATCTGAGTGAATTCATAAATGTCCATAGAAAACATAACAGCAATACCTTGGTTACCTACGTTGGCCTGGTCATTCCAATTTTTAAAAAGTCACCTGTTTATGTTTGCTGAAAAACAAAGGACATTATTGACGGATCTACCCATGCACTGTGTGAGACTCACCGAGTTGAGCTTCAATATTCATTGACTGGAAGCATGTCATTTAAGCATTAAGTTAGGTTTATCTAAAATTTTAACAATTCTATTATTTAACTAGTTACAGCCCGCCAAACATTAGCGACAGCAGTTCGTGAACTTCACATCTACTAAAGTTACTTGACAAAACATGAACTCAAGTAACGCACATTTAAAAATCCCAATTTTAGCTTTACCCTTTACTCCAATTATAAGTCACTGCACACTTTTTATTTCACACCCATGAACTATATTAATATTCTGATGTCCCAACCACTTTTAAACCGAATATTTTTACATCATACTTAAATTGAGACGATTTAATATTCTGAAAAGATCATATCACGCACCAAACGCAGCTGCATTTAAAAAAAAAAAAATCATGTAGTGGAGTTATCGGGAGTTTTATTTTGGGCGCTATCCGGAAACGGAAGCAGTAACAACTATCCCACCACTATTGCCCACTTCTAAGCATAAAATAAGACACATTTCTCTGCAACAACTATCCCACCACTATTGCCCACTTCTAAGCATAAAATAAGACACATTTCTCTGTAACAACTATCCCACCACTATTTCCCACTTCTAAGCATAAAATAAGACACATTTCTCTGTACTGTAACAACTATCCCAACACTATTGCCCACTTCTAAGCATAAAATAAGACACATTTCTCTGCAACAACTATCCCACCACTATTGCCGACTTCTAAGCATAAAAAAAGACAAATTTCTCTGTAACAACAGCTGCATGATCTGTTTGGAGAGTGAAAAACAAATTTGTAAACTGAAAAAAATTAATGAAAGAGACAAGAAAGAACTTACTGAAAATTTATATCCTAACAAAAGTAATGTCTCGAAAGTCTGTAACATTATTTTGTAAAATACAAAGAAACGCGTTAATCATTAATCAACATGAACCATTTAAAGTTATAAATCTTCACCATAAGAGCACGACATGAACCATTTAAAGTTATAAATCTTCACCATAAGAGCACGACATGAACCATTTAAAGTTATAAATCTTCACCATAAGAGCACGACATGAACCATTTAAAGTTATAAATCTTCACCATAAGAGCACGACATGAACCATTTAAAGTTATAAATCTTCACCATAAGAGCACGACATGAACCATTTAAAGTTATAAATCTTCACCATAAGAGCACGACATGAACCATTTAAAGTTATAAATCTTCACCATAAGAGCACGACATGAACCATTTAAAGTTATAAATCTTCACCATAAGAGCACGACATGAACCATTTAAAGTTATAAATCTTCACCTTAAGAGCACGACATGAACCATTTAAAGTTATAAATCTTCACCATAAGAGCACGACATGAACCATTTAAAGTTATAAATCTTCACCATAAGAGCACGCCATGAACTTATTGTAGATCCGCCTCTGAGTGCAATCAAAAGCGACGGTGTTTATGATTATGGATTTTTTATTTAAAATGCGTGATAAAATAATAAATATGAAAAAAAATGTATTTTGAAATAAAATAAAAAACATATCATTTCTTAAATGAACATTCAGGCTTGTTTTTATTTTAGTTAAGCGTTTCGGTTAAAAATGATTGTGTCTTTAGACTTTAAATAAGAAAATTCCTACACTGCTGAACATTTAATATAAACATTTCGTATACGTTCATCATTTAAACTATAGATATATTCCTTAATTGATCAGCATTAAAACTATATATATATATAGATAGATTCCTTCACTGATGAGCATACTATAAAGATGTTACTTTAGGTAACAATGTTTACATGCTGCAGTTATGTCCCCTGCAGGACATTTTGATTTGTTCAGTTGTTAACAAAATGTGGGGATTCCTGCATTACATGTTCAACAAATACATTTCGTTTACACTTGCCCCACTAGGATACCCGATGCAAACCCATTTTCTCCATCTTTTGAAATTGTTTCATTACAATTGGTTACGAGAGTATTTCACAAATTAATGATTGTACACCTAACAACATTGGTGATTTTGTTGGCATGAACACTGCACAGAGGCTGAACGTGAGTTAAATGTCTGAGTATTGCTAAAAAGGTTGTATGGATGATTGAGTAATTTGTGGTGTTAGATCAGAGTTTACTGTGACTCGTGCATTTGTAAATACATTTGATGTGAGAAGTAATTGAAATAATCATATTCATATATTACTTTAAATTTTCTTTTAAAAATTGAATTCCTACTCACTCTCCAAAAAAATAAAAATTATGTTTGCCTCTTAATCATATGTCTGGAGTAGCACTGCAAATTTAACTGTTGTAGTGAAAGAACATAAAAATTTGAATAATTTGATGGCGAATTGTAATATAAAAAAGGTGTGTGGTGTCATTCAAAAGGTAGATATAATCGGCACTTTAAACAATCGATCCCCCCAAAAATATGAATAGGTAAATGCACAATCACAAGCTTAAAATAATGCTGTTGAAAGACTGAGGTCCAACTCTGGGACATCATACACCTTGACAACACACTGACTGACAGTAATCCCCATAAACTCGTTATAAGTTCTGTAACATTGATTACACCATGTCAAATAATGCTTAGAGTTAATCACACACTGTTGGCTTCTCTTGTAATTAGAGTAACCCCCATTTCCTTCAATTATTTATATGAAAGCAAAAATCGATACTTTCGATTCTTCATTCTTATTAAATCCTTAACTTCGTCACATACATTTCAAGAACATATTGAACACTTATTAAAACAAAAATTGTATTCAATAGTTGATGACTAATCTTATGAAATATAATTCAACTGGATTGTTGAGGAGAACGGAAATTTTAAAAAGCATCAAACAAATAAAAAAAAATTGAATGTTTGTCCTGGGTCTAGTTATTGACTACAAGTCTCGTTTTCAACAATTAACAATAAATTAATTAAAACACCGAATGACTTAATGGCTGCGTGACATTCGTACGACGTTACACCATACTGCTACACTTAATTAGTTTTTTGCTTTTTCGAATGTGACCGTACATGTTTTAGATAACAATCTTAACACCTCATTACGCCACTCAATCAATGTTTTCTTTGATCGAAAAACTACAGCCTTAATTTTAATAACAGTTAAGTTATTAAATTTTCTTTTTTCGGAATATTGTCTAAGTGCATTGTCGGATTTAATCTATTTAATAGAGCCAGGGTTTATAACTCTATAAAAATACAATGTATCTTGAACAAGTTCTACAAACATACATTATGCCATAAGCTCATTGCCGTATTGATAAAAAGATACATACACTTTTATTTCCACAATCGTTATGTATACACCTCTTGCATCCAGTATAACAATTTTTGGGACAGTGGCGCTAGAAATATGACAGGGGCCAATAGAACACATTTAACAATAAGACTAGCAGTTATGACATTGTTCTCTCTGTCGAGTCCTCTCGTGATGTGGACAGCCTCAGTAATCTTGATGCAAAGTTAAGAGTTGGGCCTGTCGGTACTTTGATTAATGTTAATACAACTACATTGATGGCGTTATAATTAGATTACTGCTTAAGATGATTTTCAGTGGAGATGTTGCCGTTTCGGAAATCAACTCGACGAATAAGACGCCAGGGGAAGGTTTAGAGTCTGACGATCTCGTCATATCTGATGAGGCCATAAAGTGGTTGGAGCTTCTCTTCACGATTCCCGTCCACGGTTTGACTTCTGTGGCAGGGATGGTGACGAACCTGCTCAACATGGTCATGTTGTACAAACTTGGTCTTAAAAACAGCATGTGGGTCGGAGCATTCGCCCTGTCCTTGACCGATTTTTTAGTCACTTGCCTGCAACTGGGTATCTGCCACTGCTACCTTTTAAAATATGTCTACCCAGAATCCAATGTGGATATGTGGATGCTGGGCGTGTTTGCGATTGGCTGGGTGCGCTACGCGGGCTACTATATTTCATGCTGGATCACTACCATTATGTCTATGGAGCGCTGTTTTTGCGTCGTGTCTCCCTTTCAAGTGAAACATGTCTTCACCAGAGCTCGGTGCGTTGTCGTCGTCGTCTTCATCTACGTCATCTACATCAGTCTGGTTTTGCCAATATACGTCGTACAACACATTGATTGGAAGAACAAATCATCTGTGTCAGCCCATAACACACCTATCATTAGACGAATCTTGACAGTGGAATACACCGAGGAATCATCTCGTACGGAACTTATAATAGACGCTGTTGGCGCTATCACGCTTTCAATCACATCCCAGATTATTCTCATAGTCTGTACTATTTGGATGACCTTTGCCCTTAGAAAATCGTCTCTGATCCGTCAAAATCCGGAAAGTTTTAAGCTCTCGAATGCAAAGAATTCTTTTCCTCCAGACAAATCTCAACTGTCCTTTCGTGAAGTCAAATTGCTTAAGGTCGTCATTTGCCTGGCCATTGTGTTAACGGCATGCAACGTGCCAAGGTATACAGAAATAGCAGCCTACCACCTTATACCAGGGGTGAGCGTTGGGGCGTACAGAAATCTCCTTGGTTTGATGTGGGACATCTCCGACTTTTTCGGTACCATCCACTGTTCCAGCAACTTTCTTGTCTATTGGATGCTGAATGACAAGTTTCGGAAAATGTTTTTGACCATTATTTTATATCGTCGTAATTAAATTAGAATAGTTATCGTGCATGTTAGAAGGTATAAGAGAAATGCATAATCAGGTAAGCAAAGCTGCGGATTGTGTTCCTAATTCTTGCCTAAAACATTGCTATTGATAGCTATCGATTGTGTTCTTAAATGTTGCCGAAAAAATTTGCATTGCTAGCTATGGATTGTTTTCCAAAAATGTGTCTAAATCATTGTTATTGATCGCTATGGATTAGATTCCTAACTGTTGTCTAAATCATTGTTATTGATCGCTATGGATTAGATTCCCAACTGTTGTCTAAATCATTGTTATTCATTTCATACCGATTTCATACTGATAAACCAAAATAACACAAAATCTTAGTTATAAAATATATATATATATACATTTTGCAGACGTGAGATGTGAGAGTATTTTTTGATTTGCCAACCAAGGATAACCGAACTGCTCCTGGGCGGACTTCAGCAGTCCAAAACTCTTATAAGAATCCTGTCAGAGACTTTGGGGGTAGCAAATGTTTAAGTGCTTTTTACTGAGATTTTTATCCTCGACCGTAACACAAACTAAATTTAGCGTGACGCGCTTAGATCGTGAACTTTGACCCTAGCACTCACGTTATTTGTGAACAAATATTCAAGGACCGGAAACATTATTATCAAAAAATACATAAGACGTAAAAATGTGTTTAGCAAAGTTTGTTAATTTCACTACGTTTGTTACAAAAACTTTGAAAATCCTTATCTAAAGTAAAGCAGCAATATATTTTGCTTTTTATATTTTTGTAAGGTTAAACAATTAATTTTAAATTTATGTTAAATGCTAAATTCACACGATCACATTTTCATGAAATTTGCTTCGAATTTTCGCCAATTTTCTATTTTTAAAGCACTATTTGGTTTCACTAAACCGTACCTTTAAAAAGAAATTTGTCAGAATGTTGACGCCAATTCGATGAAAATATGATCGTGCGAACTGAGCATCCATAAAATGATCCCTGTCGTATGTTTGGGACTGATGCTAAGAATAACACAGATGAGCTTTGAAACAGCGTTCGCATTTGTAGGATACGCAGTTGTGCCCCTTTGAAATGCTTTTTTAAAAAAAGACACTGTAATACAGACCCTAAAATTGTAACCTCTAAACTTTTCTTAATCCCACATATCAAAGACACCAACAGAAATCAACGTACACACTCAACAATCTCGAATTGTAGGCCACTGCAACAAGCTCGAACTGTAGGCCACTGCAACAAGCTCGAACTGTAGGCCACTGCAAGAAGCTCACGATAACTGAGGGACATAGAAAAATAACTCATTTCTTTACATCACATATAATAACACATTTCTTTACATCACATATAATAACACATTTCTTTACATCACACATAATAACACATTTCTTTACATCACATATAATAACGTATTTCTTTACATCACATATACTTCTTTACGAAGATTCAACACGTAAGTTGTGCACTGGTTTATGAGGTTATGAAGCTAACCTCGTGATATCATACGAATGCGTATTTACGATCCTGGTTATTTGAAATTTTTACCTCAGTCAGAACAAACTTAAATATGGTAATCGCAAAAAAAAAAAAAAAAAAAAAAAATGGGTAGTGCTTTTGAAAAGAAAAATCTACATCATTGTTGACCACCATCATTTTTAACAATATCGTGGACATGTAGATTTGTCCGAAAAAATTGAAAATTTGTTCTTACATGTAAAATTATTCTCCAATTGTATGTAAAACAAAGATTTTAAAAGCAAATCAAAACAACACTAAAAACAAAATCACTCGTATGAGTCCTGTATATGCATTTTTTTTGCAATTATGTAAATGTACAGGATTTATAATTTATTAAGAATTGGTTATGTAAATGGGTTAACTTTTAGTGAAAACATGTTTCATATTCAACCATTTTCTTCTTCAAAAAGATATTTTTGTTACTGCACACGTCATAAATACGAACCACATACCAACTGCTACACCATTGATATCCATACAAAAACACGCAACCATTGAATAAATCATATTCAGCTATCTTCCCTTTGACAAACAGTACAAATTGATTTAAGGTGTGGGCGGCGGGGGTGGGAGCTGAAAATGTAAAATAATGTGTTATCATCGGTAATAAGCCTTTGTGCCAAGTTTCATTCCGATAGGACCACGGGAATTGGGTCAAGTAGCCGTCTGAAGATTTTGCCTTAAACACCGAAACGCATGAACAAAAGGGAAGTTAATGTAAATCATCATCCTCAGTGGCACTACAGCCCATGTAGGGCCCTGGTCTGCTCCACCACATCCTTCCGTACGGTTCGATCCATGGCCTTCCGCCTCCATCTGCAAGCCCCCAACTGGTGTAAATCCCTCTCCACATTTTCAATCCATGGGCGACCAGTGAGTCGTCTGCGAAGTTAATGTAAAGGATTCTACAAAAGTGACTCAAAGAAAGTAGTGAAGCGCTGATTCAGTTTCCTCTCTATTTAACAACATGTACGCTGTTGTAATTCTCTTACATTGGCAGACTTAAATAATGTGTCTTGTTTGTGTGTACAGGTTCGCCTCGTGGTGGCTGGGACCATGTGCCGCAATTTCACCAGAACACGTGCACTAGACCTTGAAAACGTAATGTGGGATGAGATACAACTTTTAGATAAACGCTATTACTTATTGTTAATATCTTTGTGTTCTTACAACGACGAAAGTGAGTAAAGCCATTAGCCCATACAAAGCATGTGGTCCTGACAGTATAAAACCACGAGTGCTCAAAGAATTGGCCAAAGAAATCGCTCCTGCACTGACAATCCTCTTCCAATCATCGCTGTGCTCTGGCAATGTTCCAGCAGACTGGAGAACCGCGTATGTCACTCCAGTCTACAAGAAAGGGGAGCATTCTGACCCTGCCAATTATCGTCCGATATCCCTCACCAGCGTAGTATGCAAACTATTGGAGCACATAATCGTAAGGGCAGTCATGAAGCATCTTGAAAGCAAAAATATACCCAAAGACGGTCAGCATTGCTTCAGAGTCAATAGATCATGTGAGACCCAGCTCCTTGAGTTTGTTGAAGACTTGATGACAAATCTAGAAAACAGCAAACAAACTGATGTGCTGGTAATGGACTTCTCGAAGGCCTTTGACCGTGTCAATCATAGTTTGCTTCTACACAAACTTCAGAGATATGGGATCCAAGGCACTACTATAACATGGATCTCTAGCTTCCTCAACAACCGATGTCAAGCAGTAGTGGTGGACGGTGCAAGCTCGTCTTTTGTCAATGTTAAGTCAGGGGTCCCCCAGGGCTCGGTGCTAGGCCCTTGTTTGTTCCTATAATAGATCAATGACCTACCCGAGAAACTGACATCCCACCCAAGGCTGTTCGCAGATGACACAGTCGTGTATAGGACGATCACGAACAGATCTGAACAGGACCAGCTACAAGAGGATCTCAATCGGTTAGCTGAGTGTGAATGCGAGC